>CM031239.1:267803485-268546740 GCA_018340775.1 Taxus wallichiana var. yunnanensis | reverse complement strand
CTAATTTAATATAGTCATTACTTTAAACTTATTCTTCCAATTAATACACATTATACCATTTTTTTATATCTTCAGCACTTCTACTCAAATTTACACCCTGATTGCAACATTCTTTATAAAATTTTACCTATCATTGTAATTTAACATTATACGCATGGTATCTCTCTTCAATATTGTATTACATCCAATTTATCACATTTTTGGTGATTTCTATCACTTTCTATCTATTTCGTGCTTACTTTTGGATTAGAATTCATTTTTCTCATCACTTTCCATTTCACTTAAAGGGAGCCATATCATTGGGGTCATCCTATAATCCACCTTATATTACCATAGAATCAATCAAAACTACCAAGTCATAACTTTCAAACATTTACTAATTCACCGTGCAACATCTCACTATTAATTCCCCCTAATGACCTAATCTAGGGACAAAAATGTACAATTATTCTATGTGACATTTCATCACTTCCCCCTAATGACCTAACCTGAAGTAAAAAGCAAAGCGTTGATAAAACCATTCTATGTGATATTTAACCATTTTGCTAATGACCTATCTAGGGGGTAAGTAGCATAAAATCTTTCTATGAGTAATAAATTAAATCGAATCAATCAATCAATCAAACAAACAAAAATTTAAAATTTCAAACAATCAAAATCATACGATCAATACAAATTCAACATAATCGGCCTCCTAGATGACCTAACTTGGAAGTTACACATAACCTCCCATATTACCTACTTTGGGAGATTAGATCCGTTTCTTTCCTCGATGACCTAACATGGGAAGCTATTTTATCTATTTGGTATTTTCTTCTAGATGACCTAATTTGGAAGCCATCATACATTTCATGTTTTCTTCTGGATGACCTAACTTGGAAGCCATCAAATTTTGGTGACACTTGTGGAGTAGGGGTAAGAGTGCATTTCCTACAACACTCCTATATGGGTCATCTATTTGAACAAAATTATTTGTATTGAAAAACCACAAAAAAATTATCGAGTTTGTTTTGCAGTGACTAGATCTTGAGGATGTAGTTAGAGATTGGAGAATAACATACTTTTTCCCCACACTCTTCCTTTGGCAGTAGGACACACAAATCCTCTTGTCAATTATTCATGTATACACATTTGGCCTGAACCGATCTCTCCCTACCCCATCTCATCATCATCATACAACATTTGAAATCATCAATCATATAATATTTCTATCATCACTCTCATTTAGTACACTTCATCATGACATTATAATTTTCACTACATTTCATGGATCAACACGTTGATCCATGGTTCGACATGCTATATGGTTCTTTCAACACACTTTTACTACCACATATGCTCATTATACTACAACATGGACTTATCCATATTTCTCTTAGGTACACTTATCTATTTAGTTTATGTTACTAATATTTCCACTCACCAACATAAAGTGGCGGAAAATGTAGTCACAAAATTACACATTTACTATTATATAAGAAAATTATTACCCAGTGAATTTTACCTAGTCCTTTCATTAGTTAGGTCATTGTCATCATCATTTGTCTTACACAATTGTCATTTATTTCCACAGTTATAACTATCTCTCATGGAGTATCGGTGTCATTATTTGGTCATTTTTCATCTCTAGTGTTTGAATAGGAAACTAGGGTAGAACTATGGCACCCATGGGTGGACCATTCCTTAATTTAGGAGCCTTAGTTTTGATAGCACTTATATCTAATTTAGAGTTTTGAGGTCAGTCTTTATAGTTTTCCCTCTCATTTCCCTAGGTACTAGTCAAGACATGCCAAGTCATTATTTTTGAAATTTGATCAAGAGATCCCTATATAAACAAAACATACATACTATCTTATGGGAAAACTATCTAATATTAAGGGCTAGCTATCTACTAAGGAAAGGCACTTCATTTTATCATTAATGCATTACACACACTTCATAGGAAGGGTTGTATTCATTATATTTTATACACCTTTTGCATTTTACATCTAACTATTTCCCTATCTTTACATCATTAGCACTATGGCATCCTAGGCACAAAATTGCACACACAAGCACATAAACCTAAATTGGGTTTGGAATTTAGTGTAGTGTTTAGTTATATGTCCATGGTTGTGGACAAATAAGGTCATCCGATCCCTTCATATGCATCTTTATTTTTTTAGGGGTTTGATTCTTTATATGGGGTTTTGCAGGTAGATATTCATTACTCATTTATGGCATCATCAATAAAGTTATGTGACCATCACATGACAAAGATAAGTACATTGCAAATATCTAATGACACTTCCAGATCCAAGTTCTAGGATTTTGTACAAACTAGAGTGCCCATACTAAATTTTGTCAAAGAATGGTAGTTAATATAATCTAGAACAACAGTAAATACATTAACTCGAATGAAATAAACAAGTATGGAAAATAAATGAAGAAACTATTCTAATATATAACAACATGTAAATATAGTAAAAAATGATTAACTAAAAATGGGGAATATGTGTAGTTAACTAAAAATTTGGAAGAATGGTAGTTAATCTAATCTAGAGCGTCATGTAAATATAATAAATGAATGTAATAAAAAAGTATGGAAAATGACCCAAGCAACTAATCTAATAAAAGTAGAAGACCTAATGTGAAAGAAGGGTGAGGAAGTGACTCAACTTATTAGATAATCTTGCTGGACTATGTCGAAGAATTTTTAGAATAATTTGGAAGTAGGAACAACTTCCTAGAGGCCCCAAAAATGATGGATTTGAGATACGTATCTAGAGCTGGAGCACTGGAGAGAGACAGGGACACATATGGGTGCTCAGGTTTGTAAAATTAGAGCCATGGGTTGTGAAAAATGTTTGGAACTCGAGTTTCATAGGTTTGGAAGTGGCTTGAAACCCTTGTCATTTGTCACATATTATTGATTGCACTACCCCAAATGTCGTTGATAGGCCAAGATGAAGGAAAGTCCTATAAGATACCACAACAAGTATCAAACCCTAAAAAATACTAATGCAAATGAATGGGTCGATTTAACGTCAACTTCCACAATAATGGTCTTAATTACTAATCGTTATACTATGTTTTAGACCCAAATATAATTTTTTTTTTGTGTGCATCTCGTGCCCTAGGTTCTCTTGTATTAGTCACACTTTCTGAAGTAGCGATAAATAACTAAATGTCAAAAAATGTACTAGAATAGTGGATGGAATAAAATAGAATCTCTCCTCTATGCTTGTGTGATTCATATGAACAAAACTTGTCATTGTGATGGGGCTAAAGGATGCAAATGATATCCGAGTGGGTGAAAATTTAGGATGATGATAGTAGTGACTAGTGTTGCGTCCCTTATTATAGTCTCATAAATTTATATTTATATAGTTCTCTTTAACTAATTTCGTAATTAATCCTGAAATGGATAGCCACCATAAGGATAAGAAGCTAAAACACCTAAAAAGTTCCCAAAAGTAGGCGGGAAAATTTAAAAGGATCGAGGTGCACCTTGTGGGACCAAGGCTCCCATGGGTGCCCAAGATTCTCCTCATCTCCCCAATCAATGCTAAAAAAATGCAAACATATAAAAGCTAATTGGGCATGTGGGTGTAAGAGGTCAAGAATGAAAAAAGATGATAATGTAAGATGGACAAAAGATGTGGCTTAACTAGTACTTTCTTCACTCAAAACCTTCTAAATAGTAGTATGAGACCAAGACTACTTATTGTCTAAAGGGCATGAATTTGTGTCTACATTTTCCCCACTTTATGTTCATGAGTAGAGCCCCATCTCCTTTTAATTGAGAGAGATGAAACTAATTAAGAGCAATAAGCATGTCGCATCCGGAAACTATGTTTCCAATGAGGAAAGGCACAAGTAGTGTATGAGTACCATGTTAGGAAATATAATGTTTACATTATAATGGGATTTTTACTTGAAAGGAAAATAAGTAGTTTATTAGTTAATATTTAATATTGTTATATAAAATATAAAATATTAGGTTAGAATTTATATTTTTAAGATATATTGTTTAATTTTTTAACAATATATCATATTTAGTGGTTTCAAGTATAAGATTTTGGGTACGAGAAAATAGTGGATTGATAATATGAATCACATTCCTATATATTTGTATTGCATCCCCGAATGATATATGAGAATACAAAAGTAATATATTGAGATATATACAAGTGAATAATATTATTGTGTGATTGGTATGAAAATATTAGACCAAATTTATATTTGGTATCAGAGCATGTTGTGGTCCTAAATTTTTACTAAGGGAAACAACATTGAAATTCATGGTTTCCCATATATGAAGATTTCAAAAGTGGAAGCATGGTAGTTCCTACCTAAGCATCAGTGCAAGTCCAATCTGCATTTTAGAATTGTCTACCACAATCCCCTATCCACGTCAGATCTATAATATACACCAGGTATGCATGATTTCAATTTTCATGAATAGTGATCTACAATTTCAACATGGTTCTGTGTATTCCATGCTTCTTGTAACCTCTATTCTATGGTAGTGTTGACCCTGCATTGATCTCCAATTGCCATCATTGTAATTCATGAAGTTCATTTGTACTCCCCATCCACATGATTTTAGTCAAACATGTGGTATTTTGGTTTGTCAATAGTTTGGGGCAGTCCTATGATTACGTTTGAGTGGAGTTATTACATTCAACATCAGTCTACATCTCACTTAAGAGATCTTTGCTGAATAGATAGTTTTCATGTTTTTTCACAACTGTCAACAAGTACCAACCATATCTGAAATTGGTGTTCAATTTTTATAGCATAAGAGTTGCGTGAGTCCAACTCATTCTTCCACGTCCATCCATACGCATATGCCATGATGGACATATTTTTGAAGCTTTCATAAAAAATGTATCATTCTAAGTTTCTGCATCTACATTGTTCAAGAATTGGTTCGGTTTCCTTTTGGATGATTGGGAATACACAAATTCACGATTATTCACATATATGAAACTTCTATAGATCTATTTATATCACAATATGGATTTACATTGGTGTCATGCAGAGTAAGAATCTAATCCTCTATTACCACGATTGCATGTAGATCTATCAGTTTTGGTTCTTTACTATTCCAGTAACAACTATCCACCGCTCACAGCTTCAATACTTGATAGTTTTATCAATAGTATATGCTTCGAGATTTGTTAAATAATGTTTATTCTTTAGTTTTTTATTTAATTGTGTCTATGTGAATGTGTCTAGATTTGCATAGCTACATTGGTCACTATATGCATTTGATTTTTTATAGTTTAGTAAGTTTTTTCACTCTTGTAAATAGTAATCAATAAGTCGTGTGATTAAGTGTCAACATAGAATAAAGCATATCATCATTGTCAATGTAAAGAGTTAAAAAGAGATTCAATTGTTGTCAAATAGTGGTCATATGTATTGTTATACTCTAAAGTAAAAGTTGGTCAAAGTGGTCATTATTTTTGTTGTCAATGTTCATATAGTATCGATTTATTTCTTTTAGCATATGTAGTTACAAGAGTCATATTTCATAGTTGAGTCATCATATGTTATGAAGTCCTTGTTTATATTTATCAAAATTTCATTGTGAATTAGATTCAAAAGTCCAAAAAATTGAGTCATTGTAAAAGTCTGAAATTTTTTAAAAATTGCCTCACGGACACATTTTTTGGTGTTACCCGATGTCCATAAAATAAAATGTTTCACATTGCGAGAGGGAAGAAAAGAATAAATCCAATGTGGAAACTATGGAGTTTCAACATCGAATTTGCTAAGTGAGTAGTGTGATATTTGAGGATGGAGGTTGGAGGTCGAGAAAACAATCTCTTGTCGCCGCCAACAATGGGGTGCATGGAGTGTGGTGGAATTTTGTGGTGTGAGTTTGTTTTCAGTTGTGTGCTTCATGTTTTATTGTACCTATTTTACAGTATAGTGTGGATTTCAGCATTTCAACATGGTGTGAAAAATAAGAAAAGATGTGGTATGTTCATGTTCACTGGTAGGTGGCTATTCCTAAATAATTCCCCAATGCAAGAACATAGTGAATAGCAAATAGAAAAATGAAATGTACCATCATGAGTCTTAATGATGTTGAATAGTCAAATGCGTTCCTATTAGACCTAGGTTTTTTTCTATCCTCTCGTAAAACCACCGAAGGTTGTTCAGATGTGTTACTTCTTGAGTTCCCACACTGCTAGGTCAGATGTGTTCCCTAGAGTGACTGGTTTATAAGAAGATGATTCCTGAGTGTGTTCCCATCCTCATTGGTCAAATGTGTTCTTGAAAGTGCAATTTATGATAATAATTTTATGTGTTCTTTCTTCTACCTTCAGTTTGAGTTTGTACCAAGATCATGAGCAAGCACGGAGACAAGCTATAGAGGAAGTGCAAAAGTTTTTTGCTACCATGTAAACATTAAGGGGGAATGTTAGGAAATATAATGTTTACATTATAATGGGATATTTACCAAAAGGTAAATAAGTAGTTTATTAGTTAATATTTAATATTGTTATATACAATATACAATATTAGGTTAGAATTTATATTGTTAAGATATATTGTTTATTGTTGTAACAATATATCGTATTTAGTGGTTTTCTTAAGTATAGGATTTCAGGTATGAGAAAATGGTGGAGAGATAATAGGAATCACATTCCTATATATTTGTATTGGATCCTTGAATGATATACGAGAATACAAAAGTAATATATCGATATATGCTAACAAATAATATATAGAGATATATACAATGAATAATATTATTGTGTGATTCGTATGCAAAATCTTAGACCAAATTTATATACCAACTCTAACATGAATTTGGAAAATGTGAAAGGATTTGTTTAAAGGGTACTCAATTTGTGATTGTAGGTAAAAATAGCCTTGAGAAGTGAATTTGAGGAAGCAATAATGGGCAATGATGGGTCAAACTTAGCATTGTTAATAGAGGTCAAGCTTACATATGCATTGATATGTAAATGATTGAAAGTAAAATTTGCATGATAATCATAATTAGATAAAAGAGATAAGCTGGTGGTGAAGCATTAATACTTAACTAATAAATCTAGAGATCCTAATCTAGGAGGATGTACTGTGTGATATGTATGATTGGGATAGGAGTCAAATGTCTTCTTGTGACTTTCTTGAGATTCATTAATAAAGAGCTTGAGTTTACCCTTGTCGATGCTTGTGGAAAAGTTAGTAGAATCTTAAAACTCAAGTTTGTTGTCATCAATAAGGTTGTGAATGATTGTGCATAGTTTTAAACATCTTTTTTAAGGATGTCCCACACATCAATGATAATCGCATGATTTTTTTGTTTTATTTCCTACCTTTTGGTTATGATGGGTCTAACTCGAGTGGTGGGGAAGGGTAATAAGATTTCTCTTGAGAAGTTGTTTCAATATGACATGTGGAGCCATTGGAAAGTTACTAAATGTGTGGCGAGGTTGTTATGACCGAACCTATTTAATAGAGCTAGTGCATTGATAGTGATCTTAGTGTCAGTTGGGTTGGTGGCAGATAGTTTTAATGGCATCTTGTTTGAAAAATGAGTGGAGGATGGAGCCTGATCCCGATTTTTAAGCTTGTATATGGATAGCAGTTTGGCTTCATGAAGCTTAAGAGTATGAAAAATATGATTGAAGGAGGGAGAGGCCTCAAAGAGAACACTCTCTTGAAGGCATGGTAAAATAATATGAATGAACAAGTCCATAAGCACATTTTTCATCTTAGCTAGATTATTCTTATACCTCAAACCATAGTTAGTGAGGCATTTCTTTGATCCTGTTTAAGTTTAGCTAGATGAACCTAAGATATCTTAGAGCTAATATTGATGGAGAAATGTGTAAGGAAGTCATTGAATAAATGCGTGAAAGAAGTTACCAAGTGCACGGGTAGGTCAAAAAATAACACATAGCATAGTCATGGAGACTGTGAGGAATTTTTAGCTAAAATAATATGATTGTTGGAAAAATATAGACAAGATACATGAAATGCTCTAAGATGCTGTTATGGGTGTCACCATGACCATTGAATGTGGGAAGCTTAGGGGTGAAAAAGATAGGAGGAAGAGGATAAGTAGAGATGGCGGTGAAAATGGTATATGCAAAAATAAGGTAGAATCTAAAGATGGTGATGCATGCAAAGTTTCCTATTGCAACTTACAGGGTTTGAGCTTGAACATGTCATATATGAGAAACTAAGTGTGGCGTAAAATTATTTGTAGGGGTAGTAAAACAAATGGGAATAGTAGAAATAAGTGGAATATTAGAAGAGAGCGGTTGAGTAGCAATATAACTAGGAATGACTGCATTAGTGGTTTAAGTTCCTCTAAATTAATAGCTTCCTCACAAACCATGTGTAAAAGTAAATCTAGATCTTTGGGATTCTCCATAATGCGAACATTGATGGCCTTAAGATTTTCTTCAGTAAAATCATTACGATATTGAGCCATATTGAAAGGATAATAAACCCTATAACGATAAGGTATGAATGAAGAGTCTAGAAGCACGAATGATTGAGTGAGTTCACCAAAATGATTAACTAAAAAATTTGGAATATGGGTGGTTAATCTAATATAAAATGACATCTAAATATAGTAAATGAATGTAATAAAATAGTATGAAAAATGACCTAAGAAACTAATTTAATAAAATTAGAATACGCAATGTTCAAGAAGGGTGAGTAAGTGACTCATCGATTAGAAGAGCTCATTTGAATGTGTTATAGAATGAACAGGATAATCTCGAAGTAAGAACAACTAGGTAGAGGAACTGAAAAAGATGGATCTAAGATATCTAGCTTGATTGGAATGCCTCGAGAGGGACTCGGGAGCTTTTGGGCAATATTTTCTATAAAATGGGCACCCCGGTATGTGAAAAAGGTCAAAATGTTAGTTTCATGAGTTTGGTAGGTGGTCATAAACCCTCTATGTGTGTTCTATAAAATTCATTGACCCACTTTGCACTGGATGTCGGCGATAGTCCAAGATTAAGGAAAGACATGCAAGAGACAAAAATAACTATAAAAACCTAAAAATTTAACAATGCAAATGAATGGGTTGGAGTAACTTGAAATACCACAATAGTGGGCTTAGTAACTAAGTGTTACACTACATTTAAGACCTAAATGTAGTTTTGGTGAGTGCGTGTACATTATGTGCCCTAGGTGCTCTTGTGCTAGTCACACTTGGTGAAGTAGTGAGAAATATGTAGGTGTAAAAATGTTGTAGAATGATGGATAGAATAGAATATAATCCATCCCCTTATACTTGTATGATGTAGATGAACCAACCTTTTCCTTGTGATGGTGCTAATGGATGTAAATGATCTTGAAATAGAGGCAACTCTAGGTGGATGATAGTAGTGACTAGTGCTTGGTCTATCATTATAGTCTCATAACTCTATATTTATATGGTTCTCTTGATCTAATTTCATAATTAATCCTACAATTTTCAACCACCAAAAAGATAAGAAGCTAAAATGGCTAGAATGTTCCCAAATGGTAGTAGGAATGTGCAAAAGGATCGGGGTGCCCCTTGTGGGACCACGGTACCCATGGGCACCTCAAGACTAGCCTAGCCACTTGGGTTAAGGATAAACTAATGTGAAATGAAAGAAAATAAAGTAAGATGGCTAAAAGAAAAAGGTTAATTAATACATTATTCACTCAAAACCTTCTAAACAGTAGTATGACGCCGAGACTAAATAGTGTCTAAATTGCATGACTTTATGTCTACATTTTCACCCACTTTATTTTGGTGAGATGAAAGTTTGGTAACATAAATTAGATAGAGATGTGTACTTGATTTCTATGAAGATTGTAGTAGAAAACTCGTTGAAGGACTTGTCAATGTGTGGAATGATGAAAATATTATGTAGGGTGGAAACTAAAGATAAAAAGTGCAAAAATAGTGATGAGAATGAACCTAGGGTGGAAACGCATGTGTAGTTATGGATGTGTATGATGTACCTGTATGGTTAGTATGGTGTGTAGTACCATAAAGTACTTTTGTTGACATTTTTTTTGTTCTATCCCCCATTTGACTTCTTGTTTCTCATATGGTTGGACCTGCAAGAAGAAAACAATCAAGTATTCAAATCTATATGTATATATGTGTAAAATCTCAATGTAAAAGACACATGTATCGAATGTAAAAACCATGTGAATGTAAAATACACAAATGTAAAGTGTAAATGGAACATCTGGACCCAATCCATGTCAAGAAAGAGAGTGTAGAAGGATATCTGTACTACCAATTTTTGGGCAATCTCACAAAGCACCTCGGCAAAGAAGTGTAGGGAGAAAGGTGAATTATTCTCCTTCGTATAATTGTTTACCGAATGTTTGTGAAGAGATCTTTGTACATCCTCATTTTGTGGGTGATTTTATGCCATTATCCTAAGAATTGTAAAGAGGAACTCCGTTATATCCTCTAACATGTAACTACTCCCCAAAATGCTAAGGAAAACCATGGACTCTAAAAGCCATGGGGCATGGGGTTCGTAGAATAAATAGAACACACTTGTTGTATGCAACTTACAATGCCGAGGGTAGAAAGTCCACTAAATTGAACAAGTTTAGAAGTGTTGTGTGTTATGTAAAAACCCCAAATGATGCCCCTCCTCTTTAGGGGTGCATGTGACGTTTCCGATAGGAGAATGCAGCCCTAAAGTAGGACCAACCGTATGAACTCAAACTCTCCACTGGAAGGGGAAGGGGAAGAACTTAGTAGAAACCAAGGAGCACAAAAACAAAAGACAAGATAAAGACAAATGTTAGCATGAACAAGCATGTATATATAAGATAATGTGTAATCTATGTAAATAGTGTAAAATCTACTAAAGAAAGTAGTAATGTAAAAATTCAAGAAGAAAGAGTAAGTTACATAAAGCAGGTTGTAAACATACGACATCACTCACAATGTCTTAAGACATGCAAGGCCATCATGGTTGCAAAAAAAAAAGTGTGCACAGAAAACAAATGGAAATGCATGGAAACAACGAGACAAAATAGACAAGAAATATAATAAACAAATATGGGAGTAAATAACCGCTTAAAAATGGTGCACATGAAGAAGCCATTAGAATGTTAGAAAGATAACTAGTATGTCAAAATTTTGTATAACCAAGTAATGTAAAGTTGTAATTAAAAATGAAACAATAGCACCTATGAGAAACGAATGTGGATGCCTCTAGTGACCAAAGTGTAGGAAGAGTATAAGTGCGAAGCCAAGTTGCATGTAAGATACCCGTATCTATGATCACAACTAGAAAAATATGTGAAATAACATGTATGGATGATATAGATGAATGACATACAAGTAATCTAGCTAGCATGTGTAATAAAGTGACCATGAATGAGAAAAAGTAAGTAAGAGTAAAAACAATCATAATATGTAGTAAATTGTGGATGGGTGTAATGGGATGTAAAATGGAGTGATAGGAGAGCCTCATGCTCCCAAAGTGAATGGAATGTATGCAATGAGGTTTAATTGGTTTTTCCCTCAATAGTCGAGAATGAATAGTAAACGAGAGTGTGTCATCATAAAATGGCTGAAGAATGTTTTGTATCTAACGCACTACGATTAATGTATATATGTGTTGTGACGATGTGTGTCCTAGAGGTGGTGTGTGCGTGAACTCTATAACCCTAGTGTATATCACGACAAGATGATCAAAAGATTTATGATGTAGCCTAAAGTGTATATCACTACAAGATCAATAGAGGAGTGGTGACATAGCCTAAAGTGTATACCCCTACAAGATGATGGGATTGGTGACCATTTAGCCTAAAGCATATGTCACTAACCTAGAAATGTCACATGAAGAAAGGTCCAATGATGAACATGTGATGAAAATATGGTCCATTTGATTTGTACAACCTTGAAATTTGAGTATGGATTGAGTAACTAAAGTGCATCATAAGGTAGTGAGTGTAGTGCATAAAATGTGATGAAGCATTTGTAATGAAGATGATCAACAACCATGTGATGTGTATGTAGTGTATGAAATGTACTATTCCTAAGATCGTATTTAGGATGTGAATGTTAGATGAGTATGATGAAGAGTAGTATGATGTATAAAAGGTATATGTGTAAATGTAGAAATGTTATAGACCAAAAGTAGAATGCATAATGTAAGATGTCAAGTGTGTGACAAGACATAGTTTGTATTACTCAAGCAGTACAGTGTGTGGGGTTCATGTGTAGTAAGCCCTCAACACTCAAGTGTGAAATGACTCGCAAGAGTGTGTCATCAAGTAATGAGTGTAGGTCTTGTGGTCTCTTGTAGGTATTTCCTTCATATGTGGATGATATAGATAAATGACATATAAGTAATATAACTAGCATGTGTAATAAAGTGACCATGAACGAGAAAAAGTAAGCAACAGTAAAAACAACCATAATATGTAGTATATTGTGGATGGATGGAATGGAATGCGAAATTGAGTGATATGAGCCATCTGCACCCCAATTAAATGGATTTGTATGTAATGAGGTTGATTTGGTTTCCCCCCCTCAATAGTTAAGAATGAACGATTAACGAGAGTGTATCATAAGGAAATGGTCGAATTGTGTGTTGTGATGAGTGTGTATGTGTATTGATGATATGCGATGTACAAATGATGTATGAGTGAACCTTATAACCAAAGTATATATCATGATAAGGTGATCAAAAGAGTGATGATGTAGCCTAAATCGTATATCACTACAAGATGAGTAGAGAGCGTGGTAATGTAGCCTAAAGTGTATACAACTATAAGATGATAGAGTAGGTGACCATTTAGCCTATAACATATGTCACTAACATAGTAATTTCGTATGATGAGAAGTCATGTGATGAATGTAAGCTCCATTTTATTTATAAACCCTCAACAATCGAGTATGGTGAGGAACTGAAGTGTGTCTTAGGGTAGTAAGTGCAGCGCATAGAAGATAATGTAGTATGTTTGATGATAAGAGATCATGAGATGATATGTAGGATGTGTGATATGTAATGTATAGGATGCTATGTGAAAATGCATATATAGAATAATTGTGTAAAATGCATGCTATGTGATGTGCATGATGAGTAGTATGTATTTCTAGATGTAATTATGACACATGTATGATTAATACAAGTACAATGTATGATGTGTAGATGTGTAAATTTTAGAATGATGAAAAATAACTATAGAATTTGTGACGTAATATGCGTGATGTGTTAGTAGATGTAGTGTGTAGTAACTATTGTGCATTATGTGGAGTTCATGTGGAGTAATCCCTACACGGTCAATTGTGAACCAAATCACATAAGTGTTTCATCGGGTAATGAATATGCTAAATTACGAATGAGTGTGCGCATGATAGCTAACTAATGTATGATAATGTGAACATGAGATGAGAAATGTGTCTATGATACTATGATGTTAAGAGATAAGGATGTGAATATGTTTCTCCCAAAGCATGTGTCTATCATGTAATATCATCTAGGAGATCATCACATTCATGATCATAGTTGAATGAATAAGCATTTGTGACTTGATAAAAAATAGTGTTTGGTTGATTGGGTAATGAGCCATTGAGGCATAACTTTTACATGTCCATATAATACTCCTCATAATTGATTGGAGGAAGTAAATAACTATGTGCATATCAACAAGTGAGATATTGTGTGTATCCTAGGAAAGATCTATTGTAGATGGAAAAGGTCGAAAGGCATAGGTAATGAAATCTCTATATGATCAGGATCTAGAGTGCCCCTAATATAATGAAGGCATGATTTCCTTAATGTAAGTGGAGACGAGAAAGGACTACATGGTAGGTAGACCATAAGATGAAAGACACGTAAGCCATAAGTAATGTAATGTGAACAAATCCATAATAAATATAAGGAGCTTGTGGTGTGAAATATATGTCCTTAAAAGAAAATCCTAAGAAAGTGAGACCCTCATGTGTACATATATTTTCATCACATGTAAGGACAAGTGGAATTTTTTTGCAATATAATTCATTCATGAATAGAGATGCCCATGAACCTGGAAAAACCATTGAAATATGGATTCATAATAGTAGTAGTAGGTATCATAGAGAACATTGAATCTATCATGAAAATGATATCATTAATTGGTGGTGAGGTTGTTATACCGGAGGTTGCAGATCGTCTATAATATATGTGTGTGGAATAGGAAGATCAGCAATACGAGGTTGGTCGCAGATACATGAATGGATTGTGGTCACAAAAAATGGTGTACTCAATGACTTCATGTAATAATTTTACATAATTACGTACACTAGAGGTGACAACTTGAAAGGCATGCAAAAATGACTTACAAGTAGATAATTGTAGGAGAGTAGGATATCAATCATGAAAAAGACAGTGTGGATATTCATGTGACTGAAAGTGATAGGAAATGTGATGTCACGAGACATGGGAGGACAAAATAATCATAAGCACTTAGGAAATATTAGATGGACTAAGATCATGAGTGGAAAGACTTAAAAATTTAAGGAATGACATAAGACAAAACTTAAGTTCAGATCCATTATCAATCAAAGTACACTTAATAGATTCATTATGAATACGACATATGATATGTAGAGGCATGTCATTATCAAAAGTGTAATAGGATAGGATCACTGAAATATGAATCCATTCTCAATTTATTAAGAAACATTCCATGATGGTTCTTGTACTTGAGGTTCAACTCATTTATTTCATTAGCCTCTTCATTTTGAGACACTACTTCCTTCTTCTCATTCATTTATAAGTTCATTCCAATTGTTTATTTTCCTTCACTACTATAAGAATGAGCCTTGATCGAATAGGATTTTTACTCCCACGGTGAGGCTCATGATATATTATGGGTTTTAAAATTTTCTTTTCATCGATTTATGACCATTGTTTTGATGAGATGGTTCTCACCAAATGTTTTAATTGTTTTAACATTATCAAAAGCCTTATGGTGTTCTATGTTTACCAGTTGTACAAAATTCTCTTATTTCATAGACACTAACTTCTTCATGTGGTGTTGCTTTTGCACACATTTTGTCCTATTATAATTAAAATGGGTGAAAGGTCGGATATGAATAATGAAAAACATTACCTTCTTCATATTTTTCATTTTGATCCTAAAAATATGAATTCTTCATGAAAGAAATATGTCTTTGGGTGGAGTCATCATTGAAATATTAAAAAACGTTTTCATTTAAATATTTCTTCTTAAGACAATTTATATCATGAATTGAATCATCCTTGGGGTAAGCAAACACCATCTCAAATATCCTTACTTCATTTAATAGGCATTCATCTTGATGAAAGGGGAATGAGCACTAGGCTGGGGATGAAGTATCAAGATTACCATTTTTCCATTTTTGAACACCATGAACTAGGGAGTCCATTTCTAGGATGAATTCATACTCTTCTTGCATAGATTTTGTTTCAAGAGGTTTAAGCATATTTTCATTCATGGGTTATTTTCTAAAGGAGTCATCCTCTCCCGATGGGAAAAGAGAAAGATTTGTATTCAAAAACATACTCATTGAATGAAACTTCATATTGACATTGAGAACATGATTGGAAACATTAAACTCAACTCAGAAGAAGTTACTTGGTATCACTCCTTCTTGGTCTACAATAATCATCACCTCAATATTTATTTTCTTCAAGCCGAAACTTATATGAACATCATCACCACACATGAAAGAAACTTAATTCATTCTCTCATCTAGTGAGAAATACATTCTTTCAAATTTTGGTTCAATTAGATCATTTTGATGTTTTCCCATAGGATTTTTCTTACATGGATACACCTTTATCAACATGGGCAGTTCAACATCTTCCTTTGAAGCACAAGAAGAAGAAGTTGTAATACCTTTAATCTTGAAATACAATATTCTCCTTTGTGTCATGTGGTCTTTGAACGATGTATTTAATTTTCCTAATAGATAAGAGAATTTTTCAGCTTACCATTGATGGGAATGGTATCATGCGACCAATTAATTTATATATCTCCCGTAGCATCTTGAGAAAATATTTTGCTTAGTGACAAACCATATGAGAATAACATGTCTACTACAAACATTTTCATTGTGATCTTATTGTCAAGAAAATTTGTAAATGCTACTTGAGCATCCTTGACCTAGCCAACAAGAAGCATTTCTTTGGTTTCCATAGAATAGCAAAGTTAGTAGAGTGAATAAGATAAAGATAAAAATATCATTAGTAACTTTTGTAGGAATGACATTATTAGAGGCATAAGAGTTGATAATGTAATTATTTAGTTTATGCCCAATAACCAGAAATGAAAGATAGAAAGGTTTTATCTTCCCACGGGCGGTGGGTGTGGAAGTGAGAAATTTCTTATAAGGAGTGGTATTAAGAGCAGGAGGTAGGTCTTTCGCATTGGAATTTTAATTTTCATGAACTTGAACTACTTTGTCTAATGAAATGGAAAATCATATCAATTTTTGTTGGATTATTCTTTAAGTATTTAAACTCGAAATCTGAATTTAGGATTTCTTGCAATGATCAATGATGTCAAAAGGTGGAGAAGTGGTAAGGACATTGTGAATGATTGAAACCTTGGCAATAGTAGAATTTAAATTATTAGGATTAAAATTGAAACTTAATTGTTAAGAGGAGGTGAAAGACACTTATTTCAAGAGGAAAATGGATTCTTGATTGAGTCATTCTCATGATTATTATTGGATAACCCCACGTAAGTGGATGGAGATGATGATAATTTTTATTTTATTTTTCATAGAGTCACCATATGAAGATCCAAATGCTTAGCTTGGGCAACAAAAGAAGATGATTTTTTCTCCATTTAGGATTGAGTAAGTACTACATAGTTGTATTTATCTATTGTTTTTTTTTTTAAATCTTCATCTATTGAGTATTTGAAATACCCAATCCTAGAACATTCATCTTCATCTTCTTCTTTAACTTCCGATTCACGAATTTATTTTCCTTCATCTTCATTGGTCCTACATATTAGATTAACCATTTGATATTCCAAGGAAATCCTTTGGGGTGCTCTTGAAATATTATTCATGTTATTTTATTGATATGAGGCCCATTGAAAAAATTCCTTCTACAAATTCAAGTCGCTAACCAACTTTTGCAGTAATGGATCAACTCTTCCATGTTTGAAATTTTCATCCTTATTCTTCACTGAATGGTTATTGATTTTTCCTTACATGAAGAGGTCATCTTCTAGATCAATGGAAATTTCTTGCGTATTGTAAAAAAATCTTGTTTCACTCTCCATAGTATGAATGAAACTTTAGGAAACTAGGCATTCATGAAGAACCTTTTCTCGATTATCCAAAGTATGAAAAGCATTAGTGGGAATCTTGTTCATAAAATTATTGAATTTTTCTATGAAATCTGCATGGAATCTTAAGGTTTTTGTTAATATTTTTCAGTTAATAAATGAGAAAAGGTGCATATTTTTAAGGATTGAATATTTCTTAAAATTTAGTTTTGTTTTCATCCCAATTAGTAATTGAATGTGGTGGAAAGTTTAAAACCAGCCGTAGTGGAATCATGCAATAAATACATGAATAACTACATGGAACCATCTTCATGTTAAAATCCAAGAATATTGAAGGTTGTAATGAAAGATGTAATATGATCATTTGTTCCTTGTTTTCCATCTACATAGAATATGGTAAAAATTTCTTGCTCCTTTCATAAATTCATGAAGTTCCGGGGTTAAGGCCAATTGACAAGTATTTTGTCCCAATGGTAGAGTGCAACCATTATTTCTTCTTCTTCCTCTTATTTTTATTATTCTTATCTGTCTTCTTCTAGAGGAGTGAGGTCTAGTGGTTCTACTATTACTCCTACCATAAGATTTTCAAGTGAAAATTTAAGAAATTGTCTTGGGATTTGTGTGACAACAGATATGATCTCTTATTGTTCTTTTGGCTCAAACATAAGATTCGAAATACTAAAATTCCACCTACTTGATTTTATCTATTGAATTTTCTTTCTATGAAGTTTTCTTAGAGAATTAGAAATAATTGAGACTAGGAAAATTCAATTTAGTCACAACAATGATTTTGAACATTAAGATGGTCTTTTTGGTATTTTTTTTTTTTTTTATGGATTTTTGATTATCTAATTATTTTTGGGATTTTCATAGATAGTTTAAGTTTTCACATAGGGAACATATTCCTCAAAAGAGTCTCCAAAAATATTGGTGAAATAATATTCCGTCTTATAAATTATTGGTTTCTACTAATGCTTATAGAGCTAAGTCCATCTTTCTTTCATATGGGGAGGATTCCATTATTGAATGAAAACTATGTAATTTTGTGGATTGGTTTTTATTTCGAGAATCAAACTAGAATAATACACTTGGAATATAGAAAAGTGATTATATAGAGTACAAGAGATGAATTTAATGTGAATGGAGGTAAAGGGAATTGGGAGAAATAAGGGGAGAGGGTTAATGCTATGAGTAGGATTAAAATATTCTCATACATAAACTATAATAAGTTGACATTCAATTAGAATAAAGAAAAAAATGTAAGCAATCAACAAGGTTAACAAACTAGCAGACACGAGTTCTTTACATTCATCAATAAAGGACACAAGGTTACTTCTTGGTTGTGTAAGATCATCTTACTTACAAAGTTGGAAACTAGAGATAGAGAGAGAGTAAGTAGAGGAATGCAAGAGTTTAAAATTAAGATTTTATTGCTTTATGTTGTAGTGATAAATCTCAACAACATACAACAATAATAAATTATTAACCCTTTGGAATGGATAAGACATTCCAATTTATATCATAAAAAAATTCTCTTCATATATCCGCCACATGACTTTTAACCTATCCCCATAACTTGTGACCTTTCGTATTCCTATGATATAGATTTAGTATTTCCTTTATTATTTAAAAATGAATTTTACAATGTTAATGATGGAGGTCATTTAAGTGAATAGTAAAAATACCAAAAATTACATTCTTAGTTAAAAATTAGATTACTAAGAGAGTAGGGAAATAGAGAGAGAGAGAGATAGAGATAGATAGAGAGAGAGAGAGAGAGAGTTGAAAAATATAAATGAGTATGAAGATTTTGTTGGCAAGGATCTTGTTGAATGGAAGAACTGTGATCATAATATAACTCTTATGTGATATGAAGGAACATTCTAGATAATAGAATAAGTGTTGAGGAACATTGTCATGAGCTGCTGACTTTGTGATGGGAATACAATGATTCTCTCTATCATAATGTAGGTTTTAGGATATGGGAATCATTTCCTTACTCATCTATACCTTAATGATTCACCTCGGTGACCAAGTATCAATTCCATGATGCTCAAACCATTTGATGATTTTCAATCACTTAGTGAAATGGATCACTGAATTTTCATATAGAGGATTTCTCATTGAATGAGATAATTATCATATGGTCATCCATTGAACATGGATGAGGTGATTGCACATGCTTATTCATTTAAGGTGTGATTACACTTGTAGTGCCCACTTCCCTTTGACACCTTTTGATACTAATTATGATGTTGTAGATTATATTATGGACCTGATTATGGACTTTATTATAGTATGATGTTAGATGTTATATCATGGATTATTGTTGACCTTGATTCGGTTATGATGCATGATGATTCTTAAAGACGTTTTTATATATTGATGATGATATGTTGTTTAACATGGTTATATTATGGATGTTGTTTGGAGATGTGATATTTGGATATTGTGAGTAAACCTAGAAATGGAAATTATCGATGATGATATAGTTGTTGAGTAAAATTGTAACTAATATTGTTGGCTCCTTGGATTTTGTTGTGGTTCATATATCTAGATGATTTTTGATTTTTATTTATGGTTCATATATCATAATGTAGGTGTTAGGATATGGGAATCATTTCCTTACTCATCTATACCTTAATGATTCACCTCGGTGACCAAGTATCAATTCCATGATGCTCAAACCATTTGATGATTTTCAATCACTTAGTGAAATGGATCCTGAATTTTCATATAGAGGATTTCTCATTGAATGAGATAATTATCATATGGTCATCCATTGAACATGGATGAGGTGATTGCACATGCTTATTCATTTAAGGTGTGATTACACTTGTAGTGCCCACTTCCCTTTGACACATTTTTTTGATACTAATCATGATATCTTGTTGATTATATTATGGACATGATTATGGACTTTATTATAGTATGATGTTAGATGTTATATCATGGATTATTGTTGACCTTGATTCGGTTATGATGCATGATGATTCTTAAAGACGTTTTTATATATTGATGATGATATGTTGTTTAACATGGTTATATTATGGATGTTGTTTGGAGATGTGATATTTGGATATTGTGAGTAAACCTAGAAATGGAAATTATCTGATGATGATATAGTTGTTGAGTAAAATTGTAACTAATATTGTTGGCTCCTTGGATTTTGTTGTGGTTCATATATCTAGATGATTTTTGATTTTTATTTATATTATTTTGGATGTTCGATATGGCCATGAGGCCAAAGGAGGTATTTGTGTTTTGTAGGTTAAAATATCATAACAAACATCAAGGGATTGGAGACAAACCACATTGGAATTCTAGATGAATTCAACAATGTCACCATGGTAACTTGTATTTTTTGTGTTAGGGATTCCCATGGGGAGGAGGATCAACTTTAAACATAACCAAGGGTTATGTGTATTTATTTATTTGGTTCCTTTTATTGATGTTTGTATGTGTTTATTAAGTGATGTGTTTATCTCTTTTATTTAAATAAATTGTGGTATATAATGTGAGTAATCATATTTTTAAAATAAATTAAACAAATTGGGACATAAGAAAGTAATTATTGGAATGGTTGATTCTTGTATTAAATGTTGTAAGATATTTCTAAGAGATATGTAAGTAAAATTTGGAGTATGAAACACTTCATCTTCTTTTGAATTCGAAATTGTCCTTTGAGACTGATTTTGGAGGCTTGTGGGACAAGTTAAACTCATCCCATACCTCTTAAATTTACATACAAACCTTACCTATGGTGGGAGAGTTTAAATCTAGTTTTCATTATGCAATTTTGTAAGCCTAGCTGAATTTTTAATTGCACTTCTAGCTTGATATTAATTTCATTCCTTTGGGATATCACTTGATTTGAGTATGTAAGTAAAATGTCATATTATTCACCCACCTATTTATTATGCATTAGAGAATGAAGTTAAATTTTGTGTTGGGGTTGAGGATGTGTGATGTGTCATCCTAGTGGTATTATGAGCGGGAGGTAGGTCTTTCGCATTGGAATTTTAATTTTCATGAACTTGAACTACTTTGTCTAATGAAATGGAAAATCATATCAATTTTTTGTTGGATTATTCTTTAATTATTTAAACTCGAAATCTGAATTTAGGATTTCTTGCAATGATCAATGATGTCAAAAGGTGGAGAAGTGGTAAGGACATTGTGAATGATTGAAACCTTGGCAATAGTAGAATTTAAATTATTAGGATTAAAATTGAAACTTAATTGTTAAGAGGAGGTGAAAGACACTTATTTGAAGAGGAAAATGGATTCTTGATTGAGTCATTCTCATGATTATTATTGGATAACCCCACGAAGTGGATGGAGATGATGATAATTTTTTTGTTATTTTTCATAGAGTCACCATTTGAGGATCCAAATGCTTAGCTTGGGCAACAAAAGAAGATGATTTTTCTCTATTTAGGATTGAGTAAGTACTACATAGTTGTATTTATCTATTGTTTTTTTAAATCTTCATCTATTGAGTATTTGAAATACCCAATCCTAGAACATTCATCTTCATCTTCTTCTTTAACTTCGATTCACGAATTTATTTTCCTTCATCTTCATTGGTCCTACATATTACATTAACCATTTGATATTCCAAGGAAATCCTTTGGGGTGCTCTAAAATATTATTCATGTTATTTTATTGATATGAGGCCCATTGAAAAATTCCTTCTACAAATTCAAGTCGCTAACCAACTTTTGCAATAATGGATCAACTCTTCCATGTTTGAAATTTTCATCCTTATTCTTCTTTGAATGGTTATTGATTTTCCTTACATGAAGAGGTCATCTTCTAGATCAATGGAAATTTCTTGAGTATTGTAAAAAAATCTTCTTTCACTCTCGATAGTATGAATGAAACTTTAGGAAACTAGGCATTCATGAAGAACCTTTTCGATTATCCAAAGTATGACAAGCATTAGTGGGAATCTTGTTCATAAAATTATTGAATTTTTCTATGAAATCTGCATGGAATCTTAAGGTTTTTGTTAATATTTTTTAGTTAATAAATGAGAAAAGGTTCATATTTTTAAGGATTGAATATTTCTTAAAATTTGGTTTTGTTTTCATCCCAATTAGTAATTGAATGTGGTGGAAAGTTTAAAACCAGCCGTAGTGGAATCATGCAATAAATACATGAATAACTACATGGAACCATCTTCATGTTAAAATCCAAGAATATTGAAGGTTGTAATGAAAGATGTAATATGATCATTTTTTCCTTGTTTTCCATCTACATAGAATATGGTAAAAATTTCTTGCTCCTTTCATAAATTCATGAAGTTCCGGGGTTAAGGCCAATTGACCGAGTATTTTGTCCCAATGGTAGAGGTGCAACCATTATTTCTTCTTCTTCCTCTTATTTTTATTATTCTTATCTGTCTTCTTCGGAGGAGTGAGGTCTAGTGGTTCTACTATTACTCCTACCATAAGATTTTCAAGTGAAAATTTAAGAAATTGTCTTGGGATTTGTGTGACAACATATATGATCTCTTATTGTTCTTTTGGCTCAAACATAAGATTCTGAAATACTAAAATTCCACCTACTTGATTTTATCTATTGAATTTTCTTTCTATGAAGTTTTCTTAGAGAATTAGAAATAATTGAGACTAGGAAAATTCGATTTTGTCACAACAATGATTTTGAACATTAAGATGGTCTTTTTGGTATTTTTTTTTTTTTTTATGGATTTTTGATTATCTAATTATTTTTGGGATTTTCATAGATATTTTAAGTTTTCACATAGGGAACATATTCCTCAAAAGAGTCTCCAAAACTATTGGTGAAATAATATTCCGTACTATAAATTATTGGTTTCTACTAATGCTTATAGAGCTAAGTCCATCTTTCTTTCATATGGGGAGGATTCCATTATTGAATGAAAACTATGTAATTTTGTGGGTTGGTTTTTATTTCGAGAATCAAACTAGAATACTACACTTGGAATATAGAAAAGTGATTATATAGAGTACAAGAGATGAATTTAATTTGAATGGAGGTAAAGGGAATTGGGAGAAATAAGGGGAGAGGGTTAATGCTATGAGTAGGATTAAAATATTCTCATACATAAACTATAATAAGTGCACATTCAATTAGAATAACGAAAAAATGTAAGCAATCAACAAGGTTAACAAACTAGACAAACACAGTTCTTTACATTAATCAATAAAGGACACAAGGTTACTTCTTGGTTGTGTAAGATCATCTTACTTACAAAGTTGGAAACTAGAGATAGAGAGAGAGTAAGTAGAGGAATGCAAGAGTTTAAAATTAAGATTTTATTGCTTTATGTTGTAGTGATAAATCTCAACAACATACAACAATAATAAATTATTAACCCTTTGGAATGAATAAGACATTCCAATTTATATCATAAAAAAATTCTCTTCATATATCCGCCACATGACTTTTAACCTATCCCCATAACTTGTGACCTTTCGTATTCCTATGATATAGATTTAGTATTTCCTTTATTATTTAAAAATGAATTTTACAATGTTAATGATGGAGGTCATTTAAGTGAATAGTAAAAATACCAAAAATTACATTCTTAGTCAAAAATTAGATTACTAAGAGAGTAGGGAAATAGAGAGAGATAGAGATAGAGATAGAGATAGAGAGAGAGAGAGTTGAAAAATATAAATGAGTATGAAGCTTTTGTTGGCAAGGATCTTGTTGAATGGAAGAAGCTGTGATCATAATATAACTCTTATGTGATATGAAGGAACATTCTAGAGAATAGAATAAGTGTTGAGGAACATTGTCATGAGCTCGCATTGTGATGGGAATGCGATGATTCTCTCTATCATAATGTAGGTGTTAGGATATGGGAATCATTTCCTTACTCATCTATACCTTAATGATTTACCTCAGTGACCAAGTATCAATTCCATGATGCTCAAACCATTTGATGATTTTCAATCACTTAGTGAAATGGATCACGAATTTTCATATAGAGGATTTCTCATTGAATGAGATAATTATCATATGGTCATCCATTGAACATGGATGAGGTGATTGCACATGCTTATTCATTTAAGGTGTGATTACACTTGTAGTGCCCACTTCCCTTTGACACCTTTTGATACTAATCATGATACTGCTGATTATATTATGGACATGATTATGGACTTTATTATAGTATGATGTTAGATGTTAGATCATGGATTATTGTTGACCTTGATTCAGTTATGATGCATGATGATTATTAGAGACATTTTTATATATTGATGATGATATGTTGTTTGACATGGTTATATTATGGATGTTGTTTGGACATGTGATATTTGGATATTGTGAGTAGACCTAGAAATGGAAATTATTTGATGATGATATAGTTGTTGAGTAAAATTGTAACTAATATTGTTGGCTCCTTGGATTTTGTTGTGGTTCATATATCTAGATGATTTTTGATTTTTATTTATATTATTTTGGATGTTCTGATATGGCCATGAGGCCAAAGGAGGTATTTGTGTTTTGTAGGTTAAAATATCATAACAAACATCAAGGGATTGGAGACCAACCACATTGGAATTCTAGATGAATTCAACAAGGTCACCATGGTAACTTGTATTTTTGTGTTAAGGATTCCCATGGGGAGGAGGGGATCAACTTTAAACATGACCAAGGGTTATGTGTATTTATTTATTTGGTTCCTTTTATTGATGTTTGTATGTGTTTATTAAGTGATGTGTTTATCCCTTTTATTTAAATAAATTGTGGTATATAATGTGAGTAATCATATTGTTAAAATAAATTAATCAAATTGGGACATAAGAAAGTAATTATTGGAGTGGTTGAATCTTGTATTAAATGTTGTAAGATATTTCTAAGAGATATGTAAGTAAAATTTGGAGTATGAAACACTTCATCTTCTTTTGAATTCGAAATTGTCCTTTGAGACTGATTTTGGAGGCTTGTGGGACAAGTTAAACTCATCCCATAACTCTTAAATTTACATACAAACCTTACCTATGGTGGGAGAGTTTAAATCTAGTTTTCATTATGCAATTTTGTAAGCCTAGCTGAATTTTTTAATTGCACTTCTAGCTTGATATTAATTTCATTCCTTTGGGATATCAGCTTGATTTGAGTATGTAAGTAAACTGTCATATTATTCACCCACCTATTTATTATGCATTAGAGAATGAAGTTAAATTTTGTGTTGGGGTTGAGGATGTGTGATGTGTCATCCTAGTGGTATTAAGAGCAGGAGGTAGGTCTTTCGCATTGGAATTTTAATTTTCATGAACTTGAACTACTTTGTCTAATGAAATGGAAAATCATATCAATTTTTGTTGGATTATTCTTTAAGTATTTAAACTCAGAAATCTGAATTTAGGATTTCTTGCAATGATCAATGATGTCAAAAGGTGGAGAAGTGGTAAGGACATTGTGAATGATTGAAACCTTGGCAATAGTAGAATTTAAATTATTAGGATTAAAATTGAAACTTAATTGTTAAGAGGAGGTGAAAGACACTTATTTGAAGAGGAAAATGGATTCTTGATTGAGTCATTCTCATGATTATTATTGGATAACCCCACAGAAGTGGATGGAGATGATGATAATTTTTATTTTATTTTTCATAGAGTCACCATATGAAGATCCAAATGCTTAGCTTGGGCAACAAAAGAAGATGATTTTTTCTCTATTTAGGATTGAGTAAGTACTACATAGTTGTATTTATCTATTGTTTTTTTTTTAAATCTTCATCTATTGAGTATTTGAAATACCCAATCCTAGAACATTCATCTTCATCTTCTTCTTTAACTTCTGATTCACGAATTTATTTTCCTTCATCTTCATTGGTCCTACATATTACATTAACCATTTGATATCCCAAGGAAATCCTTTGGGGTGCTCCTAAAATATTATTCATGTTATTTTATTGATATGAGGCCCATTGAAAAAATTCCTTCTACAAATTCAAGTCGCTAACCAACTTTTGCAATAATGGATCAACTCTTCCATGTTTGAAATTTTCATCCTTATTCTTCACTGAATGGTTATTGATTTTTCCTTACATGAAGAGGTCATCTTCTAGATCAATGGAAATTTCTTGAGTATTGTAAAAAAAATCTTCTTTCACTCTCCATAGTATGAATGAAACTTTAGGAAACTAGGCATTCATGAAGAACCTTTTCTGATTATCCAAAGTATGACAAGCATTAGTGGGAATCTTGTTCATAAAATTATTGAATTTTTCTATGAAATCCTGCATGGAATCTTAAGGTTTTTGTTAATATTTTTTAGTTAATAAATGAGAAAAGGTGCATATTTTTAAGGATTGAATATTTCTTAAAATTTGGTTTTGTTTTCATCCCAATTAGTAATTGAATGTGGTGGAAAGTTTAAAACCAGCCATAGTGGAATCATGCAATAAATACATGAATAACTACATGGAACCATCTTCATGTTAAAATCCAAGAATATTGAAGGTTGTAATGAAAGATGTAATATGATCATTTTTTCCTTGTTTTCCATCTACATAGAATATGGTAAAAAAATTCTTCTCCTTTCATAAATTCATGAAGTTCCAGGGTTAAGGCCAATTGACCAGTATTTTGTCCCAATGGTAGAGTGCAACCATTATTTCTTCTTCTTCCTCTTATTTTTATTATTCTTATCTTTCTTCTTCTGGAGGAGTGAGGTCTAGTGGTTCTACTATTACTCCTACCATAAGATTTTCAAGTGAAAATTTAAGAAATTGTCTTGGGATTTGTGTGACAACAGATATGATCTCTTATTGTTCTTTTGGCTCAAACATAAGATTCTGAAATACTAAAATTCCACCTACTTGATTTTATCTATTGAATTTTCTTTCTACGAAGTTTTCTTAGAGAATTAGAAATAATTGAGACTAGGAAAATTCGATTTTGTCACAACAATGATTTTGAACATTAAGATGGTCTTTTTGGTATTTTTCTTTTTTTTTTATGGATTTTTGATTATCTAATTATTTTTGGGATTTTCATAGATATTTTAAGTTTTCACATAGGAACATATTCCTCAAAAGAGTCTCCAAAACTATTGGTGAAATAATATTCCGTACTATAAATTATTGGTTTCTACTAATGCTTATAGAGCTAAGTCCATCTTTCTTTCATATGGGGAGGATTCCATTATTGAATGAAAACTATGTAATTTTGTGGGTTGGTTTTTATTTCGAGAATCAAACTAGAATACTACACTTGGAATATAGAAAAGTGATTATATAGAGTACAAGAGATGAATTTAATGTGAATGGAGGTAAAGGGAATTGGGAGAAATAAGGGGAGAGGGTTAATGCTATGAGTAGGATTAAAATATTCTCATACATAAACTATAATAAGTGCACATTCAATTAGAATAACGAAAAAAATGTAAGCAATCAACAAGGTTAACAAACTAGACAAACACAGTTCTTTACATTCATCAATAAAGGACACAAGGTTACTTCTTGGTTGTGTAAGATCATCTTACTTACAAAGTTGGAAACTAGAGATAGAGAGAGAGTAAGTAGAGGAATGCAAGAGTTTAAAATTAAGATTTTATTGCTTTATGTTGTAGTGATAAATCTCAACAACATACAACAATAATAAATTATTAACCCTTTGGAATGGATAAGACATTCCAATTTATATCATAAAAAAAATTCTCTTCATATATCCGCCACATGACTTTTAACCTATCCCCATAACTTGTGACCTTTCGTATTCCTATGATATAGATTTAGTATTTCCTTTATTATTTAAAAATGAATTTTACAATGTTAATGTTGGAGGTCATTTAAGTGAATAGTAAAAAATACCAAAAATTACATTCTTAGTCAAAAATTAGATTACTAAGAGAGTAGGGAAATAGAGAGAGATAGAGATAGAGATAGAGATAGAGAGAGAGAGAGAGTTGAAAAATATAAATGAGTATGAAGCTTTTGTTGGCAAGGATCTTGTTGAATGGAAGAACTGTGATCATAATATAACTCTTATGTGATATGAAGGAACATTCTAGAGAATAGAATAAGTGTTGAGGAACATTGTCATGAGCTCTGCACTGTGATGGGAATGCGATGATTCTCTCTATCATAATGTAGGTGTTAGGATATGGGAATCATTTCCTTACTCATCTATACCTTAATGATTCACCTCAGTGACCAAGTATCAATTCCATGATGCTCAAACCATTTGATGATTTTCAATCACTTAGTGAAATGGATCCTGAATTTTCATATAGAGGATTTCTCATTGAATGAGATAATTATCATATGGTCATCCATTGAACATGGATGAGGTGATTGCACATGCTTATTCATTTAAGGTTTGATTACACTTGTAGTGCCCACTTCCCTTTGACACCTTTTGATACTAATCATGATACTGCTGATTATATTATGGACATGATTATGGACTTTATTATAGTATGATGTTAGATGTTATATCATGGATTATTGTTGACCTTGATTCGGTTATGATGCATGATGATTCTTAAAGACGTTTTTATATATTGATGATGATATGTTGTTTAACATGGTTATATTATGGATGTTGTTTGGAGATGTGATATTTGGATATAGTGAGTAAACCTAGAAATGGAAATTATGTGATGATGATATAGTTGTTGAGTAAAATTGTAACTAATATTGTTGGCTCCTTGGATTTTGTTGTGGTTCATATATCTAGATGATTTTTGATTTTTATTTATATTATTTTGGATGTTCTGATATGGCCATGAGGCCAAAGGAGGTATTTGTGTTTTGTAGGTTAAAATATCATAACAAACATCAAGGGATTGGAGACAAACCACATTGGAATTCTAGATGAATTCAACAATGTCACCATGGTAACTTGTATTTTTTTGTGTTAGGGATTCCCATGGGGAGGAGGGGATCAACTTTAAACATAACCAAGGGTTATGTGTATTTATTTATTTGGTTCCTTTTTATTGATGGTTGTATGTGTTTATTAAGTGATGTGTTTATCTCTTTTATTTAAATAAATTGTGGTATATAATGTGAGTAATCATATTTTTAAAATAAATTAAACAAATTGGGACATAAGAAAGTAATTATTGGAATGGTTGATTCTTGTATTAAATGTTGTAAGATATTTCTAAGAGATATGTAAGTAAAATTTGGAGTATGAAACACTTCATCTTCTTTTGAATTCGAAATTGTCCTTTGAGACTGATTTTAGAGGCTTGTGGGACAAGTTAAACTCATCCCATACCTCTTAAATTTACATACAAACCTTACCTATGGTGGGAGAGTTTAAATCTAGTTTTCATTATGCAATTTTGTAAGCCTAGCTGAATTTTTTTAATTGCACTTCTAGCTTGAAATTAATTTCATTCCTTTGGGATATCGGCTTGATTTGAGTATGTAAGTAAACTGTCATATTATTCACCCACCTATTTATTATGCATTAGAGAATGAAGTTAAATTTTGTGTTGGGGTTGAGGATGTGTGATGTGTCATCCTACATGGATCCACCTCATCCTCTTCTCTTCCCTCTTCTATAAAATTGGAATTGTTTGCCTTGTTTTGGCTAGCTTCATTATTGGCAACTCCTTTTTGGGTGAATTCTTTTGCTATTTTGGAGCTCCTGCTCGGAGATTTTTTTTTGAAGAATGTTGTATGCTTTTGCTTGGATGATTTGGATTACTTGCATTGGGATAAAGCTTGTTGTTTTGGATATTAGAACAGTTCCATCATGGAGAGGTATGAGATTGGCTCTAGTAATGCTTCTTTTTGTTTATGAAAATTGTGTTGGTTGTGAATGTTTTGGAATGTTTGTGGGATGTTGGGTAGATGGCCTAGGAATGGTGTAGGAGAAGACTATGGGGTTCATTTTGTGGGAGGCACAAGTGTTTTGGGGAGGTATAAGTTTTGAGGTAGTTGGGATTTGGGCTCCACCTTATAAAAATACTTGCATTTATTTATCCGTTATGGGGTGCCATAAGAGGTTGGGGAGGCATAAGAAAATTTTAGGAATAAGGGGTACTGGGGGAGGCATAAGGGCATGTCAGGGCTTTGATATACTATATTTTGGCGGTTTGAAATTAGGTGGTGATACCCATTTCCCCTTTGGGAGGCATAAGTAGCATCCCCCATAGTTTCTTGCTCCTTTGGCTTGCTTGATGAAGCCTCAGTGTTGTTTTTCATGCTTTAATGTAGTTGTAAACTACATTTTATTTTGGACTGTGTTTTAAATGTGAAAATTTTGCTTGTGTGTTGTGGAAGCCTTTGTTTCCATGAGTTGAATCACATCTTCTATTGCATTATGGTTGGGGCTCGGGGGCCAATGAAGAAGGATGGCTTATCTTTGTCATTAGATTTTGTGGTTGGGTGAACAACATTTCCTTTCCCCTTCTCTTTGTTGTGATCAAAATTGGAAGAATGATAAATCTACATGTTGTTCTGGAGCAAAAAAAAAGTTTGATAGTCCCTTGTTGAAATGAAATCTTATTGTAACCTTTCCCACTTGAAGTGGATGAACTTGTATATGTTTTGTAATGGAAATATGTTGTATTGAATATGAAATTTGTAATTTTGAAATGTAAAGGAGAGATATACTTTGTTTTATGTCTTGAAAGAAAGAGATGTATTTTGTATATTGTATTGTGAAAATCAATAGAAAAGAGAAGTTGTAAAAGAAGGAAATATTGTATTTTGAATAAAAGTTTCATTCTTTTCCACAATTGGAACTATTAATGTTTAAAATATGAGTTTTAAATGTATTTGAAATATCTTTTTGAAAGGAAAAATTACGTGTGAGGAAAATACATAACTCTATCTTTTGAATGGTGTAAAATTGGAAATCAGAATGTCATTTTGTTTTGAATAGTTTTATTTGAATCAAATAAATTCTTTGGATTAGGATTGGAATGAATTCTAATACTTGGAAGATGAAAATGGAAAATATATCCTTTCAAATTTGATCTCTGTTTTGTATTTTCAAACTAGAAAATACTATATCCAAAATGCACATGAGTTTGAACCTGTAAAATGAAATAACAAATTAAATTATTAAATTGAATTAGTATGCCCTAAATGAATTCAATTGGATAAAAAAACTTAAGAAATTTCTTTAAAAACTTAGCAAAATCGGGTTCAAACTGTTTTGTTGTCATTTTGCTGTCAAAGTTGTATGTTTTTTTTAAAATTGGGAGTCAATCAAACAAAATTACCTTCCAAATCCATCCTAAATCCATATAAGAACAATTATCCATGTCTAATTGACATTTTGAGAGAGGAAGAAGATCAATTGATTAAAATTTCATAAGTTAAAATTTACCAACTTGCCTTTAAAACCCTGTAGATCATTTTCTTGAAATTTTCCCCTTAAACATTCACAAAATAAAAAATTAATGATTCTCGTGCAAAGAGGACGCCGATATATTTCCAAAAAGTCGTCATTTTCCCAAAAATGATCTCCCAATCAAAATTTATGGCCTTCTGATTTTTTTCTTCATTTGGCATCAAAAATAATTCTAAATGTAAAAAAATTGGGAAAAATTTCCTTGGCAAACCCACGGGCCCAAATTTTCCCTTAGCACTTTTTGGTTCAACAACGCCAAAGGCATGAATTCCTTCACCACTCTACTTAACAAGTCTTTCCTTTTGTCAAAAATCACCTAAGTTCAAAAAAATAAGTGTTGGAAAAATTTCCCTGTGGACCCACAACCCCGCTTTTACCTTTTTGGTTGTTTTTTCGTGGCCACATGGGCCCGCAATAGTTAACTTAACCTTTAAAATAATTTGGGAAAATTTTCTAAGTTTCCTCCACCACCCTACCGGCCCACAGCCAATCAGGTGCTGCCACATGGTGACATAAGGTGTTAGCAGAGGAGTGGATCCCCTTTTAGCTTAGCGCTTTGGAAATTTTTTGGGAAAAAATCATAAATTCTCCCGTCGGCCCGCCAATCCACATCCAATGGATGGATGACACGTGTCTTCACGATGCATCTACAGAGGCATGGAGATTTTTAAGTCTTTAAACCTTTTTCTCAAAAAATTCAAATTTTTCTAAATTTCTCCGATGGCTTGACAGAGCCGCAACCAATCATTGATTGACATGTGGCATCATTTAGGGAAGTCGGAGGTGTGGGCTATTTTAATCCTTTGTACTTTTAACCCTAAATTCTAAAATATCTAAGTTTCCCCAAGTATGTTTATCTCATGAGCAATCAAGTACTTGACATGTGGCACCTTAGGCATTGGAGGAGGCGTAGATTGTTTTATTCCATAGCACTTTTCAGCCAAAAAGGATCATTGTCTTAAAATCCTCCAACGACCTAATTTTCCGCTAGAGTTTAGAAATGCTGACACGTGTCCTCTTTGGGCTCACGGGAACACAGAGGTAGATCACACTTTTGTTTGAAAAGGTAAAATTCGTTTAAACTCTCCCCACTATGTCGGCCCACGCATGGGGAAATTTTCTTCCTAGGCCCGTCAGACCCACTCTTGGGAAAATTTTCCTCCCTAGGTCCATTGGCTCGTAACTTGAGAAATATGAAGAGTTAGGAGGACTTCTTTATATCACCGGAAAGGTGAGTAAATTTCCTATGTAATTGGAAAGTTTTTAGGAAGTATTGAGTGCATTAAGTTTGAGAAAAATCAATTTGAATCTTTTAAGCCTATTAGAGAGTGATATAGTGAGAAATCACCCTCTTATCTTAGTTGACTAATATAACCCTAAGTTTGGACCTTGTGATATTTTATAATTGTCGTATTAATAAAACTATAAGCTATTAATAGTATTTATCTTTAAAACTTTCTTGCGAAAACTATTTTCTTGTAACTGGTTGTAGACTCTTTTAAACAAAAACATTATCCCATTATATTGAAAATGAAGAACCAAGTTATCTATAATTATCTAATGGTTTTAAATTTCTATTATATTACAAACAAAGAACCAAGTTATCTAAAATTTATAAAAGATGAAGGTAAGGTGATCATGCCTGAAAAATATTAGTGTATGTATTGTATGAGGTTCTCTAGGTGATCCACATTCACAATCAACAAGATCAAGTAAAAATGAGATGATTTCTTCAAGCGGTTCATGGGTGTTATTGAAGCCAAAGTGACTCGTTGTTACGAAATAAGGAATAAAATACATGGAAAAATCCCACACGTAATCACAATAGTAGAAACTAATATCAAGAAAATGTTACAGATCTGATATAAAAGTGTCGAATAAAAAAACACAAAAAAAGAGACAATATTTAACATGGTTCACCCAATTGGGGTTACGTCCACAAAAATCACTTTCTCATAGTCTATCACAAGCCACATCTTCTCTAAATACAATATGCAGATATGTTTGGAGCTATGCTCAACAAAATCTATAAATTCACACTTGAACTCATACACAACTACAATGTTAAATCAACCCTACCATATGTAAAACACCACATAAATAGGCAAATTGTAAAGTAATTTTTACAATACCGTGGGTACCAAAACCATGGGTCAAAACCACCACATAAACCTAAGGGTAAAAAATTCTTCCCATATGTGAAGAGCATGTTTCGCGATATATCAAGCATGCTTTTCAAGAAAAAATATGGATAATATACAGTCTTCAACACTTCCACACATAAAATAGGCACTACAAAATTAAAATTTCCCACTTGGAGACTAGTTTTCCTCTCAAGTAAGCTTCTCAACCCTTCATTTTCATCCATGAAGACAAACCAAATTTGAACATAGCTTCATGTTCCCCCTTTTACCACCTTGGTCATCATGTTTGGAGGATTAGACTGGTATGAATCTTATGAATCTTAAAATTCTCTTCCTTAAAAATTTTCCTAATGAAATAGTGCTGAGTTATATATGCTTCATCCTAGAATGGAAAGAATATTACTTAGCTAGGTGTATAGAACTTTGACTATCACTATGCATCTTCCATTCCTCCTTATGCCGCAACTCCTCAAGAAATTACTCTAACCAAATCATCTATTTTATTTCCATTGTGGTAATCACCCTCTGTGGTTAACAAAGCCAAAAGCTTATGTATTCGTGAAATCCAACTCATTATTATCCCACCTACAATGAAAATTTAACTTGTCGTGCCCCTTTCGCTATCTACATCTCCAGTACCATGTCTAAATCTATATAACCATGTAAAGTGGTGTCTCGATCCATTGTAGTACAGAATTTTCCCCATGGTCCATCTTAAGTATCAAAGGATCCAATTTTATACCTACAAGTGATCTCTACCTAGATCACTCATACATCTTATAACACCACATATTACACACACAAATACAATAGTAAAAATTCCAAAATAATTTTTTTCTTGACTTACATTTCTCACTAAATAACACCACAAGGGCTCCTAGAAGAGAAACTCAAAAATGCATAAAACCCTTACATAAGTAATATACTCACACAGTCACATGACTATACCATATACATGTCGATGCCACACTTTCCCTAATGAATGAATGCTAGTAATGACCCAACCACAATAAAATGACTCAAGGGTTGGAAAACCCACAACACGTCATTACCATGATTACATATTAGTTACAATAAACATTCAAAGAAAATTATTTTGTAAGGAATATTTTTCCTTTTTCCACCTATAGATTCTTTAATTCATTTCAGATTCAACTTATAGTTCAACATTTTAAGTTGGCTCTTTATCTCTTACGACCATCTCCATAACTTACATAATTATTTGGCATATTTCAAATTGTGTACAAAGTCCTTAATTCTCTTTTTCATAGGCTTAGCTTGATTTATCAATTGTTCATTCAATTTTTAATTTTACAATTACTACAATATTCAATTTGATGTGATGTCAAGACATAATACTTAGGATTTCGGGAAGAGTTAGATTCAAGGTACATTTTTCCTAAACATTTTTAATGATCATGGTATCTTTATCTCCCTACCATAGTTAATATAGTTTGATAAATTTTTGAATCCGTTCAACATTTCCAATTCAAGAAATGTTATTTAGATTTACAAATATCTTTTGTTTTCTCAAGGTTGATCTCGCCAAGGTAGTTCTTATTCTTTTTAACACAAGGAAATTTCTAATTGAGTTATAAGGACTCCAAGAGTGACATTATTACTAACCTCAAATCTCATTTCACTCTTGTGATTTTACTTTTACATCGCATAAGGTCTAATTATTAGCACTTTGTTTATAAAAAAATGAGTTACGGAAGTATTTTTCTAGCATCTTGCAAAAGTCCATGATTGGAAGGATTATAAACTATGCATGACCCACGAGTGATTTTTTTTCAAGGTAAGATCCCATGTTTCTGCATTTCACAATTCTGCATGTGAAATTAAATTTATTCTTAATGTCAAAAATAGGCATAACAAGGGATTACGGGATCAAGTTTTTTGTTCCTTGGGTTCTCTAAAGTCATCATAATTCTAATCAATTTCGTTTGGTAGGAGTTACTTACCATTCTCTACCCACAAGTTAACCCCTTGATTAGCCAAGGTTTGGTTTAATTCCAATTGAACCTAAGGATCTATACCCCAATTATATATGATTTTAAGGTAAGAGTACATATTTATGCTAAACAACCTTTATGAAAGACCAAGGTGATAAGTTGTTAGTAACTAAGGTAACACATTTATCTGTAAGGAACTAAAAGGATCATTAACTAGAGTTTAAGTCATAACAAAACTATTTCACTAGTTCTATTTGTGTCATTTGGATCTCCCAAGGAATTCATTTTGATCATGAAGTTCATTTCTAGATCTAACTTCATAATACAAGGTAGTCCACTAGGATCTAAGGAAGTTTCTACTCTCCTTACACCACAATTAGTTTGAGCATGTCACTCCTAACCATCGGGTTTATGATGATGTCACTAAACATACTGACTATGAAGATAATTCAAACTAGGGATCTTATTTACTTAAGCCAGAAGGTGACATCGAGTGTAGCGATTGAAGATTATCCTAAGGTTTTAGTTTTCCACACTAAAAGGATTCACACAGAAAGGTAGTTATACACGAGTCTTATACTAAGGTTGAGTGTTTTGTTTAGATCTCTTTATTACATTTACAAGGTAAGAATACAACACACTAATTAATTAATCATCTATTGAACACTAGAAATGCACTACAATATTTTAAATTCAAATTCATTTAACATACATATCCAACTTTTACAATACAAATTTGAGGATCAAAATAACACTCATGTGTGGATGAACATCCCCTTAAACCCTAACATCTAAAATATTACAGAACTTCAATTATAAACTTTTTCATACTTTGTAAATGTTGAAATTTCCTCTTCAGTTTCATTTAACATATATATATCTAACCCTCTTTTTTCCATATGTAAATATGAATCAAAAGAACACATTTAGTTACATGGACATTTACCAAAGAACACCTAAAAATAGCATCTCATTCATATTTCCCAATTTGAATAACTAACTTTCTTTGTGACATAACAATACATAAAAATTTCCTTGATTAGCATATTTAAAATTCTAAGAATATAAAATGAATAACATGAACAGTGTTTCACCATCTTACTTGTGTCTGAAGGCCGGTTTATATCACATGGGTTGAATAGTCAAATTTTGATATTCCAAACTATCGAGAATAGTGGTTTTCCAAAAATTAAGGTTCCAGGAAATTTTATAGTAAAAATACTAGGGTTTCGCAAAGGTGTATAAGCATTTTGTTGCTCAGGGGTTTAAATGGTGTGTCAAAATGAAAGCCAATCTTTCGGTTTTAAAATCTCCTAAAAATGCAAAGCTTTAAAATCCCTTCACAAACAGTGGCGGGGCTCCTAGAGAACCGGTGAAAAGAGTGCAAATAGTTACATGAGGTCAAGATAATTCTTGAAGTGACTCTCTACATAATAAGGAGCACATATGACATTTGAAAACTCGTTTACGGGGCTCAAACTGTTGTTTTAAACGCCTCTGGAATTTGTGCTTTTCTAACTTTGCAAGGTAGGAAAAAAGGTTGTTTGATTTGATGACATCATCTAAATCTTTCCAATACCAGAAGATATAAGAACTTAATTTAGATACTCTAGTATCATCGTATAAGGTTATGGTAGCGACCACATTTAATGTTTAAATTAAAAAATCATTTTTGTCAATCACAAGGTGAAGATTTAATTTTGTATAATATTTAAATTTGGTTACATATCCATTTGTACGATTATCTAGTGGTTTAACATTTCTATTATATTGTAAAATGAAGAACCCAAATTATGAAAATTATGAAAGAAAAGTTAAGGAGACCATGCCTAAAAATGATGAGCAAAGTAGGGTATGTGATGGCTCTAGGTGGTCCACAGTCATAACCAACAGAATCATGCAATAGAAGAGGATTTTGTCAAGTGGTTCACGAGAATTGTTGTAGCCAAAGTGACTCAATGCACATGCTCCTCAAGGACCAACCAACACACTCACAACACGTCAATGGAAATTTTTTTATTTTCCTACATTTTCAGATTTTAGCTCAAGAAGCCACTTGGATGTAATCTCTGCTAGCTCTAAATTGCCATGAACTCTGCAAGCCTCAAGAAAGGATCCCCACACACTGGAACTAGGTTTTAATGTAATATTCTTAATTAACTTTTGAGCTTTGTGTAGTTTCCCAGCTTAACCAAGAAGGTCCACCATGCAGAAGGAAGTCCAATAAATGTTATGAAATCTGGTTAAATACCATAATATTGCATTTGATAAAAAATAATTCTAGTGCACCTTCACTCTTCCCACGCATACCAAAACATGCAATAATTACACTTAGAGACATTACATTTTTTAATGGATGAATTTTTTCAAACACTAGAACAACAATAATTTTTTTCACCGCATTACATACATACCTACTAGAGCACACAGTAACTACGATCATCGACAAAATATTCTCCCTTTCTTCATTATGTTATGGTGAATGTCCATTCCCTAATATAAATCCTCCTTTGTGAAGAACAAAGTATTCTCAACCATTAATTCATGCACTTGCCACTTGTGATAACAAACGAAATTTACAACAAGACCCCCTAAAAGTACATCCTCCTCTTGTTCACAAAATGTTTTTTCTAGCTTCTCAACTTCTACAACCTTTTGGTTATGCATCTTGTCTAATATTTTATGTTTTTTCTGACAAATTTCGATCTGTTTCATCAACTCTTGATTCCTATTTTTAAATCATCAAACATTGAATAATTTTCCAAAGAAAATTGTATTGATTCTCTACCTTGCTTCAAGAAACATTGTTTCTTTTTATGTGGAAAGTTGATCCAAAGCCCTATTTTCATCCTGCAACTTTAACATCTAACAAAATTCCTATATCTTTAATGCATTAATGGATGCCCCTACTCTATTCTAGTGATGTTATTTTTGAACAAGCTGAGATAATACGGGAAAAAGTTAACCACCCACGATGGAAGCATGTTTGTTGCATGGGTGAAACAATGTGTCTGTCTCATGAATAAATCCATGTCTTCTAGAATTGCACACACCATGTAAATTATTCCTCACTAACACCAAAAATTAATTGGCATGTTGAAAATCAAGTGCATAATTTCCTTAAGGCATTTGAACCCACTCCACTACAAATCTAGATCTAGATAATTTAGTTGCATATGGTAATGAGGGGAGATACTTGATTAAAAATATATCTCCAAGAGTATGGAAAATTTAATCCAAAGTGGAACTTATTTTAGGACGGCTATTCGAGAGAGATTATTTTAGCACAAGCCCCTATAGCCTTTAGCATTTCTGCAACTAACAATTAGTGCTAAAAATGCAATGTTGACTAGGGTTCCACCATGGTTTTCTCTATAGATCTCAAATTGAGTTCTTGTTTTATTATTCATGGAGGTTAGAAGTGTGAAAGGTCGTATGGGAAATTTTTTTTCTCCATGCTTGGTAAAATGCGTAGCTTTACCCTTCCATACCAGTGTCTCACACATGTAACCATACGCCTCACCTCACACAAACAACCACCCTTCCCTGACTTCCTCCTTGACATTACTCTATTTCATTTTTATTTTATTTCATTTGTTTTATATAGATGGCACTACATTTTCCTCCGCTTATAAGAGCATCGTCCTTAATGTGACACAACATAAAATATTGAAGGGTATGTAGAAAAGAAATTCAATAATGACATAAGTCAGTTAACTAAACAATTGATCGATGCACAACACAACAAGAAGGAAGTAACTAAATTTGGTAATATCTTAAAATTTTAATGTTCTATGAAGATTGGAAGTTCCCTTTTTTATTACTTAGTTATTCCTTTTCCTTAATAGTATTTATTAACCTCAACTCTTAGTATTTCATTGTTTAATATTTTAGTTTTCTTATGTTCGTGGGTTCCCAACAGAACTGACATCACAATGCGACACAAGAACCAAACACACCACTAACTGTCCACAAGACATATCTCTACATACTTCTACAAATATATCACATCACAAGAACTCAACCAAACCATGGAAGAACATACATGATCCACACACATAGTAATTCTCATATACATGCCCCTGGCACAAATGTACTCGTATCATAGACATACTATAACACATGGAATTCCCAACATCTACACATACAATTGTTTCACACAACTCGAACCCATAATTATAGCTACAGTGTCAAGATGGGAACAATATCACAAGACATAAACCAACTCACAAAAGTACACATAAATCATAACACCAACTCCATACACCTCCCAAAATATCACAAAATAACTCCATATACCTCCCAAAACATCGGAGGAAACCTCCCGATATACCTCCCAAAGCATCAATCACACCACACACAAATCTCTTAATCTTCCCTCAAGTATCTTATTGATTTCTCAAGTTTCTTATGCCTCCCTCAAGTAATAAAATAAAGAAAAAATTCCTTTTACTCCCCAAAAGAGGTCGGTCACCCTATGGCCCTAGGCACATAGAGTCTAGATACCTCTAACCCAAGTGACATAATAACTTGTGGTTCAACAACCCACTAGTTATCTATAACTCCTTGGGGTGTACCCCTATACAATGAAGTGGGTCCATAGGTTCCACCACTCCATGGTGAATCCCATGACCCTATTCCAACACATTACGACATTAGAACCAACATAACAATCCATTTCAAATGCCAAGTGGAAAAAATCCAAAGCCTTGGGCTAGGCTATAAAACTTTTAAACTGATGATACACGGATCTAAAATTATTAAAATTAAATTTCTAATTATCCATGGTTAGTTAAAAAATATGCATGTTAGTACAACCACCAAATAAATGCCCAAAATATAAAAACATGCCAATCAATAAAATTGTTGGTTCTTGCAAGAAAAGAAAAAACATGTTCAATTTACAAATAAAATACTTGTAGAGAAATAACACATCATAATAACTATGTGTCCTTATATGGCCACCAAAGGGGTACTTAACTAGATGCTTTCACTCACACATTGATCCTCACTCTTGTAAAATAACATATCAAATAATAAAACTGTCATCATCTTTGTCTAAATCATCCCTCCACCACTTCCACAAGGCTCAACATAGTCATAACTACACTTAGGTTGAATCCATATGATAACCATATAGGAGAGAGAAAGAGTACAGGTCACCATCTACTGAGCCTAAGGTGTCCATGAAAACACAATATACATGACACTCATTTAGCAAGTGCCATACATACCAAATGAACAAAAGTGGGTTTTCAACCTATGTAAGACTCCACTTCCTATCTCGTACTCAACTCAAGTGACTTGTCAATAGAATACATTTCCTCACTCCAAACATACACTTTTACCAATTTCCCTAGGGTTGATTAGTGTAGGGTTCACAACATAACACATAACTACATCACTAACACAATGGTGATCCACAAACATTAAACATATTATCTTACGCATGGTGTATATACATGGTATAACAAAATCATCACTTTCATAGGTTTCAATACATCACATTACCACATAATGCACCTGAAGTGCAAGCACTATACAATAGGGATCATACGTTCACCATATGTCCCTAAATCACGACATGAACCATCACATATTACACAAATAATATGTATGATGAACACAATGAGTAACATTACAACATAAAATTAATTGCTATATAACATGGTGACACACATAATTCATCACAACATGATGGAAACATCACAATACAATCCAATTCACTATACACCAATTATGTCATGTAACACATCAACACACCTACATACCACAGAATAACAAGAAACTCCAACACTCTGCAATCCACAACAACATTATTTTCACACACACCAAGGCAACACATCACATGTGAACTCTTCATTGAATCCATGAAAAGGAGAGTGAATAATATCATCACAAGCACATCAACATGATAACAATTACACACTAAGTGACATGCACAACATGTGCATTCATAATATCAAAATTACAATGTTGTTCACATTACAACATATATCACATTACTCTTCCAATATCCACCACCACCATGCAAAATCATCACTACTCTAATCTTACCATGACCTTGGATAGCATGAACCTTGCTCTAATACCAAATGTAACACCCAAAAATTACACACACAAATACAACAGTAAAAATACTAGAATAATTTTTTTTTGACTTACATTTCTCACTACACAACACCACAAGGGCTCCAAGAAGAGAAACTCAACAACACACAAGACACTTACATAAGTCATAGAATCACATAGACACATGAAAACACCATATACATGTCGATGCCACACTTTCCCCAATGAACAAATGCTAGTAATGACCCAACCACAAGAAAAGGACTCAAGGGTTGGCAAACCCACAACACATCATTACCATGATTACATCTTAGTTATGATTAACATTCCAAGAACATTATTGTGTAAGGATAATTTTATCCTTTTTCCACCTATATATTATTTAATTCATTTCACATTCAACTTATAGTTCAACCTTTTAAGTTGGCTCTTTATCTCTTACGAAAATCTCCATAACTTACATAATTATTTGGCATATTTCAAATTGCATACAAAGTTCTTAATTCTCTCATTCATAGGTTAATATTATGTTTCTCAAACCATTCATTCAATGTTTTAATTTTACCCTTACTATAATATTGAATCTGATGTGATGTCAAGACTTAAATATCAGGATTTGAGGTAGATTTAGATTCAAGGTACATTTTTCCAAAACATTTTTTATTGATCACAGTATCCTTATCTCCCTATCATAGTTAATATAGTTCGATAAATTTTTGAATCCAATCAAAATTTCCAATCCAAGAAATGTTATTTCGATTTATAAATATATATTTTTTATCATGGTTGATCTCACCAAGGAAATTCATATTCTTTTTAACACAAGAAAATTTCTAATTGAGTTATAAGGACACCAAGAGTGACATTATTACTAACCTATAATCTTGTTTCACTCTTGTGTTCTTTACCTTTACATCGCATTAAGGTATCATTATTAGCATTGTTTTATAACAAAAGGAGTTATGGAAGTATTTTTTAACATCTTGGAGAACTACATGATTAGAAGCATTATAAACTATCCATGACCCAAAAGTTATTTGTGTTCAAGGTAAGATCCCACGTTTCTACATTTCATGACTCGCATGTGAAATTTATTTTATTCTTAATGTATAAAAGGGAATAACAAGGGATTATGGGACCAATTTTCCGGTTCCTTGGGTTCTCTAAAGTCAACATAATTCTAATCAATTTCGTTTGTAAGGAGTTACTTACCATTTTCTACCCACAAGTTAACCCCTTAATTAGCCAAGTTTTTTTTAATTCTAATCAAACATAAGAAACTACACCCCAATTATATATAATTTTAAGGTGAGAGTACATATTTATGCTAAAAAACTTCTTGAAATACCAAGGTGATAAGTTGTTAGTAACCAAGGTAACACATTTATCTGTGAGGAACTAAAAGGATCATTAACAAAGATTTTAAGTCATAGCACAACTATTTCACTAGTTCCATTTGTGTCATCTGGATCCCACAAGGAATTCATTTTGATCATGAAGTTGATTTCTAGATCTAACTTCGTAAGACAAGGCAGTCCACTAGGATCCTAAGGAAGTGTTTACTCTACTTACACCACAAATAGTTTGACCATGTCACTCCTAACCATCGGGTTTACGATGATGTCACTAAACATACCGACTATGATGATAATTCAAACTAGGGATCTTATTTACTTAATCCAGAAGGTGACATCAAGTGTAGAGATTGAATATTATCCTAAGGTTTTAGTTTTCCACACTAAAAGGATTCACGTAGAAAAGGTAGTTATACACGAGTCTTATACTAGGGTTGAGTGTTTTGTTTAGATCTCTTTATTACATTTACAAGGTAAGAATACAACACACTAATTAATTAATTAATAATTTATTGAACACTAGAAATCTTATATAATATTTTAAATTCAAATTCATTTAACGTACATATCAAACTTCTACAATATTAAATTTTAGGATCAAATAACACTCATGTGGATGAACATCCCCTTAAACACTGACATCTAAAATATTATAGAACTTCAATTATAAACCTTTTCATACTTTGCAAATGTTGTAATTTCCTCTACAGTTTCATTTAACATATATATATCCAACCCTCTTTTTCCCATATGTAAATATGAATCAAAAAAACACCTTTAGTTACATGCACATTTCCCAAAGCACCCCTAAAACTAGCATCTCATTCATATTGCCTAATTTGAATAACTAACTTTACTATGACATAAAAATACACAAAAATTTACTTTTATTAGCATACATAAAATTCTAAAAATATACAATGAATCACACCCACGTTGTTTCACCATCTTACTTGCATCCGTAAAAAATGTGAGCATGAAATCAACAAAAATCAGTTGGCATGGACATCCACCTAGATCTATCATAATAAATTTTTTTAGTTTCCCATTTACAAACAATGATATTTATAAAGATAAGTTTTAGAGAATTGTATTCATTTCATTTCATTTCACATCATTTCATAACCAAGGAGAGAGAAAGAGATAGAAAGAGAGAGAAACACTATTTTCCCAAAAGTCAAATTTCACACAACAAGCCATAAGATAGAGTCCCAAAAAATCATTCACAAGTGTCAACAAGTTTCCATGGTGGTTTGGTAACCTGACGGAGGTCCTACAACTTTATTTTATATTTTCCTGCTAGTTGCAAAAATGTTCAATCTAGGCCCGGAGGCTAAGAAACCACTTTTGAACGTTGTCTTCCGATGGGAAAACACACCACATGTAAGTTTCTACATGTCCTCCTATACTAGGAATTCATAGAATCGATAGAATTCGAGGCGGTGAACGGTTTTCAAATGGCGATGAATTTTCTTAACCCATCGGTCTGTAATTTTTCCAATTTGACCTAGTCAAACTATTACCATAGGCCTACAAAATGCCTTTACCAAACTATCAAGAATAGTGGTTGTCTAGAAATTTAAGGTTCTAGAATTTTTTTAGTAAAACACTAGGGGTTCAAAAAGGTGGATAAGAATTTTATTCCTCAAGGTTCAAATGATGGATCAAAATGAAATTCAACCTTTTAGTTTTAAAAGCTCCTTAAAAGTGCAAAAGGAGTGACGGGGCTCTTAGAGAACCGGTGAAATGAGTGAAAATAGTCACACGAGGTTGAGCTAATGCTTGATGCGACTCTCTACATAACAAGAAACACATATTATGTTTGAAAACTTATTTACGAGGCTCAGACTATTGTTTTGCAAGCCTCTGGAATTTACACTTTTCTAATTTTATAAAGTAGGCAAAAATGGTTGTTTGATTTGACAAAATTATATATCTCTTGCTAATACTAGAAAATACGAGCACTTAATTCGGATAATCTAGTATCATCGTATAAGGTTATGGTAGTGACCACATTTAATGTTTAAATTGAAAAATTAGTTTCGTCAATCACAAGGTGAAGTTTTATTTCTTTACACTATTTAAATTTGGTTACATATCCATTTGTACAATTATTTAGTGGTTAATGTTTCTATTATATTGGAAATGAAGAACCCAAATTATGAAAACTATGAAAGAAAAGGCAAGGGAGACCATTCCTAACAATGATGAGCGAAGTAGGGTATGTGAGGGCTCTAGGTAGTCCATAGTCACAACCAACAGAATCACGTAATAGAAGAGGATTTCGTCACGCGGTTCATGAGAATTATTGTAGCCAAAGTGACTCAATGCACATGCTCCTCAAGGACCTACCAAAACACTCAAAAAACATCAATGGAAAAGTTTTTATTTTCCTTAATTTTCAGATTTTAGCTCAAGAAGTCACTTGGATGCAATCTCTACTAGCTCTAAATTGTCATAAACTCTGCAAGCCTCGAGCAAGGATCCCCACACATTAGGAACTGAGTTTTAAAGTAATATTCTTTATTAACTTTTAAGATTTTTCTAGTTTTCAAAGCTTAACCAAGAAGGTCCATCATGCAGAAGGAAGTCCAATAAATGTTATGAAATTTGGTTAAATACCATAATATTGCATTTGATAAAAATAATTCTAGTGCACCTTAACTCTTCCCATGCATACCAACACATCCAGTTATTATACATAAAGACATTATATTTATTTTTATGGTTGAATTTTTTGAACACCAACCCAACAATATTTTTTCCACCACATTTCAAAAATACCTACTAGAGGACCTATAACTAATACATCTGAAAAAATCTTATCCCTTTCTTCATTATGTTGTGGTGGATGTCCATTCCCTTATATAAATCATCCTTTCTAGCACATAGTGGAGGAAGATGGTAAAGGCTGTGAAGCATGGATTTGCATTTCTTGATAGGTTCCATGACCTTTCTGAAAAACCCATGTGAAGGTCCATCCCAAAATAAGACATTTTTTAAGAACAAAGGATTCTTTACCATTAATTCATGCACTTGCCACTTGATAATAACGAGTGGAATTTGTAACAACACCCCTTGAAAGTACAACCTCCTCTAGTTCACAAACTGTTTGACCTAGCTTCTCAACTTCTACAACCTTTTGGTGATGCATCTTGTCCAATATTTTGTTTTCTTCTTGAAAATTTTTGATCTATTTCATTAACTCTCGATTCCTGTATTTTAAATAATCAACCATTGAATCCTTTTCCAAAGTAAACTATATTATTCTCTCTACTTCAAGCAATATTGCTTCTTTTGACTTCGTACATCAACCTAAATCCTACAACTATAACATATGAGAAAATTCCTCTATCTTTAATGCTTTAATGGATGTGCCTACCCTGGTCTAGTGCTGCTTTATTTTGGAAAAGGCTAGTAGAATGCGGGGAAAAGTGAACTACCCACATTGCAGAAATTTTGTTACATAGGTGAAACAATGTGACCGTCTTGTGAAGAAATCCATGTCTTTTATAGTCCACACATTAGGAAATTTATTGCAAATCACCAACATACATTAATTGGCATGTTAAAAATTAAGTACACAATATCATTAAGTTGTTTGAGCTCAATGCATTATAGGTTTATATCTAGATGATTCAATTTCATATGGTAATGTGGGGAAATGCTGCAGTTACAGATATATCTCTGAGAGCATGGACAATTTAACCCAAAGTGGAACTAATTTTTGAACAGCTATTCGTGAGGGATTTTTTTAGCACAGGGCCCATCACCTTTAGAATTCATTAAAACTAACAAATTCTTACCAAAAATGAAATGTTGACCGGGGTTCCAACGTGATTTTCTATTATAACTCTCAAATTAAGTTCTTGTTTTATTATTCATGGAGGTGACAAGTCTAAAAGGCCATATCTGAATTTTTTTCCTCCACACTTAGTAAAATGGGTATCTTTACCCTTCCATACCATTGTTTGCCAAATACAACCACTCCTACCACACGTAAACAACTAACCTACCAACCAACTTCCTCCTCGACATTACTCTATTTCATTTGATTACATATATATATATATATATATATATATATATATATATATATATATATCAGTACTACAAATCTACTCTCCTCTTCCACTACATGGGAAATATCAAGCCTAGTGCACACCATGGCATATATTAAAATGCCAACTACTAATGAGTAAGGTACCTTGGACATATGTTTTCTCCCTTGCTTTCTGTGTTGGGACACATCTTCTTTAATAACTTGAAATGGCCTACTAAAGGAATCCAAACTCGTATAACATCCTACATATTAAACTTCTCCGGGAAATTCTTAATGTACTCTTCTTGAGATAAAGTCATCTTTCATTCATTTCTATCCCAAGATATCCTCATACCAAGGATTTTTTTGGCTGCCCCCAAATCCTTCATAGAAAAGGAGTAACTTAGATGCTTCTTGATTACTTTTATTTCTTGTATTTTTTTTCTTGCAACCAACATGTCATCCACATACAAGTACGGGAAAATATAACTTCCATCCTAAAATTTCTTTATATATACGCAATGGTTAGAACGGCATCTAATATAACTGTTGGCTTTCGAATTAGTCTCGCCCGTTTTCCATTAAAATACCTCATTTTTCAGCCTCTGTCACGTTTTTATCTCCCCGTGTTAGTGCTTGAAGACTCTATCCTCCATTTGGTCGCCATGATTAGTCCCTTCCTTGGTTGAAGATCACTTAAAAATCCAGAATTTGTTTTTCATTTCTCTGTCCATCTGAAGGTGTCTGTAAATTGGGCATAAAACTCGGGTTGTTCCTTTCCTTCCATTTTCCACAGTCGTGTGTTGTTGTCCCTACCATTTTTGTCCCAAATACCTAAGGAAATGTGATTGAATGTAGCTTGGAGGATCATGTTTGAACCTTACAACATTTCCAAATTCTTTGTCCTTGAAGAAAATTTCATCTCTGTGCTCAAACGGTGGTTTCCCTACATTTTTATGGCTTGACATGTGAGTTTTTCCTGTCTAATTTACATCTCTGCATCAGTGGAAACATGGCCCTTTTTTGGTTGGACGTGGCTTGATGGGGCACTTTAAAAAATATCTCGATCATTTCAAGCAAAAACTTGTCCACGCGAAGGAACGGAACTTGTTTGAAGACTCACCTTTTGGTTTGGCCTTTGAGTTGCGCCGGGGGGACACATGGAGGATTCCACTTCTTTTCGTGAACTTAGACAAATTTTTCATTTAACTGGTATAGTTTTGGTGGGCCATCGACACATGGTGGGCTGGCACTCATTTGAGGATGTATCTCAAGGTCCCACCTTAACAATTGCAAAAGAGGGATAGGTGGAGGCTTCCGCTAGCTTCGCTCGGTACTTAAAATTTTTAAATAAATTTTCTAACACCTTGGATACATGATAAGCCCATTCTTATTCAGATTCTTCTCTCTTAGGGACCATCTTGAAGTTTCACCATAAAGACATGTGGAGGTTTCCGTTGGGCCTTCCTTTACTTAAACTTTTTAAGAAACTTCCTAAAAGGCCTAAGACACGTGGAGGATTTGCACATATTTGGGGACCGACCCTAAGTTTTATTTTGAAGAAGTTTCAAGAGGACACTTGGAGGATTCTTCTCACTCTGCCTTTTTCATCGACTTTTTAATGGCCGAAGAAGACTATCTCGGACCTTAGACACATGGTGCCTTAGTTGAACTTTCACACTTTCTAATAGACTTTGTTAGAATGAGACACATGTTCAGCTTGTGCTTGTTTGAAGGGCAGTACTTTTGGGACCATTTCAAAATACACCATTGAGACATGTGATGATTTGAAAAGTCAAAAGATGGGCCGTCAGAGGCAACTTGGATTTTTTGCCCCTTCTTGTAAAAAATATTAAAGTCATCAAAATGACCCACAAGCCCAACAAATAATAGTCAAATGTGCTTGATCAATGACGAGAGGTGCAAAATCTCGAGGGAAATTTGAAAAAATTTCCTTTTTCGAAAAAAGGGGTTAAAGTGTAAGAAGAAAGCATGGTTCCACTAGGATCCACATCAGAAACTAAAGGCACAAAGGTGGAGCTGCGTGGAAAATTTGGAAAAAATTCTTTCTCCAAAAAAGAGGTAAAATAACATAATCAAGCCACGGTTCCTTTGGGACCCACATCGGGACACATTTCAATCTTGTTTTTCAAAGGTGGAGGGGTGGAGCAAAGTGAGAAATTTTACAAAAGTTGTAAAAGGTAAAAAGGAACCCCCAGGCTCATTTTAACTCGGATCTCCCACGTGGATGGTCCAAATTGAAAAGGGAAATCGATGGCAATTGTGCATTTGTATCTGATTTTCTACCATTTTTGCTCCAAAGCTCCTAGGATGTGCATTTTTATGGTTTTTATCATTTCTTGGTGTCTCCTACATGCCAAATGAAGAGGAAAATTAATTTGATATCCTGATTTGGTGGGGAAGATCTGAAAACATCTTTTACCATTAAGATGTAATCTGACTGTCAGATTCAATCTGATTTTCTAATCTTTCTTTCCTTGGCATGCAAGAAACCAGTTGATATCTTGATTTGGTGGGGAAGATCTAAAAACATCTTTTACCATTAAGATGTGATATGACTATCGGATTCAATCTGATTTTCCAATCTTTCCTTCCTTGGCATGCAAGAAACTAGATTCGACAGATTAGAGGAGGAAGTAGTTGGCGCATGAAGTGAAGAGTGATTTACTAGGTGAAGAATTGAATGTTGGAAATATTTGAAGAGATTTTCCCTCTGAGCACCTGACAAAATTTTTGCAAATCTGATTATGGGAATCACGATCAAAATCATAACAAGCAATGGTGCTTTGAGTTTTTTTGTTTTGGGGGGAAAAATCTATTGTAAATGAAATGTTATAAATTGCATGAATTTTTCAAGAAAATGTTTTGGGTGTTAGAGTTCAGGAGATAATTCCTAAGAGAAAAGTTTGAAAAAGCCCATCTTTCTGAGAAATCATCATAGGAACTGTTTATTTATTTTGTGTTAAATTTGATCATGTCAAGGTGGTCGCAAGTGTACAACCATTAAAAAGCTCGAGATTGTTCCAAAAAATTCCCCTGTTGATGCATTTAACCAAATTTGAGTTAATCTATGTTTGATTTTGATAAAAGTTATATACGCTTCATTTCGAATGTCAAGCAAATAGTTTTTCTTGTTCACATTGCAATCTTATATTGAAACATCTGTGAATCACACAAGATTATATCCTTGTGATAGTTTGGTGGCATTTAAAATTTCATTTATTAGAAGAGATTTAATTTGATAGTGAAATAAACAAATTTAAAACCACTTTACTCCTAGCATGATGATAAGGTTGTTTTTTATCCTTCAAGGGTATCTTAGGCGTGATGAAACAAAGGTTGATAATGTTCAATTAATTTTTTCAATTTTAGCCTTCATTTTGGATTCTTAATTTTTTTGTGAAAACGTGTTGATCTGGGCCTCCACATAAGCACACCTTCTGGTTAAAGGAACATTTAATCTTTTTTGAAGCATTATGTTGATCAAGCCTTCCATTTTTATAAAATCTCTCAAAGATCTGGCGAATCAAAGTCCACTCTACCTCACCTCCCACAAAATTCATTTAAAAACAACCAATCCTACCCATACTACCCCTATTTGTCCTATGTGTGTACAAATGCATAATTTCTATTACCAAAACATGCAGAAGCAATCAAGTTTTCATTTTCTTTAGTATCCTAAACCTTGCTTAGAAAATATCTCCATTATCTAGGGTGACAACTCATGAGAGTTAGATTTTTGTTGTATTGATCATATTTTCTTCAAGGTCTTTTTAATAAATTTGCAAAGAAGGACATCTCCATCTCCTCCACAAACTACGGAGTTACAAAAGGGGTCCTCTCACCCTGGTTGAAAGGCATAACCATAAAGTAGTGAGGATAGATCAAATCCTCTTAAGGGTGTTACCCATTTCTCCACATCTGAGTGACAAAGAGCAAGCTACATTTCTTCCCTGGCTATAAAATGACACACAACATGATCTACTTGTCTCTAAGATTCCTGTCAAAACTATGATGCTGCTCAACTTCTAAGGGAGAATTAATTTGGGTACCAACATAACCTTTCTCCATAATGAATCTATCAAATTTATTATACCATTAAGGTGGAGAATGTTTAAGGCCATACAAGTGCTCCTTCGGTTTGCACACCATCTCCTCTTTTCATTTGACTTCATGGGCCTCTAGCTGCTCCATGTATAGATCCCCCAAATCACAATGGAGAAATTTAGTCTTTACATCTAGCTTCGCTAAGTGCATGTCTTCTACTACCACTATTCTAAGAATAATTCTAATAGAATTCATTTTTACTATAGGAGAAAAGATATCATCAAAATCTATACCTTTTTTATAAACCCTTGACGACCAACCGATCCTTGTATCTTTTATTTATTCCTTCCTCTTTAAATTTGTAACCCCCATAAAAATTAATACATGAGACCTAAGAACAACCTAGGACAAACTAGAAAAATTATGGAATAATTTTTATTTTTGTAGAAAAATGCCAACAAAAAGTTTTCAAAAATGGTTGCCACATTAATGTCTCTAAGGTGATGATTTTAATAAATAATTTTCCATGATAACACAATATTTAAAATCTACATTATACTTTAATACATTGATTTGACTAAGCATGTTTAATCTCCTAAGTGTTATTTAAATAACAAATTAATTCCTACTAAAGTTGAATATTCCCCCATGGGGTGTCAAGGGTAAAAGTGGCCAATGAAATTAAATACCAAGGTTATTTAATTTCTACAATGTTGAAACAACTAGCAAGGTCCCTTATAAAAATATTGGGTTATGATAATGAACACTTCCCTACCCCATAAATTAACCCCTCAAAAAGTAAACCCATATTTTAAAATTAAACCATTTAAATTAAAAGGTAATTTCCACTCACCCACTCTCCACCTACCTTTTTTAGGGATGAATCTCATCCCTTGGATGGATTCAATTAGGGCCCTTGATGAGGAAAAATGCAATCTAACCCTAAAGCATGCTTATGAAGTCTTCTTTCTCTCTTCTTTGGACTTATTATTTCACTTTTGTTTTGCAGGTTGTTGGAGGAGGATGGGAAGCCATTAGAGGTCTTCTTAATATTTTGGAGAGGTATACATATTTTATTATTTTCTTATTTTGTTTGTTTATACCCTCATTAGGGTTTTTAAAAGGATTTATATATTTCATTTGGCTCATTTTCCTTAGATTTTCCCAAATGGGCTTGTGGGTTTTGCCCATTTTTGACATAGTTAAGATTTGATTTACATTTTCATTTGGGTATATATATATATATATATATATATATATATATATATATATATATATATATATATATATATTTAAATTTTTATATATTTTTCTTTACTTCATTTGTAAAAATTTCTCCTTTCTTTTAAAAATGAAAAAAATTCCAAAAATTTCTATTAGCACAATGATTAAATATATTAAAGAAAATAAAATAAAAAATTTGTTATATATATAAGAGATTATGTACGAGGATGTGGCTTAAACCCCTAATGAGGACCATGCAAATTTTAAAAATGGGTAGGGTTCTCTAGGTAAAAATAGTAGATAGGGTGAGGGGGGTTATATGTATTTAAGTCTATAGTGTTGGGTTGGGCGAAGGGTCCCTGAAAACGTTATCTTATTCATCACCCCCTTTCCACAAACTTTATGGATTTACAAACAAAATGTGATTTGGTTTACCCTCATTTTGTTTAATACTTGTAATTATTTCTTTTAAAAACATACATACATACATACATACATATATATATTACTTATATTCATTGTTGTTATTATATTTACTAATAATAATGTATACAATAATATTAGTATTATTGTTTTTATATTAGCAATATTTAAATGATAATAATTTTATCAATATTAGTAATAACTATACTATGGATGACATTAACTAGACTAAGATTTACACTTAAAATTCCTTTTTTGTATTTAAATAAGGGCCAAAAGGGAAATAAATAACTTCATTTCTTATAAGGAATTTTACAATAACTTAATAATAATTTACACCTTCCAAGAGATCAATCCTAAGTTGCAAATGGGTAATTCCTTTTCTCCACTAGATTTAAGTATTTAACATATTTTGTTGAACATGTAAAAGACTATTACAATTTAATTTATTTCCATCTTAAATATACATAGTTTTACTTTCTTTCAACAATGTAAGTAAATGAACAAACTAGGCTAACTTTTTCCTTTACATGCCTTTCAAGTAACACAATGAAATTTAATATTTCTTCATGTAAATTTCTTAACATTCCACAAGAGGCTTTCAACAATATTTCTAATAATTTATTTAGAGCAAGAACAACACACTTAATGAAGGTTTCCATTCCACTAAAAGAGTAACAAGCTATTTTCCAAATCACCCTTTTATTACATCAACTAGCTTCACTAAAAGAGCCTTTCATTTCCACATACATTACAACAAAAATAACTTTACAAAGACAAATATTTCCTTCCCCTTTTCACATACAATACAATTTCCTCCACTCTAAGTTGGAAAATTATACAAGAATTTAGCTAAAATGAAATGCAATATTACAAGTTTATCCACTCTAATTGGGAATAACAAAAAGGATTTTTACTACAATGAATTTCTTAAGGATTCCAACATAATCTCCAAGCTTCACAACACTAACAAGAGTGATCCTTCATGATTTTCCTGATCCAAAACAAAATAGGGGAGAGGCAATACTCTCCACCCAACCAAAATATTCAACGAGGGGAGAAGCCAACCTCCTCATTGGCCCTCGAGCCCCAACCACGTTCTGATGAGAGGTGATTCCAACACATGGCAAAAAAAAATCTTCCACATCACAAACCAAGTATTTCACAACCAAATTTCAAATGAACATTAAACTCAAACTACAAACACAATAAGGAGAAACAAAAATATACAAGGCTTCTAAATGAATATCCAAAGGAGAAAGAACCTATGGGGAGGCCACTTATGCCTCCCAATGGGAAATGGGTGCCCACCTTAAAAACCTCTAATACATATCTCAAATCCCCTACATACTCTTATGCCTCCCTCAAGTACCTCTTATGCCTCCCACATACTCTTATGCCTCCCTCATTCTCTTATTCCTCCCTCATGCAAGAACAAGTAATAAATGCAAGCATTCCTTTTCCAAGGTGGGACACCCAACCCAAACTCCCTCCAAAACATTAAATAACTCATATGCCTCCCTACATGAATTCTCTCCATAGTCCCGTCCTAAACCACACTCAGGCAATATACCCTAGAACCCAACAAGTATTCCAAACACTCAACAAAAACAAGCACATAAACAAAAATAAAGGAATAACATAAAAAAGTAAACCTTCTACCTTTGTATAGTAGAGCTTGTTCCTAGAGTCAAACTCCAAGCTCCTCCAAACCCAATAAATCACCAAAAATATCCCACAAAGACCACAAGATCTCCAAAATCCTCTAACTCCAAGAAATTCAAGAGCACAAAAGAATGAAGTAACCCCCAAACAAGCAAAAGAACTTGAATAAATAGAAAAGGGAGAGAGGAGGGTGAGGTGGCTCCATGTAGGATGCCACATCACTCATCCTCAATTCCACCTCACAAGTCAAATCTCAACCCCAATGCACCATAAATTGGTGGGTGAGAGGAATGACAAGTTACTTACACACACAAACCAAACCCACACCCCCTAAGGACAAAATTAATTACAAGAAAGAAAGTGTAATAAAAATTTTACCTTTTTATCTTCCCAAAACACCTAATGGGTTCTATTTTTACCCCCCAACCCATAGTTAGGGTTTATATAGCAATTTAAGAGGTGTAGGAAAAGTTTAACTTGTCCCACAAGCCTTGAAATTTTACCTTAAGGCCAAATGCAAATTTCCATGAGGGGGTAGAGTTTACAACACTCAAGATCACAAGAACTCAATCTTATAACACAAAACCCACGAACCATCTAGTATTATACATGATGGTCACATCCATAATTAGTTAATAACAAGATTAATTAACTTAAATAAGACACTAAAACCCATTAATAAAAGAGGGGAAAATACATACACCCAACTTCAAATAGTTAATACAATGAATTAAATCACTAAAAATCACATACGACATAAATTAATGGAAAATTTAAATAAAAGACAACACATAACCCCTTGGTCACAATTTCCTCCTCACAATAATTAAAGAACACAACCACAAAAAAATACATGTTGTCATGGTGACCCTTGTTGAATTCAACTAGAATTCCAATGTGGTTGGTCTCCAATCCCCCCATTGTTTGTTGTGAATATATTTACCTGAAAAACACATAATACCTCATTCGACCTCATGGCCACATTAAAACATCTAAGATAAAATATGTAATATAAATTCACAATCATCTATATATGCATCAAATAATCTAGGAAATTATGATATCATTTACAATTTTTAATAACATATCGATTCTACATTTCATAAATATCAATAGGATCACATGATTAGCTCAATTGTCTAGGTGTACTCAATATGAAGAAATATCACATGTATGAAATATATAAATATAACCATGTCAACAACATATCAACATCAGTATAAAATGTCTCGATAATCCGGATGGATCATGTATGAATCGAAATCAACAACAGTCCAAGTATCTTTAAGATTTTACATAATGCTAAATAAAAGCTACAATAATATCCATAAATATAGTCGACAATATCAAAATTAATAACAATAGGTGTCGAAGGAAGTGGGCACTACATCCCCCTCCCCTTAGACACAACTTCCTCCTGGAAGTCACCTGGAGCAGTGTGGAAATTGAACTCGTAGCAATGTAGAATCCTCCCATTTAGCTACAATCTTGTCATATGTATCCCACTTTGGAATCGAACCTGGTCAATCTCTCGCCTCAAAAGCCCGGGGTCCTATTCTATAAAATATAGACAGGCTCGACCATCACCTTCCCATGATCTTGCACTTGCAAGGACGTCTAATATAGTACATGAGAAGGGTTTGTAATATATCTCCTAAATACATAAACATGAAACACATCGTGGATGCGAGACAAGCTGCGTGGAAACACTAGATGGTAGGCCAAAGGACCGATATGCTTTAAAATCTCAAGGGAAATAAAAATATAGGAGCAAGCATATAACCTTTTATGTAAAGGATAAGGCTCTTATATGGTCTAACATGAAGAAACACCATTGTCCTAATCCTATGCTGATCCACATAATTCTTCTTCCTATCCTGCACCTTCTGCAACCTCTACCTAATCATAATAACCTGATACTCCATGTCCTATAGTAAAGTTGGCTCAAGAGATACCTTGTCCTCTAACCTATCCCAACTAAGAGGTGTCTTACACTCTCTGCCATAAAGTGCCTAAAAAAGAGCCATGCCTATTCAACTCAGAAAAATATTATTGTAGGAAAACTCCACCAAGTATAGATACTCCTCCCATCTTGAATGATGATCCATGACGTACATCTTAAACATGTCCTCTAAGATATGATTCACCCACTCAGTGTGTCCATCTATCTAAGTGTGATATGTTGTGCTAAAATTTATCTTTGTCCATAGAGCATGCTGCATCATAGTCTAAAAGAATGAAGTGTACAAAGGATCACGGTTATAAATGATCTTCCACGGAATCCTATGCAACCTAATGATCTCATCAAGATATACCTATGCCACTATACTAGCTGTGTAGGTGGTCTTCACCAGAGAAAAATTATCCACTTTCATCAATTTATCCACCATGACCATGATGGTGTCATTGTGGTATCTCAACATTTGTAGCCCAATAATGAAGTCCATGGAAATGGTGCCCACTTCCTCTCTGGTATAGCATGAGGAATGAGAATTCTAGCTAGATGTTGATGCTCGGCCTTCACCTTCTGAAAATCCAAACAATGTGACACAAATTAAGCCATGTCTCTTTGAAGTCCCCTCTAATGGTATAATTGTCTCAAGGTGGCATGCATCTTCTTCACCCCAGGATGGGTTGAATTGGGTGCACACTGTGAGCATTTGTCAAAATTTCTTGTCTCAAGCCTCCATCTCAAGGGACATAAATACAACCTCTGTGCCTGAGAAGGCCATATAACGCTAATTAAAAACCATCAAATTTCCCCTCAAGGGGTCTCTAAGACTTAATATCTACTCTAAGCTGCATGGTAGAAACTATCGTGAGGAAGGTGATGCAATATCCTACTCCGTAAATATGTGCCCACTGGAGTGGCCATAACCACATGTCTCCTTCTACTCAAGGCATCTGCAACCAAATTATCCTTCCCCTTCACATGCTCTATCTCCATGTCATACTCATAAAGTAACTCTATCCAATGCCACTTTGATGAGCATTGAGATTTCTTTGCGTGAAGAGGTGGTAGAGATTCAAGTGATCAGTCTTGAGTGTGATTCTCCGGCCAAGTAGAAATTACCTCAATTGAACCAAGGCTCGAAAAACTACCACAAGCTCAAGATCATTAGTCGGATAATCGATCTCATAATATTTGAGTTCGCAAGACTCAAAAATAACTACTCTACCCTCCTACATTAGCCTACCTCCAAGTTATACTAAAGAAGCATTTGTGCATATGAAGAACTCACACTCGAGGATCCGCACCACAAGAATAGGTGTTGTAGTGATGCATTACTTCAGTGTCCTGAAGGCCTACTCACATCTGTCTTACCATACAAACTTCATCCCTTTCCACTAGAGGGAAGTGATGGGGTACACCACTTGAGAGAATTCTTGCACAAATATCTTGTAATATCATGTTAAAATCATCAAGCTGCACGCCTCTTTCATACTAGTGGGTGCTAGCCAATCCATAATAACTTGAATCTTGGAAGGATTGACTATGATACCTTCCCCAGAAATGATATGGCCCAAATACTGCACTTATTTTTGAAAGAACACACACTACTCCAGGTTCCCATAAAGATTCTACTCATAAAGACACCGAAGAACCTGGCGAAGGTGCTCCTCATACGTATGTGACTAAATCAGAATATCGTCAAAAAGAAAATGAGCATGGAGTGATCCAATAATGTCCTTAATAGCCCATTCATCAAGCTCATGAACACTGCGAGGGCATTCGTCAAACCACAAGGCACTACTGTGAACTCACGGTTGCCATATCATGTAGGGAAGGTGGTATTATGAGTATCTACCTCTGTGATCCTTAGTTGATGATAAGTTGACTTAAGATCTCTCTTGGAGAAAACTGTGGCCCCATTCATTTGATGAAATAAATCATTAATGTGCGGAAGGGGGTAACGATTCTTGATCATTACTTTTTTTAGTTGATGGTAATCAATAAACAACCACGAGAGATCCATCCTTCTTTATAAAATCCTTTGGTACACCCCAAGGGAATACACTAGGACAAATTAAGCATTTCTCTAGAAATCCCTCAAGTTACAACTTGAGCTCGCAGATCTCGGGGTAGTCATCTGATAAGGTTCTCATGAGATAGGATCTTCTCCTGTAACAAGATCTACATGAAAATCTATCTCACGTGGGGTGGTAACTCGATAGCTCACCTCGAAAGACATCATAAAACTCTCTCAAGATGTGATGGTCATCAAGGGATAGCCTACTAGACTCATCCTTTGATCTGCTTAAAAACCATAATAGTATACATCTAATATGCACATTATCTTTTTGTAGTTAGGTTTCAGTTTCCTAAGTGCTTGGCCGACAGGTTTTGTTGCTCCCGGGTTGAATTTATACGAGTTCAACATGCTCTCGGAGAAGGAGTTGCGGTATCGGGATCGGGATAAGATATCGAGTTGGTTTCAGGTTATTGCTTATGACTCCATGCCCAATGGATTGCTAAAAAGCCACTGATCTTCTACCTAGTAGGTAGGTAATCCCATTGAGTCACCAAATTGTTATATATATATCTACCCCCCAGGTAAATATAGACAACAATAGAATAAGGAAATATGTCAGAGAGGTCCAAAAACCTGACACAAAGGAAATATGTCAGAGAGGTCCAAAAACTTGACATGTAAAGGAAATATGTCAGAGAGGTCCAAAACTTGACACAAAGGATTTCGGGTTTCGGGTTTCGGGAAACATGAGACATGAAGCATGAAAATCGTAAGGCATGTCTCAATGCTTGGGAGTTCTACAAACCCAAAACACTACCTAGGTAAATAAGGTTTTGGAGTTGGGGAAAGAAGTTGGGAAAACATGGGGTGAAAACACATGTTGAGGCACCCTCCAAACCAGATGCAAATGCAAAGGAGAACCCTGAACCCGATAGGAAGTAGACCCTGACGTGGGAGATATTCAAATGGCCATAAATTTTCACAGGTAGCTCGGATTCATGCAAGGTTGGACTTTTCAGAAATCTTACAAGGTCCTTTACCCAAATATGACTGGATATCTTTAATTGGGTGAGAAAGATTTCTTCAAAATGTAAAATACTGAGTTCACCATTTTTGGGTTTGCCAAGGTTCTCACCTACCGCCATAATGAGATGAATTAAATGCAGTCTGGAAGTTGTTGGGGTAGATTTCAAATTTCTCTCTTCTCCATCTCTTTTCCTTCCTATAAATTGTAAGGAGGGGATTCTTTCTAAAGGTTGGATATTCTTGTTTTTCCCTCCCTTCTTCTCTTTCAAAGGTGAATTTGTGGAGTTTAGACCTCCCATTCAAATTGTAATGAATGTTTATGCCTTTTGGCCATTGTAATGGACTGTGTCAATCTTTGAAGCAATAAAAAACCATGTATGTGGATGATTTTAACCCTCTCTTGTATTCATTGTGTTCAAGTGATCTCTCATTGCAATTTTGGTTACTTGTGCATGTTTATTGTATTGCATTTTTATGGTTTGTGTTTATTGGAAAAACAGTCGTTCATCATTTTCGTGCATCACCTTGGTTACATTAGGTTAATTTTCTTGCATCTTCTCATCCCCTGTCTCCTTGGTAAGTTAGATTAGGTTTTTGAGTAGACCCTCTACATTTTAATGTATGCATATGAATAGAGGAATAAGAATCAGCCTTCATATGGAGAGCTTTCCCGATTCACAAGGTCCCACACTTGGGGAAAGCTCCATGTTATGCAATCACACTGAGATTCTCAACCCATCACATTGCAGAAATTCAAGGGTGCTATGATTCGCCATCAAAAATACTACAATAGACTCATTTGGCTAGGATGATTACTATGAGTTTGCAAAATTTAAAAAAATCATGGCTTTTTTCTTTAAGTCCACAATCATCTATATAAAACATCTAAAATAAAATATAAAATATAAATCCACAATATTGTGGCCTCCTTCATTTGATCAAATAAATCATTAGTGCATGGAAGGAGGTAATGATTATTTATCGTTACTTTGTTCAACTCACGGTAATCAATACACAACCATAAAGATTCGTCCTTCTTCTTTACAAAATCACCGGTGCACCCCAAGGGGACACACTAGGATGAATTAGTAATTTCTCCATAAGGCCTTCAAGCTTCACCTTGATCTCATAGAACTCAAGGGTAGTCTTTGATAAGGTTCTCATGAGATAGGCTCGATGCCTAAAACCAAATCTATGTGAAAATCTATCTCACTATGCGGTGGTAACACCTGGTAGCTCCCTTGGAAAGACATTAAAAACTCTCTCAAGATGTGATGGTCATCAAGAGATGGCCCACTAGACTCATCCTTCAATTTATCACTAATCGTAACACCATACATCCGACAACCCCATCGTACACACTACTTAAGCTACATAGCTGAGATGTTACGGATGGAAATGGGCCTCCTAACTCCTGCTATCACTTTGAATCCACTCCTAGATCATCTCGTACATGAAATAGTCTTATGGCAACAATCCACTCTAGCTCTATGTGTAGGCAACCAATCCATGCCCAAGTTGAATCCATAAGAAGACATAGGAAGGTTACAAAGATGCGAGGTAGTGGTAAAGGGTCACAAATAAATTACACACCGCTTAACTAAGGAGTCTAAAGAAATTTTTCTCCGAAGACATTTCAACATCCCAACTAACATCATGTCTACCTACCACCAGCCTGAACCACTCTACTAAATATGGTGGAATAAATGAATCAAATGTATCGGAATAAGCCAATATAGAGGCATAAATACCATTAATACTACCTTTCATCTCTGTCATGGTACTCTGGTGCTTAGCCTGGTGGTTCTCAACTGCTGTATAGATTCGATGGCTATGACTCATATCACCAACAGTAGTCTCTAAAATTTGTGTCTTACCCTTTTTAGTAGGTTTCTGTGGGCACTCTCTCTAATGATGTTTGACAACACCACAATGATAACATCTACTCGGTCCTTTCCAATGAGATGCAGCTCCAACAAGTACTTTAGAGGTGCGTGTTGTGGACCCCCGATGATCCGACAATGGGTGATGAGGTATTTGTTTGTAAGCTCCTACCGACTAAGCTCTCGGACAACAAATTTCCTAATGGGACCCCTTGGAGGAGGCCCCATAATCCTTCCCCTTTGAGCTTTAAATCTCTGAGTAGGTCGAATGGTGGGACGAGTGCATGTTCCTACTACTACTAAGATGGATGTTGTGGTGGCCTAAATGAGGATTGTGCAGAATGATGTCCACCACGAGGAGGAGGGACTGACCCCCTCAACCTGCTATCTTGCATATGTTTGATGCGACTTCAAAATTTGTCCCTATCCTAATGCATCTTCCCCATGTATCCTATGCAATATAGGCCTTCTTCATGGCCAAAGCTAAGGTCTTTGTGCAAGGAATGTGCCTTGCTCAACCCAAATCGAAATTCTAGCCCCTTATGAACCTGTGAATCCATACCTTCATCCCTGCATGTAGTCGACATATTAGAGTAGGTCTAGAAATCGAATCTCATACTCAGCTACAATCATAGATGCTCGATGAATGTTGTGAAACTCGTCTATCCTCTCTTGAAAGATCCTTGACATAAGTACCTACTACTGAACTATGCCTCAAAGAGCTCTCAAGTAACTATCTCTAAATCAACATGGAGATTCTGCTCTTCGATACTCTACCAGACACCTGTTCCATCCCTCAGAAGATGAATCACAACAGGAACTTTCATGTTACTAGTACAAGGGAAGAGCTTAAAGCACATGCTAAAGCTCACCAACATGACTTGTACTTGAAATCCACCTGTATCTCTAGAATGGTGAGATAGCCGTAGCTTGAGGATCTCCCTGATATGGTTTGCAGCTGTTGACTGACATCTCGTACGCCTCTCTGGATGCTCCTACTTAGGTCTAGGGCTCCAAGACCTATTCCTGTGTCCTGAAAAACATGTCTCCCTACCCCCTCTATTGTGATTATTCCCTAAGCTGACTCCACGTGGGAGTTCTCTGCCCTATTCTCCTCGCTTTGTCGAGGAGGTGCACGAGCCTCCATTGATGGTTCCCTATCTTTTATATCAAGTCATCCTCCTAATGACCCTTCGTGTAAAGCCGCATTGACGTCCTAAAGTGTCAATAAAATTTGAGATAGAATGGTCGTTACACCTGATTTGGTAGGGAAAATCTAGATCCACATACAAGAACCCCTTGTCTTGTCCAAGCCTCTTATCTGACTCAAGATGAGAAATAGTTCATCATTCTAGTTTCTATTCCATTTTTCTATGTTTTCTATATTATACAATTATTAGACATTTTGGTTTTCTAGGTTTGAAAGAAAACAAATTGAGCTAGGTTAAGTGTTCATGTCTCGTGTTTTCTAGTGTGCTTAAGGGTCCAAGATTTGAAGCCATGGCTTTGATACCAAGTGTAACTCCTTCTAAATAATACATGCACAAAACCCGAAAACAAGCTAGGACAAGCTAGCAAATTAAGGAATTTTTTTTTCTAAAATGTGCCTGTAAATAGGCTCTGAAATAGAGTTGTCCCATTAATGTTTCTAAGTTAGTTATATTTATTAATAAATTTTTTCCCATTATAACAAAATATTAAAACCCACATTATACTTTAATGAACTTACTTAGACAAAGCATGGTTAATTTCACCCCAAGTGTTATTTTAATAAACAAACTAATTCCATTATAGTTAAATATCCCACATTTAAATCTTAAGGATAAAAGGGGCCAATTTAAATAAATACTATAGTTATTTAATTCCACAAGGTTAAAAAAATTAACAAGGTACCCATTTGACATGGGGTTAGGATAATAAACATACCCTACCCCATAAAATAACCCCCTTAAAAGTCAACCATTGTATTTTGGAATTTAAACATTTAAATTTAAATTTAAAATCCTCTCACCCACTCCCCACCTACTTTTTGTAGGGATGAATCTCATCCCTTCGATGGATCCATTTAGGACCTTTAGAGGAGGGAAAGATAACTATCCTAAATTTTTCTTAAGAAAGCTTCTTTCTCTTTTCCTTTGGCTTATTTTCTCTCTTTTGTTTTGCAGGTTGTTGGAGGAGGAAAAGGAAGCCATTAGAGGCCATTCCAAGATTTTGGAGAGGCATACATGCCACATTTGTTTTCTTATTTGGTTCATACTTTTGTCACCTAGGGTTCTAAATGTATAGAAATAGTTTATTTATCTTATATTTTTTTATTTTTCCCAAATGGGCTTATGGGGTTGCCCCATTTTGATTAAATTGTTAAATGGTATGTGTTTTACATATATACAAGAGAATGTATATATACACATATATATATATATATATATATATATATATATATATTCTGCATACGAGATACATATGTATATGTGTATCTATATGAAATTTTCTTTATTAATAAAATTAAAAAGTATTGGATTATAGGGCCCCGGAAATGGTCTCACATAGTCCACATAAGTCTATGCAAGGATTGGAGAATATTGGGCGCGTTTTATTTTTGCATTGTTTATTGTATTGTTTGTGGCAAGTGTTCGGGTTGGGGAGGGTTTGTCGACCCCACCCTTCATGCCATTATAAGAAAATGGGGTGGGCAAACCGTCACCCCAACCCTTATCCCCTTTTATATTGAGGCTTGTGGTAGACTCATTCACTAGGCCTATTGCTATGAGTTCACAAAATTTTAAAAAATCATGCCATATTCCTTTAAACATTTAATATTTTATCGTATATATATATATACACACACACGTTAATTATATCCTTGTTAATATTAATTTTAATATCAATAGTATATAATAATAATAAGAAATGTCATTAAGTAATAATACTTATATTATTAACAAATCTAGATTTTGCACTTAATATTTTTTTTTTAATATTATATAGTATTAAGATAACAGGTATAAAGGGATACCAATCTAAATTATACTTTTTATTTAATTGATTCACTTTAGGTTATAAAAAATTTCACAATAACTAGATGACGAATCTACCCATTCTAATGAGGATAAGGGCCAAACTGCAATGAGTAATTTCTTTCACTCCACTAGATTTATGAATTTGACCTATTTTACTCGACCATGTAAAATTTAGACAAAATTTGAGTTATTTCCATTTACTTGAATAGAGTTTCTCTTTCTTTCAACCACTATAGGAGACTCAAAAATATCACTTTTTCACAACTTTAGAAACTTCATGGAATACAATAGAAGTAATAATTTCCTTCATTTTTCAAACTAAAAACTTCAACCATCCTCACACCCAATTATAACAAGATTTTCAATAAGTTTTAAAATCATAACTAATAACTTTCCAACAAGAATTACACAATTATATGAAATAATAAGTTGACTAAAGTATGAACAAGTTGTTTCTTTCATTTCCAATAACTTTTCTAACATATCAACTTGCTTTACTAACAATTTCTTTCATTTCACTTTTTTTTTGAACCTACAATACAACTTTTATGTCCAATAATGAATACAAATTTTCTTCTAAAGATTAATACAATATATTCCAATTAAGGTGGGAAAACTCACAAGAATGAAAGTTAAAAGGATTACAATATTACAAGTCTTCCCCCCTAAGTGGGAATAATAAGGAGTTTTTCTCACAAGGATTACTTAAGGAAACCAAAAATGCTCCAAGTTTCACATCACCAACAAGACAACTCCACCTTTCCTCATTTGATCGCGGGGAGAGGCAACAATCTCCACCCAACAAATAATCTAATGAGGAGGAGAAGCTATCCTCCTCATTGGTCCATGAGCCCTAACCACATTGCAATGAAAGATGGATCCAATTTATGACAACAAAAAAATCTTCCACATCTCAAAAAAGAGTTTTCACAACCATACCAAAACTCAAACAACGCAACTACAATCATAAGAAGGAAAAATAACAAAATATACAAGGCTTCAAAATGTAAAGCCCAAAAGAGAAAGAATCTATGTAGAGGGCACTTATGCCTCCCAATGGGAAATAGGTGGCTACCTTAAAATCCTCCAATACACATTTCAAAAAACCCTACACACTCTTATACCTCCCTCAAGATCCTCTTATTTCTCCCACATTCTCTTATGCCTCCCTACTATCTCTTATATCTCCCCCATAAAAAAATCAAGTAAGAAATATAATCATTTCTTGTCCAAGGTGGGGCACTCAACCCAACTCCCTTCAAAACATGAAAGTAACTCTTATGCCTCCTTACATGTAAGATCCCCATAGTCCCCTCCTACACCATACTTAGGAATTCTACCCAAGCACCAACCAAGCATACCAAAAACACAATATAATACACAAATATATATAAATAAAAGGAAACAATAAAATAAGGGTATAACTCCTACCTTTCCATGGTAGAGCTTGATCCAAGTGTCACACATAAAAATTATTCAAGCCCAAACAATCACCAACAAGATCTAACAAAATCCACAAGCATTCAAAAATCCTCCAACTCCAAAAATGTAAGAGCACAAAAGAATGAAGTAACCCCAAACAAGTAAAAGAACTTGACTAAATAGAAAGGGAGAGATGAGGGTGAGGTGGCTCCATGTAGAATTCCACATCACTCATCCTCCACTCTACTTCACAATTCAAACCTGAATCCCCAATGCAAAATAAATTGGTGGGTGGGAGGAATGACAAATTACTTACACACACAATCCAAGCCCATACCCCCAAAGGACAACTTTAATTACATGAAAAAAGTGCAGTAAAATTTCACATTTTTGTCTTCCCAAAACACATAATGGGGTCTATTTTTACCCCTAATCCATAGGTAGGGTTGGTATATTATTTTAAGTGGTGTGGGACAAGTTTAACTTGTCCCACAAGCCTCCAAAATTGGCCCCTAAGGTCAAATCCGAATTTTCATGAAGGGGTAGAGTGTACAACATAATACAAGAGCCATCTAATCTAATAAATGAATTATTTTGACCCATCCAATATTTAGTTTAGTAAAAAGATTAATTTACTAATCTGGACACAAATCAAATAGTTAATAAAAAGAGAAGACATCACTATAAAATCACATAGAAAAATCAAATACAGGAAGCTCATAAAAGAATAACACACAAACCCCTTGGACACAATTGGAGGGACTCTCGCCCATGGGGATCCCTTAACAACAATTCAAAAACACACATAACAAAATACGTGTTTCCTTAGTGGTATACGGATGAAAATGAACACATGACCTTCAACCACACTCGACCCCCCGAGGTCATGTTGGAGCAACCGATGTTTGAATGTGTGTGGATAGCTATAGGAGGATCAGCGACTAATATCTTGTAGTGTGATCTCTTGGTAGCTGAGTTGACAAAGGGGAGATTTAGAGGCTATGAACAGGTATCATAACTTCCGTATGGTTTGTTTGCTTAACTTAGATCTAAGTGTTATACTAGTTTGAAGTGTCTATGTAAATTGGATGAAATTAACAATCTATGGTATTGATGAAAGGGAAACTAATTTAAAAAAATAACAAAACTGAAATATTATAATCACAAACAACAATTTCCTTTTATTCTAAATAGTAAAATCTACTTCTATACTAAAACTAAACAAGAAAAATAACCCGACCGTGTGGTTATTCACCTGTGCTGAGTTTATTGAAACTAAGCTAACTTAAAACAATAAATTTTCCAAACAATCTATGATGTGTAGACAACCTCCTATAGATATTCTCTTCTTCAGATCCATAGGGATGGGAAGAAGAGGATCCATCACCGGGGATTTCTATGAAATGTTCAAACCATTTAATAAATTAACTAATTACTTGCAAATAAAAGGACATTGATTTGTACTCTATTTGATATGAAATTGAAATTACAATTCATAATTGACAATTTGATAAAAAAAGTAAACAAATACACAACTCCAACATGGAAGAGCAAGAACCTTGGAAAATCCAATAATAGCAGTATTTGTCCCCTTAGTTCTTTCCTTTCTTTCTCTGAGTGTTCATGCGAGTCCAAAGGATTGGGAATGCAAAGAAAAAAAATAAGAGGATGGTGCTTGAGTGATGGCATCTTGGAAGCAATTTGGACGTAATGCAAGTAGAAGAGGGATAACACAAGAGATCTGAGCTTGGCTATGCAATTCCTAGCAAGATCATGGCGATAAAATAATGCAAGATACATAAAATGCTCATCCTTTTGCTTGAATAAAAACATGGAATATAGAGGAATGGAGGACATAAGGGTACTTCATGCACAAGGCAATCAAGAGGCAATTCCAGGCATTAAATCTATTTAAATATAGGAGCAAGGAGAATCAAGAAAACAAAGCTATTTTTAGCAAATTCGGCTCACACATGCGTTCAAATAGAAAAGTTAAGTTTATCGTCGCATGTAATTTTACACATGAAGATTCTGGAAAAATTGATCAGGACCACTTCCCTGTGCATGATAGTGGCTTCGTGACCACCACCCTTCTTGGGTGGTAGTTTCCAAACCGCCAACTAGAAAAGGCTGCAGTTTAGACACTTAATGCCAAAATGAGCACAGAAAGAAGGGGGAAGATAGAAAAATGCAAGGAAAAGTTAAGTAAGGCTATCTAGGCTATAAATATATACTACAAATGGATTTCTTGAGCTCGAACACCTTCTTGAAAGGATTTTGAATCATCAGTGAGGACTTTTGTAACCATTCTCCCAAAAATGTAGCACATGCAATTTTGAGTGCATACATATTGCCCCCTCGAGAGAATATTCTTAGCCATGAAGATGCATAAAAAGTAGAGTCCGAGTATGGCATTCCCGAAATAGGGAGCTATAAGCTATACCTAACATGCTCATGTGTCGAAATCTCACCGCCCAAACTCTCACTACCTACAAGAGGAAAAGAAGAATCAAGTGCAGATGGCTAAAATATTAAAAAATAAACTCTAAATTATAATGACAAGAGGACTTACCATCTATGCAAAAATGTAGAAATATACCTACACTAGCACTCTAGCCCTGTGAACACATGTACTCATAACAAAGTTATAAAAGCATATATATATATATATATATATATATATATATATAGACTCACTCTCAAATTCATTTATGCATACCAACTTGGTGATTTTTGAGCTCTGAACCCATGGTGACCATTTTTTTTTTGAGTATGGTTGAATTGGAATGAATTTGGGAATGGTGTTTTGCGTTAGGCTTGGCCCTTTGCAATTTGAATGCTTTTGAGAAGAACTACTAAGAAATTTGTAACTAGAGCGGTCATAAGGGGCCTCAAAGAGGTGGATAGGCAAAGTGCCTTTATTTCTTAATTTCCATTTTGTGAGGCATATATGATTTTTTTGGTATTTCATTCTCATTGCGAGCATTTTAACAACACCTAGTATACGATGGAATTGTATAAAACTATGACACACCATGATATGTATAAATATATCTTTTTGGATTGGTTATTCCTTGCATAGAGTTGGCTTACATTGATGATTTTATTCACGTGTGTACTCTTAGATGTTTATAATTTCTGATTTTCTATGCTTTTAGAATGTATGAAATGGACATGAATGCTAACAGAATGATTTTTTTTGCTTTGCTTTATAATGCTGATATATGATAATGCAATCACATTGTGATGTTGAACTTTAGTTTCTTTATGCAAATATTGGTACTTCATATTTTTTTGGAAAAATGTGGCGAAAGAGCTATATGATAAGTGAAATAACTTTCCCCACTCCTAACTCCACGCAACCGGTAGGATGCGAGGGCTCAACACCAAGAGCCAGAAAAGGCACAAGTTATAAAATTTGTTGAAGGTAATGATGAAAGAAAGCCAAGGATTTGGAAAAACCAAAATGAGACACTACAACCTCACTCTACTCAAGTTTTCTTCATAGTTTAGAATTTGAATTTCTATCTATCTTATCTATACTTAGATCCATAGATGGCCACTTGGTTGACACAATCAGGTGTTGAGGTTGTAAGATATTTTGAAATTTTGGACATCTAACTCACTTTATTTTGATTCATGATTTCACAACATTTGAATGAACTACTTCTAACTTTCAAGTTTTTCAAAGAGACCCCCTACACCTTTCCCGATGCTATGAGTAGGAAGCATGGGTTCATCACCATGGGCAAGGCATAGGCAAGTAAGGGCATTTCTCTCCTTTCCAAACCCTACATCACTAGTAAGAGATGCAGGCTCAACATTGAACGTTGGTAGGGCAAAGAAATGTGTAAAATAAAAAATTCCTGTGGACTTTCATTTGACTTATTTATCTAGGAATTTTTTTATAATGTTCTTATTTGCAAATTGATTATTACAGGAGAGATGTGACACCATGAAGCTTCTAGTAAAAACTATAAGCAAAGACACCTAACCTAGAAAGAGACTATAAGTAGAGCCAAGTATGTATTCCTTGGTATGGTTACTTTCAAATATTTTCTTATATTGTTTGGATCAATGAAATGATTCAAAAATAATTGATGATAACATGAATATTTGAAGAGATATGATTTGAATATTTTTCCAATGTTTTTCAAATTTTTTTAGGAATTTCTATAAGAATAAATCCCTTGATCAAAATTTTCTGAGAATGAGATGGAAGATGAAAATGCGGTGCGGATGCGATCATATACATATGGGAATGTAGGTGAAACTACATGTCATGATGTATAAGGTGAAGAAAGTTGAAAAATATCAAATTCTTCTCCCCTAAGAGTACAAATTGGAGAACCATGATCCTCAAATTTTTTGTTCTTTTGAGAAGGGCCTAGTATTTTGAGTTTAAACTTAGAATCCTTTCCTAGAAATCATTAAAATCATTTTTCGGAAAGAGGCGTTCATGGACATATTTTTCACATTCTTGAGACATGGTGTGTGGGTGAGCATGACTATGCTCATGAGCCTTGTTTCCTATATGGATCATTGTGTTTATTTGTGACTCCTACTAAATGATGAGGCCTTGCCCCGTAGATATGGAAAGCATAGTTTTAGAAGCACATGGGTTGAAACCATGGTTTAGAATAGAAAAACCCTCAAAGATGGTTTTTATGGAAATCGTTTTAATATCAAATTTACCTTGTTCATTTGTTGAATCTATCATGTTTACACCTAGACCTAGGTTGTCAGAGGGAAGAGATGCTAAACTGAGAAGACTAACCATTCCTTGTGGTTTAAATGGGAGGAAGATCAGATCATAACTCTCCAAGACTTTCATAATTCCTGCTGTGGTTTTAGTGGAAAATTTTCCATAGATATTGATTTACCCTTTTTTTTTGCCACCTAAAATGTTTTTGGGGTAGTTATTTCAACCTTTGGAATGTCCATGGTGACTGAGACTAACTCTTTTGTTAGAGGTGGTTTGTTCAATTGATTCGTAGGAATTTCATACTCGTATGGAATCATTTCTTCCTCTTGAGGTTTTTAAGTGTATATCGAAGGGCTTAGGATCCCCTTGAGTGATGAAGACCTTCCCCAAATGGAGGAATCTAATCTCCTAGAATAGGGTAGAAGGGATATCCTTCATTCGATGAATCCAAGGTCTCCCAAGGATCATGTTATAACTTGTTTCCCTATCGATAATGTAAAACTCCATCAAGATGGTTTTGGACCAAGTGTGATTGGAAGAATTATGGTTCCAATCGAGGTCACTTAAAGAGTGTTGTACCCCCGTAATGTGTTTCTTGTAGAGGAACAATTTGTCTCTTCATATCATAACTTCTGCAAGAAAAAGAAAGGAACCGCATTTACAGCAGCCCTATCATCAGTCATGGATCTCTTAATGCAATTTTTATAAACCCAGACTTGTAGAAATAAGGCAAGATCACCTCTTGGGTAATTTCAGCATCAGATGGCATCTTTTCTATATTGAAAACAAACCTAGTATCCCTATCATTCTATCCCAGAAGATGTATGTCAAAGTAAATATTATTTATTTGAGCTCTAGGAGGTGGCATAACATAGATTAGATGACCAAGACCAAGTGCATTAAGCAACATAGAGCGATGCGTAGGTAAATTCTTGAGAAAATCTAAAATTAATTATGTGAAAATGTCTTGTTCAAATCTGATATTAAATCATAGGCTCCTACTAGTTTTGTTATTATAAGAATCTCATCCTGTGGGAAGGAAAGATTAGGTAGGGGTTGTGAAACATACTCCTTCATCTGATTTGTTGCATTAATTTCACGCTAAACCTCTAGCTCAACTAATCCCAAGATTTTTGTGTTATCATTTGAACCAAGGCTAGGAGTGACTCGAGAGTTATTGGAAGTTGAGGCTTCGTGGTCATTGTTTCCTATAAGAATGCCTTTGTTTGTTTTTGAGAATTCACCTTGAAATTTTTAGGATGCGTAGGGAGTGTATCTTGAGATATGGTCATATTATCATTCTTCTAAGGAGCTACAAGTCATGTATAATTAGATCGAGAGTTCACTTGGGATCTACTAGGAACATGTCTATGAAGAGTTTCCTTTGGTTTTCAGAAAGTGTTTTTAGAAACTTTTTCCAATCACGGCAATTCCTATCATCGTGACCCCAAACCTTATGGAAACCACAATATAGGTTAAGGTCGTAATCTCTTGGCCTTTGATAAACATCTTGATCTTGTTGATTATAACCTCAGTTGTAATTTTGAAATTGGTTGTTATAACCATGATTTTCTGCCCCTTGACCAGAGTTTTGATACTAGTTTGGGCCTTGGGTTTGATTTTGTTTTTACAGGTGGATGATTTACATCAACCATGTTGATAGAAGACATAGTGCTAGGGATTCTTTTATTTCCTAAGTTGTTGTTATTGTTAGTGTTTTCATTGTTTGGAAAACCAACGTTCTTGGCTTGATCAGTAGCACCATTCGTGGTAGCACCATGATTGCGATTCACACCCTTAGGTCCTTGGTTGTTGGCACCATTGTTTTGATAATTTACATTATTTTGATTTGGGGATACCAATTTCCCATTGGGACCATAGGTTTTATGTCCACTGTCTATAAAGGCTTGGTCAATCCAAAGCGCTCCTTCCAAAACTTCCTCATAACTACAAAAAGGAAACTTTTTGACCTCTTCCTTAGTCTCTTGATTGAGTGAGTGAAGGAAAAGATTGCAAAGTTCCATCCAAACCATGTTGGGCACACTTACAGAGGAATAGAGAACTTGGCACCATCTTTAGATGAAATGGGCAACAGATTGATTTTACTCCTATCTAAGATATAGGAACTCCCTAATCCATGTATGTAACAACTTGTTCATGTCAAATGATTTGATGAACTCGGAGACAAGTTGTTTGAAGGAATGTATAGAAGCTTCTGGTATCCTATAATACCAATCCAATGCGATTCCTTTGAGAGTATTTGGAAAGATCTTAGTCACTACAACATCCCAAGGAAGCAATTCCCTGATAGTAGTAGCATAGGCCTTGATATGAGCATTCAGGTCTCCTTCTCCCTTAAATTTTGGAAGATCCGACAATGGGCGTGGAAGCATGACACCATGTATGGTGAAGTCAAGAGGCTCCTTTAAGTACTCAACGTATGTACCCATTGTGTAAGACTCCACCATTGAAGATCCTTGATAAGGAAGTGGATGATGAGGAGTTGGATAAGCTACACTATAAGCATTGATGGGAACATACGGGGTCCCTTGATATGGCACGTAGGGAGCAATCATGGTATATGGGTCCATTTGGGAAGTTTTTGAATACATATTCCCTGTAAGGTGAAATAGGTCCAGGATATGGAATAAGCGGACATAAAACCAAGGAATATCACATTGCTTTTTGTGGTGGCATTTAAGAATGCACTACCGGCTAGCCCTTGCATAGGATAAGCTTGTGAAGGATGAGGACCCATCCCTAGTGCATCTACCCTATGAGAAGATCACCTGGATTTGAATGAGCTGGGTAGCCTTGTTGTTCATGATATTGAGTTAGTTTCTCATTAGAAGGGATGTATCCCTTATTGTCAACTAGATACCCTATGTTCTTCCCTACTACATGTATTGGTTATGAAGTATAGACACTTTCTAGTTCTCTAATTGTCCCCACTAAAGTAGAAATGAGATGATTGGGAGAGGATTGAGTCCCTTGTTGGGGTACTGTGGCGTAGGGTTTGATTGAGCAGGATCATGATACCCTGTCATGAATAGTTCAGTGTTATAATTCTTGTCTTCCTCAGAAGTAAGAATCTTTGGATAGGTATTCAAAATATCACGGGCTTTGGCCATCATTCTTTCCAATGACTCATCTATCGATGAAGAGGATTATATATTTGTGTAAATAAATCTTCCTCCATTGATTGCATGGTAATGTGAGGTCTTGAAAAGACCCTATGGTAAGAACATGTTCCATTTGTGATAACAATGTGGTTTGCATTGGGTTGACCATATTGCATGTCTAATGGTTGATCAACCTCCTCAATCCTTACATAGCTAATGGGGTTTGAAGTGTAACTAGGGGAGGTTTGGATGTTGCTTGTGTAATTATCAACCCATCTTGAAAAAGAAGAGGAGGACTATTGTGGTTGCACATTGGTATAATATCTATCAGAGCCAAATGGCCCACCGAACTCTCTTCTAGACATATTTTAGAAATTATAAAATACCTACCAAAATAGTGGAAGAAATGGAGAGTTGATGTAATAACAATGAAATAAAAGGAAACAAGAAGGAATTAATCCTTCATGTCAGGTTCACCAATTTTGTGAATGAAAATTAACACGTGACCTTTAGCTGCACTCTAACCCCGAGGTTGTCTTTGCGGCGATAATGTTTGAATGTGTGTGGCTAACTATATTAGGATTAGTGACTGAGATCTTGTAGTGTGATCTCTGGTAGCTGAATTGACAAAGGGGATATTTAGAGGCTATCAACATATAGCGTAAATTCCCTATGGTTTGTTTTATAAACTTAGATCTAAGTGTTAAACTAGTTTGAAGTGTCTATGTAAACTGAATGAAATTAACAATCTATGGTATTGATGAAAGGGAAACTAATCTAAACAAGTCACAAAAAAAATATTACAATCACAAACAACAATTTTATTTTATTCTAAATAATCAAATCTACTTCTATACTAAAACTAATCAAGAAAATAACTTTGGCATTGTTATTCACCTGTCTTGAGTGTATTGAAACTAAGCTAACCTAAAGCGAGAACTTTTCCGAATGATCTATGATGTGTAAACAACCTGCACACTGAGATAGTCTCTTCTTCAGATCCATAGGGATGGGAAGAAGAGGATCCGTCACCAAGGATTACTATGAAATGTTCAAACCCTCTTGAAATTAACTAATTACTTGCAAATGAAAGGACATTGATTTCTGCTCTATTTGATATGTAATTGAAATTAACAATTAAGTAATTAGAAATTTGATTAATAAAGAAAACAAATAAACAACTCCAAACTGGAAGAGAAAGAACCTTGGCAAATCTGTAGTAGCATTATCTTTCCCTCAATTCTTTCCTTTCTTTCTCTGAGTGTTCGTGTGAGTCGAAAGGATTGGGAATATAAAGAACAAAAACAAGAGGATGGTGCTTGAGCGATGGCAGATTTGAAGCAATCTAGATGTAATGCAAGTAGAAGAAGGATAACACAAGAGATCTGAGCTTGGCTATGCAATTCCTAGCAAGATTATGGCAGAACAACTATGCAAGATACATAAATTTCTCAAGCTTTTGCTTGAATACAAGCATGGAATATATAGGAATGGAGGATCGAAGGTTACTTCAAGCACAAGGATATCAAGAGGTAGTTCCACTCATTAAGTCTATTAAAAAATAGGAGCAAGGAGAACCAAGAAAATTAAGCTATTTTTAGAAAATTCAGATCGAGGATGCATTCAAGAAGAAAACTTAAGTGAATCGTCACATGCAAGTTTACGCATGAAGATTCTGGAAAAATCGATAAGGACCCTTTGCCCTACCTAAGTGGTGGTTTGCAAACCACCACCTAGACACGGCGGTGGTTTAGGAACTTAATGCAAAAACAAGCACAGAAAGAAGGGGGAAGCTGGAAAAATGCAAGGAAAAGTTAAGTAAGGCTATTTAGGCTACATATATATACTACAAATGGGTTTTTGGAGCTCGAACACCTTCTTGAAAGGATTTTGAATCATCAGTGGGGACTTTTGTAACCATTTTCTTGACAATGTAGCACATGCAGTTTTGGGGGCATATAATGACCCTTGTTGAATTCATCTAGCATTCCAATGTGGCTGGTTTCCAATCCCATGTTGTTTGTTGTGATAGGTTTATCAGCAAAACACATAATACCTCATTTGACCTCATGGTCGTATCAAAACATCCAAAATAAAATATACAATATAAATCCACAATCATCTACATATAAATAAAATCATCATCTAGATAAGTAAGCGATATCATTTACAATTTCTAAAAACCATCTTGATCTTACATTTCATCAATAATAATAGGATCACAAGATTAGTTCAATTGTTAAGGTCTACTCAAATAGAGGAAAATATCGCATGTCAGAAATATGTAACCATGTTACCAACATATCATCATCGATATAAAATGTCCGTAATAATCCCCACAAAACATACTACGAATAGAAACCAACAATAGACCAAGTATCTCTATCATCAACCATCCTGCTAAGTCAAAATATTACAATAATGTCCATAAGAATAGTAAAAAGTATCGAAATCAAAAGTAAAAGTGTTGAAGGGAAGTGGGCACTACATCCCCCTCCCTTTAGACTCGAATTCCTCCTGGAAGTCACTAGAATAGGTGTGGGAAATGGACTCAAAGCATTGTAGCATCCTCCCATATAGCTGCAGTCTCACAATACCTATCCCACTAGAATCAAACCTGATCAATGTCCCTTCCTCGAATGCCTATATTTCTACACTATAGATTATGGATGGGCTCCACCATCACCTTCCTGTGATCCTACACCTGCAATGCAGTCCAATCTAATACGTGAGAAGGATCAACATCGTATCTTCTAAGTATAGAAACATGAAACACATCGTGGACATGAGACAAGCTAGGTGGAAACACTAAGTGATAGGCCAAGGGACTGATACACTCAAAGATCTCAAAGGAACCCACAAACATAGGATAAAGCTTAGATCCTTTTCCATAGTAGATAGGGATCTTATGTGGCCTGACATGAAGGAAAAACTTCATGCCCACCTCAAAAATATGATCTGTCCTATGCTGATCCGAATACTTCTTCTATATGTCCTGAGCCTCTTGCAATCTCTTCCTGATCATAACAATCTCTTGCTCCATGTCCTGTAGTAAATCCAACCCAAGAGAAACCCTATCCTCTAACCTATCCCAACTAAAAGGTGTCTTGTAATCTCTGCCATTTAGTGCCTGAAAAGGACCCATGCCTATCGAACTCTAAAAACTATTATTGTAGGAAAACTCCACCAAATACAAATACTTCTTCCATCTCAACTGATGATTCATAACGTACATCCTAATTGTGTCCTCCAAGATTCTATTCACTCTGCTCAATTTGTCCATCTGTCTTAGGGTGATAAAATGTGCTGAAATTTATCTTCGTCCTGAGAGCATACTACATGGTAGTCTAGAAGTGGGAAGTATACAAAGGATCTCGTTCAAAATGATCTTCCACGAGAATCCCATGTAATCTAAAAATGTCATCAAGATATAATTGTGAAACCACACTAGGTGTATAGGTGGTCTTCACTGGAGAAAAATGAGCCACTTTCATCAATTTATCCACCGTGACCATGATGGCATTGTGGTGGTATCTTGACGTTGGTAACCTAACTATGAATTGCATGGAAAATATGTCCCATTTCTAATCTAGTATAGTGTGAGGAAAGAGAAGGCCAAGTGTATGTTGATGCTCGGCCTTCACCTTACGAGACTCTAAACAACATGACACAAACTAAGTCATGTCTCTCTAAAGTCCCCTCTAATGGTGCAACTGTCTCAAGGTGGTGTGAATCTTCTTCACCGCGGGATGGGATGAATAAGGTGCATGATGAGTCTCTTTTAAAATTTCATGTCTCAAGCCACCATCTCTAGGAACATATATCTGACCTCTGTGTCGGATAAGGCCATCTCTCTTTAATAACAATCATATTCTTGATCGTTACTTTATTCTACTCACGGTTATCAATACACAACCATAGAGATCCATTCTTCTTCTTTACAAAAATAACTGGTGCAACCCAAGGGGACACACTAGGATGGATTAGGCCTTTCTCTAGAAGTCTCTCAAGATGCAACTTGAGCTCATAGAGCTCAGGGGAAATCATCCGATCAGGTTCTAGTGAGATAGGCTCTGCTCCCAAAACAAAATCTATGTGAAAATATAGCTCATGTGGGGGTGGTAATCCCGGTAGCTCCATTGGAAAGACTTCAGAAAAATCTCTCAAGATGTGATGGTCATCAAGAGATGGCCCACTACACTCATCCCCTAATCATCACTAACCCTAACGGTATACATTTAGAAACTCCATCCCACACATCGCTTAAGCTACATAGTGGAGATGGCACGGATGGAAACGTACCTCCTAACTCCTATTATCACTGACTCAACTCCTAGATCATCTATACATGAAATAGTCTTATGGTAACAATCCACTCCGGGAAGGATACAAAGATCCTAGGTAGTGGTAAAGGATTCCAAATCCACTAGACACTCCTTAATTAAGGATTCTACATAAATTTTTCTCTAGAAGCCATTTCAATGTCCCAAATAAGACCCTTCCTAACTACCACCATCCTACAACGATTTACTAAATATGGTGTAATAAATGAATTAGATGAACCAAAATATAACAATATAGAGGTGGAAATACCATTGATACTACTTTTCATCTCTATCACGGTAATCTAGTCCCCAGCCAAGTAGTTCTTGACCGCTATATAGATCCGATGGCTATACCCCATGTCGCCAATAGTAGATTATGAAATTTACATCATAACCTTATTACTAGGGTTATGTGGGAACTCTATCAAATGATTTCCTACAACACCACAACCATAACAACTACTTGGTATTCTCCAATGAGATGCAGCTCCAGCTGGTACTCTAGAGGTGTGTGCTATGGACTCTGATGATCTAGCTATGGACTGCTGAGGTGTGTACTGGAAAGCTCTTGTTGAGTAAGCTTTCAAGACAACCTATGTCCTAATAGGAGCCCTAGGAGGAGGCCCCATACTCTGTCCCCTCTGAGTTTCAAATCTCTGAGAAGGTCTAAATGTTGGATGATTCTACTACTACTACTACTACTACTACTAAGATGGCTGTTGTGTTGGCCTAAATGATGATTTTACAAAACCATGTCCACAATGAGGAGCAGCAGATGACCCCCTTGACCTGCTATCCCGCTTTACTACATCTTCCCTGAGTCTCGTCTTGAATGGGATTTCTCCACGGCCTCTGCTAAGGTCTATTAGCAAAGTGAATGCACACCACGTAATCCAAATCTAAATTCAAGCCCCGATGAACACCGTGAATCCATACCCTTGATCTGCATATAGTTGACATACTCTAGTAGGTCTAGAAATTGAATCTCATACACAACTACACTAATACATGCCCGACGGAGGTCCCGAAACTTATCTATCTTCTATTGAATGATCCTCGGAGATAAGTACCTACTCCCGAACTCTCCTCAAAGGGCTCACGGTATCCATATCTGAATCAAAATTTATATTTTGATCCAATCCTCGAAGATAGATCATAACATGAGCTTTCATGTTGCTAGTACAAGGGAAAAGCTTAAAGCACCCACTCAAGCTCACCAACCAGGCCTCTTCCTGAAATCCACCTATAAAATTGGAATAGTGAGACAATCGTAACTTAAGGAACTCCCTAATATGGTCTATAGCTATCGACTGGCGACCCCTAGGCCTCTCTGCATGCTCCTCCCTAGGTCTAGGTCTTAAAGATTTATCGCTGTCTCTTGAAAACATTTCACCCTGAGCCTCTACGGTGACTATACCTAGTAGACTTGACACTAGAGTTCTCTACCCTATGTTCCTCGATGTGTTAATGAGGTGTATGAGCCTCCACTAATGGGTCTCTATCCTATTTATCAAGTCATCCTCCTAATGACCCTCCGTGTAAAGCAAGATTGATGTCATGAAGCGTCGTAAAATCTAAGGTACAATGGTTGCTACTGACTGATCGCGGGCAAAGTGGAAAATCTAGATCCACGTATAAGAACCCCTCGTCTAGTATGTGCCTCCTATATAGACCAAGGAAAGGGTTAGTTCATCATTCTAGGTTCTTACCAGTTTTCTATATTTTCTATATTATACAATTATATGACATTGTGGTTTTCTAGGGTTAAAAGATAACAACTTTCACTAGGTTAAGTGTTCATGTCTCGTGTTTTCTTATGTACCCAAGGTTCCAAGCTTTGAACCCACCACACTGATACCAAGTGTAATGCCCGCTAAAATCCACCCACACGAAACCTAAGAACAACCTAGGACAAGCTAGAAAATTAAGGAATAATTTTTTTAAAAACATGGCCACAAATAGTGTTTGAAATACAATTGTCCCATTAATGTTTCTAAGTCGATTATATTTATTAATAAAATTTTCCCCATTATACTTTAATGAACTTAATTAGACCAAACATGGTTAATTTCTCCCCAAGTGTTATTTTAATAAAATAATTAATTCCACTATAGTTAAATATCCCACTTAAAAATCTTAAGGGTAAAAGGGGCCAATATAAATAAATACTAAATTTATTTAACTTTTACAAGGTTAAAACAATTAATAAGGTCCCCATTTGACATGGGGTTAGGATAATAAACATACCCCTACCCCATTAAGTGACCCCCTTAATCGTCAACCCATTTATTTTGGAATTTAAACATTTAAATTTAAATTCAAAATCCTCGCACGCACTCCCCACATAATTTTTGTAGGGAGGAATCTCATCCCTTGGATGGATTCATTTAGGACCTTTAGATGAGGGGAAAGACAACTAGCCCTAAAGTTTGCTTAAGAAAGCTTGTTTCTTTTCGTTTGGCTTATTTTCTCTCTTTTTTGTTTAGGTTGTTGGAGGAGGAGGAGGAAGCCATTAGAGGCCATGCAAAGCTTTCGGAGATGCATACATGCCACATTTGTTTTCTTATTTGGTTCATACCCTCACCTAGGGTTTTAAATGTATATAAATATTTTATTTAGCTCATATTTTTTTATTTTGTTGAAATGGGCTTATGGGTTTGCCCCATTTTTATTAAATAGTTAAATGGCATGTGTTTTTCATATATACAAGAGAATGTGTACAAACACACACACACACATATCTGTGTGTGTGTGTGTATTCTGCATACCTATACATATGTATATATGTATCTATATGTAATTTTCTTTATTAATAAACCCAAAAATATAAATAATATATAGAAATATATCTACAAATATAAATATATATTTATATATATAACCAAACGATAAAATTATAGTGGCCATGGAAATGGTCTCACACAGATCCACATAAGTTTGCACAAGGATTAGAGAATATTGGGTCGGGTTTATTTTTGCATTGTTTATTGTATTGTTTGTGGCAAGTGTTGGGGTTGGGGGAGGGTCACGGACCCCACCCCCCATCGCATTATTAGTATATGGGGTGGGGGTGGGGTGGAGACCCTTCCCCAACCCTTCTCCCCTTTTATACTAAGGCTGCGGTAGACTCATTCGACTAAGCCAATGACTATGAGTTCGCAAAATAAAATAAAAATCATGTCATATTCCTTTACACATTTAATATTATATATATATATATATATACACATTAATTATATCCTTATTAATATTAATTTTAATATCAATAGTATTTAATAATAATAAGAAATGTCATTAAGTAATAATAAGTATATTATTAACTAATCTAGATTTTGCACTTAAGATTTTTTTGTAAAATTTGATAGTATTAAGATAAGAGGTATAAAGGGATACCAATCTAAATTTTACTTGTTATTCAATTGATTCACTTTAGGTTATAAACAATTTCACAATAACTAGATAATGAATTTACCCATTCTAATGAGGCTAAGGGCCAATCGCAATGAGTAATTTCTTTCACTCCACTAGATTTAGGAATTTGACCTATTTTGTTGAGCATGTAAAAGATAGTTAAAATTTGAGTTATTTCCATCTACTTGAATAAGTTTAGATTTCTTTCAACCACTATAGGAGAATGAAAACATATCACTTTTTCACAAATTTATAAATTTCATGGAATACAATAGAAGTAACTATTTCTTTCCTTTTCAAACTACAAATTTCAACCATTCTCACACCCAATTATAAGAAGATTTTCAATAAGTTTTAAAATGAGAACTACTAACTTTCCAACAAGATTTACACAATTATATGAGATAATAAGTTGACTAAAGTATGAACAACTTGTTTCTTTCCTTTCTAATCACTTTTCAAACATATCAATTTGCTTTACTAACAATGTCTTTCATTTCCCCTTTTTTATTCATCCTACAATACAACTTTAATGTCCAATAATGAAAACAACTTTTCTTCACAATATTAATACAATATATTCCACTTAAAGTGGGAAAAATCACAAGAATGAAAGCTAAAAGGATTACAATATTACAAGTCTTCCACCCTAAGTGGGTATAACAAGGAGTTTTTATTACATGGAATAATTACTTAAGGACACCAACAATTTTCCAAGTTTCACATCACCAACAAGAGAGCTCTACCATGCTTCATTTGATCAACAACAAAAAAATGGGGAGAGGCAACACTCTCCACCCAACCAATAATCCAATGAGGAGGAGAAGCTATCTTCCTCATTGGCCCCCAAGCCCCAACCACATTGCAATGAAATATGGATCCAACTCATGGAAACAAAATAAGATTCCACATCAAAAACCAAGTTTTCACAACCACACCAAAACTCAAACAACACAACTACAATCACAAGAAGGAAAAAAAACAAAATATACAAGGCTTAAAAATGTAAATCCCAAATGAGCAAGAATCTATGGGGAGGTCACCTATGCCTCCAAATGTGAAATATATGCCCACCTTAAAATTCTCAATACACATATCAAAAACCCCTACACACTTTGTTATACCTCCCTCAAAATCCTCTTATGTCTCCCTCATAAAAAAAAACCAAGTAAAAATACAAGCATTTTTGTCCAAGGAGTGGCACCCAACCCAACTCCCTAAAAAACATGAAAAGAAATCTTATGCCTCCCTACATGTAAGCTCCTCATAGTCCCCTCCTACACCACACTCAGAAAATCTACACAAGCACCCAACAAGCATACAAAAACACAATATAACATAAGCATTTACATAAATAAAGGAAAAAATAAAATAAGGGTATAGCTCCTACCTTTCCATGGTAGAGCTTAATCAAAGAGTTACACATCGAACTTCTTCAATCCCAAAAATCACCAACAAGATCCAAAAAAATCCACAAGCACTCCAAAATCCTCCAACTCCAAAAATGCAAGAGCACAAAAGAATGAAGTAACCCCCAAACAAGCAAAATAACTTTAATAAATAGAAAAGGGAGAGAGGAGGGTGAGGTGGATCCATGTAGGATGCCACATCACTCATCCTTCAATGCACCTCACAAGTCAAACCTGAACACCCAATGCAAAATAAATTGGTGGGTGGGAGGAATGAAAAATTACTTACACACACAATCCAAGCCCACACCCCCTAAGGATAAATCTAGTTACATGAAACAATGTGCAATAAAATTCTACATTTTATCTTCCCAAATCACATAAAGGGATCTCTTTTTGACCCCAAAATCCATAGGTAGGGTTGATATAGTAATTAAAGAGGTGTGGGACAAATTTAACTTGTCCCACAAGCCTCCAAAATCTGCCCTTAAGCCCAAATCTGAATTTTCATGAAGGGGTAGAGTTTACAACACTAAAGATCACAAGCACTCAACTTATAACACATAATTCAAGAGCCATCTAATCTAAAAATGAATTCTTTTGACCCATAAAATATTTAGTTTAGTCAAAATATTAATTTACTAATCTAAAAAAATCAAGTAGTTAATAAAAGGAGAATACATCACTATAAAATCACATACAAAAAAATAATAAATGAAACTAATAAAAGAATAACACACAAACACCTTGGTCAGAATTGGAGGTAATCCTCCCCATGGGGATCCCCTAACGACAATTCAAACACATGCACAACAAAATACATGTTGCCATGGTGACCTTGTGGATATCATCTAGCATTCTAATGTGGTTGGTCTCCAATCCCCTCGTTGTTTGTTATGATAGGTTTACCTGAAAAACACATAATACCTCCTTTGGTCTCATGGCTGTATCAAAAAATTCAAGAAAAAATATACAATATAAATCCACAATCATCTATATATGAATCAAATAATCATCTACGCAAGTAATGATATCATTTACAGTTTCTAATGACATCTCAATCTTACATTTCATCAATAACAATAGGATCAAAATATTAGTTCAATTGTTAAGGTCTACTAAAAAAGACACAAATATCACATGTAAGAATTATGTAACCATGTCAACATCATATCATCATCAATATAAAAATGTCTCTAATAATCCACACACAACATACTACAAATCGAAACCAACAATAAAATAAGTATCTCTATTAGCTACCATCCTGTTAAGTCATAATACTACGGTAATGTCCATAAGTATAGTCAAGAATATTGAAATCAAAAGAAAAAGTGTCAAAGGGAACTGGACACTACAATTTGTGTCTCACTACATGAGCATACTGAGATCACTACCATTAACTTCTTCATATTTAAAAAATTATTTTCTTGAATACAACAATAAATTTTTGTTTCTAACACAATATCCGCACTAAAATTGCTTCTTTTCAATGTTCTCGCTAATCCAAAGGATCCTCACTAAGAAACACTGATCTAAGAACTTTTCAAAATCAGTTTTGGTTAGTTCCATGGCGTGAAAAAAAATAGATGATTCCGATGATATCTCATTTGCAAAAATTAGAGCACTTATGCAAAAGTTATGGCTCACTAAAATTTTCAGACAACTGGCAAAATCAGGTGTACAAATTTAAACATGTGCACACTCGCTAAGTGTACTAATGGAAATGCACCTATTTTCAAATTTACTTTTCAATGCTTTGGTATATACTTACCTCATATTTCATCCTTCCGGTCAATGTGGGATATATCCTCAATATATTTGTAAAGTGAGATTTAAAATCCCATTAAATCCTCACATTATCCATTTGAAATATTCCATGTACGCTAACATATTTCCATTTGCTAAATTTTTAATGGAAAATATGAATTCCTAACTAATCCATTTTTTTCCCCTATCCAAGGGCCCTATTTTGACCAAGCATCCCAAAGTCGATTGAACATGCGTAGTCTACCCTTTTTTTATGCCATCTTATCAAAAGAAATCCCACAACATGTGGAATAATGTCCAAGATTGGAAAAATACACCCTCCTTCTAGAGGTTTAAACCTTGGGTGGTTGGATTTCAACATTGTGGGGGTTAATGGACATAAAACGGAAAAACAACATTGCTTTTCATCCACTGGACCGATGGTCAAATAGAGGTTGTAAACCGCATAGTGGTACAATTACTTAGGGGGTATAGCAGAAAACATCCTAAATTGTGGGATGAAAATATTTATTATGTGCAACATGCTTATAATCATGCCTTACATTCTTCTACTTTGAAGTCTCGATTTGAGACTTTGTATGGATATTTTCCCAATTCTCCATTAGATGTATATTATGGACATGAAAGCTGTTAATAATGGTTCAAGTGATTGATAGGGCTAAAATATTTGTTCAAAGATTTCAATAGGTTCATCAAGTATTTCCAAGATACGTGAAGGTAAAAATAGAAACCTATATGGTATGGTCCAATCCAAATATTGGAAAAAATTGCTAACAACGCTTTCAGTTAGATTTACCTCCATATATGAAAATATACTCGATTGTAGATGTTGAGAATTTAAGATTGTATGAACCACCTATGATTTTTTATCATGACAAGCTTAACAAAATTCCTTCCATTGAAGATTTTTCTCCTAGACATCTTGATGAGTTGTAGGAAGATGTCATTTTGGAGAGGAAAGTAAGAACTTCGCGAAGGGGTGAAATTGAGTATCTTCATGTTGGGTTCAAAGGAATGCATCTAAATAAGGCAAAATGGATGGAAACAAGAAAGGTGAGGGATCAATACCCTCACCTATTTACCAATTAAGTTGACTTTTGGGGTCTAAAAGTTTCTTATTGGGGAGGAATGATCAAGATGATCCTCACTAAGAAACACTGATATAAGATCTTCTCAAAATCGTTTATGGTCAGTTCCATGGCGTGAAGAAAAATTAGACGATTCTGGTGATATCTCGTTTGTAGAAATTAGAGCACTTATGCAAAAGTTATGGCTCTTTGAAATTTTCAGACAACTGGTGAAATCAAGTGTACATATTTAAACATGTGCACGCTCGCTAAGCGTAATAATGGAAATGCACCTATTTTTAAATTAACATTATAATGCTTTGGTATATATTTACATCATATTTCATCCTTCCGGTCAATGTGGGATATATCCTTAATATATTTGCAAAGTGAGATTTAAAATCCCATTAAATCCTCAAATTATCCATTTGAAATATTCCATGTCTGCTAATATATTTCCGTTTGCTAAATTTTTAATGGAAAATAAGAATTCCTAACTAAGCAAAGTTTTTTCCCCTATCCAAGGGCCCAATTTTGACCAAGCATCCCAAAGCCAACTCAACATGTATAGTCTACCCTATTTTTATGCCATCTTATCTAAAGAAATCCCACAACATGTGGAATAATGTCCAAGATTGGAAAAATACGACCCCCTTCTGGAGGCTTAAACCTTGGGTGGTTAGATAGAAGATAAGGGTATCATCAATGCATTTGGTAGTTGGAGATGTTATAAAAAGGCGTTTGGGTTATTGGAAGAGGGAGGAGAAATTCATATTTAACTTACGAAGAAGTTGAGGACTGGAATACTGTTTTGCTCATAACTTGAGCTAGAGAAGGAATTTTGAGGTGATGTAAAACATGAATATTCTTATTTTTGTTAGAGGAACGTGATGAGAAGATAATATTATTGTATAAATATTTGTAAAGATTTATTTTCAAGATTTTAATACATCGATCTAGTTTAATTGGACCTGGAGACATAGGCCACAAGTGCCGAACTGTGTTATCAATTCCTATGTCTATTTGCTGGTGATTCTTCTCTATATTTTTTGATTTTTCATAGTATTTTCAGTTTTATTTCCTTTATTAAAATTACAAATTGATATAATGTTAAATTTTCAAATTGAAAATAAATACAAGGAAAAGTAAAGTCTCAGGCACAATTACTAGTTAGAATTTATTTTTAGATCACTTGTATCAATGCTGGTTTTGACTGATTTTTGGTTCATATTAATGGTTTTGGATTGTAAGTTCTATTTTGGATGCTAACAATGTGTCAATCTAAGAAGGGTGAAGGAGATTTAGTTTAAGGATAGCCCAAAATTGGAACCTGACGGTCTCGAAGTAAATACAATGCAAGATCAAGAGGAAGAAGAATTTTGACGATCATTCCAACAGATGAAGGAAATGGTGGAAGAAATGTACCAAGATAGAAAAAGGGAAAAGGGAACTATAGAAGGTAAGAAAGAAGAAAGCTCTAGTTCTGACATTTCTAAATGTAAACCTTTAAATTTTGATTTTCCATCATTAAAGTTAGCTATCAAGTTTGAATTGCCAATGTATACTTGAGAGATGATTCCAGAGAAGTTGGATAACTGGATCAAATAGATAGAAGTATACTATAGGGTTAAGAGAATTGGGGATGATGAAGAAAAGATTCATTTAGAAACTCTTCGAATGGGTGGCACAACACTCATTTGTTGGAAGAGTAAGCTTCAGAAAGTGGAAGAAACCAAAGGTAATGAAATCACTTCTTGGTCTTATTTTGTTTCAAATCTTAAACAACAATTTTATACACTTGGTTACAAGAAACAAGCTATGATGGATTGGAAAATGTTAAGACAAAGTAAGGGACAAAGTGTGCAAGATTACACACAGGAATATAGGAAAAGGGCTCTAAATCTTGGAATTCCCTAAACACACTAGAAACACTCCTGAAATACGTTGTGGATTACATAGTTACATAAAACATATGATTCTTGTTTTAGGTGCTGATAATATTGATACAGTATGTGTGCAAGCAACCCATTTTGAAGCATGAGGGAAAATTATAAAGGAGTCCTCTTTATTTTATTTAAAATAGAAGAACAAGCAATCTGAAGAGAAAGGAAAGAGTTCAAAAGAACAAAAAGGAAAGGGTAAGCACAAGAAAAACTCTACTATTAAGAAAGAAGATGGAAACCCATTTTGTATTCATTGTAAAAAGAACAATGATGAATCTAGGTGTTGGGAATTACATATAGAAAATAATCCTAAATAGATGGTTAGGAAAGGAAAGGAAAAGAAAGCAAACACTGTAGTTCATGATCTTGGGTCATATTCGGGTGATGAAACCAAGATAACAGACTCTACGAATTTTGAAGGTAAGTCAACTCTTTCAATTTCCAACAATAGTACTACAAATGTTACATCTTGTTCTAGTAAACAAACTATACATGATGATAAGAAAAGGAATGATCTTTTCCACATTAGAGTAATTTCAAAGCATACAAAAATTGATACTCTTTTTTATAGTGGATATCAAGCTAATCTTGTTTCTGAGGAGGTTGTTAATAAATTAGGGCTCAAAACTAAACCACATCCTAAGCCTTATTCTTTGGGCTGAGTTTGTGATGATGCAAAACTACAGTAACTAAAACTTGTACTTTCATATTTTCCATTTTAGAAAAGTTTATAGATGAGGTTGAATTGGATGTAGTTCCTTTGGATATATGTGGGGTGGTTTTGGGAAGTCCTTATTTGTATGATCGTAAAGAAATATTATATAGGGAAGAAACTAAATATTTTCTTGTAAAGGATGGAATTGAGTTTATTGTTAGAGATCACCATGAAAAGAATAATATGTCCTTGGGAACTACATGTCGCATGAAAAGGCTTGTAAACTCAAGAAAAAGTTTTGTGCCCATGGTGGTCAAAGCGAAAGAGAAAGAACATGAGATGCCTTTTGAGAATTGTGATATGAAACATAAGGATGAATTGGTAATTTTTTTTTATGATTTTCATGATGTTTTTCGGGATCCACAAGGTCTCCCTCCCAAAATAATTACAACATGAGATATAGCTGCTTTAGGATGCACCTCTTCCCAATACTGAATGTACATGTTGTCGGTAGTAGATAATGATGAAATCAAGAAACATGTAAGGGAACTTTTGGATCAAGGCATAATCTGTCCAAGTACATCCCCATGTGGTTCACCAATTATTTTGGTTCCTAACAAGGATGGCACTTGGAGAATGTGTGTTGATTTTTGTGCTTTAAACAATATTACAAGTAAAGAATCATTACCCTCTTCCTAGAATAGATGATTTATTGGATCAATTAAAGAATGCGGTTTATTTTACTAACTTAGATTTAAGAAGTGGTTATCACCAAGTAAGAATTGTAGAAGGTGATGTTTCATAAACTAATTTTAAAATGAAGCATGGATTTTTTTAATGGTTAGTGATGCCTTTTGGTTTATGCGATGCACCGGAAACATTCATGAGAGTTATGAATGATATATTTATACCATACACCGATAATTTAGTTATTATCTACTTAGATGATATTCTTGATTAAGAGGAAATTTCAGGATGAACATGTTAAACACATTGAGAAAGTTTTAGATGCACTAAAGAAAGAGAAGCTGTATTTGAAGATGTCAAAATGTTAATTTGGTAAAACGTCTTTAATTTACTTGGGGTATGTTGTAGAAGGCTGGAGAATTGAGAATTGAAAATTGATCCTACAAAAAAAAGAGGTTATTGAGAAATGGCCTAGACCCACTAATGTGACAGAAATTAGGAGTTTTCTAGGTGTGGTTCAAGCACTGGAGAAAATTTATTGCAAATTTCTCATATATTGCATCTTCTTTGCATGCTTTAACAAGTATTAAATAGGTATTTTAGAGGGGAGGAAAACAACAGAAAGATTTTGATGCATTGAAAGAGAAAATAAGTATCACTCTGATCTTGGCACTTCTAGATTTGTAACATTCATTTGAGATTGAGACAGTGCTAGTGACTATGTAATGGGGAATTTATGATGCAAAACAAACGACCAATGTGTTACCATTCGAAACCTTTACAAGTGCGGTAAGAAACTATCCGGCTTATGATAAAGAGTTGTATGCTTTGGTTCAAAGTGTTAAAAAGTGGAAACATTATTTAATGGGAAAATAAACAGTTATACATACTGACCATCAACCACTTCAAGATGCTTACAAACACATACCAGATTGTAGCAATCTAGACATTTCGAGTGGATGGGATTTTTGCAACAATTTCATCTTGTAATAAGGTATAGAAAGGTATTCAAAACAAGGTTTCGACATGTTATCTAGACCACTAGTGGTAGTAGCATGTGTTCTTTTGCAACATAGTTCTTTGGCTCATGTTAGTTATAAGGAAAAATATGTTAATGATGTTGATTTAGGAGAAGTGTATGTGAATATATTAAGTGGGAAACATGTAGGAGAAAAATATTATCATTTTCATGAAGGATTGATTGTTATATCATTCTAGTAAACTTTGTATTCTAAAAAATGATAGTGTGCATATGATTAGGAAGCACATAATTCTCTTATTTCGGAGCATTTTGGTGTTAGTAAGGCAGGTTGCACATTTACAAAAATATTGTTATTGGCTTATAATGCATGAACATGTAAACAAATATATTAAGGGATGTGTTCTTCGTGCCACAAGTAAGCCAAGTAACATGAAATTAGAACTTTACACTCCTCTTCCTATTCTGAAAAATCCTTAGGAAAGTGTTTCCATGGATTTTGTATGAGGCTTGCCCATGACACAGAAGAAACATGATTACTTATATGTGGTAGTGGACAGATTTAGGAAAATGTGTGTGTTGGTTCCATGTACTAAATAGATAACTGGTGAGGGAACTAGACATTTGTTTGTTCAATTTGTTTGGGTTTATTTTGGTTTTCCTACTTCAATTATATCTGATTGGGATTCTATATTTCTTGGGGAATTTCGGTCAACATTGTGGGGTTAATGGACATAAAATTGAGAAAGAGCACCGCTTATCATCCATAGAATAATGGTCAAATAGAGTTTGTAAACCGCAAAGTGGTACAATTACTTAGGTGCTATAGTAGAAAACATCCTAAATTGTGGGATGAACATCTTTATGAGGTGCAACATGCTTATAATCATGCCTTACATTCTTCTACTTTAAAGTCTCCATTTGAGACTTATTATGGGTATTTTCCTAATTCTCCTTTAGATGTATATTATGGACATGAAACTATTAATAATGGTTCAAGTGATTCTGACAGGGCTAAAATATTTGTTTAAAGAATTCAATAGGTTCATGAGTATGTCCATGAACAATCGGAGAAAATTTAGGCTAAGTACAAAGCTAGGCATGATAAACATAGAACTAATCAAAAGTTCAAAGTTGGTGATTCAGTTTGGCTTCACATCAACAAGGAAAGGTTGATAGGTGAAGGTAAAAAATTGAAACCTATACGGTATGGTCCATTCCAAATATTGGGAAAAATTGGTAACAACGCTTTCCAATTAGATTTAACTCCATATATGAAAATCTACTTAGTTGTAAATGTTGATAATTTAAGATTGTATGAATCACCTATGATTTTTTATCATGATGGTGCTAACAAAATTCCTTCCATTGAAGATTTTTCTCCTAAGTATCTTGATGAGTTTCAGGAAGACATCATTTTGGAGAGGAAAGTAAGAACTTTGCCAACCTGGGTGACATTGAGTATATTCATGTTGGGTTCAAATACATTCATTAAAATAAGGCAAAATGGATGTAAACCAGAAAGGTGAGGGATCAATACACTCACCTATTCACCAATTAAGTTGACTTTTTAGGTCCAAAAGTTTCTTAGTGGGGAGGAATGATGCATAAGATCCTCACTAAGAAACATTGATCTAATATCTTCTCAAAGTTAGTGTCGGTTAGTTCCGTGGTGTGAAGAAAAATTAGATGATTTTGACGATATCTCGTTTGTAGAAATCAGACCATTTATGCAAAATCTATGGCTCGTGTAAATTTTTAGACAACTGGACAAAATCAGGTGTACAGATTTAAACATGTGCACGCTCGTTAAGTGTACTAATGGAAATGCACCTATTTTCAAATTAACATCGCAATGCTTTGGTATATACTTACCTCATATTTCATCCCTCCGATCAATGTGGGATATATCCTCAATATATTTGTAAAGTGAGATTTAAAATCCCATTAAATCCTCACATTATACATTTGAAATATTCCATGTATGCTAATATATTTCCATTTGCTAAATTTTAAATGGAAAATATGAATTTGTAACTAAGACACGTTTTTTCCCCTATCCAAGGGCCCAATTTTGACCAAGCATCCCAAATCCAACTCAACATGCATATTCTACGCTATTTTTATGCCACCTTATCCAAACAAATCCCACAACATGTACAATAATGTCCAAGATTGCAATAAAGTGAGGCTTGTGATTTGCATCATCCAAACTCACATTTCTAGAGAGGCTCTAAATTATATTTAAGAAGAAATGGAAGATAATTGAGAGTTTCAATTTATAAGGTTTTAAAATCCATTAACCATATTTCATGTGCCTCCCCTACCCCACTCTCTTCTCTTAAGGTGTTTCTTCCAGCGTTTCATAAATCTCTGCGTAGAAGGGTATGTTGAAAATAAAATGCAATAGTGACCAAACTATTATCCAATGTTCACCCCTCAAGGTAATTTTTGATAAACCGCACGATTTTTGTAGGCTTGAGTGAGTAGAATTGGTGTAAGGCCCAAAATCAGGTTTTGGAGGTCCCTTTGGCCCTTCTTTAACTTCCTTATATCCAAGGAAAAAAATCAAAGAAGTTAGAAAAATTTGAGAAAATCTTGAAAAAGGCTTCAGATATAGTGTATTGTAGAAAATGTGAAAGTTTGTGTCCTAGGACACATAAGTTCAATAGGGTCAACTAGGACCTAAAAATCTGAAATGGCCGAAACCTAGTTCTAATCAAAGCAAAGTCGAGAAAAAATCGCCCCACGTAGTTTGAGGGACATTGGGACATCCGCGACATGAAAATCCAAAATCACTTTGCACCCAAATGAAAATCAGAAAAATCAGATAAATTCTTCCCGTACAGTCCATAGGATAGTTGGGACGTTAGGATGCATCTAGGCTCCAAAATGCTGAAAAGGCCGATTGCAAAGAAGATGCGGCGAATGCAGAGGTCAACGTCCCTATCGGCCTGATCAATGAAGGGACACATGGGACATCCAAACCTAAATTTGATGCAGTCAAAAGGAATCAGAAAAGTTGGAGGAAGGAGGCTCAGTCAGTCCATGGAACATTGGGACACGAGCTCGCTAAAAATCCAAAATAGCCGCATACAAAGAAAATCGTCAATCACAGACTCCCCAAACTTCAAATGGCCATAACTTTTCACCCAAAGCTCTGATTTTCATGAAATTTGACTTTATAGAATGAGCACGATGTCTTATATGAAAAAAAATTTATTTTAATGATGGTAGGTATGTGTAAATAAATGGAAAATATCTAGCTCTGGTAAATTAAATGCCTAGTTCCGTTAAATGACAAAAATACCTAGCAGACCCAAAACATCTACCTACACTCAGAATGCCATATCTTTTGAAATTATCAATGAAAACACACAAAATTAGTATCGTTGGAATTTTATTTTCAAGAAAAATCCACATAAACAAATAAATTAATAATTTGATGAAGAAACAATGAATAGTTTTCGAATAAGTGGCGAGTTCATAACAATGTTTTATTTGGTAGTTGGGATGCATTTAATGAAACATGGGAAGACATTTCTCACTACTGCAAGTTATGGGATAATATGGGGAATATTTTTATAAACACAACATCATTTCACTTCATTTACTACCTCTTGTAATTGGTTGAGAGTTTGATTTTGGGATTTTCATTTTCTCCCTCTCTCCTCCCGAAACTCTATAAATTAGAGTGTTGGGCTGATTATAAAGGAAGATAGATTTGAGTATCATAACTTTGTCAAAAAAAAATTGTGAATACAATGTGCTTTAGTACCTTGTATTGGAGTTATTTCATGGTGATCCATGCACTTATATTATAATAGATTGAATTGTGAATATCTTTGAAGTAATAGATGCAAGTTTGTGGATGTATCTTCCCTACTCTGTTTGTTAACATTCTTCTTTCTCTTTCAAACTCATTGTAATTATATTGTGTCTATTTTATGCTTCTCTTGGGATTCATTATCATTGTGTGTGCATGAAATATGTTTGTGAATTTAGTTGCTAGATTGTGGAGAAATGTTATCACCCCTTCTAGTATGTACTTTGCTTTTTTTTTTTACAAATTGTATACTATTCTCATACTCTCCTTTTCTATTGTATCACCTCTTTAGTGTAGGATTTATTTTCATGAACTCTCTCTCCTTGGTCCCTTGGAAAATTAGATTAGGAAAAGATAGTTTTTCCTTTAGTAGAGTACATTGTGGCATGTAGTTTAGGAGCAAGAACTATCTTTCTCTAGAGTCATATCTCAAGGACCAAGTCCCACAACTTGGAGATAGTACCCATGATATCCAATCACACTATGAGTTCAAGTACACACACTTGTGTAAAACATAGGTTTTGTGATTAAGATATAACACAGAACAAATCCAACATCCTTGACCTACGTGAGCATCCTCCATATTTGTTAAAATAAGAGGTTTGGAACATGTTATGGTCATCCATAAAGATGTTTGATAGAGGGCATGAAGAAAAAAAAAATCATACCTTTTTAGCTCCTTGCTTGCTTTGTGTTGTCATGGGGGATTTAGGAAAAGAGTGCTCATCAATCAAATTGTAAAGGAAACTTGTTTTTTCTAGATGTGGTAGTGGCAAATGCTCATTTAGAAATGTTTGCAAAGGGGGTTTTTGAAAAGGCATTTGAAAATTTCAACGAATGGCATATGCTTCTTTTTACTCTTCCTCGACCATAGAAGTTTGGGAAAAACTCATCTAGTCATGCAAATGGTTCAAGTAGACGTATTGAATAGTTGTGGATACTCAAGCAAACAAATGAATGAAAAATACCTCAAACATGTGTTCCCATTGGCTATGATGTGTATATGAGGTATTAAATTCATTTCTTTGTCTTATTAAGCACTTTGTCTTGTGTAAGCCCAAAATTAAAAGCTCATACTTGTATTCTCCAAATGTGTACATAATTAGGAGATCAAAAATGAGTATGGAAATACATCAAAACATATTAGAAAGGGTATTTCTTCCTTATATTGGATGTTAGTGCACCTAGTGTATATGATGAATAATGTGGACGAATAAGTAAGGCACATTGAATGTTTCAAAAAATTCCTCAAATAAGTGTTGTCTCATGGACTGCAATGATTGCAGTATATACATAGGATAGTTCATTCAAAGGGCTTTAAAGTGCCAAGACTAAAACAATTATTGGAACAGAAAGAAAGTCCACCACCAACATTTCCTTGCAACTGTACATAACTCTTTGATATTGAGCTTGTAGAGATAGACTTAGGAGTTTTCATATTTATGAAAATTATTTGTGTTAGACCTCATGCCACAACCATTTATATGTTCCTCCATGGATGTGGAAAAATTAAATATTTGAACACAAGATTATTTCAACATTTCGAAGAATTTTGTGCCTTGGAAGACATGTATGTAAAATGTAGACGCATATGTAGGGAGTGAAATATTTGATAGAATGCATTAAAAAAAGGGTTCAGAGATTTCCATGCTTTTTGGATATTCACAAAATGGATTAGTGGAAAAGGAATCATAAACTTTCAACAAAATGATTTTCTTGATCAAGAGCCACGACAAAAACCCCCTAGCTCATGTCTCTAGAAAACGTAAGGAAAAAGGTATCGATTTGACTTACTCTTCTATCCAAACTTCACATTTTATTGTTCCTTTTTTAGGTATTAAATTCCTATAATAGAATATGTAACTCAATTGAACAATATAATTCTTACCCTACCTAAAAAATTAAAAAAATATGTATATATTTGACCTCAGACACCACACACACGTAGCACCATGCCAAACCATCGATCGATTGTAAATTATTACATTATCCACATTGATCAAAGACACCATGAGGGACCTTATATGAATTTTGATATTCATTTTGACACCAAGTGTTGAGATAAGTTTGAAACCCATTATGCTTTACTGACTAGGTGTTCTGAAATTTCCATTTTAGGAAAATGTAATAAGTTTTAGCTTACGATTGTGGTGTCAATTTGGTGAAACTAAAAATGATCCTAACAACCTCCATAACTCCATTAGGAAAACTATAACCATCTCCTAGTTCCAAAAAAATGATTTTAGAGGTTAATTTTTCAATTGGGTTTTGGGTCCCACTAGTCATTGTGCGACAAGAGTTTGAGATGCTATTACAATAAACAACCCCAAAGTTGCCTTGGTATCTTGACCTTACTCGTTGTAATTGAATTCCATCAGATGTGATTAATTTTATGTATATAGGTGAGTAAGTAGGAATGATTAAAATTTTTGTTTTAAGTTAAAATGAGCGTGTTTGCGGGTATGTTTATATGAACTTTAACCCTTTTGGACATCTTTTACAAAATTACTGATTTAGTTAGACCAACCTTCCGAGGTCCCTATATGGATTCTAACTACTCGTGGAACCTTTTTAAATATTATCTCATAATTTATACAGTATGAATTGGACAATTTCATTTATGAATGGTTTAACGATAATTATAATATTTTCTCTCTCTTCCCTTCTCGTCCTTTTGATATAATTATGAAATTTTTATTGGTTTTTAAAATGTAAATGGGTTGAAATTGTATAAGGATTTAAAATGAAATGAAAATGGATACATGATGTATGTGATTATGATATCGTGAATAGAAAATAAAATGATATCTATACTTTCTCTCTCTTCCTTGTACTCTTTAGAATCAAAAAAGAAAAGGTAATAAGGAATGTGAATGTGTGAAAAACTAAACTCTCTCCATAGCTCTATCTGTTTGTCTTCCTTCTTTCAAATGAATTTAAATGATTACTATGTTATTCCATTCTTGAGTGTAAGAGATTTCCATTCTAGTCTTAGGACTGATGCAATTTTGGTTGCACGTACTTGAACAAGAAGGATTAAGAGTGTGATACGCGATGATAGTGAAATATTTTTAGATTTATATAGAGGAAATTTTTTATATAGAAGTTAATTTAAGACAATTGTTTTATTAAAATTATTGTGTCAAAAATGTTGTTCTTCTTGCATTCTTATGTTTCAAGCACTATACCTGGAAAACTATGTGGTTTGTATCTACTTTATTTTAAATCTAACATTTGAATACTAGTAGGAGTGTCACATAATTAATGTAGGACTAACTATGTTAGATAGATAAACGAGGAAGATAATTGATAATGTAAAAGGGTAAAATGTGTACCATTTACTTCACGAGTGTTAAGTTCATTCAAATTTAAATGTTCTTTTTATGGTTTATAGGATCGAAATAATCACTTTTTGTATAGTTATTCTGGTTCATGCATAAATTCAAATGTATGCTAGTAACTTATTATTATTAAACAATATAAATGAAGTTACTATTTAACCTATTTTGTACCCTTCCTCTCAATCTAGTCACACCCATGTTTACAAAAATCTAACATCTTAAGAAATAATATAATCCTCACAATTAGACTTATTGTACTACACATAGGAAATGTCTTAAAATTACCATTTCCATAACTTAAGAGTCATTTTTCAAAGCAATGACTATGTGGTGTAACCTTACCATATATGGGGTAGGTAGAAATATCACTTCGTTGGTATCCTAGTGGACCTCCAAACTACTTATGAAGTTATATTTAGGATTAACTTCATCATCAAATGAACTCTTCATGGGATCTAGATGACACAAGTGAAGTTAGTGAACTAGTTTTACTATGCATTAAACTCTTGTTAATGATCTCTTTAGTTCCTCATAGATAAATGTGTTACCTTGGCTAGTAACAACACAAAAACTTGGTCTTTATGAAGGTTTTTAGGATAAATATGTTTTCTCACCTTAAACTAATCTATAGTTAGTTGTAGATGCCTGAATGGAATTCAAATTAAACTAAACCTTGGTGATTACGAGGTTAACTTGCATGTGGAAATTGTAACTAACTCTTAGCAAATAATTTTTTTTTTGGAAGATGTTGACTAAAGAGAAATAGGGAGACTAGAAATATGGTCTTATAACCCCTAGCTATGAACTTTTATGACATTTAGGATAAAGGAAATGTCCCATGCACTATCATGGAATATTGAAATATGAGATGTTACATGGAATAAGAATCTCTTTTGATTCATGTGTAGTTTAAAATGATTTTAATAATGTATTATTAGAGATGTTAAACAATTAAATTTAACTTATTTTTTCATAAAGGGACACCAATAAGAGACTAAAGTTGTAGTGCCCACTTCTCTTTTATGCTTATTATATTTTTATTTTGAGTATTGTTGACTTCATATATGGATATTATTGTATCATTTGTGCTTAGCATGATTTTAGATGATAGAGATACTTTTACTATTGATGAATTTCGATTGATATTACAATTTTTGTAGATTTATTAGAGATACATTTTATATTGATGATGATGTGTTGTTGACATATTTATATATTTCTGACATTCAACATTTTCATCATATTTAGTAGGATTTAGCATTGAACTAATCTTGTGATATTATTGGTATTGATGAAATATAGAATTGAGATGTTGGAATTTTAAAATAGTAACATTTTTTGCCTAGATGATGATTTAATTTATGTATGGATGATTGTTGACTTATATGCATATATTTTATCCTATATGTTTCGATGCAGCCATGAGGCCGAAGGAGGTATTGTGCATTTTACAGGTAATTATATCACAACAATCAAAGGGGATTGAAGACCAACCACATTAGAATGTTGGATGGATACAACAATGGTCACCTTGAAAACTTGTATTATGTTGTGTGTGTTTTATTTTTTTGTTAGGGGGAACCCATGGAGGGATGACCTCCAATTGTGACCAAGGGTGTGTGTATAGTTATTTTCCTTTTTTTTATTTAAATTTTGAGTATGTGATTTTAATTGTGATGTAAGTCCCTTTTATCATTAATTGATTTATGTGTCTAGATTAGTAAATTAATCATGTTACTAAACTAATTATGGATGGGACAAAATAAGTCATTTATTAGATTATATGGTCCTTTGGTTTATGTGTTTTTAAGTTGAGTGTAAGTAACTTGAGTGTTGTACACTCTACCTCATCTTGGAAATTCGGATTTGGCCTTAAGGGCCAATTTTGAAGGCTTGTGGGACAAACTAAGTTTGTCCCACACCTCTTAATTTCTTATACCAACCCTACCTATGGGTTGGGGGTCAAAAATAGACCCCATTATGTGTTTTGGAATGAAAAGGTGATTTTTAATTGCACTTTCTTACATGTGTTTATTTCTTTGTCCTTAAAGGGTGTGGGTTGGAGTGGTGTGTGTAAGAGGTTTTTCATACCTCTCAACAACCCATTTATTATGGTTTGGGGTATGGGTTTGTCTTGGGTGATGTGGGGAGGAGACGAAATGATGTGGCATCCTATATGGAGCCACATCATCTCCCTCTTCTTTTTTTCTATTTATTGGATTTTTTGGGAAGTATTTGGGGTTACTTGCTTGGTCTTGGCTCTTGGAATTTTGAATGCTTACTGTTGGAGTGGAAAGGAGCTCAGAATTGCTTGAGTTTTGAAATATTTTGGGGATTTCTTGGAAAGTGGAGCTTTACCATGGCAAGGTAGGGTATTGCACTCTTGTTTTCTTCTATGTTTTCTTATATGATATGTGTTGTATGGATGTGTGTTCTTGTTTGAAGTGTTGGGTAGTAATTTGATCTTAGGCCATGTTCAGATGGTGAAATGGGGATGAAATATGTTGGGAGGCATAAGAGTTTCTTTGTGTGATTAGGAGGGAGTGGGTTTTGGAGCCCCACCTTGTTCTCTTTTGATATTTTGTGAATTTTTGGAGCCATAAGAGAGAGGGAGGCATAACAAACATATATTTGTTGTTTTAGGGAGGCATAAGAGATTTTAGGTTTGATTTTCTTTTGGAGGATTCTTGAGGTGGGAATCCAAATACTTGGGAGGCACAAGGTTATCCCCATATTCCTATCTCTACTTGGCTTATTTTAGAGCCATTAGTTTGGGAAGTTGTTGTACTTAAAAATGAGTTTTTTTGTGTGGTTATCATTCTTGTGTCTTTGTTTCTTGAAAGTTAATGTGGAAGCATTGTATAGTTTCCATGTGTTTAATCCATCTCTTATTACCTTGTGGTTGGGGCTCGGGGGCCAATTAGAATAATTGCTTCATCTTCTCATTGGAGTTTTGGTTGGCTGGAGAGTGTTGCCTCTCCCCCTTTTTTTTGTTGTGATCAAGTGAAGAAGGATGGAGTGTTGTTTGATATTTGATACTTGGAGCACTTGTAGAAGACTAAACATTCCTCTATTGTAGTTACCTTCTTGTAAAATTCCCACTTCAAGTGGAAGATTTATTGTATTTATTTTGAAAGAAAATTTGTATTGATTATTGGTTATTAAGGTTGTAAAGTATGTGGTAATGAAAGGAATTTTTACTGAAACAAGTTTGATAAAATGGAAATGAAGTTGAAAGAGAAACAATTTTAGTGAGTTAAGCTTTGTGTAATGGAATTTAGATTGAAAGGAAAACAACTTAGTTCTCATTTCATTTGGCTTGTTGTCTCACATAGGTGTGTAGTTCTTAGTTAAAAAAAAAAATACTATGAGAAAGCTTGCATAAATTTCTTGTGGAAAGTATGGAAAACTTGTTATTGTAAAAGAAAAGATTAATTCTTATTAATCTATTTTCATTTGATTGTTAGTATATTTCATTTTCCTATTCTTGACTAAGAAAAGGGTAAAATCATATGTGACTATAGAAAAGCTTTCAAAATTCTTTTGATTAGTTGGTTGTCAAAAAATGTATTCTTTTGATCTAATGGAGTAAAGAAAAATGCATGGTTACTACTAGTCTTAGTTTAATTTTTTTGTGAAAATTTTAGTATCAAATTTCTATAAGTGTACACAAGTATCTTTTGTCAACCAAGTAGTAATAATAAAAGAAAAAGAATATTTAGTTTTGCATCCTATATGTATTACAATTAAATCTATAAAAGAAACCTTAAGTACTAGATTAAGGTGTGTTAACACTATTAATAAAATAAATACTATTATGTATTGATAATAAGTGTTAATATTAAAATATTGCTAATATGGATATTATAAATAATTTTGATTTAATTAATATATAAATTTTATTAAAAGTAGACTTTATAACATAAAATGTTTTAACCAAAGAAAAATTGTTAAAAAATAAGGTTTAATTAAATCTACACTTTTCTCAAGGCTATTACATGTGCTTTAAGGGCGAAAGGGATGGGAGGAGGGTCGCCAACCCCACCATCCAGCCCATTAACAAGTGGGATGGGGGGTGGGGTTGGTAATTCTCCCACCAACCCCAAATATTCGCAAATATAATCCAATAAACCCCTCATAGTTATTATAATCACTGCAGAATTTCCGTCTCATGATTTGTGTAAAACATAAACCCGCGATCGAGTCTTCCAAAATTGGTATGTATATCATAACTATAATAACCACTTTATTTTTATTATTATTTTGAAATTTTAGTTAAATAAAATTTTAATGAAATATATATTTATATATATGTATACAAAGGTATATACATATATATATGTATATATTCTTCTACCTAAATAAAGACAATCACCATTTTAGCTATTTTCCTCTAAAATGGGGAAAAACCCCACATGCTCATTTAGGTATGTATTAAAATAATGAGACAAATAAAATAAACGAATACATTGAAACCCTAGGTAAGAGAATAAATTAAACAAGAAAATAAGTGAAGCATGTGTCTCCTTCCAAAACCTTGAGGTGGCCTCTCATGGCTTACACTACTACAAGGGGGTGTTTTGAGACATTAATAAAGACAAAATTTTACTAAATTGTCTCAAAGAGAGACGATAAAAAAGTTGTATATCGTCTCTATTATTGTCTCAAAGCGGGTGTCTCTAATAATAATGTCTACGATTATTGTCTCTCCACAGACAATAAGGATTAATACATATTTTGTCTCTTGAGAGACAATACAAAAGACTAATTATTTGTCTCTCTAGAGACAATATTAATTTCAATTTTTTCGTCTCTCTAGAGACGATACGAATTTAAAGAATGAAAGCTATAAATTTAAAGAAAAAATAATAACCAGATATGATATAGTGCAATCGATGGCTACATATTGTCTATGATGTCAGAGTGGGTTGATAATTAATATTATAAATTAAAAAAAATTGATTTGAATCTTGTGCCTAACAAATGAGTCAACAAAGTTTTTATTAATATAAAATAAGATAAAATACAAAATGGTGTCTAAATTCCATTAACCCTTTAAATACAATGATAAAATATAAAAGGGTGCCTAAATGCCATAAGCCTTTGGATACAATATGAACACCTTCTCTCCACCACTAGCTACAAAGGATCCATCTACTTCCCTGGTGCTACTTTGAGGTTATTTTTCTTAACTTTTCTTTTGAGAAAGTACCTCTCTGCTGGAAGTTCTCATCTTCATGTTCTTCACTTTGATTGTCTCAACTTTAATACAATTCTCTACTATTGATAGTAGCGAAGGTTCATTTAATTCTACATAGCCAAAGCTCTCTTCATGAGTACTACAACACCAGCTCTTTCACTGACTTGGATTGAATTTCCTATAAGGATTGCATCAAGAATTTGGTGTAAGTAGCATGTAGAAATAAAATTAATATCCAATAGGGTATAATGATAGATACTCTAATCTTATAAAATGTAATAAGTATGATCTACTAAAATTTCTATCACTTTCTATACAAACAAAAAAATTAATAATCAGCCTTAACAGAAAACTAGAAAAGAAACATACTAGCAATAGTCCTACCATCCTTCTTGAATACAACTCTAAGCTTTGCTAAATCAGACAAACATGCATTGGGATGAATACCATCATCAACAGAAATTGTCACACGCTTTTCATCTCCATATTTAGGATCAACAAGCTTAAATGTGAAAATAAGAACCATAACAATAGATCATGTCAATATCTTTAATTAAACACCAGTCCAAGTACAAGACCTTCATAGATTACACAATACCTAGTGTTTCCTACCTTAGTTTCAACAGGGGAAATCAAATTTACATAACCAACTGGCGAAAATCAAATTTACATACCAATGTCATAAAATCTAGCTTTAATTACAGCTACAAGATCTGCAACTGCTTGAAGGCCTGAACAACATTGTTTGTTGACAAGTCTAGATAGGTACAGTCTCTGAGGACATGAAAAAGTAAGAAGAAGCAAATAGATGTCAAAGAAATTGAAACATCTCATGAAAACTTTGACTTATACATTATGTATTAAAATAAACACCTGGGAATCCAACATTAAAAAATCCATCCTGCACTCGACTAGCCCTTTGAGAACTAGGGGAAAGAATGGTTCCCACAATAATATCAAAAAGAGTTCTGTAAAAAATAATTCAATCAAATCATACATCTATATGTGCACTGTATTTAATACAATATGGAACTAATGGTCATACTCCATATACACTCAACAACAACAATCAAGGAAATGAACTAGAATACCTTTCTCACTTAAAGTTGCATCTACCTCTTTCACAATCTAAAAGACAAAAAAACATAAGCATGCATACTAAGTCAGAAAAGAAACCATGCCCATTTCACTATATAAAAAAACACTACAGTTCCTACTAGAAAATTTTCACAACATGTTCACTAAATATCTGCATCCTTGGTACATTTTATCATGGCATTACACTTTGTAAGGATATGCTCTAATCATGCCCACATAGAAAATGACTTGGAACAAACCTTATTACAATGCTCGTATTGCCTATTTCCTAAACCAAATACAACATATATGAGTTTTGGAAGCAAAAGGCCTCGACTCTCTTTCTTGGATATGCCAAAAATATGAACAATGATAAGTTAATGGTAGATCAAAATGAGATATAAGTGATCTTAAAATTTTACATAAATACCATAGACACACACCTCAAAAAACCACTTATAGAATCTTGATGCATTATATGTGTGTGCTCCCCCATGTCCATAACTATAATGAAAGCATAAATATATAATTATGTTAATTTCGTGTTGAAAAAACTACATAACCTTTAGGATTGAATAACTGACAAAGGATAAATTAAGGAAACAAAGTAAAGGAAAATGCAGCATAAAGAAGATAACCCACTAATGCATAGAGTTCCAAACTTACATTCCCAGATTGAAAAAAATAATGTTTAGCTTTTTTTCATATTGATCATTATCTTCTGCAAAATCATCCTTGAAGAATTCAACAAATGGTCAATAGACCATGTAAATAGAAATAATGTTAGCAAAGTTGAACCTAGGACCAAGACACTTTGGAGTAAGATTAAGTTATGCAGATGGATTCAAAACATATATAAATGAGAGCTAATTGTAAGCATTAACTTACTAGATCAACATGTTTGAATGTTTCCTTTTTGTACCAGGGCCTTCGTTTCCTCAACAAGTGTCTGTATAAAATAACTATAAGAGCTTAATAACAATAAACATCAATAATTTTAGTTGCAAATTTCCACAATGTGATCTTGAAGAGAAAAATGCAATGTGCATAATACCTAATGATCTATCCTTTAAATTTGACATGTCTAAGTCTCAAAGACTTACATACAAGCAATCCTAAAACTAGTGTGTGGCTTAATCTTATTCACAGAAGCTGATTTATCATAAACACAAATATTTCACAACATTCGATGGAAGGTAGATTAGACATTGACAACTTCAACTGGTCAAAATGCAACCCCTGCTCATAAGTAGTGACAAGCAAACTAGCACAGAGCCCCAATAGTCTTCACACAAATAATATGGTGTGGTCGTAACAGTTTTCTCTAGAGCACTAGAGTTCCTGCAACAACTATCATACCAGAGAAACCATATAATTTACATTCAGTGCAAAGGTAAAAGGGGAGGGAATTTTTTTGTAAAATATTATATTGAAGGAAAAGAGGTGACAAGTTAATGAAATAAATGAATGTTCAAACAAAACAATACCAAAAAATGTCTATAAAAGTACTTGGTAAATGATTCTGACATGATATTGAGTTATCAATAGCTCCACTTCTTTCCCAAGAAATTTTGAATATTGATCATTGTGTTCCCATGCAACCTCCAAACATAACATTTCTTAGGAGAAAATAGAAGTGGTATCCTCTCCTTCCACAAATTCTCTGATTTCCCCAATGATGAACCTTCAAGAGTCCCAAAACACAATGAGGAACTAAGATAGGAAGCATCATGCATTAATGTTTGATGTGAAACATGCATACATGGCAGAGAAAGACATCGGTTTACGACTTCAATTAATTGATGATAGACAACCATTTAAGAAGGTAGTTAACACAACGACACATTGAAGATTATTGATGCTAGTCATTTACAAAGTTGGATGACACAAAGACTTTCCCAATATTTCTAGCAGCAAGATGTTGACATTGGAGCATTGTGTACATAGTTTTTTTTGAGGTGTGCTATGTGTTATTGAATGCACTGTCTAGTATGGTTTTTTTGAATGCCTTGTCTTGTATGTTTGTCGGTGGCTAAGAAGAATGGATGCTAAAAAATCATGGAAACATGAAACCAATTTTATTTTCATCATGTGCAGGTAGGTGGTTGATGTACCACTTACATCTATATATGATGAAAAAATGAGTGCGGCAAGGTCAAACAAGTTGGTTTCATTGCAAAAAGTTTGATTGCACAATGTAAGTCAATCCTGTGTGTAAATAACACCTATTGGAATAATTATGATTGGGCATACAATTACCAAAATCTATGCCACTACACAGGACATGAATTTTTTTGTGTATTTGGAGAGTGGTAATCATGTAGCAAGGGAGCAGGTACTCTAGGAGAGATTTCCAATCTATTGAGCACATTTTTTACAATTTCAGCCATAGGAAACTTGTCAGGAGTCTTACAAAGTCATTTCTTGCTTTTTAGACTTTAGGAATTCTTTTGACTTGGCTTTGAGACTTCTACTTTTGCAAAAAAATTGATGGTTTTACTTGTTGGCCTATTTTGGACTTCCTAAGGTCTCACAAACTTTGTTTAGACTTATTGATTGGTGGATTTCTTTTTTCTCCTCATTGGTCCTTATTTTTCAGTCGATTTGGAAGGCATGTGAACAAGCTAGGTAACCTATATTCTCTTCCTTTGACACTAGGTGCCAAGCCTACAAATTGATTTTGTTGAATCTAAAATATAAACAAGATCATTGCCTTGATAAGAGGTTGCTCTACCCTCTTTTGGTTTGAGAAAGGAATTAAAATATTTCATATCTTTTACATATTTGGGAAGTGGATGGAATGGAAAACCATAAATCTTTCTATAAGTTGTCTCAATCTCAATTTAGAATGTATACAACACTCAGAAATAATTTTGCAACTCCCTCTACTAGACTAATTATAAAGGATGAGAATGATTTTGGGATACTATGAAGTGGCTCAAAGGGCCCCCTCTCCAAGAGGCTACCTCCAAACAACTCTATGAAAATATTTCCTTCTCCTCAAACCTTTCCCTATATTTTCCAAATTTGCACAGATCTCCTCTCTGTCCGTGGATGTGATTTGTCTCCTTAAAAAATCATGTACTCCGACGTACACCCATCTTGTGCCAGAATGGTATCTTTGGAACATGTTATGGACATCCATAAAAGTATTAAAGATAACAAGATTTTTTTAGATGTTGTAGTTATAACAACCATGGTAGACATGTATGCAAAATGTGGAAGTGTATACAATGCATGTGAACTATTTGAAAAAATGCCTCAAAGATATGTGTTCTCGTTGATAGCTTGATTACAAGGTTGTGTACTATATGGTTTTTTTGAAAAGAATTTACAAAATCTCAAGCAAATGCAATTGGTAGATTTAAAGCCAAATTCCACAATTTTTTCAGCATCATACATGTATGTGCCAAACTAAAGAGTATTCTATTGGGAGAAGGAATGAAGGATACAAAAAAAATGAGAGCAACCATTGTGTAAATAATTCAGGCCTATGGACATAACCAAAGAAATTGTATGGTGATCTTTCTAATATTAACTCAACAACCACTAATAGAGAGATGAATTCTGGTAGATGTCTGTAAAATCAACCCCAAGACATAGTTCAACTCCAATGGAACTTGAGTCGAGAATCCTTGTTTCTCGATTGTAACCTGGTGTGATTTTGGGAATGTCTTCAATAACCTCAAAATAGTTTATTAGGTGTTTTGAATGACGACCTACATGTCATACATATATCATTTGTCCTCCACACTTCATCACTACTAACTCGTAATGTCATTCAAATTCATATTCTTAGCACCTACACATGTACTGGCACCAATAGTACTAGTAAATGCATTTGGGTTATGAGAAAGTACCTCATCAAAGGGTTCAAATATGTCAATACTAGGTTGATGAATAGTACACACAATAGTTCATCCTGTATCCACGATATTACGAATTGTTTGCATAATAATTGTTGGAGATCCTGGATCTAGTCCCAATATTGGCTCATCCATGAAAAATAATTGAAGGATTTTCTACCAGTTCCACTAAATTTATTAGCATTTTTCGTTGTTTTGTGGACAAACCATTACCTCAGGAAGACCAACAAGCACCCCTTTAAAGGTACTTAACTCTACAAGATCCATAACTTCTTTCACAAACATTTGTTCAAACATCATCACTTCTCTTACAAATGCAAGATTTCTTGTTTTAAAACTCAATTACACAAGAAAATTAAAAATCATTTGCAAAAATTTAAGTGTTTGCATGGTTTTATTTTCATTTAAATATGAAAAAATATGTTTGAGTACTAATTCGGTTAGGATCCACAATAAGATGAATGGACTCTTCCTTCTTATACAAATAATGTGCCCCTACTAAGGGAAGTGATTAGAGAGGATTTCTCACAAATATTGACAAAAAAATACAAGACATTGAATAATTTTTGGAGGATCTAGATTATTATCCTCCTACCAAAAATATTTGATAGGATACGAAAGACAGAAGCTCTATTATATTCGATGAATTTTTTAATCTATTCAACCTTGTCCAGGTATGAAAGAAGTATTTCGTGTAAAATATAGATGTTGATTTTTAAGGGATCTATATAGACATCTCATTTTCATACAATATTTATATTTATTGGATTTCGACTATGTATTGCACAAGAAAATTTGGAAACATATACAATGAACATGATGTTATGCTTTGATAAAGGCATCCAATAATATATATCATTGTTCGGTATACCCAAACATGACCCATTGAAAAATTGGAATTTTTGGATCTACAAGAATGACCTTTCAATTTTTTGTTAGTGGATCTCATACTCCATTGGCTTGAAATGAACCAGAATCTAAAAGAAAAAATAGTAACCTGTGATAGCATATTTTCCTAATCTATTAGATCATTTTTACAATGTATAAAGTTGGTTAAAAAGAAGCATACTCTTGTCAGGTTTTGAATATTATTCTAGTTTTGTTACTTTAGCATAAGAACAAAGACCTTACATGCTATGTATTTTGTAATGTTTGTAATAATACTTATATATAAGAAAGTTACGAAGCTGATGTTCTTTTTCATTATAATTTTTCTATCAAATTTGAATCCTATATTGAGGATGCATATTGTAATGCCCCGTTAAAAACAACCCACTTGCGAAAGAAACAACCTAGGATTATAGGAAAATTATTGAATAATTTTTTTTATTGAAAGAATCTACAACAGGGTTACAAGACAATGATTATCACTAACGGGTTCCAGAACACTTCTAATCCCTAGAACATACATTTATTTTATTAAAAATTATTAGAGGTCATAAGGTTCAAATTTTAGGTTAGAAGATTCAATTAGATTCGAGAGGGTAATTTCTCACCATACCCACTCTCTAATAGGCTTAAAGGTTCAACTAGATTTTCTCAAACCTAACACCCTGAAAAATTCCCTAAATAATTCCCATTGGATAGGAAATTTCCTCACCTTTCTAATGATATAAATAAGTCCTCTAAATCCTCATATTTTTCGAGTTATTGGCGGTGGTCCTGGGGTGAAAATTTTCCCGAAGAGCGGGCTTGTGGGCCTAGGGGTGAAAATTTGCCCCAAGGGCGGGTCTGTGGGCCATGGGGAGACCTTTGGAAATTTTACTGCATGGGGGATAAAACCAATTTTGCGCCCATGCACCCGTGGTTCCGTAAGTCAACTAGGGACATGTGGCACCTCCCATGTCAGTGCGGGGAGAGTGGGGTGGCGTGAGACATTTTGAAAATTCTCCCACACGGGGCAAAAATCTAACTTGTGTCGTGCTCCCACAATTCCAGCTTGGACATGTGGCATCTCCTAAGTCAATTCAAGGAAGGTGGTGCGAATGAGAGAAAATTAATTTAATGCCCCAAAGGGTTAAGAGGGTAGCATTAACCCGCGAATCCGCCGGCACCTCGCAATGCCACATGGCGGCTCCTGATTGGTTGTGGGACGTCGGGTGGCATGGAATACTTGGAAAATTTTCCCAATTTTTTTTGAAATGCGGAAAGATAAAAAGAGACCTACTCCAATGCCGATGCCTCGTGATGCCACGTGGCATCACTTGATTGGTTGCGGCTCGGTAGGGTGATGGGAAAACTTAGGAAAATTTTCCAGAAGCGCTAAGCTTAAAAAGGGGTCCACCCTTCCACCGAAATCTCATGGTGTCATGTGGAAACCTTTGATTGGCTGTGGGTAAGTGGGAAAAATTAGGAAAATTTTCCCAAAAATTTATTGAAGTTCTAAGGGAAAAATTTGGGCTCGCCGGCCCTCCAAGGAAATTTTTCTCATTTTTTTTTAACGCAAGTGAAGAAATTTTTTTGAAGGTCATAACTTTTGATAAAAGGTTCGATTTTCAGAAAAAAAGGAATTTTTGGAAATTTCTTGATGTCCTCTTTACATAAGGGTCATTAATTTCATATTTTGATAAATTTTAAGGCGTCAATTTCAAGAAAATGACCTGTAGGCTCTTACAGTGCAAATTGGTAAATTTTAATTTGTTAAATTTGTTTAATTTGTTCTTGTCCCTCTCTCAACATGTCAAATAGACATGGAAAAATTTTCTTAGGTGTATTTGGGAGAGATTTCAAGATTCAATTTCTCTGATTGATTTATAATTTGAACATTTACATTTTTGGACAGTAACACGACTGCAAAACGGTTTGAGCTCGATTTTTCTACGTTTTATAAGAATTTCCTTAAGTGTTGATTTGTAGATGAATTCGGTTAGATTTTACTATGCCAAAATTAATGTTTCATTTTGTTATTTATTTGTTGCAGTTCGGTCTATGCATTTGGGATTAAATAATTGTCAAATTGAAAATGCAAGATGGAGATCAAACTTTAAAATGTCTAATTGCTATTTTCTTCTTCAAAGCATTATAATGTGTTCCAATCCTAATCCAACACATTTAATTGATTCAAACAAACTATTCAAAACCAAGATACATCTCTGATTTCAAATTTTCATATATTTCAAAAGATAGAGTTCTGCATTTTCCTTCATATGCATTTACTTCTTTCAAATAGAGATTTCAATTCACATTTAGATGTTCAATCTTAAAACAACAATGCAAATTGAGAAAGGTAATGAAATACTTTATTGATTCCAAAATATATCTTTGTAACATCCTTCTTTTATTCTTTCCAAAAATCATATATTATATACAGAACAAAATAATACATTTTCTTCTCACGTGTTTCACTTTTCCACTTTCCAAACAGGGATTTCATAGTTCATGTTAAACACAAATTTCCAATGGAAATAATATCATGTGAACAAGGAAAACACTTCCATTAATTCAATGAAACTCCTACAACCTCCTTTCCATTTGATTTCAAAATACAACATACAAAATACATTTCATTCTTTCCAAAATAGAATACAGAGTATAACTCTCTTACATTTCAAATTTCAACTTTCATTGTCAATACAAAGTATCTTTCAATTACAATTAATACACAGATCATCCACTTCAAGTGGGAAAGGGGCTACAATAATATTTCATTTCACAAGGGACTGTCAAACTGTCTTTCTCCTTGCTCTAGAACAACAACATGCGTATTTTTCATTCTTCCAAATTGATCACAACAAAATTAGGGGAAAGGCAATGCTCTTCACCCAACGAAGATATCAAATGAAGAGGAGAAGCCATCCTTCTTCATTGGCCCCGAGCCCCAACCACAATACAATAAAAGATATGATCCAACTCATGGAAACAATACACTTCACCAAACATACAAACAACATTTTCTCAATAAAAACACAATCCAAATCATAATGTAGTTTACAACTACATTAAAACATGAAAAACATTACTAAGGCTTCATGAAGCAAGTCAAAGGAGCAATAAACTATGGGGATGCTGCATATGCCTCCCAAAGGGCGATGGGTATCACCACTGAAAACAAACTAACAATATATATATATATATATATATACATATATATCATTACAAATCCACGACATGCCCTTATGCCTCCCCAAGTACCTCTTATTCCTCACATTTCTTTATGCCTTAGTAACCTCTTATGGCACCCATTAATGACCAAAGAAATGTAATCTATTTCTTTGTAAGGTGAAACCAAAATCCGAACTCCCTCCACCCTTATACGTCCCTAAAACACACTTGTTCCTCCCACAAAATAACCCCATAGTCTTCTCCTACACCATTCCTAGGCCATCTACCCAACAACCCAAAAACATGCCAAAAATTCACCCATTACCTTTTCATAAACAAAAGGAAGAATTTCAAGAGCCAAGCTCTTACTTCTCCATGATGGAGTTGTCCCGAGTTCCAAAACAGCCAAGCACAAGCATGCAACAATCTTCCCAAAACTTCTTCAAAGCAAGAGCCCAAAAACAACAAAAGAATTCACCCAAGAATAAAGTCTCCAAAGTGAAGAAACCCCAAAACAAGGCAAGCCATTTGAATTTTATAGAAGAGGGAAGGGAAGAGGATGAGGTAGATCCACGTAGGATGCCATATCACACATCTTCAACCCCAACCCAAAATTCAACTTCATTCTCCAATGAATAATAAATAGGTGGGTGAATAATATGATAGTTTACTTACACACTCAAATCCAACCCACACCCAAAAGGACTGAGATTAAATCATGTTAGAAAAGTGCAATTAAAACCTACAATTTTCCGCTTAAAAACATTATAAAAGTCTAATATCAACTCAGTAGCTGTAGGTATGGTTGGTAATTAAATTTAAAAGGTATGGGACAAGTTTAACTTGAGCCATAAGCCTCCAAAACCAGCCTCCAAGGACAATTCTAATTTCCAAGAAGGTGGAGTGTTTCACACTGAAAATTTAACTTACACATCACTTACATGTCTCTTACAACACTTTAATTCAAGGCCAACAACTCTATTAATTACTTTCTTGTGTCATATTTGATTTATTTATTATATTAATATGATTACTTAGAAAATTTACACACCATTTAATAATTAATGAAAGGGGTAAAAGAATCACAAAATAAACACATGCAAACATAAACAAAGGGACCAAAATAAAAGAAAATACATAAAACCCCTTGGTCACAATTAAAGGTGATCCCCCCCATGGGAATCCCTAACACACAAAAACACACACAAACAAATACTAGTTGCCATGGTGACCTTGTTGAATTCATCTAGAATTCCAATGTGGTTGGTCTCCAATCCCCCGATGTTTGTTGTGATATTTTAAACCTGCAAAACACAAATACCTCCTTCAGCCTCATGGCCATATCAGAACATCCAAACTAATATAAATATAATTACCAAAATCATCTAGATATATGAATCACAACAACATCAAAGCAATCTAGCAATGTCATTTGTAATTTTACTCAACACTTATATCATCATCCAATAATTTCCATTTCTAGGTCTACTCACAATATCCACATATCACAAGTCCGCACAACATCCATAATATAACCATGTCAAACAATATACCATCATCAATATCTAAGGTTTCTCTAATAATCATCGTCATAACTAAATCAAGCCAACAATAATCCATGATCTGCATCTATCATCATACTATAATAAGGTCCATAATCATGTCTATAATATAATCAATAGTATCGTGATTAGTAACAAAAGGTGTCAAAGGAAAGTTGGTATGGTTGAACTCTTTTAATGTTAATGGAGATAATAAGTGTCCACTAGATGATTCAAACTTTTGATATAGAATGTATAATTCTATTAATAAATGACTCATTGAGAGTTAGTAAGAAATATTGGATTGAGAAAACTCTAAATAATTATTTATAAATTTTTGTAATAAACAATCTAACTAGGATTAGAGAGGATAGTACATTTTGAGGTTTGGTCCATCAATATATCTATTGCAATTTCTATTACTACCTCATCCCAGCCCACAGGAATTGGTTGGTCTTCTTGGAAAGGATATCTGTATCAGAAGGCATTCACACTATATCAAAATGTTTTTTCTGCATATATGTCATAAATGAACATTTCATTTTTCTTGGTATATAGATCTTATTTGTGTTATCATTCTTGTAATTTATAGTAATCAATTGCTATGGTTTAGTCCCAAAATAGCCATCTCATATTTGATTTTATGTACACAAACTGTGGGCTTGTGGTAATTTCTCTTTTATAGGTAGCTCTGTGCCAACTGATTTTCACAGTCAAGGGCTCTATTTGGGTCATTTTTCAGTTAATATACATTTAAAGAAAAGATAAGCATCATAGATTAAATTTTAAGGTCATTACTAGTAGGCTTTGTAGGCTTTAAGGGACATGATTTCTCATCTCGATTCAGCTTTTCTTTTCTTGCAATGTGAGCAACAAAACTCATTGGTAAATCAAACCTTTACTTCTTGGAAATCTGAAGAAGAACATCCATGATCTGTGGGATTCCTAAACACCTCAATTACAATAATAGAAGACAACCAACTACATATATTTTTTGCAAATATTGTTGCAACAAACTCACTTCATGGGTTAGTGGGGCATCTACTTTGATGACTTGACAACAATTCTTTGAATTACGACATAATATTCTTAATCAATTCAATACTATTTCAAAACATGCAGTACACCATGGGATATGGCTATGTGTCATGATAGGAAAAGTACCACTGACTCCCACATTTAAACAAAAATTGTACACCTAAATTGAGATATGACATTAGCCTATGGAATTGAGGTCTTGTGCAAAAATTTGAGGACAAGGTCTAATTAACTAAGGGATAAGTTTATTAAGGTGGTTTATTTCCTACAACTTATGATCTGTTTAGGGTAAAAATTCTCTTCCTAACCATGAAGATTAAGAGCGTGTCACCCATTTGTTAGTTAACAATGCATAATGTGTGTTTGTGGTGGAATAAAAGAAAAAAATAGGGAACAATCATTTTTAAAAATCAAGCCTTGTAATGAACAACCTCTGAGTAGAAAACAAGTATATTTCCTCTAACTTGGTTATGCTATGGGAATGTTCCCTGTAGGATCCTTCTTAATCTATGAGTAAATTTCATAATATTAGCCCCGAGTGAGAAATTCATAAAAATGTGAAAAATATTTTTTTATCAAAATGAAACTGCTGCAATTACTTTTGTTATGAACCAAACTCTTGATGAGGTTAATGTAATTCAGTTCAAATACAACCATTATGTATATTCCTATTTGCATTTTAAAGGAGTGTTCAAGTAATTTCCCTTGTTTTGGAGAACTATTTTTGCTATTCTCTATCAAAGTAAAGATAAATAGCTATTATCCTTGTGAAGGACTATGCATAATTCCAATTTTATTGTTTGCACATAGTAAGAAAAAAAGTTTATGCTTTTAAAACTCACCGAGTCAACCCCTATGTAGTCTACACACATACTTAGTGTCTTGAAAGTTATATATATGTTTAAAATTTTAGGTTTGACTTGAAGGGGTCAGAATACTCCTCCTTATATACTAAGTAATGATTCTTTTTAAATATGGGATTAATATTTCCACAACCACTACCTAATACTCCTCCTTATAATTTGACCCCTTCAAAATTTTAGTTTTGAGTTGAAGGGGTCAGAATACTCCTCTTTATATACTGAGGAATGAATCTTTTTAAATACAAGATTAATCTTTCCACAACCACTACCTAAAAATTCATGCAAAGAAACTGTATGTTTTCCTAAATTCTTAATCTATTAATGTTGGTTATTTGTATACAAGGAAGACTTGTACCTAAATCTAGTCACATACCCATTAAAGAATTCCTTATAATTTTAAACTCGATGAGTAAACCCATTCGCAAACACAAGAGATCTGTGTAGATTTGGAAGAAATGACTGATTATACTTAGAACAGGGGTACTAAATTTTTCCCTAGTTGAACAGGGGTACCATGCAAACATGAAAATATTCACAAATAAAAAGTAGGGATTCAAACATAGCTGTGATTATTTTTTAAAATCCATGACTTTATATATAATAAATAAAAAGGAAAGAAAAATACTTGAATAGGAAAATTGAAGCCTTGTGAGTCGACTCTCTCCAAATGGATTTTTCAGAACATGGCTAAACTATCTTCCAGTAGAAACACCCATGTATATTATAGCATGGCTTCCCACAATTGGCCACAAACACCACACAGGAAATGGAACATGAGAATCCTATAGGAAAAGTAGGTTAGCAAGGAAATCCGATTTCATGTTAGTAGTCTTAAAGGATATCAATGCCCAAATAAACAAAAAATTCCTAAGTTACCTTAAATATTGGGTGGTGTGATCCTTTGATGCCTCCATATTTCTTCCTTTTCATTTTTATAGGCTATAATCATTATAGATCTTTAATGGTTATAAGATTTTTCCTAGAAACCCTTCCTCTACACTCTGTTTCAACCTGATATAGACCATGCCACTCTGTTTCAACTTGATATAGACTCGAGTCCATTCTCTCTCTTTTTATTTAAAAATTCCATAGATATATTAAACAAAAGGGTTATTTCAAAACAATGATGTTAAAAATAGACATCAAAACCCATACAATGTCTGGGTTATTTCCAATAGAGAGGACCTCTCCCAAGGCCAACATGGGATTGGTGCTTTATAGGTTTCTGGCATATCCCTTGGCAAAGTCGAATCTCCAGCTATCAAAGTCGATGTCTGATTTGAGCTAGTTTCTTAAGTCGGAAAGATCCTTTTGCACTCGATGGTTTCTATGGTCCAGGTTGGGATCCACTTTGTATTCCTTACCTATTTTGGCATTAGCGGATGCGCAATCATAGTAATACTTATTGTTGGGAGAAATGGTCCATGCACCCTAGTCCAACTGGTCATCATTCATTGTGTCATCAAATATGAACCAGTTTCCTTTGTCATCCTACCTCAATCCCTTCCTGTGGTTTATGAAAATTTCAACCACGCACCACACTTCATTCTGACGGAACACCTCCACCGCTTGCTTGAGCTAATCTAGACTTCAATATTTTGACTAGTCCAGGTCATACAACTTCCCCAGAAAATACCCTAAACACCAAAATTAATGCATTTAGATTTGATACCCGTATCTAGCACCTGTGCCATACAATACCTTGCCTTTAACAACAACAAAATAGCGGGAGAAGAAAAGTAGACATCCTTTACACCTGCATCTGTGACATATTTCGCACTACTTTTTCATTGAAGCCATAGAATGTCCCGCCTTGCTGTCAAGGGCATAAACAATATCTTCAACCACACATACTCAGTTTACCTGATGACATCCCTGATGGAATTATCAAAGAAGAAAATGTTTTTTTCTTTCTTCATATATAAAGCCATTGAAATGCTTACTACTACCGTGTTGGAGAGATAACAATGATTCGTACCCGCTAGCGAGACATCGAATGGCAGATCTGGTGATGCCATGAATCCTTTACCTCTCTCTTTTCTTGCAGAAATTTATGCCAACCTTTTTACAAACCCTCGACTACATTTCCCCAAATCCTCCATTCCCCTTTTGTAATATCTACCAATCAAAAGCGAGAAAAATAAAATATATTACATTTAAATTAATATAGTCAAAACAAAAAGGTAAGTTAGAGACGAATTTGTAATTTAGAGACAAACTTGTACTTTTTGTCTCTAATATATGTCTCTAAACAACCCATGTTGTAGTAGTGAAACAAAGAGAAAGAAGTCTTTCATAAGAAAACTTAGGGTTAGTGGAATCCCTTGATCTTGTGGCCCCAAATGATCCATCTAATGGATGAGATTCATCCCTACAAAATGTAGGTGAGGAGTGGGTGAGAGAAATTCAAATTTAAAATGGATGGGATGAATTATTTTAGGGTCACTCAATTAAGTGTAAAAGGGGATGGGTGTTATTAACTTTCTAACCTAAATGTCTTTTAGAGACATTTTAATTAAATGTCAACTTTGACCCCTTTGTGGGTATAATAGAATCCTTATTATTTAATTTGTTATACCCCTTTACCCTTGGGATTAATTTGTGCAATTTTAACTATGGTGTAAATTAAATTTTATCAAATTAGAAATTAGGGGAAACTAAGCAGCCTTTGAATAACCTAGTTTATTGATAAGTATTGAGGGCATTATTATTTTATTATAATGGGGATTAAAGAGGAAATTGATATAATTAATTTAAAGTAACTTAGAAACAAGAATGTGACAACCTGTTAATTGAAACCCTTTTGTGAGTAATTTTATAAAAAAATCCCATAATTTTTCTAGTTTGACCTAGGTTTTTCTTAGGTTTTGTGGGGGTCAATTTTAGCGGGTGTTACCAAAGTAAGCATGTAAGTGTAATGGAAATAAGAGTATATAAGTTAAATTTTTAGGAATAAATTTAACTTGAATTCTCTATAATTTATTTATGGATTCTCTTGTTGTTAATAAGTAATTTGAATTTTTCTCATAGAAATAAAGCATTTGAGCCAATGAAAATTATTATATAAAAATATTCATGATGTATAAACGTTAAATTGACTTAAACTAACTTTGTAACTATAACAACCTGTAAAATGTGAATAAACATGATTTAATTGAGGGAAGCTTAAGGAAAGAGGTAAATTGAATCTTCATCTCCTTTGAATCGTAAGATTTCCCCATCTACTTCATGTTATTCTCCTTGCGTAATGAGGGTAAAATTAAACGTCAATTAAACAAATGTTGAGAAATAAACATCCAAAGTAAGAACGATTATTAGCAGACATGTAGTTTTTAAAAAATAATAATTAACAAATGAGTTATGGATAATTAATTGAATTTTGGAAAGGAACCAACAATGCATTCTCCTTTACAGACTAATGCTCTATGAAAGCAAGTAATTGAAGTTTGAATAATAGGAAATTTTACACCTTAGTTATTTAATTGTCTTGAAAAGTATTAGGTCATACATTGGAAAAATAAAGGTGGTTAATTTGTAAACCATGAAAAGGAAATGTTGTGAAGTATGTCTATCCCTATGTTTCTTACAGTCGTTGGGTCATTTTACTGGTTTATGTCATATGAGTAAGGTATTGATATGTTGCTTATGTTATCTTGTTGTATGAATGGGTTCATGTTTGTACAAGTCTATCATGTGATGTTAAGTTTTGTCAGTAAGCCCATGTGTTATCTTGGAAAAAGTAAAGAAAGCCAATTTTTTTTTATCCAAGTTTGTTTAGTCATGGAATTATTGGGTTTGTATTTTTGGACATTATAGTTGGTATCAGAGAGAGGTTCATTCACTTGAACCTCTGTGATCAACTGACAGTAAATCTCAGGTATTTGGTTGGGTGTGTATAACCTGCATTTCATGTCAACCCATATTTTTTTGTTATTTATAGTCATGTTGATGAGCTCTGGTCCATTTAGAGTATTTGGTATGTGGCACCTTGAGAGTATATCGTATAGTGGGTCCCCAATTCCTTGTATAGACAATAATAGTGACAGAAACCGCAAATATATTTTGATTATGGTATATTGATTTCTTAGTACAGTTATTTTGGGAAATTTTCTATGGATGACACTTGGGAGGTCATTATGAAATATATCAGGAGCTAGTTGTTTCATTCATGAATTATATCCTTCATCGGCTATGACTATTGCATCAGACATTTGTGCTTAGAATATTTGATACTTGGTGGTATTTGACACTTAAAAAATTTGGTTTCCTCATAATATTTTACTTATATTTTGACCATTTCCACCTATTTTCAATCTACATTATGAATATTATGATGAATCATCATAGTAAATTATTTACTCCAATGATTAGATGTTTTATCCCTATTCTCGTGTATTTAACAATTGAAAATACTTAGCCACTTTTATGGATAACACTATCTCTCTCTATAATTTTATGGTTGACTTCTAACAATGATATGTCTTCTCTTTCAAATCATAATATTTCCATGCTATTCAATCTAGAATTAATGCGGTGAAGAATTCTATTTTCCTCTCATACCTTCTAAACTCTAACCCATTGACAACTACAAAAAACACCATTTGATTATTTGACATTATTAATGACATGAATTTCTAAGTGATAACCTTTTTGGAAGAGAACCTTCTTTCCTAGTTCGGTTGAGATTATTTTTGTATATTTTTATTGCTAGATACAAATATATGTTTTTGTGCCATGTAGATATCTTATGGAATATTTGATGCATCCATACATTATGGTAGTTACATTATCTTTTCATTATCATGATTATAAGCTATGATGCTCACTCGATGTTTTGGGTAGCCCTACTAACGATCATTAAAGGCCACGTGTTGAATGTGATATGAATATTTCTATTTGTATTTTATTTGTAATTTGGAATTTCTATAGAACAAAATTTTTATTTAATTGATTTATTTAAAATCTTCGTGACTCTTGTTCATTATTTTTCTTTCTTGCAAGATTTTGTAAGTTTTAACGTGGCTACTTCACCATTTTCTATAATGATCCTCATGTGCAGATTTCACTAACGCCTTGAGGTTTTAGTGTAACGGTTTGTTACATTTGGTATCAGAGAAACCACCCGTGTTCGAATCCCACTCAGTTGGTTACATCATGTAGTCGGGCCCCGTGGGGTGCCTTAACATCAGTGAAGTAGGGCTTGTACCTATGGGAGTGCGGGTGCAAACCTAGCCCCAGTCAGGCTCTACAGAAGCGTGGTAGGATGCTATGATCCTCATGTGAAGATTTCAATAATTCCTTGAGGTTTTGGTGTAAAGGTTCATTACATTTTATTTGGTTTATGAGATTTTGTAGTTTTATTTATTTATGGATCTTGAAGCTTATGGTTTTGAATCTTTATAGTTAAATGTCATCAAAATTGAAATATAAATTCTCTTTCTTGCTTGATGAGTTGGTTAGATCTTGGTATATGGTATGCACATGTCATATGGGGGTAATCGGGGGTGTCATGACTGCATACATGGTTCTATAGTAATACGTCATTAGTTTTGAGGTGAAGGTCTTGATATTTCTACCACAATGGAGTGACCTTGCCTCACTTAGATACTTGGTACTCGGTCCTCTTATGGTGGAGTGACACTTATGATATTCAATCCTCTTATGGTGGAGAGACATATGATACTTAGTCCTCTATGGTTGAGATACTTTTATAGTACTCAATCCTCCTATGGTGGAGTGAAACTTATGATATTTAGTCCTCTTATGGTGGAGATACATATGATACTTAGTCCTCTATGGTTGAGAGAATTTTATGGTACTCAGATTCTTCTTGGTGGAGTTTCCTCTGTGACATGCATTATAGTTGGTGGATTTGATAGTGATTTTTATTTCTCCTTACATCCTAGGATGATGTTTTCATCATTGTAAAATATAATTTATTCATTTTAAACTTCAGGGTTGAGCTTGAGATTATTTACTCTTTTAGATTTTTGACTACTTGAGTAGTAGAGTAATTTTTGAATGTGGAACTCACATAAAAATTTACAAATGGTAAACTTGATACTTTTTTTTGCTTATTTTAGATTCTTTGAGTAAGAGTTACGATGCAAGACTATAGAGTATTTTCATAGTTATTGTTATACTTGGATTGAATAGGCATTGTACATAGTCATAATGTTACTTCCGGTCTTGTGGACTTGATTATAGGTGTGTTTCGTTATACAATTTTTTATTTTGTCTTATACAAATGACGTGATATACCTATTTTTATGGATTATATGTTGTGTAGCATTGTGTTTGGGGTGTTATGATACATTCTGTCATAGTTATGTAGTGTTATCTTAGTGAGGAATGGTGGTGTTTTTACGGTAATATGCTTATGTTATCACATAATTGTGTCTAGATAATTTTCTCTCCTACATTGATGTTGTGAATGTAATGTGTATACAACTCCTTGTTGTTGAATCAGTCCTTACATGGGATAAAGGTATTCTTTGAGTTATTGTCAAAAATGTGAAGTGCTATATTTTAAGGTGTGAAGTCTTAGATGACATCGTGTTATATTGTATTGTTGAAAAACTTGAAAACATAGTAAAATTTACTAGTAAAACAATATAAGTAATGAGATACTATTGGTTAAGGATGAAAATGATTGTGGAACATCCATTTAACTAATTTTTTTCTTACAAGAAATCAAATAATCTCGAATATTCTTAAAATAAAAATTATCAAATAGGTTTGATTATGACTATAAAATATGGTTTAGATTCACTACAATAGAGAGAAAAACCATTCTTCATTAAAAATTTACCATTTGAGGAAATTATAGATTTTGAAGTTCCCCGTGGTTACATGTTGTGAAAAATCTCTTTTCTAAGTAACGTTAGAAATTCATGACCCTTTTATCCTCCGTGTATCCTTGCATCTAGTGTTTATTTTATGTCACATCGAGGACGATACTCTTATAAGGGGAGGGAGATGTAGTTCCTTCTTGATTTGGTGTTGGTTTCATACAAGTCCATAAACCTTGTTGTCCTAGATTAAATCATTTTTAAATTCATCACTCAACATAAATTCATTCCTTGATATATCAGAATAAATAAGTAAATAAATAAATAATAGAAATACGATATAAAATATGATCATACATTAAATTTTGGTAGGTGGTTCGGCCTTGATGGAGACTTGGTGGAGATTTCTTTTGTGGGTGACGTGGGGACATATTCAATCTAACTTTCCAAAGATACTAACAATGTAAAATTATAGGGGTGTAATTTAAGGTGATTATATTAGGCATTTAAATATGAAAAAAAAGTGAGGCTTGATAATGGTGCTATCAAAAATCACACTTCTAGGTAGGCTCTAAGTTAGATTTACGAAACAAAGCAACAACATTGGGAGTTTCACTTTGGCAGGTTTTGGGCTCCATTTTCCATCTTTCTCATGCTTCCCCCTCTTGTGCTCTTTTCTTCAAAGGGTATTCTTCCATCTTTGCATAGATCTCTACTCGGTGGGTATATTTAAAAGTAAATGTAATAGTGACTAGACTAAATCTAACTTCCTTGACTTGCATGATAATCCTACCTATTTGTGAAAATAATATTTTTGGAACATAGTTTGGTTGTCCACAAGGAATTTTTGCACACGGGAAGAGAAAAAAATAGACCTTTCTAGCTCCTTCCAAGCTTGCGCTACCATGGGGGATTAAGGAAATAAAGTGGTCATCACTCAAAGTATAAATGAAACATTATTTTTATTAGATGTGCTAGTTAACAATGCTGAACAAGAAATGTCGCAAAGGGGGCTATTGAAAATGTTAGGAAATTTTAGTGAATGGCCTATACCTTTTTATTCCTTCCTGATTTGTAGAAGTTTTGGAAATCCTAGTCCAAGAATGTAAATTGTTTTACAAGAAATCTTGAATAGTTGTGATTTCTCAGGAAAACAAATGACTACAGAATACATCAAACATGTATTCTCATTGTTAGACATGTAGAAATTCTAGCCTAATATTTAGGGATTTTGTAGCTAGTATTTAGGGATTCTGTAGATAGAAATTAGGATTCGTAGCTAGCATTTAGGGAAGTTATTTTGTAATTGACAGCACACTAGATGATATGTGTATGTGCTGGCAAATGTTGTCCATCTGTAGGATGAAGAGTAGAGATAGGGTAGTTTGAGTTTGAGTTTGAATAAGACTCTGTTTATTGTTATTCTATAAATATTGTATTCTCTGATTTAGCAGAGCACAAGCAAATAAGAATAAGAAATAGATCAAACTGTAGTTGCATTTGTGTTCTCTAATAATTTTCATGGTATCAAAGTAGTGTTGGTGAAGTGTTTTGCGAAAGAAGTATTAGAAGTTTAAGATAGAGAGATGGCCACATTTTTTACAGGAGATCCTCACAGGATGGTAGAACAATTTTATGGCATTGGATTTAATCTCATGAAGCTCAGGATGAAGATTTTGCTCTTGAACAAGGATCTACTCAATAAAGTTGAAGGGATTGAGCTTAAACCCACCCAGGATGTAGATTTGATCAGTAAGTGGGCGTCAAAGTAAGGTAGGGATCATTCCTGTATACTTTTAAGTTTGAGTGATAATGTGCTTTCACATGTAAATGAGGCCAAATCAGCAAAGGAAGCTTGGAATAAATTGATCAACTTATATGAATCAAGTGATGTTAGCAAAAGATTATATCTTAGAAGAAGATTTTTTCAGTTAAAGATGCAGGAAACACAAAAGATATCAGATTTCACAAATCAGTTTAAGTCTCTCAAAAATCAATTGGCAGCATGTGGATCAGTGATTGCAGAAGAAGATGTTGTCATGTCACTTCTTGGGAGTTTTCCAGAATCCTATTCTGGACTAGTAGTAGCACTAAGCACCCAATCTAACTTGGATTTGACAAAAGTAATAGCAGCACTACTTCAAGAAGAAATCAGAAGGAAGGATGGGGGCCTGAATGATGAGAATCCTACAACACTATTTTCAGCAGGATATAAGGGCAAAGTGAAAAGGAAGAGTGACAACAAATCACATCCCTCCCAGTCTAATGTCTCAAAGAATGGTAAAGACACAAAGGAGGAGAAAAATAAGGGAAATTGCTTTCATTGTGGAGCTCCTAGGAATTTTAAGAAACAATGTCGTAAGTGGTTAGCATGGGTAGAAGAGGTAAAGAAAAGGAAGGTTGTTGAATCCAACATGACCTCAAGCAATAACCAAGAAAATTTGTTTACGATTATCACAACCCCAAGTTATGATGTTTCAAATTGTTGGTATTTAGATTTGGGAGCAACTCAACGTATGACACCGAGAGAATTTGGTTTATGGCATATACACAAGAACCCAAAAGTAACTGTCAATCTTGGATATGATAGCAAATGTGAGATGATCAGAATTGGAGATATTCCATTGCAAATGTCAGATGTTGGATACAAGAAAATCCATAACGTATGGTATGTACCTACTCTTGTCAAAAGTATTTTATCGATAGCAATATTATCATTACTCATGGCATAATTACACAGTTTGATAGCAAGGAATGTGTCCTAAAGGATGTTGAAGGAGTAATTGTTGCTATGGGAATCAGAGATGGAAATCTATACAAATTATGTGCAATAGTACCTAATGTGGTGTTAACATCAACAAATAATGAAATATCTGATTTAGTTCTTTGGCATCATAGATTTGGACATGTAAATCCTCATTCACTTCAAATGTTAAAATCAGAGCAGCTTGAGGAAGATTTTAATTTACATCTACTAGTTGAGTTGGGAGTGTGTGAAGGCTATTGTTACGGAAAGCAACATAGATTCCCCTTCCCAAAGAAAGGTGCAACATGAGCTAAGGAGGAAACATAACTTGTGCATTTAGATATCTGTGGTGCAATGCAAACAATGTCACACAACGGAGCAAGGTATTTTATTACCTTCATTGATGATTCCTCTAGAATGAACTTTGTTTATTTTATCAAAAATAAATCATGTGCATTGGAGATGTTTAAGGTTTTAAAGTATTTGGTGAGAAGCAATCAGAACACATTTTATATGACTTAGATGTGATAATGGGGGTGAATATAACTCAAATGCTTTCAAAAGTGTATGTGCAAAAGATGGTATCAAACTTGAGTATATTGTTCCTTATTCATCACAATGAGAATGGTGTTGCTAAAAGAAGGAATAGGAATCTTGTTGAAAGTGTTAGATGCATGCTTAAGAGTAGTGGATTATCTAATGTTTTTGGGCTAAAGTAGTCTCGGCAACATATATACAAAAGCAGTTACCAATCTTTGCATTGCATAAGAATACTTCTTATGAGGCATGGCATCGAGGAAAGCCAAGTGTCAATGAATTAAGAATTTTTGTTGCATAGCATATGAACATATACGAGATGAAGAAATAAAAAAGCTAGATGACAAAAGCAAGAATGTATAATGGTAGGATACATTTTGAATTTGAATGGATATTGAATTTATGATCCTATAACACATGAGATTCTAGTCAGAAGAGACATCATTTTTGACGAAAATTCAGTTTTGCACAAATCAGCAGAGATGGAAAATGCTAAGGATTCAGAAACAAGGCCTTATGATCTCAGATCTGATGAAGAATCTGAGCATGAGAATTCTACTCTAGCAAGACCATTACAAGTTGTAGCCACACAACAGTTTCGTAGATCAACAAGACTACGGAAACCCACTCAAAAGGCATCAGAATCATATGCACTTAGTGTAGAAGTTGATGAACCACTCAGTGTTCAAGAAGCACTTCAAAGTATTTATGCAGCAGATTGGAGGCAAGCAATGGATGCTGAATATGAATCACTCATAAAAAATCAGACATGGGAACTCACGATTCTTCCACCTAGAAGAAGAGTGGTTGGATGCAAGTGGTTATTCAAACAAAAGTACAAGTCTGATGGGTCGATAGACCGCTACAAGGCTTGATTGGTGGCAAAGGTTACACCCAAATTGTAGGTTTGGATTATCATGACACCTTTTCTCCTGTAGTCAAGATAACATCCATCAGAATTCTGTTAGTAGTGGCAGCAACCTTGGATCTTCATGTACATCAGCTAGATATAAAAACTACATTTTTAAATGGATTCTTAAAAGAAGAAGTTTATATGGAACAACCAGAAGGATACATACAAGAAGGAAAGGAGCAGTTAGTATGCAAGCTTTAGAAAACATTGTATGGACTGAAACAGTCTTCAAGAGCATGGTATGAGCGTATTGATGGGTTTCTCCAAAATGAAGGATATGTAAGTTGCAATGCTGATTCAAATGTCTACATAAAGCATATTGGTGAGTCTCTAGTCATCTTAGCCTTATATGTTGATGACACCATCATTATGAGTAATGATTTTAAGATGTTAGGCATGTTTAAGTCTCAATTAGCTGCAAAATTTGAGATGACTGATCATGGTGAGATTCATTATTGCTTGGGCATTCAAATTTTAAGAGATAGGGAGAAGAGGAAAATCCATCTTAGTCAAGAAAGGTACATTAGGAACATTCTCAAGAAATTTGGGATGGAAAATTGCAAGCCAGTAAGTACTCCAATGGAAGTAGGAAACAAGCTTTCACTGGACATGTGTCCCAAAACACAAGAAGAAGAAAGTTATATGAGTATGGTTCCATATCAGAATGTTGTTGGGATCCTAATGTATGCAATGGTTTCTAGTAGACCTGATATTGCACATGTTGTAAGTATTGTGAGCCAATATTCTAGCAATCCTAGACCACAACATTGGGCAATAATTAAAAGAATTTTTAGATATCTACAAGGAACAACTAAACATGGAATAAGATTCAGTGGGAGTTCAGAAAAATATCTACAACTTACTCGATATTGTGATGCAAATTGGGCGGAGATCAACTTTAAGGTTCTGTTTTATCCTTAGTGGAGGTGCAGTTTCGTGGGCAAGTAAGAAACAATGAACTATTTCTCTCTCCAGTGCAGAAGTATAATATATAGTAGCATGTCAAGCTGCAAAAGAATTGATTTGGTTGAGAATATTGTTGTAGAAAATCAAGGTTACTTAGTCCCAACCAACAATATTAAAGTGTGACATCCAAAGTTGCATAGCCATGACGAAGAATTCGAAGTATCATGGGAGAGTTAAACATATAGGGATACAATACCATTTCATCCGTGAACAAATTGAGAACAACACTATCAAATGTAGTATTGTGCAACTAAGATGATGGTGGCAGATGCATTGAAAAAGGAATTACCAAGAAAAATTTTGAGTTTTGCAAAGAAGGATTCGATGTGATACAAGCTGGTTGAAAAATATTTGGCTAAGTGGGAGTGTTAGACATGCAGAAATTCTAGCCTAATATTTAGGGATTCTGTAGCTAGCATTTAGGATTCTGTAGCTAGCATTTAGGGATTCTGTAGCTAGCATTTAGGGAAGTTATTTTGTAATTGACAACACACTAGATGATATGTGTATGTGCTGGAAAATGTTGTCTATCTTTGAGATGAAGATTAAAGATAGGGTTGTTTGAGTTTGAGTTTGAATAAGACTCTGTTTTTTGTTATTCTATAAAGATTCTATTCTCTCATTTAGCACATCACAAGAAAATAAGAATAATAAAGAGATCAAACCTACAGATTGCATTTTTGTGTTTTGTTTTAAGAGTGCTAATAATTTTCACTCATGGGTTGTGATGTGTATAAATGTTACTAAATTCATTTCATTTTTTTATTAATCGCTTCTGCCTTGTGTAATACAAAACTCAAAAGCTCATTCCATCATTCTCTAAACGCGTACATAATTAGGAGGTTGAAATTGAGTATGGAAATCCATCAAAGCATATTGGAAAGGGTTTTTGACTTATATTGCATGCTAAAGCGCCTAGTGAATATAATGCATAATGGACGAATAGGAAAGGAACGTCGAATGATTGAAAAAATACCTTAAAGAACTATTGTCTCATGGATTGCAATGATTTCAGTATTTGTAGAGGATGGTTTATTGATAGGATTTGACGTGTGAAAAAATACACAATTATTTGAGAAGAAAACAAATTCCACCACCAACATTTCCTTGGAACCTGTCTATAATGCTTTGAGATTGAGATTTTAGAGACATAATTTAGATTTTTCATGTTTACGTAAATGATTAGTTCCACACATCAGGCCACAACCCTTTCCCGCTACCTCCCAAGCTGTGCTAAAATTGAAGCTTTGAATAACCGATTGTTTGCACATTTTGCGAGACTTGTGTGCCTTGTAAAAAAATTATGCAAAACATCTGAAGCATATGTTTGACATAATCTGTTAAAGAATCGGGTTCATGGAATGACATTCTTAATAGATATGTGAAAAATGGATTCATGGAAAATGATTCAAAAAATTTCAACAAATTTTTTGTCGTTGGTCAAGAGCCATGGCGAGTATCCCTAGATGATGTCTACACCAAGTGTCCCAAAAAAATTTATTGATTTAACTTATTCTTGCATGAAAACTTCATACTTTACCATTCTTATTTTAGGTATTAAATAAATTGAATAATGAAATATGCAACTAGAATGAACAATGCAATTATTACTCATCCTAAAAATAAAATAAATTGACCTCGGACACCACACACATGGATCGCCATGCCAAACCATCTTATCGACTCAAAACTATTACATGATCCATTTTGATCTAGGACACCATGAAGGGACTTATATGAAATTCAAAATTCATTTAGATATATTTTAAAGAATATTTCAAAACCCAAGTATGATTTTCACTCACTTGTGGTGACATCTTCATTTTAGGAAAATGTAATTAGTTTTTACTATGGTTGTAGTGTCAATTTGGAGAAACTGAAAAATACTTCTACATACCTCTAGATATCGATTAGGATAACTATAACCAACTCTCATTTTAAAAATATGATTTCAGAGGTTAATTTTGCAATTTGGATTTGGGGTCCACTTGTCTCTACGTGACAAGGATTTCTAACATTATTACAATAAACAACCTCCTAGTTTCCTTAATATCTTGAGCCTTTCTCACCGTAATCAACTCCTTTCGAGATGCGATGAATTTTATATATACATGTGAGAAATTAGGAATTATTTATATTTATGTATGAAGTTAAAACGAGAATGTTTATGGGCTCATTTATAAGTAATTTAACCATTTCGACAAACTCTCACAAAATTGCAACTTTATCTACATCAACCTTATGTGGTCCCTATTTGGATTCTAACTAGTCATGAAAACCTTTTGAATATTCTCTCGTATTTTTTATGTTATGAATTGGTAAATTTTTTGTATGAATGGTTTTCAAAAATTATAATGTTTTCTATCTCTTCCCTTCTCTCCCTTTTGAAATAATTATGGGTTTTTGATTGGTTTTAAAAATGCATCCTGGATTTGAAATGAACTTTAAATGGGTACATGATGTATGTGGTTATGATATGGTGAATAAACAATAAAATTAATTATAAAGTTTCTCTCTCTCCCTTAATCTCGAGAATCAAAAAAGAAAAAGTATAAATTAATATGAAAGTGTGAATGTGTAACGAAATGAACTCTCTCCTATCTCTATCTCTTTCTTTTGCCATTTTTGAATTAATTAAAATGATTCATGTGTTATTTCATACTTGCGTGTAAGGGATTTTCTGCTGTCCTAGGAGTGACATAACGTTGGTTACAAATATTTTGAACAAGAAGCATTAAGAGTGTGATATGTTGTAATCATTGAGATGATAGTGAAATGTTGTATACTGATATAGATACAAAATGTTATATAGAAGTGAATTTAGGAGAATTACTTTATTACAATTATTATGTCAAAACCATTGTTCCTCTTGGATTCTCATGATTCAAGAATTATACCTAGAAAAAATATTTGCTTTGTATCTTCTCTGTTTTGAAACTAACATTTGAATGCTAGTAGAAGTTTCACATAATAAATGTAGGACCAACTATATAAGATAGATAGACAAGGAAGATAATTGACAATGTAAATGGGTAAAATGACTACCCTATGATTCACGAGTGTTAAGTTCATATGAAATTAATTGCACTTCTTATTATTTATAAAATCAATGTAATCACTTTCCGATAGTTATTCTTGTTCATACATAAACTCAATCGTATGATAGTAATGTATTATTATTAAACCATAAAAATGAAGATAGTATTTAACCTTTGTGTTACCCTCCCTTTCAATCTAGTCACATCTATGATTTAAGAACTCTATCATCTTAAGAAATAATTTAATCCTCACAAATAGACTTCTTATACTAAACCTCAGAAACGTATTCAAAATACTATTTCTATAACTTAAGAGTCCTTCTATGAAATGAATATCCGGTGTGTGTTATTTGATTTTGCCCCTTAGGTGAAATCAGACAAACATGACCTTGTACAGAGAAAATAGGAGGGTAGAGTTGGCCATGTGAGCTCACATTTTGGGCTCAAGCTGGGTAATTTGAAGTGGGTTGAGCACATTGTAAAAGATCTCGGTGTTCAATCTAGTTCGGGAATGAATTATCTATGAAGTATGAAGTTTAGATTTTGGAGACGAGGTCGCTCGTGAGGTAAGCCGAGGTGAAATTTGGGAATTTGGTGGATCAAAATCCAAAATGGTGAGCTCAAAAGGTCTGAAGGATATCAAAGTATGATATCTAAAATTCAGAGTTTAGACATTCGTGAGTTAAGAGTTAAAAAGCAATATCAATTAATGAACAAAGTGTCAAATGGAGAGGAAACTTAAAGTTTGAATCCCAAAGTCTAAAATTCAGACTTCAGGATTTACGAGATATGTGATGACCATATGGATAAATAACCCCACAAAACCCAAAACCCGAGACGTAAATCCTTGATACCCCGAAATCAATCCCCCGAACCTCAAAACTTAAACCCCGAAACCCCAAAAGCTGGAACTCCTAATCCCCCGAAAACACAAAGATCCGAAACCCAAAGTCAAAATTTTAGACTTAGGGTTTTCAACATTTATGAATCTTGAATTGCCATTACACACAAATCATATCTTGAAGTTTGAAACCCAAAGTCCAAATTTCAGACTTCGGGGTTTCGACATTTCGTAAGTTTCACACACTTAAGTAGATGAATAGTAATAATGATCTCTAAAGCCAAAAGCTCTGAATCCTAAAAATTCAAATTTTATGATTTCAAAGGGTGCGATGCATGATCGGAGTCCAAAAAGAAGATTAACCACCTACATTTCTTGTAAAATGACACCCTCATCTTCAGATGGCCATAAATTTTGACTAGGAGCTCAGATTTTCACAACATAGGACTTTAGAAGAACATTTCTAGATTTCTAAGCTACCAAAATGATGAAGGTATGGACTTCCTTTCTTCTCCAACAAGGAAAAGTACATGGAGGAATGGGTTTTGCAATAACACCCATCATTGTTGTAGGTGATTTTAATGCTTTTTGGATGGTTGAAGAAATATTTCAAATTCATTCTCTATCCCTTTCTCTCATTCTTCCTATCTATTATAAGGGGTTCATTTCAAAAGGCTCAAAACATGTATATACCCCTCCCTTATTTATCTCCTGTAAGAGATTTGTGGAGATTTACATCCACCATATTTAACATTGTAATGTAAAATCAATGCTTTTGGCCCTAAATGTGATGTATTGTATCAACTTTGAGAGTAATAAAATCTGATCTCGTGGGTGCTTGATCCCTCTTCTCTGTTATATTGTAATTTTCTCGATCTTTCATCCCATGTAAGTTTATTATGTATTGTTGATGTTTTGATTACAAGATTTTGGTAGTGTTATGTTTATTATATAGGTTGTTCAACATCCTTCTTGGTGCATAACCTTCCCTTAGAGTAGCTTTTAATTTTCATGATTTTTTATTTATCTCTGTCTCTTTGGAAATATCAGATTAGGGTTACATTTGCAGCTCTCTGCACTATGGATTTTTTGAATATAAGATAGGATAGGAAGTCGACCTTCTCCCGGAAGGTTATCCCAATTACAAATTCACACACTCTAGGATAACTCCCTTTTTGACGAATGACACTTTCGCCTTAACCATTCACTTGCTAGCAATAGAGGGTGTTGTGATTTTCCCATAACATTTTGATCTTACCATATATGGGGTAAGTAGAACTAACACTTCCTTGGTAACCTAGAGGACCAAAAATCTTCTTATGAAGTTAGATCTAGGATTAAATTAATTATTGAATGAACTATTCGTGTGATCTAAATGACACAAGTAGAGTTAGTGAACTAGTTGTACTGTGAATTCAATTCTTATTAATTATCTCTTTAGTTCCTCACATATAATTGTGTTACCTTTTCTAGTAAAATATAACACTTTGGTATTTTACAAAGGTTTTATAGGATAAATATGTTTTCTCACCTTAAACTGATGTATAGTTAGGCGTAGATCCCTAAGTGTGAGTGGAATTAAACTAAACCTTGGATGATTAAGAGGTTAAATTATAGGTGGAAATTATCACTAGCTCTTATCAAATGAAACTAATTTTGGAAGATGTTGAATTAAGAGAAATACAAAGATTGAAAAATTGGTCATATAGCCCCTAGATATGTCCTTTTATGAAATTTATCATAAAGTAAATGTCCTGTGTAGGATCATGGAATCTTTGAAACATGATCTCTTCCCTGGAACACAGATCTCTTATAATTCATTTGTAGTTTAAAATGCTTCAAATTATGTATTCTTAAATATGTTAAGAAAGTACTTTTAACTCATTTTTCATAAATGGATGTCAATAAGAGACCGATGTAGCCATGTAAGTGTAATGAAATAAAAAGTGAGTAAGATATATTCTTAGGAATAAATTTATACTTGAAGTATTTATAAATTATGTAGGCATTCCCTTGTTGTTAACAATCAATTCTAATTGTTCATTGAGAAAAAAAGCATTTGAGAGAACAAAAATCTTATATAAAAAAATTAAGAGAGTGTAAATGTTAAATGGACTTAAACTAAATTTTAAACTATAAAGACTGTTACATGTGAATAAACATGCTCTAATGGAGGTAATTTTAAGGAAAGACGTAACATCTACCATAATCTCCATTGAATCATAAGATCTCCCATCGAATTCATGTTATTTCCCTTATGTAATGAGGTTATAATTAAACATCAACTAAATATATTTTGAGAAACATACCTCTAATGTAATAAGGAATAGTATGATACTCGTAGTACTTTAAACTGAATTTAATGAACAAATGAGCTATGGATAATTAATGGAATTTAAGGAACTAATAGTGCATTCTCCTTTAAATACTAGTTCTCTACGAAATCAAGTAATTGAAGTTTGAAAAAAAAGACATTTTACACCTTAGTTGTTTAATTCTCTTGAAAATAGTAAGGTCATACAATGGAAACCTAATGGTAATCAATTTATAAACCATGAAAAGGTAATGTTGTGCGAGTATTCATATCCTGTGTTTCCTACTATAGTTGGGTCATTTTAAGGTTTACGTCGTTTGAGTAAGACATTCATGTGTACCTTATTTTATCTTGTTGTATGAGTGGGTCCTTGTTTGTACAAGTGTCTAATGTGATGTGGAGTTTCGTGAGTAAAACAATTTATTACCTTGTAAAAATTAATGAAATTAAAACAAAATAACTAGCTTGGTTTATTTAGGCATGGAATTATTGTGTGCATATTTGTGGGAATTACATTTGGTATCAAAGAGAGGTTCAAACACTCGAAGCTATGGTATTATTTGGTAGTAAATATCGGGTATTTGGTTATGTGTGACTAACATGTGTATCACGTCATCCCATGTTTTTGTGTTATGTGGTGTCAAGGTGATGCACCTTGGTGTACTTGTAGTACTTACTATGTGGCTCCTAACGAGTATATGGTATAGTGGGCTCCCAATTCCTTGTATAGACTTGTATTGTGAAAGAAACCACACATATCTTCATATTATGGTATATTGATTTCTTACTAAAACTATTTTGGGTAGTTTCACCATGGATGACAGTTAGGGGATATTTACGAAATATATCAAGATTTGGTTGTTTCATTCAAAAAAATTGTCCTTTAAAGGTTGTGATGATTGCATCAGATATTTGACATTTAGAATATCTTATACGTTGTAGTATTTGACAATTTACAAATTTGGTTTCCACCTTGGATTATTTTACTTAGATTTTGACCATTCCCACTTATTTTCATACTACATTATCGATATTACAATGACTCATCATGATAAATCAATTGCTTCTATGATTAGATATCTTATCCCTATTCGTTTGAATATAACAATCGAACATAGTTGCCAAATTTCATGGACAACACTATCTCTCTCTCGAATTTTATGGTTGCCTAATTATCATGATATGAATTCTCTTTCAAATCCTAAAATTTCCATGTTATTCAATCTAGCATCAATGCATTGACTAATTCTATTATCCTCTCATACCTTCTAAATTTTAACTCTTTGAAAACCACAACAAACACCATTGGAATATTTGACATTATTAATCACATTAATTTAAGTGATAAACTTGTTCTAAGAGAACATTTTTTTCCTATTCGGGGGTGAGATTATTTAGATATATAGTTATTGCTAGATACAAATGTATTTATTTGAGCCATATAGATATCTTGTGGGAGATTTGAATCAACCATATTATGGTAGTTACATTATCTTTCAAAGTATCCTAAATGTGATGTGACTATTTATATTTATATTTTATTTATAATTTGGAGTTTCCATAAAAACAACACATTATTTAATTCATTTATTGAGAAACTTCGAGAATCTTGTTCTATTTTTCTTTCTTTCAATATTTTTGAAGTTTAATGCGAATACTTCACAATTTTATTTAGTTCTGAGAATTCTATGTTTTATTTATTTATGGAACTCAAAGCTTATTGTTTTGAAGCCACTTAGCTAAAGGTCTTCAAGATTGTAATGTAGATTTTTTTTTCTTCCTTGATGATTTGGTTTTATCTTGTTGTGTGGTATGCGCATTTCATATGGGGGTAATCCCAAGGTTTCATGATTGCATGCATGGTGTGCGTAACATACCCATGGTTTTGAGGTGACATTCTTGATGTGTTTATGACAAGAGAGTGACCTAACCTCACTTTGATATTTGGTACTCGGTTTTCCTATGGTTGAGTAGTACTTATGATATTCAGTCCTCTTGTCATGGAGAGATGTATGATACTTAATAATTTATTGATGATGGAATTTAATGGTACTTTTTCCTCCAATGATGGAGTGAAAATTCGATACTTAGTCATCTATGGTGAGAGACTTGTATCGTACTCATATTATTCTAGGTGGAGTTGCCTCACTAACATGCATTATAGTTGGTCAATTTGATGTGATTTTTTTCTCCTTGCATCCTAGTATGATGTTTTTAACATTGTAAAGGATAATTTATTCATTGAAAACTTCATGGTCAAGCTTGAGATTATGCACTCTTTTAGATTTTGGATTACTTGAGAATAAAGTAATTTAGGAATGCGACACTAATGAAAAACATATAGATGGGAAACTTAATACTTTTACTTGGTTCTTTTAGATTATTTTAGAAAGGGTTGAGATTCTAGACTACAAATTTCGTTGAAAAATATTTTTATACTAAGATTCACCAAGAATTGTACACATAGTGATAATGTTACTTTTTTTTCCTAGGGACCTAGATATAGGTATGTTTTGTCATACCCTATTGTCTTATGTGTTATAAAAACCTCATGATATACTTGTTGACATTGTTTGCACCCTCTGTGAAAAAGTTCAAGTCAAAACATTAGGTTTATCATGGAAGGGGATACAATTTTAATTGTTCGGTTTTGGAAAAGATTAGAATGCCATGCATCAAATTAGTAGCTGAAAGTGTTACCCCGAGAAGAAAACACTCTGCGTATACTACCTCTCCAATTTATTTTACAATCGACAAGATAGTAAGTAGCACAGGCATTCTGTCACAAGGCCTTAGTAAAGGCGAGAAAGATGGCATATTTAGGATTTTATGTTTGCAAGTAGCAGTCTCACTTGTAGGTTTGAAGCATGGAAAGGTGTATTGTTATAAGTAGTTTGCATTCTCAATGAGCAAAAAAGGTACACTTGATTTTAATTTATTTCTATGATTAAGTGAATTACTTAAGTGTTTTGAGTTGTATAAGTTCATTTATTATCCATACAAATGAATAAGGTACATAAAAGAAAAGACATACATCTCATTACACAAAAACAATTCATTTATTCATGAGGAATAATAATACAATAAACCCACACAATATGATAGCAAGTGCAAGCAATGAAAGTACATATACATAAAGTTGTGAATAAAGAAAGGATAGAATCCATCATTGCCTAGATTTTCATGATTCTGGTGTGATTTTTTGTCCTCGCTGCTCCCTCTTCATCAATTTTCCAACTGCTTCCATTGTACCGAAAAAGGAAAAATGAACAATTGTCAAGCTCCAGATTTCATACTTGTTGTATTCACAACTATTAGCTGGATTGCACTTTCAAAAATGAACTTGAAATCATTACATAATGAATAAGGAAGCATTTGCATGATATATAACTCAGAATCAGTGACAAATAATGGTCTACTATGATATATAAGAACTCAGACTAGATGATTATCAAATCCAAATCCAGAGTTACAATTTAGAAGGGCCTGAAGAGTTTTATGTTGCAGGAATTTGTTTGAATTTTCTAGTAAACACTTTCTGGGTACAAAAGGATATTAGAAGTAGAACCATATGCAAAATTTCCATGTCGGGACAAAAAATCAGAAAAAAAAGTTGGTAAGTTCTCAAAAAGAGGGGCTCATTACACATAACAGCAAGCTATTGAATGATCTCATCAAGTACAATTTTAAAATACTAAACTGAAGAAAACCAAGTAGCTTGCAACAATTACCAAGTATCCACTGGGACAACAAGGTTTTTATTCATTTTGAATAAGAATTCATCAAATATGAACATGATACAACTATGGAACAAATTTTGTAGGTTTATAAATGTCAGGTGATTACAAATCACCAAGGAGGTAAATTCTGAATAATCAAGCTTTGCAACTAAATAATATTATCAATTGCAATTTCAAGATACAACTCAGAAGAAAGAACCAACAATCATGAAAGCATTTCTAGCAAAATCAAGTAAGGCAAGGAACAACCTAGTTCAAGGCTATGAGTGTGAAGTAAATCCAAGGAATTTCTCATGCATCTTAATAGTAATAATTTTGAAGAGAAATAGAGTTTTCCAGATCACGATAAGATATACAGGTTAACATTCAAGCTAGGAAAATAGAATGCACATTTCAGAGAATGGTTTTTCAATATATGCATATTCTGACTGAGTTGACACAACTAGGCAACCATCATCACCAAGGGAGTAGCTCCATCATCTCAAAAGGTTGTCACCATGACTCCATGTCATGAATATCTTAAAGAGAAACACATAACAACAAGCTCGATGGAACTCATCAATGGTAAATAACTAGAACGACCCAGATTGGGGAAAAGTAGAAACAAATTTTTAGAAGATTTTTTAAAAAATACGCAAAATATTAAGCTCAAAGCTTTCACAATGGATCGAGAGGCAAGGCACTCATGTAGAAATTTCAATACTAGAAGACCACAACACTCAACTCATAAAATTCCCAAACATATGGAGCCATGGCGTAAAACACAAAACAAGAAGCCATGAATTAAATGAAACAAATCGATGGTGTTTCAAACCACACAAGAATCCATGGCTAGGTGTACACATGGTTAGTAACTAAGTATGATGAAACCAAACCAGTCAAAATGGAAGATAACAATGAGCTTGAGTATTTTACAATGGCCAAACAATGTCGAGTAAGACAAAACCATTTTTAAATAATAATAGCATGCCTTGAAAATAACACCATGAGCTAAAAATTCACCCCAATAATGAGAAAATGTGTGCATAACAGGTAAAAGATACAAATTCCAAACAAGGTATTAAAACCCCAATCGTGAGGCTTAAGATCAAAAATGTAAGTTGGGTGTTAAAGAAGTTTACTACACTAAGAGTAATCAGATACATACGAAAGATACATGGAGGCCGTATGGAAATAGAGGTCTAAGTACATACACAAGAATGAACAAGTAGAAAACCCCTCAAATCAAGCTCACTAAAGAATACCATGCACCCAATAGAGATGCAAAAGCACACAAAATAGAGGAAATTTACTATTAGGGGAAAGATAACCAACTTACGGTGCATTTCCTCCCAACTCATGATTTTCAAGAACAAATTTTGAAAGGAACATAGAAATAATAATAGATCTTACCAATAGTATACAATCGTAAATGGAAGAAAAACAAAATTATCAGTTGCCCACCAACCAAGAAGTTTGAACTAGTTTTGCAAATATAAAAATGCCAAACCTACAAAAGGTCGAGCCAATTTAAGGAGAATTGAATTTACTAGTCATAAGTGATAGTGGTATAGGGAAAAAATAACCTAACCCACAAATATAAAAGCTTGTAATGAAAAATCATGTTGTGGATGAAAATAGAACTAAATGGAAACATTTGAGTTACCATCTTGAAGTAGAGAAAGAAATCAAATCACAACCAACCTTTGTAAGACTAGATCTAGTAAGGTAAAGCCTGAATCATGAATACCATTTATAATCTCAGCAATAAACCATATTATTTTCACCAAAGAGGCTACCATGATTTTAAAGAGAAAAATTAGAGCATGATCGAGCAAAAACTTGAGTTTCATCTCTAAATATGGTGTCCATGTTTAGCAAAAACTTGAGCTACTTCACCATATACACATACAACTAACTTGGTGAAATATAGCTTAAGAAAAAGAAGGCAACACCCTACAAGTGATAGAGAGAGCTTGACTTCTCTCCAATGGGCTCTCGATATAAGGAAATTGAGTGCAAGCTCAAAAAATCACAAACTTGGCATCAAATGCAAGATAAACCATTAAAATGGAACATCTAGAGTACTCTTATGATGGAAGATCCGAATTTCATGAGGTTCTATCACGAGGATCCCATAGAATATTCGAGCTCAAATATCAAGTCACAGTCTAGGTGTTGAAATATTTCATTGAATGTGGTGAATTAAAATGGCAACAAGAGCCTTAAACCCTCCCTCATGGCTTTGAAAATGTAAAGCTTCTAGAAAGATTAAAGACTCAACAATGGTGGTGCTCGAAATTAATGTAAAATATACTTAGCTCAATAAGCGCTGGTGAGGGTGAAAACAAAGATTAGGGTTTGGAAATTTTTTACCTCAATCAATCCATGGTGGATTTCCTAACCCAACCAGGATTAAGAAGTACAATACATGGCATTACCTCAATTACAGATCTAGAAACCCTAATCTTAACCAAGGTTAGCAGGTATTTGACCGACATGATAAGGGTCACCCCATCATGGGAGGGGAACTAGATATTTTAAATCAAATGATTAAGTTTGATTGTAGCTTCAAACTATGGTCTATAATCATTATGTCTTCAGACTATAGTCGTGCTAATGTTTCGAAAGGGGCCCGATGATTAGTCAAACGAAGACATATGCCATGATGTGTCGTATGATGTCAAAGTGACCATTTAGAAAAGGATATATGCCAAGACCAAGACCTTATAATATGCTATGGTCCAAACCAATGATCAGAGATTCCATGCTTTTTGAAATCAAGTATATATGCCAAGGGTATAATAATCAATTGATTATTATTCAAATTATCATATGCCATTTCACATGATCAAAGAAGAGCCCATGATGAGGTAGATAGAACCAAGAAACAATGAGTAGTATTTTACCTTTAATACTTGCCAAAAGTCTCATACCAAAGGAGTTGAAATCGAAAAGGGTGCATTAATTTGCATGTGCACATGTGGTCCCCATAGGTGGAGATAGAGTTTTGCTAAGTGTTTAGGATTAAAGGAATTATTTTCATTTGCATAGAAGTCAATTTTAGATGTGACCACAAGAAGACATGGGAGATGTCAACATCAGAGACTTGTAAGTGGACCTCATAATATATAAAATACATGGTTATTTTTTGCAAAGTGTTGCAAATAAAGAAATTATTTTACTCACACACAAAGATTTATTCTTGCATGTGCATCCAAGGGGAAGAAATAAAGAATGTCAAATTTATTATTGCAAGTGGGTGAAGTTACTGAGATGTCTTATCATTAGCTAGAAGAATGAGATTGCATGTATTGGAGAAGAATTTCTCATGAAGCAAAGCTTATTATTAGCCAAATTATTCATCCAACTTTATTAAAAAAAGATTAGTCAACTACATTTTGGTGAGTTGTATTTTACAAACAAGGATATTAATGCCTCATGTGTATTAGCATGTTTATTTTATTCTCGTTATTTATCCATAAATAAAGGATAAAAATAGGATGCATGGGTGAGTACAAATTTAGTCTATTTTTAGGAAGAGTAGGATGAATAATTTTGCTATATATTGTGTGCATTGGCAAAGCACGAGAGGAGGAATTTTGGACACATGAGTGTTGATGCATTTTTTTTTTCATTTTTGCCTCTTTTAATGAGAATTATATTACGCCTTTCCAATAATTTACTGAGTCTTGTGTATGTCTAATTAATCCTTTTGAATGCCAAATTCCTTGATTAATCATCCTACCATGTTTCAAATTTAGTATTTTTACATGATATTAGTGTGCATGTGCATCTTAATAGTATTGTTGTGAATTTTACCTCAATACATCAAGTATACGCCTTAATATTCTATTGAAAACTATTGGTTTTTACATCCGGAATTCATTATAAGATATTTCTGCATGTACTCGGTCAAAGCCCTCAACAATTTTGGTGTATCACCCAGTTCTCAATTCATTTATAGTCATATTATTACCCTCAAAACCCTAAAATATTAGTTTAGGATACATCAAGAAGGAACCATCCTTGATAACAAAGACTCCCTCAACGATAGGTATACCCCACTGACTGAGGTGTTTCCATTATATCTACAAAAGAGAGAGAGAGAGAGATCTAGAGAAATATTAGAGCACATGCAACTATGTCTCTACAAGGTGCACTTTCGAGAGATAAAAATATCATTATAAATATCTCCCCAGGGTAGATATAGACAAAGCGAAGAATATGGAAATCAAAGAAACTCGGAACCCGATATTTATTACATCACTAATAGCCCATGGCATAGGTAAGAAGATGTTGACAGGAAAAATTTGTGCCCATGCAATAGGTCGAGGCGCCTGAAGAGGTTTCGACATGCAAATGGATGCGCCATGGCACGCATGTAAGAAGATGTCGACACACCAAAAGTCGTGCCCATGGCGCAGTCGAGGAGCACACGAGAAGAGGTGTCGACACAAATATGGATGCACCTTGGCATAGGTAAAAGGATGTCAACACAAGGATGGATGCGCCAAGGCACACCTTTAGGGCGCAACATTTTGAGCACCGACAGAAGCAGACCACAGCGCGAGATATTCAGATGGCCATAACTTTTCACAGGGAGTTCAGATTCATGCAAGGTTGGACTTTTCAGAAAGCTTACGATATCCTCTGTCCAACTACAACTAGATATCTTTAATTGGGTGAGAAAAAATTCTTAAAAATGAAAAATACAGTTCGCCACTTTTTGGGTTTGCTAGGGTTCTCACGTACCACCATAATGAGATGAATTAAATGCAGCCTGGAGGTGGTTGGGGTAGATTTGGATTTCCTCTCTCTTCCCTCTCTCATTCTTCCTATAAATTGTAAGGAGGGGCTTCTTTCTAAAGGTTGGACATTTTTTCTTTGCCCCTCCCTTCTTCTCTTTGGCAGGTGCACTTGTGGAGTTCAAACCTCCCATCTAAAACTGCAATGCAACTTTGCCTCTTGGCACTTTGTAGTGTATTGTGTCAATCTTTGGAGAAAATAATGCATGTATGTGGATGATTCTCAACCCTCTCTATGTTCATTTGCATCCTCTTGATCTTTCACTGCAAATCTGGTTATCTGTGCATGATCTTGCATTGCATGTTTATAGTTTGTGTTTATTGGCAAGATAAGTGTTCATCATTCCTCGGTGCATCACCTTTGTAGTTTAGGTTTTATTTTATACATCTTCTTACCCTGTCTCCTTGGAAAGTTAGTTTAGGTTTTGATTAAACCCTCTACATTTTTATGTGTGCATCTAAACGAGAGGAATAGGAGGCGGCCTTCAAGCGGAGAGATTTTCCGATTTCGCAAGGTCCCACACTTGGGAAAAGCTCCATGTTATGCAATCGCACTGAGAGTCTCAACCCATTGAGTTGCAGACATCCAGGGGTGCTGTGATTAACCATCAACAATTTTGGCATGCTCGGTGGGACAAGAGGTCATTCCACAAGGTTTGAAGGAATTTTCAAGAAATTTGGACATAGAAATTGCAGTTTTTACAATTTTAGTTTTTTTCACCTTCCAGGCTGAACTTTGAAATCAATTTTCAAGGGCTTAACTTGCTCAAAACAAGTCAAAATTTCACCAGTTGATAGATTGGGGATAATCTTCAAAAGGGTATTCTTATATTTTTGAGATTTTGACTTTCAAAATTTCATGGTTTTTAGTATTTCGGGTTTTCCCAGGTATTGAGCATGTCCCAAGTTCTGACACGGTGTATTTTAGGTTTTGTAAGTTGCCTTGCATGACCTGAGTTTTACCTGTACCTTTTTGGGATTAGTAACTACACAAAAATACCGATAACCGAATTGAAGAACTGTATCTTTCGGGTCCTTCAAAGTTTTAAATTATTTTTAATATTGTCAAGTTTGGTGTGTAACTTGGTAGAATCTAGCCTTTTGAGGCTCACTTTCTAACACATCTGGTGACTCGGAATGGATAGGACTCGGTGGTAAAGCAACATAGGTTTCCAGTACAAGAGAAGAATTCGAACAAGGTCGACACTCGAGAAGAGGGACTATTTGTTCACTTGCAGCTATCACCGGGAAGAGGAAGGAGAGGAAGAGGACCACGAAGATCACCATCTCCACCTAATCGAGACTTTGTCTACACCTCCACACAGTAGACCCTTTCTCGTATCAACTAGAGTTCTTAGGCCAATCATAATGGCACATCTACCACCGAATCCCTTTGTCAACTTCTTTGGTAGCAGTCCACTTGCCCTCGATATGCACGAATCCGGTTCCAATTGCAACATTGTAGAACATTCCATTTTTTTGGAGAAAATCATACCACTCGGTGATCATGTCAAAGACATTGCTAAGCGTTTGTGCAATCCATGAGATAAATGAAAGGGATGTTGCTTTATCAAATTGCTGGCATCTTTGTTCAAAGGGAAGGCATTGCAATGGTTTAGGAGCCTTGGAGTGGTTCTATCCAAAATTGGAATCGATTATGCATAGTTCTCCATGAGCGGTTTGGAGAAAAGGGAGACAATTTTTCTCTACTAGAACAATTGACAACTATCAAGAGAGCTCCTAATGAGCAAGCGGCCGACTTCAACTTCATATTTCAAAGGTCTTGGGATAGGATTCCGGTGGCGTCGGGCCAACAAATCGAAGGTGCTTTTCTATATTATCTTAAAGCTTTGAATTCGATATTTACGTGTTAATTCAATCTATGGGAGGCATGACCTTGCTCGTCGCTTTATAGAATTTCCATTAGGGCGAAAACTATCTTATTCACCTTTGGTAGTGGCTCCTAGGCCTCCCATGCCCTTGTATCCAAACTTAGAAAATCCAATCACTAGTCAAACACCCACTTTGGCTCCTATTCCCACTCCTAGAGGTTATTAAACAATTACAGAACCTTGGAAATGAGCTGGTGACTATCAAAAGACAACAAGCTCAAAGTGCTAGATCGTATTAGCCTCAAGTGCAGTACCAGGCTAGGCCCCCATACCAACAAAATAGGTCACCAGCTCAGGCTACAAATCAAAATCAAAGCGAAGTAAGGCCTCCCACTAATAGACCATTTCAGCCCTATAACCCCAATGTTGCATCTACTTCTAAAGCATTAGTGCCAGTCCAAAACAACATAACTCAAGAGTATGATTGGTGTTTCCCATGTAATGAACCTCACAACTAATCTATGTGCTTTAATGGTGCTTTAAACCAAGCCTTGATGGTGACAACTACTGGCGTTGAGGGTGAAGTGATTCAAGAAGCAAATCAGCAACAAGGGACATCTCAACAAAACACAGCTCCAAATGATACCACACTTGTGAATTGGCAAGCTGAGGATTTTTGTGGCATGAATCAAACAATTTCTCAAAGTGTAGCAGCTAACACAAGATCAAAGAAGAGGAATATTGGTGAAGGGCAGTCATTGGCTCCAAGTGATCTACAACCTTCCATCACTCTACAAGGTGTCGGTAAGAAAAATACAGTTCCAAACATGCAAGGACAGCCCAAACCACCTTCTAAGCCAACTCAAATGCCAGCTGTTGTTGTCCATTCACAAGAAAGGAATGTGTAGCCTAAAGGACAACAAAGAGATATTTCATACCCATTTAGCATCATTGATCAAATGAAGAAGACAAATGTGAATATATCAATGTGGGAATATTTATCCATCCCAGGCCAAAGAGATCTTCTACAAGCTGCCATGAAGAATTGGTCAACTTCAAACCAGCATGTCCATATGCAAGAGAATGTCCTCACAAATGCTACTCAGCCTGAAGGGAATCATGGAGGACAACAAGGTAAAGTTTTGAAACCCCCTCCATTCTATGTTTCATTAATCATTGGCAATAAACTAGTACACAATTGCATGATTGATTCTGGGGTGAGTAGTTCTGTCATGCCCAAGCAAATAGCTGATCAGCTAGGTCTCCAATATGAAGTCATATCAAAGGGGGTAGTGCAATTGGATGGGACAGCAGTAGCAATGGTAGGAGTGATTAAAAGTTTGAATCTTACCTTGCATGCATGCCCCAATGTTACCGTTTTGCAAGATGTGTCAGTGATAGATTTGCCACTACTCTTTGCCCTATGTTTATCAAGGGATTTCATAGCAAAATTGGAGGCTACTTATCTCCGATTGGTCACACATGTTGTTGAACAAGATATGGTACTAAGTTCACAATCAGATCTGAACCAATTACAAACTTTCATATTGAACCTCATACTCTAAGCCAAATCAATGCAATCTGCTCAAAGCATTTGATAAAGAAGATTATCAAAGAAGCAGATGAAGTGACACCAAAGTCGGAAGCATCCTAGATTTGACTCTTGATGAATGGGCAAGCAAGGTACATGCTTTTGATCCCTACCAAGAAATAGAAGAATCTGAGCTAGGAGTCTATTGCATACATGAAGAAAACCGGTCTATTCTAGCATCATTCGGCTGAACAAAAGGATGAAAATGAAGTTTGGAAATTATTTTTCGATGGTTTGAGAAGCAAACAGGGTGCGAGGAGGAGGATTTATGCTTATTTCACCTCAAGGCATCAAATATTATTCAGCTTTCCGGTACCATTTTCCTGTTCAAACAACACAGTGAATATGAAGCCTTTATTCATGGACTTCATTGGGCAAGAAAAAGGGCATAAAGAACTTGCGGTGTTTGGAGATAGTGAGCTAATCATCGGCCAAGTCGGGGGACAACATGCTATGAAGAACGACCTACTAAAGAGCTACAAGAACAGGGTGTGGGACCTTGTTGAGGATTTGAAGATTTCAATATTGTGTCCATACCGGGAAGAAAAATGAAGCAACGGATAGGCTCACAGCAGTTGGAGCAACATTTGATGTGGTTGACAACATCAGAAGGGGAAAAACACAACCACATATCCATGTGATTATGAGGCAGTAGTTCCGGATAATAACACAAGCTGGCAGGTGTTTGAGAATGATCAATAGATCATCAATTTCTTACAAGGAGAGGCTGAATTCTCGGCTAGGAGTCAAGCAGATTAGAGCAAAGAAGTATGGGGATCAAGTAGTGTAGTTGTGGACAAACAAGCTTCCCAAGGTTTTAGTAACATTGGAGTCTATCTTCAAGCCTAACGACCAATTCCGTAAGCAAAAGGCTAACATACAGGTCAAGAGAGAAGATTCAAAGCCAATTCCAGTTGGGGAAGGAAAAACACTTCAAATTGGCAAAGTGGCCACTGAGCAAGAGAAATCAGATTTCATACAACTTTGCGGGAATTTCTAGATGTCTTCACTTGGAGCTATGAAGACTTGAGAGGTTTCAATCCGAAGTTGGCACAACATACCATAGAATTAGATCCAGATGCTAAGCCCATCAGGCAGAAGCAGAGACCAGTCAACCCTCACATTGAGCCTCTAATGAAGAAAGAGTTACGCAAGCTAATAGAGGCAAGCATTATATTTCTGATTAAGCACTCAAGTTGGGTTGCAAACATGGTTCCGGTCAGAAAGAAGACTGGAGAAATAAGGTTGTGTGTGGACTTCCGAGACCTAAATAGGGCATCTCTCAAAGACCATTACCCACTTCCTTTAATGGAACAAATATTGCAAGTAGTATTTGGTTCGGAGAGATTCTCTCTCCTAGATGGCTACTCAGGGTATAATCAGGTAATGGTGAAAGAAGATGACTAGTTCAAGATGGCTTTCACCACCAAATGGGGCACCTATGCCTACAAGAAGATGCCATTTGGACTATCAAATGTTGGAGCCACTTTCCAAAGGGCAATGGATATGGCATTCAAAGGATTGATCAATAAAATAGTTCTAATATATCTTGATGACATCACTGTATTCTCAAAAAATGTAGTGGATCACCTCTTCCATTTGAGGTAGGTATTTCAGAGGTGTAGAAGATTTGGGGTATCATTGAATCCCAAAAAATGCATATTCTTGGCTCACGAAGGAAAACTTCTAGGCCATATTGTTTCAAAGGAGGGATTGACGATTGACCCAGAAAGAGTTGAAGCAATTCGAGTGTTGCCATTTCCAAGTCATAAGAAGGCTCTTCAAGGGTTCTTAGGAAGGATCAATTTTGTCTGCAGGTTTGTTCCAAACTTTTCAGCTCCTGTAAAGCCAATAACGCTAATGTTGAAAAAGAGCATGACATTTAAGGTGACATCTAAAGGCCAAGGCAAGTTTTGAGGCAATAAAGAGGCTATATCTCAAGCTCCGACTCTTGTCAATCCAGACTTCTCCAAGGACTTTGTGGTATATGCCTTTGGTGGTGGAGACACCATTTTTACAATCTGAGTACAGTGAAACAAGGAAGGATTAGAACAACCAGTTGCTTTCTTCAGTCAAGGCTTGGAGGAATACGAAACTAGGTACTCTTTCATTGAAAATCATGTCCTTACGGTGATCGGGAGCTTAAGGAAATTCAAGCACCTAGTTTCAAATAACAAGATCCAATTGTTGGTCTCTCATGTGGGAGTCAAGGAATTCCTTCTAAACAAGGATCGAATGAGAAACGTGTAGGATGGATAACCCGTGTCATGGAATATGACATCGATATCAAGGTCAAAAACTAGTACATGGAAAAGGACTATGTGAACAACTAGCTTTGAGTCAGCAAGTTGAAGCAGGTGATGAAAAAGAGACTGTCTTGGTACTACAGGATGGTCAAGAACAGGAAGATGATGATGTTCTGCTCCTTGTTGGACTCGAGAATATGATACACTTCCTACTGAGATAGGCCTATGCCCTCCAGAAATGAGCAAAGCAAAGAGGAGATACTTCAGATTATAGGCCATTCCATATGTCTTTGGTTGATGGTGTTTTGTTTAAAAAGGACATCAATGGAGTTCTATTGAGGTGCATTGGGACAGGTCAAATTGAGAGGGTGTTACAAGATTTTCATGAGGGAGATTCTGGAGAACATTTTACCCCATGGGTAACATCTCTCAAGATAATTAAGGTAGGGTATTATTGGCCCACAATGTTCAAAGACTGCTATACATGGATAAGAAAGTGTAAGCGATGTGCAATCTTCACGGAAAAGAAAGACTATGGCGCTTCCTTTGAACCCAATTTTGGTTGACCAACCATTTATGCAATGGGGATTGGACTTCATCGGGGTCATCAACCCAAACTCAAGCCAAGGCCACAAGTGGATTCTCATGGCAACGGACTATTTCACCAAGTGGACCGAAGCAGTAGCGCTCAAAGAGGAAAATGAGTCTAACATACTAGACTTTTATGAAGGAATAGTGACTAGGTTCGAGTGTGCCGGCCACTATCATATCAGATAATGCATTGGCATTCATAGGTTCCAAGATTACAAAATGGGCTGTCAAGAATGGAATCTATTTGAGCACCTCTTCAAATTATTACCCGCAGGGTAATGGAAAAGCAGAGTCCACGAACAAGAATTTACTAAGAATCATCAAAAGGACTTTGGATGAAAACCAAAGGACATGGCATACCAAGCTAAAATCAGCATTATGGGCTGACAGGATAACACCAAAGAGATCTACAGGTAATTCTCCCTACAAGTTAGTCTATGGGAAAGAGGCAATATTGCCTATATAATTAGAATTGCCAGCAGTGGAGCTCATGAAGTAGTTGGAGTTGTCTGAGTTTGAACCAATGGAGGCCAGGTATGCAGAGTTGATGGAATTGGAAGAAATAAGAGAACATGCAGTTTAGATGATTGAGAAAGACCAGGCCTTAGTAAAAATATGGTTTGATAAGAAGGAAAGAGCAAGGACCTTCCGGAAGGGGACCTAGTTCTGAAATGGGATGCAGATCGGGAAAAACCAGGAAGGCATTCCAAGTTTGATGCCATTTGGAGTGGTCCCTACATGGTCACGGGATGTAAAAGTAGTAATGCCTTCCAATTGTCTACATTGGATGGAGAGGAACTTCCAATTCCGGTTAACGGGATCTATCTTAAACATTGCTACTAAAAGGAAAAGGTTGCCGTTGTAAATATTAGCCTAGATTTCAATTTCTCTAAGTGCGTATGCACATTGTCTTGTTGTAGTTAGGTTTCAATTTCCTAAGTGCTTTGGCACAAGGTTTGTTGCTCTAAGGTTGAATTTCTACAGTCCAACGTACTCTCAGAAAAGGAGTTGCAGTATCAGGCTCGGGATTAGATATCAGGATGGTTTCAAGTTATTGCTTATGACTCCATGCCCAATGGATTGCTAAAAGGCCACTGATCTTCTACCTAGCAGGAAGGTGATCTCGTTGAGTCACCAAATTGTTGTAAATATCTCCCCCCGGGGTAGATATAGACAAGCAGAAGAATATGGAAATCAAAGAAACTCAGAACCCGATATTTATTGCATCACCAACTGCCCATGGCGTAGGTAAGAAGATTTCAACATGCCAAAAGTTACACCCATGGCATAGGTTAGAGGTGCACAGCAAGATGTGTCGATATGAAAATGGATGCGCCCATGGCGCAAGTAAGAAGATGTCAACACACCAAAAGTCACACCCATGGCGCAGGTTAAAGGTGCACTGAAGAGGTGTCGACATGAAAATGGATGCGCCCATGGCGTAGGTAAGAAGATGTCGACATGCCAAAAGTCACGCCCATGGCACAGGTTAGAGGCACACAACAAGAGGTGTCGACATGAAAATGGATGCGCCCATGGTGCAGGTAAGAAGATGTCGACACGTAAAAAGTTGTGCCCATGGCGCAAGTCAAAGCGCTGCACAACAAGAGGTGTCGACATGAAAATGGATGCGCCTTTCCAATAATTTTTTCCTCTTTTAATGAGAATTATATTACGCCTTTCCAATAATTTGAGTCTTGTGTATGTCCGATTAATCCTTTTGAATGCCAAATTCACGATTAATCCTCCTACCATGTTTCAAATTTAGTATTTTTACATGATATTAGTGTGCATGTGCATCTTAATAGTATTGTTATGAATTTTACCTCAATACATCAAGTATACGCCTTAATATTCTACGAAAACTATTGGTTTTTACATCCATAATTCATTATAAGATATTTCTGCATGTACTCATTCAAATCCCTCAACAATTTTGGTGTATCACCCGAGTTCTCAATTCATTTATAGTCATCTTATTACCCTCAAAACTCCAAAATATTAGTTTAGGATACATTAAGAAGGAACCGGCCCTTGCACCGAAGACTCCCTCAACGATAGGTATACCCACAGACACTGAGGTATTTCCATTATATCTACAAAAGAAAGAGAGAGATCTAGAGAAATATTGGAGCACATGCAACTATGTCTCTACAAGGTGCACTTTGGAGAGATAAAAATATTGTTGTAAATATCTCCCCGGGGTAGATATAGACAAGCAGAAGAATATGGAAATCAAAGAAACTCAGAATCGATATTTATTAAGTCACCAACAGCCCATGGCGTAGGTAAGAAGATGTTGACATGCCAAAAGTCGTGCCCATGGTGCAGGTCAGAGTGAACAGCAAGAGGTGTCGACATGAAAATGGATGCACCCATGGCACAGGTAAGAAGATGTCGACACGCCAAAAGTCGCGCCCATGGTGCAGGTCAGAGGCACACAGCAAGAGGTGTCGACACAAATATGGATGTGCCTTGGCATGGGTAAAAGCATGTCGACACAAGGATGGATGCGCCAAGGTGCACCTTCAGGAGGCGCAACATTTTGAGCGCCGATAGGAAGAGACCACAGCGCTTGAGATATTCAGATGGCCATAACTTTTCACAGGGAGCTCGGATTCATGCAAGGTTGGAATTTTTGGAAATATTACGAGGTCCTTTGTCTAACTACAACTGGATATCTTTAATTGGGTGAGAAAAAATTCTTAAAAATGAAAAATATAGTTCGCCACTTTTTGGGTTTGCTAGGGTTCTCACCTACCACCAAGATGAATTAAATGCACTGGAGGTGGTTGGGGTAGATTAGGATTTCCTCTCTCTTCCCTCTCTCATTCTTCCTATAAATTGTAAGGAGGGGCTTCTTTCTAAAGGTTGGACATTCTTGTTTTGCCCCTCCCTTCTTCTCTTTGGCAGGTGAACTTGTGGAGTTCAAACCTCCCATCTAAAACTGTAATGCAACTTTGCCTCTTGGCACTTTGTAGTGTATTGTGTCAATCTTTGGAGAAAATAATGCATGTCTGTGGATGATTCTCAACCCTCTCTATGTTCATTTTCATCCTCTTGATCTTTCACTGCAAATCTGGTTATTTGTGCATGATCTTGCATTGCATTTTTATGGTTTGTGTTTATTGGCAAGACAAGTGTTCATCATTCCTCGGTGCATCACCTTTGTAGTTTAGGTTTTATTTTATGCATCTTCTTACCTGTCTCCTTGGAAAGTTAGTTTAGGTTTTGAGTAAACCCTCTACATTTTTTACGTGTGCATCTGAACAGAGGAATAGGAACCGGCCTTCATCCGGAGAGCTTTTCCGATTTCGCAAGGTCCCACACTTGGGAAAATCTCCATGTTATGAAATTGCACTGAGAGTCTCAACCCATCGAGTTGCAGACATCCATGGGTGCTGTGATTTTCCACCAACAAATGCCTATTTATATGGATTATATGTTGTGGGGAGATTTATTTGGGATGCTATTATACATTGCCCTAATACATATGTGGTGTCCTCTTGGTGAGGAATTGGTCGTGTTTTTATGGTAATATTCTTGTGTCATCATAAACATGTGTCCAGATAAAATTCTCTTCCACATTTATGTGGTGAATGTTATGTGTATAAACTTCCTTATTGTGGTGTCGATATTTACTAGGTATAAATGTCTGGTTTGAGTTATTGTTGTGAAAATATGAATAGGTCTATAGAATGGTTTTAAGTCTAAGAAGACCTTGTGTTAGTTTGTATAGTTGAAAAAATTGTAATAATAGTAAATTTTACTGGTAAAACAATATAAGTAACGAGATGGAACTAATAAAGGATGAAAATTATTATGGAACATCGATCCACCTCATTTATGCTTACAAGAAAAAAAATAATCACAAATATTCTTACAAAAACCATTACCAAATAGGTTTGAATATGACATTGAAATTTGGTTTAGATTCACTATGGTAGAGAGAAAAACCATTCTTCACATAAAATTAACCATTTGAGGAAATTAGAGATTTTGAAGTTCCCTAGTGGTTTAATGTTGCGAAAAATTTCATTTACTAAGTAACGTTAGACATTTCTAACCCTTTTTTCCTCTATGTATCCTTACATATAGTGTTGATTTTCTATCCCATTGACGCCTTGACGCTCTTTTAAAAGGATGGAGATGTAGTGCCCTCTAAATTTGAGGTCAATTTCATACCAATCTATAAACCTTGTTGTTTAAGCTTAAATAATTTTTAATAGCATCAATCAACATAAATTGGGCATTCTAAGTCATCTTGAGTGTTGAGGTAGGTTTGACCTAGGACCACATTAGTTCCTTGATTTCAAAATAATAATGGTATTATGAAATAAATAAGCAAATGAAAAAAATGAATAAATGGGAGAAATAAGATATAAAATATGATAATACATGTTATTTTGGCAGGTAGTTGGCCTTGAGGTAAACTTGGTGGAGCTTTAGTATGGGGGAAGTGCAGCTATATTCAATATAAATTCCCTTAAGTACGCTGAAAATGAAAATTGCAGGTGTGTAATTTAAGGGGCTTTGATTGGGTATTGAAATATGAAAATAAAAGTGAGGTTTTGATTGGTGCTTTATCTAAACTCACACTTCTAGAAATCTCTAAGTTATATTTAAGTAGAAAGGGAATAATATTTGGACTTTCACTTTGGTAGGTTTTGAACACCATTCTCCATCCTTCTTGTGCCTCCCCTATTGTGCTCTATTCTCCCAACGTTTTTCTTCCGGGTTTGCATAGATCTCTGTGTAGGTGGGTATATTGATAATTAAATGCAATATTGATCGTACTAAAGATGAAATCCTTGACCTACGTGAACATCATCCATATTTTTGAAAAATAGAGCTTTAGAACATGGTACGTTCATCAATAAGAATGTTAGGCAAAGGACAGAGGGAGATATAAAAAAAACAAGACCTTTCTAACTCCTTCCTAACCTATGCTAGCATGGCGGATTCATGATAGAGAGAAATCATAAAAAAATTCAGGGATGAATTAAAGGTTGGGAGCGCCCTAGGCAATAGTTTGAGTGGACGCCCTCCTCACAAATTTAGTTAATATATTTATTTCCATAAATTAAATAAATAAAATATGTCTATATTCTATTATTTTTAAATTTACATCATGGTCATGATAAAATAATAATAAATTAGCACATAAGGATGAAAAATATTTTGTGGATGGAAAACATTAATCGTAGTAGATGCTCAAAATGTAAAAATTCAATATTTTATACAAGGCTTCTTACAAGTCTGATTTAGCCATATCAAGTAGGTGACATTAACTCTATCTTGAAATAAAGCACCATTTCTTTGCAAAGAAACAAAAATGTTTATGTAGCTCCCATGGTTTTGTGAAGAGTCATATTTGGACCAGGCCTACGAATTCCTCCATAACAAAATAATAGATTTTTTCCCCAAAAAATTAAGAATAAAAAATAAAATAATTTTTTCCTTCAATTATACTCACCTCTACTAGATACACCAGTGACATTATAAAAATACATTAACCTTTTTCTAGAACAAACTACACACCTACATAATCTGGAGCTACATCAAAGAATGGGTAACAATACCAACAAAATCATACGTGTTTATAAATATGTGACATTATCTTTTACTTGCAACAATATTACAAAACGTTTTTATGCGTATGCATGAAATTTATGTTACTATATAATAATATTTATAAATGGGTTGATCAATATTAAATCTTCAGATAAATTATTTTAAAGTTAAGTTCTAAAATTAACCGACAAAAAGGAAATTTTTAGATTGGGCGCTGCCTAACTCTGTTGGCGCTAGCAACTACCTAGTTTGCCTAAGGCTTAATCCCCCTACGAACAAAGCATAAATGAAACATGCTTTTTGTTAGACGAGGAAGTGGCCAATTCTCGGTTAGAAAAGTCGGTAAAGGGGATATTGAAAAGGCATTATAAACTTTCGATGAATGACATATACTTCTTTTTACTCTTTTCGGATGTAGAAGTTTTTGAAAACTTTGTATGGGCACACAAATGGTTTAATGAGACGTCTTGAATATTTGTGGATGCTCGGACCAAAAATGAATGGAGAATGCCTTAAGGATTTTTCTCGTTGGTGTGATGTGTATAGAGGTTAATAAATTTGTTTCTTTGTTTTATTAGGATCTTTTTCTTGTGTAAGACCAAACTTAAAATATCGTGCATTATTCTTTCAATGTGTGCACAATTAGGAGGTCTAAACTAAGTATGGAAATCCATCAAAATGTATTTGTAAGGGGATTTACGCCTTATATTGGATGTTAGCGCACCTAGTGGATATGCTACATAATGTGAATGAATAGGAAAGGATCATAGAATGTTTGAAAAAGTTCTGAAACAAGTGTTGTCTCATGGACTTCAATGATTAAAGTATATGCAAAGGATGGTTTATTGAAAAGGTTTTGAGGTGCAAGCCAAAATCGGTTATTCGATCGAAACAAATTCCACCACAAACATTTTCTTACAACTTTACATAATTCTTTGAGATTAATATTTTAGAGACAAACTTGGGAGTTTTCATGATTATGCAAATGATTAGTGCTAGAACTCAGAGCCACAAACCTTGCCCTACCTCTTAGGATGTAAAAATAAAATACTTGAAGGGAAGATTGTTTCCACATTTCATCATGAGCTACTTTATGTAGGTTGTCAACAATTTGACATAATGCATTAAAAAATGGGTTCATGGAATGTCATGCTTGTTGGATATGCAAAAAATGGATTTGTGGAAAAGGAATCATAAACACTCATCTAAATTATTTTCATTGGTCAAGATCCATGGCGACAATAACCTATTTGATTACTCCGGTAAGTGTCAAGAAAAAGGTATGGATTTCTCTTAATCTTTCTTTAAAATTTCACATTTTATTTTTCTTTTTAGGTATTAAATTTATAGAATAATATAATATGCAATTTAAATGAACAATGCAGTTCTTACCCTACCTAAAACCCAAAAAAACAAAATAATTTTACCTCGGACACCACACACATGGAGTGACATGTCAAACCGTCTTATCGACATCAAATTATTACATGATCAATGTTCATCCAGAAATCACACAGGACCTTATATGAAGTTTTGAATTCATTTTGACACCTTTTTGAGACGAGTTCAAAGCCCATTATGTTTTTAGTCACCTTTGGCTTATAGTTATAATGTCAATTTGGTAAAAATGAATACTAATCCTATGTAGCTCAACATCTTCATTAGGAACAATTTAACCAAATCTCAGTTTAACAAAAAAAAATTTGGAGGTTAGTTTTTCAAGTGGGTTTTAGGGCCTTTTGGTCACTGTGTGACTACAGTTTTTGATGCTATTATGATAAAAAAAACCCTAATTTTCCTTGTTATCTTTAGCCTTGCTCATCATAATATAAATCCATCAGATGTGATGAATTCTATGTTTATAGTCAACTGAGTACGAATCATTAAAGTTTGTTTTTGAAGTTTAAAGGAGTGATTTTAGGGCCTTGCTTATGAGCACTTTAACCATTTCAGCCAACTTTTTAAAAAATCAACTTCATCTAGACAAACCTTTTGAGGACCTCGTTTGGATTTTAACTACTTGTGGAACCTTTTTAAATATCAGCTCTGCTTTATATAGTATGAATTGGTCAATTTAGTGTATGAATGGTTTCTAAAATTATGATATTTTCTCTCTTCCCTTCTCTCGCTTTGGTAATAATTATGAAATTTTGATTTTTTTAAATGTAAATGGGTTAAAAATGTCTATGTATTTGAAATGAAATGAAAAAATTGATACGTGATGTATAGGGTTATGATATGGTGTATATAAAATAAAATGAACTCTAGAATTTAACTCTCTTCCTTACTCTCTATACTCTAAAAAGAAAAAGTACAAAGGAATGTACAAAAGTGTGAATGTGTGACAAAATGACCTCTATCTCTATTTCTATCTCTTTCTCTCCCTTGTTTTGAAATTATTGAAATAAGGAACTTGTTATTTTATGCGAGTGTGAGGATTTCTATACCGGTCCTAGGACTAGCGCAACATTGGTTGTAGGTACTCCAAACAAGAAGGATGAAGAGTATAATTTATTGAAATCGGTGAGATGATTGTGAAATATTTTACAATGATATAGATTATAAATGTTTGATAGAAGTGAATTTAGGAGAATTGTAATATTAAAATCATGGTCTTAAAAATTATTATTCCTCTTACATTCTTATTTTTCAAGAATCATATCACGGAAAACTATGTGGTTTGTACCTTCTTTATTTTAAACATAACATTTAGTTACTAGTAGCATGTGATGTCATATAATGAATGTAGGACCAAGCTGTTTTAGCTAGATAAAGGAGGTGTTGGTAAGCTGAATGGATTCTCCTATGAGGGCCGAGCAACATCACGAAATTGGTAGGATACTTAGAGACAAACGAAGCATGATATGAGTCATTTTGTAGTCGGGGATAGGATTCAATTTACTCTTTGTCACTCATTCGTTGGAGAAGTGGATAACACCTCACTTAGGGTTTGATCTACTCCCACTACTTTAGGTTGTGCCTTCAACCAGGGTGAGAGGACTCGTTCTGTAACCCGTGTTGGTGAAGTACATCAAGAGATCCTTCTCTGCACATTGTTAATGAGAACCTTGAGGAAAAATGATCAATGTAAGAAAATCTAAGCATCACGAGTTGTCACACAAGAGAGAGGAGATGTTTCCTAGGAAAGGTTCAGGTTTCTATAGACAATGATAGAATCCTAATTGTCCCAACATACATTGGCAATAGATTTTATTCATTTGTGAATACACAATACAAATAGGGGTATTTTGTGTAGGATTCATCGTTTGAGAAATTTTTTGTTGGAAGTTAAGAAAGATAGAGTTGATTATACCAAATCTTTGAGAGCCTTTACATAAATTGGAAAAATCACAGACAAAATGCTTCAGAATAGCTAAAATATTCCTTCAACTAGAAGGTGTGTATCAATGGAGGCCCAAAGATGCACGATTTCACACATTCTTGATAATTCAACACAAAGGCTCATGTTAAAGACTCAATTAAATGTTAGAAATCCCTGGTTCATCATGCCTAAGATACACTCATAGGCTTACAAATAATATTTATCAACATAGTGAGAGTAAAGTGATTTTAAATTGTTTATTTCATTACCAGATGAAGGATCTTCTCATAATGAAATTGCAAATGCCACAATACTAACACACGGATGAGATCTTGTGTGACTCAGAGAGATTTTAACATAAGATTGCAACAGGAACAAGAAAAATTATTTGAAAACATTCTGAAATAACAAGAAAACACAATTATTGTCATGATCAACAAAAAATTATTCAAGGTTCATTAGATTCATCAATAGGGGAAAGTTTCTTTAAATATCTCAGATCTTGTGAATGGTTGTACACTTGCAACCACCTTGATGCAATTGAATCTAAAACATAGGAAAACAAACTGGTTTCTAAGACGGTCTCTCGGGAATAATGGTTTTCTCATAAACTTTCTTAGAAAATTTAACCGCCCTAATGAAAGAGTATTCTCATTGCATTTAAAAAATTTTACTTGCTCACTCATCCCAAATTTTCCCCAAAAGTCTAAAGCTTTAAGAGAATATTCGTCTTTTTTTTCTGGTGGAAAATTCACGAGCCATTCAAATTTCCTACTTTCATCAAATATGATTGGGGCATCATGCCATAACCGTTGACAATATATTTAATCATTCTTTTGTTTTGTCATGCAAGAAATACCCCTTTTAATAATTCTCAGGTGGCTCCATATGGCTGGTTCTAACAAGCAATCCTTTTCACCTTTGAGAAAACACCTTGAGAAATGAGTGCCCTCGCATGGATACCTACATTTGTGCCTCTTAGAAATGAGTGCCCTTGCATGGATTATATCATATATCCATCTTTATGAGTATGAGTCGACCAAGTGTAAAGAGGAGCTATCGGAAGCCTCCACGTGTCTCCTTAGTGCAACTGCAAAGGTGAATTCAAAGGTAGGTTCCAATACCCTAGATATTTTCACTAGTTGTTGAAAATTTAGAGTATGGGAAGGTCAATAGAAGCTTCCACATGTATGTTTGATGCAACTTCAAAGATGAAGTCTAGAGGTGGGACCTAAAATGAGAGCAGGCTCACCACATGTCCCATGCTTAATAAAGTTGCCTCGGCCTCTGAAAAAAAATTAGTATAAATAGGAGCCAGAGAATCATCCACATGTTTCATTGGCACACTTTTACTATGGTTCCCAAAAGCGGGGACCCCAAACAAGTGTAGGCTCTTCACGTGTCTGGATGTTGAAAAAATTTAAGAAACAACAAAAGGTGCCACATGCCTAGTGTCCAAGAAAGTTGCATCGAGATGCCTAAAAATTCTAATTATGGGCATAGCGAGGGAATATTCCACGTGTCTCTTGAAACGTTTTTGGTATGAAGCTCAAAAGAAGGATTCCCAAATAAATGTGAGCCTGCAACATGTCTAGGGTCTGCCAAAGTTGCACCAGGCACTTGAAAAGTATAAGTATGAGAAGAGCCAACGCAAACCTCCACATGTCTCCTTAGCACAAATCCAAAGGTCAAACCAAGAGGGGAAACCTCAAATGAGATAAGGCCCTCCATGTGGAAAAGATTTGAGTTGAGGTGGGTAAAAAGTCTTCAAAATGCTCTAGCCACCCACCTCTCTCCTTCTAACTTTTGATGTGGGACCCAGTGGAGTCACGGCTCACTTTTTTTACTTTTTATTCATTTCAAAAAAGAGCTTAAAAACTTGAAAGTGCTCCACTGACCCGCCTACCCACTTTGAATTTTCAATGTTGACTCAAACATGTGACATTAATTTATTCACTGTGGAGTTGTGGATCATTTTATAACTTTGCACCTTTTCACAAAAAGGAAAAAATCTTTAAAATGCTCTGGCGACCCACCTCCCAAATTTTAACTTGAAAAATGACCATGTGTCCACCTTTAGGGTCAAAATAAGAAATTTTCCCTGCCACTTCATATTGTTGAAATAGCCAATTATATACTATCGGGGCCACGCAGGACCAATTTGATATTTTTACAAATGTAACAAAAGTGACAAGTTTCACCAAAAGACCCTTCAAAGCTGCATCCAATCAGAAAGGACCACATATCTATGTATTTTTGGACATGATTTACAAAGGAGACATAGTCATGGAAAATACCCAACAACAATATTTTTCCTCGCAGAGATGAAGACTGTAAGTAAAACCCAGATTCAATGTGATCCACGACCCAAGGAAAGGACTAACAATGGAAACCAAATGAAGGATAAATCTTTGACATATCCATACGGGGAGGCAGAGAATATTCCAAACCATGTGGACTAATAATTTTTGATTAAACAGTGTGAGATTAAATTTAGCACCAATACGAGGAAGATAATTAAAAATGTCAACTTGAGTAAAATTTGTACCGTTTACTTCATGAGTTTTAAGTTCATTTGTATTTAAATCAATTTATTATGGTTTAGATAATGGAAGTAATTACTTTACGAATGGTTATTTTGGTTCTTACATATACTCAAATGTATGGTAATAACTTATTATTATTAAACCTTATAAATTAAGTTAGTATTTAACCTTTGTTGTATCCTCCCTCTCGATCTAGCCACATTCAAGTTTTTAAAAATATAACATCTTAAGAAATAATTTCATCCTCACAACTTTAATTCTTATACTACGCCTAATAAAATTCTTTAAAACACCATTTCTATAACTTTACGAGTCCTTGTTCGAAGCAAAAAATATGTGGTGTGACCTTACCAAATATGGAGTGAGTAGAATTAACACATCCTTGGTATCTATTGGACCACCAAACTTCTTATGAATTTGGAGCTAGGATTATATTCATCATTGAATGAAATCTTTTTGGAATTGATATGACACAAGTGGAGTTAGTGAACTAGTTGTAGTATGCATTAAACTCTTTTTAATGATCACTTTAGTTCCTCACGAGATAAATGTGTTACCTTGGCTAGTAAAAACATAACACCTTGTTCGATACAAAGGTTTTATAGGATAAATATGTTTTCTCACCTAAAACTGATCTATATTTTGGCATAGATTCCTAAGTATAATTGGAATAAAACTAAACCTCGACTTATTAAGAGGTTAACTTACAGTGGATATTGTAACTAACTCCTAGAAAATGAAATTGTTTTTGGAATATGTTTAGTTAAGAGAAATGTGGAGACTAAAAATTTTTCCTGTAACCCCTTGTTGTGTCCTTTTATTACATTTAGGATAAATTAATTGTCCCATGCAAGATCATGGCATAATGAAACATATGGTCTTAATTAGAAAACACATCTCTTGTGATTCTTGCATAGTTTCAAATGCTTATAATTATGAATTCTTGAACATGTTAAGAAAATAGTTTGAAACTTATTTGGGTGTAAAGGGATGCCAATAGGAAACCAAAGTAACCACTTAAGTGTAATGGAAACAAGAGAAAATAAGATATTTATAAATGAATAATTTTTTAATTGAATTCTTTATAAAAGATTTAGTTACTCTCTTGTTATTAAGAATGAATTCGAATTGTTCTTAGAGAAATCAAGAATTTTATCCAATACACACTTTTATATAAAAACAATTCATGATGTGTAGATGTTAAATTGACTCAAATTAACTTTTCAACTATAAAAAAATGTAACATGTGCATAAATGTGCTCTAATGGAGGTAATTTGAAGGAAAGAGGTAACTTGAACCTTCATATCCATTAAATCATAAGATTTTCCCCGTGAACTTCATGTTAGTTCCCTTGCATAATGAGGATAAAATTAAACATCAACTAAAAATATTTGGAGAAATAAACCTCTAACGTAAGAATGAGTATTAGGAGACTCGTAGTTGCTTAAAATTAATGTAATTAACAAATGATTTATGGATAATTAATGGAATTTAACAAAGGAACCAACATTGCATTCTCCTTTAAAGACTAATGATATTTGAAATAATTTAATTGAAGTTTAAAATTAGGAAATTTTACAAATTATTTGTTTAATTCTCTTGAAAATAGTAAGGTCATACAATGGAAACCTTAAGGTAATCACTATGGAAATGATAAAGGGCCATGTTGTGGAGTATGCCTATCCCCATGTTTCTTATTTATAGTTGGGTCATTATCCTCGTTTACATTGTTTGAGTAAGAAATTAATGTGTACGTTATGTTATGTTGTTGTATGAGTGGGCTCATGTTTGTATAAGCGTGTCATGTGATGTGAAGTTTTGTGAGTAAGCCCGTGTATTATATTGTAACAAGTAATGAATTAAAAAATTTAGCATTGTTTATTTTGTCATGAAATTATTGGTTGCATATTTTTGGGCATTACGGGGAGAAAATTATGACAAATTTTATGTAAAATACTTTAAATAGATAAGTATTATCATCTTCGATGAGATTGAATCACACGTATAGATATAAAGTAAAAAAACAACAACCTCAGATTCTCTGTCCAATATCTTACAAAAAAAAAAACCAAAAGAATATCCTCTATCTCAAGAACATGCTTCATACGCTTAGTATGAAATATGGTGAGAAAGTAGAGGAATTCTTATGTCAAGTAATAAAACTACGAGAAGATATTTTGGTGCCTTGTGAATCGGTGAAGGAAAAACTTTTGATCCCGGTGGTCACTCTAAGAGATCTTCCTTCCCTGTCCCAAAAAACATTCATGACATTGAACATCACAAAATTATTTATGTCATTTAAAAACTTGTAAGTATGATCCAACTGGAATAATCCATCCAAACAATGCACGAGGAATATTACGATAAGGCATTTATCTCTAGATAAGATAATTGTCACAATTATTGAAAGGGAAATAAGAGAAGCAATCCCGAAGTAGCCACAATAGGAAAATTATCAAAAAGAATATCGATGATGTCACATTTTCATGACAAATGCACATTGCTAGTTATTAGTATAATTTCTAGAATCAATGAATTTAAGGAAACAAGAGCACATATTATAGTAACGAATCACATAAATTTTATGTCATCCTCAACATAGGAAGCAACAACACAATATAAAAACTCAACAAAATGATGAATCAAAGGAGGAATTAAATAAGAGGTAAAAACTTGTGAAACACATTGGAATGTTATTCTAGTCTCCCATATATTTCAGCTTTTGTAAAACATTTGGTTGATTGAATGAGGTGCCAATAAGAATATGATGGGAAATAGAAATATTTTTGTTCATTGAATGATAATAAAATGGGGATAGGTTTTTAATTGCAAACAACAATGAGTATGTTGTAGAATGGATTTGCACTATCACAATTCCTCAAAAGATGACAAGTTGTACCCTTAGAAAGGTGCTCTATGTCCCTTTCTTGACCAAAAATTTCATGTCTCTCTCTCAAATCTTGAATTACAAGATTAAGGTAGATTTCATGTTCAAGGAAGGTATCAAATCATGTTTGATATCACAAGAAGGTATGATGCATGCTAGATGTTTTCCAAATGGTCATTTATTTGCACTAGAGGTATTTTCATCCTTTGTAGTTACTCTATCTACCTCTACATTAGAGGATATTGGAAAGGGATTTCTTCCTTATATTGGATGTCGAGTCCTCCTAGTGGACATTTAGCATAATGTGGATGAATAGGTAAGGAAAATTAGATGTTTACAAAAATTCCTGAAATAAGTGTATTATATGCGAGAGGATCATTTGTTGAAAGGGATTTAACTTTCCAAGACTAAAAATTATTGCAGCAGAAAAAAATTCCACCACCAACATTTCCTTGTAGCTATACATAACTCTTTGAGATTGAGCTTGTAGAGAAATACTTGGAAGTTCTCATGTTTATGAAAATGATTGGTGTTAGACCTCAAGCCACAACCCTATCCATCTTCCTCCAAGGCTGTGGAAGAATTGAATATTTGAACACAAGATTATTTTTACTTTTTGAAGACTTTTTTTCTTTGTAAGATACGTATGTAAAATGTAGAAGCATATGTAGGGCGTGAAATATTTGATAGAATGTGTTAAAAAAAGGGTTCATAGAATTCCATGCTTGTTGGATATTCATGAAATGGATTAATGGAAAAGGAATCATAAAAATTTCAATAAAATGATTTTCATCGATCAAGAGCCACGACGAAAATCCCCTAGCTCATGTCTCTAGCAAGTGTCAGGGAAAAGGTCCTGGATTTCCCTTACTCTTCCATCCAAACTTCACATTTTTTTTAGGTATTAAATTCCTATAATAGAATATGTAACTCAATTTAACAATACAATTCTTACCATGCCTATAAAATTATATATATATATATATATATATATATATATATATATATATATATATATATATATATATAACCTCGGACACCACACACATGGTGAACCATGCCAAACCATCTTATTGATTGTAAATTATTACATGATCCACATTGATCCAAGACAGCATGAGGGACCTTATTTTAAAATTCATTTTGACACCAAGTGTTAAGGCGAGTTTGAAACCCATTATGCTTTACAACTAGTTGTCTTGAAATTTACATTTTTGGAAAATTTAATCGGAGTTTGGCTTATGGTTGTCATGTTAATTTAGAGAAACTAAAAATACTCCTAATAACCTCTAGAACTTTATTAGGAAAATTGTAACCATCTCTCGGTTCAAAAAAATGATTTTGGAAGTTTATTTTGCAAGTGGGTTTTGCGTCCCACTTGGTTGTTGTGTGACAAGAGTTTCAGACGGTATTACAATAAACAACCCGAGAGTTTCCTTGGTATCTTGAGCCTTTCTCATCATAATAAAATTCTTTGAGATGTGATTAATTTTTATATATAGCCGAGTAAGTAGGAATCATTAAAAAAATTAAGTTAAAAATGAGCGTGTTTGCAGCCCAATTTTTAAGAACTTTAACCATTTCGGCCATCTTTTACAAAATTACATGTTTAGTTAGAACAACCTTTTGAGGGCCCCATATGGATTCTAACTACTCGTGGAACCTTTTTAAATATTATCTCATAATTTATAAATTATCTTCGAGTAGTTCTAGCACTTATCAATTCAGTTGAGGTTTCCCCCTACTACAAGTTTGCAGGGCGTTCCATCATGCACAAATCATCATATATCTCACCATCATCTGCTTCCTCAAAATTTTTATATACATCACATGGGGAGTGTCATAAGAAATACCTATCACACAATTTGATAACATTTGCCTCCTCCACAGTAGAAACCCTAGCAATCAAAGGATAAAGAACCAATCTATTCTCCCTTCATTGAGGTTGTTTATTTCCTAATCCCATGAACCCTTTCCCTCTGTCATCTAGTCTTTGATCACCTCTTGGATGAATTCTAGATCTCTCCTAACTCTGTGGATTTTGTTGACCCTTGGAGTTCTGTCTAATCCCTTTTTCTTCTCTATCCATTTTATAGGATATCTCTTTAACTGCTCTAGCCAAATTTTGTACAACCTCTTCCAGATCCACAACTTTGTTTGATTGAGTCCGCTCAAGATCTATTAAATTGACACCCTCTCTCTTAGGAGGCTTTCCAACTGCTTTGATGTTATTTTCTATTTCTAAGGCCATGGTGAAATCCTTCCTTAATGTTCTCGAGTTCTTATCTCTCAAGTAATAAGAAACCTTTTTATCAAAAGCATCAAAATATTTTATCAAACAAGACACATCACTTGGCCTTAGGATTTTAGGTAGCCTATTCAAGGTCTTATTAAACCGAGTGTTAAAATCATCAACATATTAATTTGGTTTTTTATTAATATTATCAACTTCAAATAAAAGGAACTCGAGATCGCCTTATCCCCATATTGCAAGCTAAAGGCATTTTTATCTCGGTCCATGAATCTATTGAATTATCTAGTAAAGAATTGTACGAGTGATGTGCATCCTCCTCAAGAGTATGAATAAATAACATTACATGTATTCAAACTTAGTTTAAAATAATTCATCATATTCACGAAGAGTCTTAAATGGTGGTCACCGGTGATGGCATTATTCCCTTGAAAATTTGGCAACCTATTTCTAACATCTTGTGGTACCATATTAGGATATCCATCCATACTCGAAATATATAGGTCCAAAAGTGTTGATAACAAAAGGAGGTCTAGGTGGAGGTTGGGCTATATTTCCTTGAGGCGATGAAATTACGGGAGAAACAAAATGATAGGGAACAAGGGATCTTTGGAGCACACGGGAGTATAGATTTTAAAATAGATATTCTCTATTGACTAAGCTTGTTGGAAAACCCTATCAACCTTGGAAGAAACAAGGGAAAACTTAAAGGCACTCTTTTCGGAAGCAAATGGTGGCCCCTCTACATTCGAGAGAACTCAAATTTATATAAAGATTACATGGTTCACAATCACTTGAATACGTATGGTAATATTCAACCACAAATTGATCACCCTTCAGGACTAATATCTCCCTTTTTGACTCTTGATCTCCTACTACTTTCCAGATTTGTTTTCCTTCTAAATTTTATTTTCCCATTTTTGGAAATAAATTTCAAGCATGGTCCCTAGTGAAGAGAGATCTTCTTCGCTCCATGTTTGCACAGATTGATGAAAATTTTCACTTAACACAAGTTACGCAATGGTAATCATCAAAATTTCAATTCAACATGGAGTCACCACTAAGTATTTTAACCTTAGTTGTGTAGATGCACTATAAGTAACTTGCCAAGTGCATATCAATGCTTAATTTCGTAAAGCTTGATAAATTTGACCTTCCTTTACTCACATTTATCACTATTGATGTAAATTTAGTACAATAATCACTAGAAACATGAAATCTTGCACAATGGACTTGTAATATTACACAAATCTTATAGATCTTAACAAAGGATGATGTATAAAATACATATTTTCACTTAAATCATGTTAGAAACATTACCCTAGTAGGCATGTGTATACATTTATAAAAATACTTCGTGGTAACAATGTCAATTTGGTGTTGTTTCCACACAAATAGGTCCTAATGTTCAAATAGATACGAAGCGATGCCAATTCGAGTGTTGTTGCTGCACAAATGGGTCTCGGTGTTCAAATTATCCTCGGCAGTGGTGCCAATTTAGGTATTTGTATCCAAATTGATTCTCCCGCGAGGGTCGAGAAGCATCACGAAACTGATAGGATGCTTAGAGACAAACGAACCATGATATGAGTCATTTTGTAGCCGGGGATGGGATTCAGATGACTCTTTATCACTTGAGAGTTAGAGAAGTGGATAACACCTCACTGAGGGTTTGATCTACCCTCACTACTTTAGGTTGTGCCTTTAACCAGGGTGAGAGGACCCGTTCTGTAACTCGTGTTGGTGAAGGACATCAAGAGATCCTTCTTTGCACAATTTTCATGAGAACCTTGAGAAAATATGATCAATAAAACAAAAGATAACTCTCAAGAGATGTCCCACTCGAGAGTGGAGATGTTTCACGGAAAACGTTTTGGGTTACTAAAGACAATAATTGAATCTTGACTGTCCCTACATACTTTGGCACTAGAATTTGTTCATTTGTGGATATGCAGTACAAATAGGGGTAGTTCATGTACGATTCATCATTTGAGAAATTTCTTGGTGGGAAGTTAAGCAAGATAGAGCATATTATACAAGATCTTTGAGAGCCTTTACAGAAATTGGAAAACTCAAAGAAAGAATCCTTTAGAACAACCAATATATTCCTTGACCAAAAGGTGTGTGTCGATGGAGGCCCAGAGATGCATGGTTTCACACACTCTTAGAGAATTCAACACAAAGGTTCATGCTAAAGACTCAATTAAATGGTAGAAATCCCTGGTTCGTCACACCTAAGATACACTCATAGGATTACAATGAATCTTTATCAACATAGTGAGAGCAAAGTGATTTTAAATTTTTTATTTCTTTACCGGATGAAGGATGTTCTCATAATGAAATTACAAATGCAAAAATACTAACACATAGACGAGATCTTGTGTGACTTGAAAACATAACATAAGATTGTAATAGGAAGAAGAAATTTTTTTGAAAACATTCTAAAAGAAAAGTAGACACAATAATGCACATGATCAACAAAGAGTCATTCAAGGTTCATTAGTTTCATCAGCAGAGGAAAGTTTCCTCAACAATCTCAGATCCTATCAATGGATGTACATTTACAACCACCTTGACATGATTTAATCCAAAGACACGAAAAATGAACTATTCTCTTAGGCATGGTCTCTCGGAAAATGGTTTCTCTCAAACTTTCGCAGAAAAGTTAACCTCAACCTTTTGCAAGAGTATTCTCATTGCATTTATACAATTTCACTTGCTCACTCATCCCAAATTTTCCCCCAAAAGAATAATATTCAAGGAATCCTTTTTTTGTTACAAGTTTGTTCCAGAAAGTGATGTTTAACAAATTTACACCCAAAAGCTACCAGGTGGATAAATCATGAATTGATCACATTTCTCAGACCCTCAACCATGACTGGGATGCCATGCCATAACTTTTTGACAGTCCTTCTAATCATTCTTTTATTCTATCATGCAAGAAATCCCCTTTTAATAATTCACAGGTGGCTCCATATGGCTGGATCTGACAAGCAATCCTTTTCACCCTCGAGAATACACCTTGAGAAATGAGTGCCCTGCATGGATACCTACATTTGTGCCTCTCAGAAATGAGTGTCCTTGCATGGATTATACCACATACCTATGCTGCGAGTTCGAGTTGGACAAGTGCAAAGAGGAGCCAGCAAAATCCTCCATGTGTTTCCTTGGCACAACTGGAAAGGTGAACTTAAGAGCGATGTTACAAAATGAGCGTGGGCCCTCTACATGTTAAGAACCCTAGATAGTTTCATTGGTTGATGAAAACTCAAAGTATGGGAAGGTCCAATGGAAGTTTCCATGTGTCTATTTGGTGCACCTTCAAATATGAAGTCTAGGGGAAGGACATCAAACAAGCACAGCTCTCCACGTGCCATGGGTTTAGGAAAGTTGCCTCGGCCTTTGAAAATTCTAAGTACAAAGAAGAGCTAGTGGAAATCTCCACATGTCTCTTTGACACACTTTTGATATGCTTCCCAAAAGTGTAGACCCAAAAAAAGTGTGGGTTCTCCATGTGTCTCAGCCCGGAAAAGTTGTTGAAATATTTTAAGGACTAGGGGAAGGTGCCACGTGCCTAGGGCCGAAGAAAGTTTCCTTGGCCATTGAAAAGTCTATGTATGGGTGGGGCCAGAGAATGTTCCATGTGTCTCTTCAGCACTTTTTGGTATGAAACTCAAAAGAAGGACTCCTGAACAAGCGTGGGACTTTCACGTGTCTAGGGTATGAAAAAGTTGCACCAGATACTTGAAAAAGTCTAAGTATGGGAAGATCCAGTGGAAACCTCCATGTGTCTCATTGGCACTCTTATTAAAGTAGAATTTAGGGAATGCCCCCAAATATACATGGACCCTCTGTTAGGATAAATTTTATTATCCTAAATATTAATTATGCATAGTTAGATTATTTAATTAATTTTATTAATTAAATAATGAATGGTTATATTGTTATATGGTTAATCAACCATATTTGTCTGTATACACATTGTTATATTGTTTTCAACAATATATTTGTTTTTATGTAATTGTTGCTTCCCGGGTGATTTGGAAGCTTGCTTATTCTGGTTTTTGGTTGCACCTGTGCAACTCATTTTCCCGGATGTATTTGGCTGTGCAATATCTATAAATATTGCAGCCCATCCTCTGTACTTTTTTACTTGATTGAGATTAATAAAATCTACACAGGCTTCCGTCCCTGTTTCTCAATCTACATTTGGTACCAGAGCGAAATTCTGGCCCTGTGAAGGAGTGGAAAAAGAATGCAGCAGAGAGAGAGAGAAGATTGGAGAAGAGTATGCAGCAATAGAGAGCCTGTGCAGCCTCCTGCAACCTCCCAGCCTCATCTCTGCCTTTCCACATCCCCCAGTTCGTTCCAGGTGTTTGGAACGCAAATTTTTTTTTGCACTGGCGCACTCAGCACCAGTCAAAAATTGCTCCAGGTATTGATAATAATAATAAAAAAATTCCCAATAAGGGTTTTGTTTTACTGTATTTGGAATTTGCTTGGCTTGTTTTGGAGGTCTGTATATGTACCTGCAGTGATCAAGAATCAAACAGAGCAAAGAATAATAAAAAAAAGGAGAAGGAGGCGCCCACGCTGGACCTGCACAAAATATACAGTGGAAAAGGAGAATAGGCGGCCAAAGAAGAGGAAAAGCGGCCTGCATAAAGAATGTGAGCAAAAACGACTTCATTTGTCAGTGCCCTGTCCTCCTACGCCTGCACAAAGGAGATAAAAATGTTTTTTTCTTAGTATATGCGCCCATGCGCGGCCTGCACAAGGAAAAACGTTTTTTTGAGCAAAAACTCGCCCTTCTCCTCTCGCCCGTGCCATTTGCTGCCCCCAGCGACTTGCACAAGGAAATACAAGCAAACAACAAGCAAATGAAGGCTTAGATTGTAAAAACACGCCAAATAAGGAAAAAACGATTGCCTGTAGTAAAAACGCGGCCTGTACAAGCACATTCATTAAAAAACGCGGCCAGGCAGTAAAAAATGCGGCCAAGGGAATAAAAAATAGCGGCCAAGGAAGAAACGCGGCCAAGGAAGGAAGATCTGCGCCCAAACACAAAAAACGCGGCCTGTACATGCAAAACAGTGCGTGGAAAGGAAAAAAACGCGGCCATAGGAGAATACAAAGGCGTGGAGGTGAAAAGAAAAGCTTCAGATCTGTTTTTAGGCAAATACAACCCTAAAAACGCCCCTTCACCAGCATGCGCCACGTGGAGGCTCACCAAGTTGCATTTTTTTAAAGGTAAGTCAATTTTACTTATCATTAAATACAAATTTCTTCCTTTCATAGTCCAAGCGCCCCAAGTGGGCAAGTTGGTTAGTGCATGTGCCTTGGGAGTGAGAGGTTTGAGGATCAAATCCCACAAAAAACACTCAAAAACTCTCCTTTTGCATCGGCAGGAAATTTGAAGCTTTGCTAAACTTAGCGAGCTTTTGAATTTAGTTACACCTAACTAAATTTAGCGGAGAAATCCCTAACTTAGGGTAAAAAAATTTCTCCTATCAGTACGTTTTCTCATTCAGGACATTTTTGCAAAAGGAGACCCACCTAAAAATTGCATTTTCAGCTATATTTTTGCAATTTTTAGCATTTTGGGTTCAGGAGGTCACCAAGACCAAACCAAATTTTTGCTGTTATTCAAAATTGTACTGTATATTGTACTAATTTGCAGGTTGCCATAGTCAACTGCAAAACTTTGAATCGTACTTAAACTGGCATAATTGTAATAAAAAAAAGTAAAATTGGTTCTGTAACACTCACGAGATCCTAGATCTCATTCGCAGCGTTCGGTATATACAGTGCCTCTGGGAAGCACTTACGGGTAAAGCCGTCGCGACTACTACTGCACTTAACGCCTAATATAGCTGCAACAATGTCATCTGGGCATCATCCCTATAAATCAACGGGGAGTAATAAGGTCACAAAGTGCACACACTATGAACCATCCCATCCGTCGTGAACGATTGCAAGACATAAATCCGGATGAGAAATTATCTGAGTATATAGCGAAGTTACGTGTGCGTATGAGGATATTTATTTGAGCCGGTGTCAATAATCACATAGACCCCAACAAAGATCTTGTCTTGGTACCACATATCGAATTATTTAATGCCTCACACCGGGTATAAAGAAAGGGCGAGCTTCTTCCACGCACCGATGGGTATATCGGAAGGCGCGTATATAGAAAGGTTTGGTATATCGATGATGGTATATAGATTGGGAGACCTTATACCTGGAGTGATAAGAGCCAAACCATGTCAGTGATCTCTGCAAAATGGGCACCAATGCCCCCAAATTTTTTCTTCCGGATTCACAATTGCTCAGAGGAAGCAACTATGCTGCTTGGAAGACAAAAATAAAAACACAACTTGAGTTTGAAGAAAATGGCGCTGTCAGGATCGGTACTCTAACCAGATCACCAACGGATGCAACACAACAATGACAATTTGATAGAGTAGATCAGAAAGCAAAACTCATCATTTTGTTTGGAGTGTCTGACGATGTGCAAGTCCACATTCGAGATGCCACATCAGCAAAAGAAGCGTGGGATAAGCTGAGCACAATATATGAGGCCAAGAACAAGAATGTCATACTCAATTTGCGAGTCGATTACATACATTGAAATTCAAACAGAATGAGAAAATTGAAGCATTCCTAAGAAGAGTTGCAGAGTTGAGGGCTTCACTTCTAGCCCTAGTAGAAGAGGTCAAAGATGAGTCTCTCATTCCCATTGTTCTGAGAGCTCTCCCTTCTTCTTACCGAATTTTTGTCACAACTCTAAACTTGTCAGATACAACAATTAGTTTTGACAAGCTAGTAAACCTACTGCAACAAGAGGAAGCAATGCACAACAAGGATGATGAAGAGGAGCAGGCACTGTCTTCACATCAAAAATGGAAAGGAAAAGGTAAAGGAAAACCTAAATCCTATCAGAAGTCCCCACATCAGAATCAGTATCATGGGGACAATCAACAGAAGAAGCGATGTCCAATTTGCAAAAGAGGACATGACTTGCAAGAATGTTGGTTTAACACATATAAGAAAGGTTCATCAAGCAATTCTGGACCACAACAACAACAAACTTACAAGGGACATTCAAACAACTATCACGGGTAGAAAAAGGGGAACTGGAAAAGAAGACCCCACCAGCAAGGTAATATTGCTGAGCAACAAGATCAGTCAGACAATGAAGACTTCTTGTTCACTGCTCGATCAAGTGAACCATCCACGTCATCTAGTGACGTCTGGTATGTTGATTCAGGAGCCACTCGACACATGACCGGCCCAGACTGGTTTATTTCAATGAGGGACACGCCATCGAAAAATCATGTTTCATTGGGAGATGATTCTTCATATACAGTTCAGGGGATTGGAAACATTTCTCTACCCCTTGGTTCACGCAAATGCAGACTATCAGATGTTCTATATGTCCCTGGGTTGACAAAGAACCTTCTTTCGGTCAGTCAACTCCTAGATCACAACCTGAAAATTGACTTTGATAGTCAATCCGGCAAGAAAATGTGTTTGATTCGAGATAAATCCAGAGGCTCGAAAATAATTGCAAAAGCCTCAAATGTGGGACGAATGTTTCAACTTGATTTCATTCACAAAAATGATCAAGCACTTGTGGCTAAAAACTCCACCTCAGCTCAGTTGTGGCATCGGAGATTTGGTCATGTAAGTTTCAAATATCTCGAAACACTTCGCCGGTGTAATATGGTACATGGGCTACCATCTCTTCAGAAGGATACAGACAAGTGTCCTCACTGCTTAGCAGGAAAACAACACAGAGTTTCATTCCAAAAGAGTACTTTTCGAGCTCATGGTAAACTTGACCTGGTTCATACCAATCTATGCGGTCTAATGCAGCCAAGTCATTCAGGGTTCCAGTACTTCATGCTCTGTGTTGACGACTATTCATGGAAAATGTGGATTTTTTGTCTTCGCAAGAAAAGTGAAGCCTTTGAAACATTCAAAAAGTTCAAAGTGGCAGTTGAGAAAGAAACTGGTTATCACATCGAACTCTCCACTCGAGATCGAGGGGGAATTCACCGTGATGAGTTCGAGAGACTAACTACAAACTCACGGGATTCGTCGACAAATGCCTCCTCCACACACACCGCAGCAAAATGGTGTTGTCGAGAGAAGAAATCATACTATCATGGAAATGGTGTGATGCATGATCGATGATTCCGACCTTGCAAAGACATTTTGGGCAGAAGCAGCAAAACAGTCAGTGTATTTGTTAAATAGAGTGCCCACAACTGCTCTTGATGGAATTACACCACAAGAAGCATGGTCAAAAAGGAAACCATCCATTGCACACCTCAGAGTATTCGGGTGCAAAGCCAGCATGCACATACCCAAACAGAACAGAAAGAAATTGGACATGAAGTCACAAAATCTCATCTTCATTGGATACAGTGAAGAGACTCTTGGGTACAGACTGATGGATCCTAAGACCAGAAAAGTCTACACAAGCAGAGATGTTGAGTTTTTCGAGAAGAAGGAAGCAGAGACTCCTCCTCCGGACTCGCAAGATGTAGATTTTTCACCAGTTGTAAAAACTAAAGCTAATGTTCCCTCAGAAGATGAAAGTGATGATGGGGATGATGGTGTTGATCAGATAGAACCACAACCCATGGGAACAGCTCAATGTATGCCTAAATGGTGTACAAGCACATTACGAGATGCAAGATTGGATGCTCCACTGGATACATCCACCCCTGGACCACGGACTCACAGTAAAGCAAGAGAAGAAGTTAACTTTGCTTTGATGAGTAGAGTCATTGAATCAGACGAGCCCTCTATAGTCCAGGAAGCCCTACAGTCAAAAGCTTGGAAAAATGCCATGGATTCGAATATCAATCGGTGATGAAGAATAACACTTGGCGAGCTTCTCGATCTTCCACCGGGGTAGAAACCCCTTGGATGCGAGATGGATATTCAAAACTAAGTACAAAGAGATGGGACGGTGGACAAGTGCAAAGCAAGACTTGTAGCAAAGGGGTACGCATTAAAAAGAAGGCATTGACTATGAGGAGACATTTGCTCCACAACTAAGATTAAAATGATCGGGATGATATTTGCTCTAGCTGCTCGATTTGGTTGGAAAGTTCATCGAGATGGACGTAAAAAGTGCCTTCCTGAATGGAGATTTACAAGAAGAAGTCTACATGACTCAACCTGAGGGATATATTGTACCTAGTCAAGAAGAAAAGGTATGCAGACTCAGGAAATCTCTGTATGGCCTAAAACAGGCACCTCGGGCATGGTACATCAAGATTGATGAGCATCTCGTACAACATGGATTTGTCAGAAATCCATACGATCCCAATCTCTACCTCAAAAATCAAGGGGGGGAGATGGTGATTGTTGTAGTTTATGTCGATGATCTAGTCATCACTGGCAGTTCAATGAAGATGATTGATGAAACGAAGAAAGATCTTAAGCGATCATTCGACATGACAGATCTTGGGCTTATGCACTACTGTCTTGGACTAGAAGTATGGCAGAAAGAGAATCATATCTTTGTTTCTCAGATGAAATATACCAAGACAACGCTCAAGAAGTTTAGGATGATGGATTGCACACCAATTGCTACACCTATGGAGAATAGATTACAGTTATCTCGTTCAGATCCATCTCCTGAGGTAAGTGCCACTCTCTCTGTAGGTGATTGGGAGTCTCATTTACCGACCTACACTAGACTAGATATTAGCTTTGTAGTGAGCTATCTATCCGGTTCATGCAGGAACCCAAAATTTGTCATTGGAAAGTAGCAAAGCACATTTTGAGATATCTCAAAGGATCAGTGGATCTTGGTCTAGAATACAAGAAGAACGAAAACTTCTTCTTGACTGGATATTCGGATTCAGATCATGCAGGTAACATTGATGATAGAAAATCCACTTCTGGATTTGTATTCTTTATGGGATTTGGACCAATATCATGGGGAAGTAAGAAACAACACTTTGTTTCTTCGCTCTTCCTGAAAGGTTTCGAGTATCGCTCGCAGAGAAGCCATGCGTGAAGCGATTTGGCTACGTCGCATACTGGAAGGACTTGGAATACCACAGGACAAACCGACCACCATGTATGTTGACAATGAAGGTGTTCTCAAACTTGTTCACAATCCAATTTTTCACGAGAGAACAAAGCACATTGAAGTTCAGGTTCATTTCATACGCGAACATGAGTTGAAGCACAACATCCGACTTGATTTTGTCCAACAATTTGAACAACGAGCATATATTTTCACAAAGTCACTTGCACGTGACAAGTTTGAGTTGTTCAGAGCATTTCTCTCCTCATCTCTTGAGACAATGCACAATTAAGGGGGGGAATGTTAGGATAAATTTTATTATCCTAAATATTAATTATGCATAGTTAGATTATTTAATTAATTTTATTAATTAAATAATGAATGGTTATATTGTTATATGGTTAATCAACCATATTTTTCTGTATACACATTGTTATATTGTTTTCAACAATATATTTGTTCTTATGTAATTGTTGCTTCCGGGTGATTTGGAAGCTTGCTTGTGGTTTTGGTTGCACTGTGCAACTCATTTTCCCAAATGTATTTGGCTGTGCAATATCTATAAATATTGTAGCCCATCCTTTGTACTTTTTACTTGATTGAGATTAATAAAATCTACACGAGCTTCCATCCCTGTTTCTCAATCTACACCCTCCACGTGTCCCAAGCTTAAGAAATTTGCATCACACACTTGAAAAGTCTAAGTATGGGAAGATCCAGTGGAAGCCTCCACGTGTCTCCCTTGCACAACTTTAAAGGTCAAACTAAGAGTTGAATCCTCAAATGAGCATAGGCCCTCCACGTGGAAATGATTTGAATTGAAGTAGTTATGAGAATCTCAAAATGCCTAGGCAACCCACCTCTCTGCCACTAACTTTTGATGTGGGTCCCAGCGGAGTTGTAGATCATTTCATAAGTTTTCTTGTTTTCACCATGTTGGCTTGGAAATTTTTCTAGGGGGAAAAATTGGTGGTCTCCAAAACAAAACTATGGGAATCTAAGTCCCTCTACTTATAACAATACAGTTGTCATATTGTGCATGAAAAATAAGTGGATTCAATAGTGGTTTTTCAACCAGAGATCCATAGGGGCACTCCAATGACACTATGGCCAAGCCTGCAATTTCTTGTAAGGAAAGAAAGTGGTCTCGAGAGAGGGAAAGGAGAGCTAGGCGAAGGTAAGGAGATCAATTATGGAGGTAGAACATCAGAGGCCTACAAACATTGATCAGAAAGTTTATAACATGCATTTAAATGGAAGAAGAATACAAATTTGCAAACCAGAGCTACAAGATGGAATAAAAACGCATTGGTCACAAATTACCAATCGATTCCTCCATCAAAGGGGTATAAAATCCTTCTTTTATTATTGTAGATGAAGTAGAAACTTTTACAAGAAAAGGAATTGGAATAAAAGTACAAAAAGATGAAGCTTAGAAGAATGGTGACTATTGTTTTTGTCCTCTGTTCATGAAAATCATTTAGTCTTCTAAAATCAATGCACCCCTCTACAATGACTTCCAAAATTTATGAAATATCTCACACGAGGCAATTATAGCTTCATAAACGACCAAGAAGTAGTTACAATCGAGATCCAATCGGTTGGCACCGTTTGAATCCATCTTTCACGTGAAAAAACAACCATAGAGGGAAATGCCGAGAATTTCATAATTAAAATGGTTACAAACTTTCCAAATTGAATTTGGGTAATTATTTTTAAATTTTGGGCCTTTAAATATGAGCCATCCACATGGCGGGAGAAAATTGGAGTGAAGTTGGGGAAACTTTTGTGTTTTTACATGCGAGAGACGTATTATGAAATTTCTCCCACAAAAATCCATCAAAATTTAAAAATGAAAATTCCATCATGTGGATAATTTCATGAGCTTTCCATTGATACCAAAAATGTGAAAATATGAGTTCTAGATCCAAACATATGTCCTCTTGAAGATTTAGGAAAATTTGGCAAAATTAGGGAAAAATTCGGGTTTGCGGGCCAAAATTTTACCTTTTTCCCTCTTTTTCAAATTAGGAAAAATTTCCCCAAAATATCCATGCCCCACCAACCTGATGACACAAGGAAATTTTTGGTTCATCTCGTGTGCTTCAGATAACATTTCACCCTTTTTGCCCCGTAATGGAAAATTTTCCCAAAGTCCTTCATCAGCCTGTCCTCCGCTGTTGATGTTGACACGTGGCACCTTTTGATTCGATGCGGTCCAACATTTCACTTTTGATATTTTAGCCAAAAGGATAAGTGTCAAATTTCTCTCTCCACCTCTCGCCAACCCACCAGTTTCCTTAGAAAAATTTCCTCCTTACCTCTACGGGCCCACCTGTGGGGAAAATTTTCCCTCCAAACTCTGTCGAGCCATATCTTGCAAAATACATGGACTTAGGAGGACTTCCTTTCCTTTCTGGAAAGGGGAAATAATTCTCTATTTGATGGAGGTGTTTCTAAGAATCCTTGATCTATTGGGAGTTCTAGATTTAAAAATACTCGAGACTAGACCATTTTCAAAGGGTAACAACTCAAACATTTCTATGTCTAGACTTGGAAAAAGAAGGAAAATTTTTAGGGGACAACAGTGGCTCTAGCTTGGGGATAGGGCATGGATTGAATATAGAGAAAACATGGCATGAGGATCTAGAATCTCAAATTTTAAAACATATAATTTTGATCGATTGCCTTATCCATTGGGCCTTCAGAGAGTCATGTAAAACTTCGAGGAAAGCAAGAAGGAAGAAGAGGACACACAAACCAAATACACACCAAAACGAAGAGGAAAAAAACTATGCTAAAAGGTGAGGGACAACTCACTTTCACTGATGACATAGCTTCAAATATTACCCACTTCTAGGCAATAATATTGGAGTCCCATCCAAGTATGATAGCAGGAAAACATTCTCACCACAAGTTCCAAGAATTCGGAAAGGTCCTAGCCATAAAGAATCAAAATTTCCATGACTACCCTTTGGTTCTCTTCTCTTTTCCCAAAGTAGAAAAAAAATCCAACTCTGAACTCTCTTGCCTTGGTCCTTTTGTCAAAGAGCTTTTTCACTTTCAGCTGATGTTCTTTGATTTTATCAACCACATGAGATCTGCTTTCTTCCAGCCTCTCAAGAAAAAGGATCCTTTTGTCAATGGAGTCTTTGTATTGGCCATCATCCACCGCTTGAAGAAATCTGAGAGCTGGCATTTCAATTGTGATGGGGATCTCTGCTTCAACTCCATACAACAGCTGAAAAGGTGAAGTACCAATGGCCTTCTTGGGAGTGATCCTGTCATCCCACAATGCATCATATAATCTCTTGTGCCAATTCCTCTGATTCTCATCAACAAGATTTTGGAAAATGGTCACAATGTTCTTGTTACTTGACTCAGCTTGACCATTTCCTTGTGGATAGTAGTCAAAAGAATGTGCTAGAGAGATGCCAAAGCGTAAATAAATTTGTCAATTCTCTTGGAGAGAAATAAGTGGAATTTTCCACAACAATTTTTTGAGGAACTCCAAAATAGACAATGATGTATTCTTTGATGAAACTGCAAACTACTTCAAAACTAGCTTGTTTGGTTGGAATGGCTTCCACCCATTTGGTGAAGTAGTCCGTGGTAGTGAGCACATAAGTATGCCCAACACTTGAATGGGGATTCAACATGCCAATGAAGTCCAACCCCCATTGTTGAAATGGTTCTTCAATAATCATAGGCCTGAGAGGCAATGCAGCTAATTGTGGTTTTCCAACAAATTGCTGGCATGCTTTGCATTTAGAAACCCAGCTTTGAGTATCAACAAAAAGAGAAGGCCAATAATATCTACCTCTGAGAATCTTGTGGGTAGTCACCATTGCTGAGAAGTGTCCACCACATGCTTGGTCGTGATAGGCTTTAAGCAACTTTCCTTGTTTCTCTTTATCAACACATTAAAGGAAGCAACCATCCATTCCTTTCTTATAAAGCGCATGATTCTAGATCACGTACTTGGTTGATTTCAGTTTGAGAGTCCTTCTTTGCTTGTAATCTAGATGAGAGGGACATTTTGCATAAGAAGAAAATTGATGTCTGCATACCACTCATCAGTAGTGGTTACAAAGAGAACTTGTAGGTAGTTTTTTGGGCAAGTTATATAAGTTTCATCTTCCTCTCCATGCTCAACTTTAAGAGTTTCATGTTCTGAAATTAATTGGCACAGCTACTTCCTCTTACCAGATGGGAAGGCCAAATCTCCAGGTTGTACTCTTGAGTTTTTGTGATCCAATTCCCCCTTTTGACTCGAGATCTTGCTGTGTCAAAATGGATTTGATTTCACTTCCAGGGACCATTACCATAGTATGAGAATTGAGAATGTAGAAGCAGAATTTTTTTACAACTTTGACCACTGCGAATGCGTGCTTTTCCAATTGACTGTAATTGAGCTCATGTTTCTTCAAAGGATAACTCATGAAAGTAATCAGTTCTTCCAAATATTCGTCATTCTTCTGGACAAGGACAACAAATAGAGTGTGTTCTAAGGCATAACAATACATGATGAACTCTTTGTTAAAATATGGAGATACAAGAGTAGGAGCTTTGGCAATAGCTCTTTTTATCTCTTCAAATGTATTTTTCCCTTCATGGCTCCATTTGAAACTTGATTGAGGCCTCATCATAGAAGTGATGTGCTTTTTCAGTTCAGCGAACTCAGGGACAAAGCAACAAAGAAATTTTACCTTCCCGAAGAATGAATGCACTCCTTTCTTACTAGTGGGTAGAGATAGTGCTTGAATAGCTCTTACTCTTTCGGGGTCAATGTGTGCTCCATGTTTGTTCATGATGTGTCCCAAAGAACTTGCCTTCTGTGACTCCAAAGATGCATTTCTTGGGATTTAAAGATATACCGTGTTTTCTACACCTTGCAAGAACTTGTTCTAAATGACAGATGTGCTCTTCTCTTTCCTTTGAAAATACCGTTAGATCATTCAAATATACAACAATGTAATTTTTCAAATCACTAAAGGCCAAGTCCATTTCTCTTTGGAACATTTCTCCCACATTGATTAGGCCGAAAGGCATTCTGCTATAAGAAAAAGTGCCCCAAGGAGTTGTTTTGTTGCAGTCTTCCTCTGCCACTTTGATTTGGTTATACCCTGAAAAACCATCAAGCAGAGAGAGCATCTCAGATCCAGTGACCACTTGAAAAATGTGATCCATGATGGGTAGAGGATAGTTGTCTTTGAGTGAGGCTTGATTCAAATTTCTGAAATCAACACATATCCTTATCTCCCCATTCTTCTTTCTTACTGGCACAATGTTAGCCACCCATGTTGAGTGGTGAATGGGAAAATGATTCTGGCATTCAAAGCATCTTGGTCACTTCTTCCTTGATGATATCAACAACATTTAGATTATAGGGCCTTTGATTTTTCCTGAAAGGCTTAGCACCTTGCTTCAAAGGAATGGAATGGTGCATTTCTTTTGGCTGGAAAGACTTGAGTTCTTCATAGGAGTAAGCTAAAACATCAGAATATTTCTTGAAAGAGTAACAAACCTTCTCTTCTCTTCAGGCGAGCAGCATTTACCAATGTTTACCATTCTTGGATCTTCTGAAGTACCAATATTTTCTTTTTCAAAGTCGATGGACACTAAGAAGATAACTTCTCCTTCTCTTGAATGAATCTATCATGTTTGTCAAACAGGTCTTCCAAAGAGACTAAGCCTTTGGGAATTTTGTTTCCTTTCAGTCTGATCATTCCCTCATCATCAACTTCATCAATTCCATCAGCTTCTTCCTCAACAACAACTTCTCTATGAGGATTGACACTTCCTTCAAAGAAGAGATTATTGAAATTATCTCTTTGCTCTAAGAAGCTCAAAATTTGATTGTCATCATTGAAGACTTGCCAATGATTACCATTATCAGGTACACTCGGTCTGAAAACCATCTCAATGGTTATCTTATCTTTTCCAAAGGAAGGATGAGGTGTTAATAAGGAGGCTAACACAACAAGAGAATCAACCCTTTCATTTTGTGCCCTTGGAATGGATTCAATAGAGAAAGCATCGAATGATTCAATACAATCCCAAACCCAATTTTTGTAGTGTCTGAGCCTTGGGTTCTTCACTTGATATTGCTGGTGGATTTATTTCACTATTACCTTTGCATCACCAAGGCATCTTAGCTTCTTGATTCCCATATCTTCTACAACACTCATTCCCAAAATAAGAGCTTTGTATTATGTTGTGTTGTTTGTGTTGTCAAACTGTAGTTTGTAAGCAAAAGGATGCATTTCCTTTGAAGGTGAATACAAAACAACACCAGCTCCAGAACCTTCCTTGAATGACTACCATCAAATTCCATCATCCAAATCTGATCTTCTTCTTCCTCCATGAGAAGTGGCAGGTTTTCATCTTTTTGTGATGTGAGGAAGTAATTTCCTAACTCAGAATCTTGAAGAAGGATGTTAGCTCTTGGATCATCAGACTTCTTTACTGTGAACTTCATCTTTCTAACATGCAACAACCTCTTCATTTCACCTTTGACTGGGATAGTAGTAGATGACCAGTCCATTTTAATTTCTCCACCTAGATCTTTGCAAAAACTTCTTCTTAGAAGCATGCCAAAGGATGCTGGGATGTCTCGCCACTAAAATAGTTAGGAGCACCTTCTTGTCAGGGAAATCAGCCAGAGCTACTTTTGCATCCTTTATTCTTCTAATCAGCATAATTTGTTTAGATTCAATGGAATAACAAGATCCATTTACTCTCGTTAAGTTAGGACAAGGGAAATTGTAACTTTGAATGACATTACATTATCAGATGCTTCGGAATCAATGATACAAGTGTTCAACTCAAAGCCATTTATGAGGAGAGACAAATAGAAAGGCTCAACTCTAGTTGTTTTGGAAGCACTGAGAGCTAACATATTTTGAGATGGAGGTGTGGATGGCATTGGAATAAGTCCTTTAGAAGTGGAACTTGAGGATATAGAGCTATTGCCCTGGACTGCATTAATGAATCTGTCAAATTCGGTCAAGTGTGTTTGTCAAGTACTCTAACTCGAGAGTTGGACTTTGGTTTTTCTTGCATGCTCTACAAAATAAAATGGGGCAATACTAGATGAGGAGGAGGCTCCTGGGATGAAAGAGGATTTACCTAGCAAGGGCTTTGAAGGAACCTTGGATATTTTGGATGAAGGATTTTCTCCTAAAGGTGAAATAGTCGGTTTAGTAGAAGGAAAATGTACAGCCTTTAGCTGAACTGTAGGTACTTTGGCAGAGATTCCAATGGAAGGGGAAGTAATATTAACAACTGTAGGACTAGAAGGAGAAAAAGACTTATTTGTTATGACAGCATGATCCTTGACATCAACCAAGTTTGGTTTTTCTTTAGCAGAATCCATGGAGGGCAGCAATGGAAAACCTTTGTTGATAATCCTCTTTTGTGTGACCTCAGAAGTGGAAAATTCTTTGGTTTTCTTTTCCTTTGCAGCCACCGAGGATGGGGTGTTCTTCTTGGACTATGTTCTGGTGAAAACAACACATGAAAAACTTGGCATTTCCTCCTCTTCTTCTTCATCATCATCAATGAATTCAAATAGGCCATTGTGCATGTCAACCTCCTCAACTTCTAGGTAGCTTTCATAGTTTTCTTCATCATCTCCCTCAAGCTCATCAACTTCAGCTTCCTCTCTTATATCTCTCAGAATGACAGACAACATTGAATAGTAGTGCTTCAACAAAGAAGCTAACGAGGAGGTGGTGTAATCTGCTGCCTATCATTAAAGTTTGGTCTTCTTGGATTGTTCCTCATAGTGATTTGTGACAGTTACTTCTTCAAGGAAACTAGATCATTGGCCATTTTTTGAAACATTGGGTCTATTGTGACTGAGCTTGAACTTTGACCCTTTTTCTTTCCATTTGGGCCCTTTACCTTTCCAGAAAGAATTAAATCATCATCAGTCTCGATTGCAAGGTCTTGAGCTTCCCTCAATGTTCTTGGTTGATATCTTCTGAGGAAGAAACCAACTTCCGATGGCAAGGCACTGATGAAGAACATCTTCAAGTTGTTTTCAGGAGGAACTACATCTTTTTGGATTCTTCTTGTCAATCTATCAAATCTTGCTATGAAATATCTCATGGACTCAAAGACTTCTTTCTTCATTTGCACCAATTGAACCAAGTCTTGGCCATCTTTTGTGCTCTTGAATCTACTTTCAAATGCACTCCTTATGTCCTCCCAGCCAGTGATGGATCTTGGGGAAGCATGTAAAACCACTCAGCAACTTTCTCTTGGAGTGACTCCACAAAAATTCTAAACGACACATCTTCATCTCTAACACCCAACACACCACAAGAAGTGATGAAATCCACTACATGTTTGTCAGAGAGTTAGGAGCCATTTCCTCTAAATTTAGGAAATTTATTTCTTGAGCCTCTTAGCAGATCATGGAGTATTCATGGAAGGGAAAGTAAACCAGTATTTATTCCCCATGGTAAATTGGGTCTACATGCTTCACGTTCATTATCATTCATTTTATTTCTGTTTCTAGCCTCTTCAGCAGCTAAGGATTCTTCTCTTTCCTCTTCCTCTCTTTGGAGTCTTTCAATCTCTTCAGGGTTGATCCCTAATCACTTCTTCCCTTTCAATTCGAGCTCTATCCACTTCCTCTCTTTCTAGCTCTTGTTCTTCTTCCTTAAGCTCGTCAACATTAGGATTCACGGGTCCTCCTGATATCAGCTGTCGGGTATACCTTTTTCTACCACTTGAAGACTTATTGTCTTCTCTGGGGTTCTTATATTTTTCTTCGTTCCTCTAACTCAGCAGCAAGTTCTTCTTCTTGATCCAAAATTCTTGAAGCAATAGAGTAATGGTCTACACTCTTCCTTTTACACCAAACAACCTCCCTTAGGTCAGAAATGATATCTTCTTGAATGTGAAAGAGCAAGGTAGGTCTCTCAATAGGAGGATGTGTGAGAATTGCCATGATTGGTATCCATGTGGATCATAAGAAACTTCAAATTTTCAATGAACTCCAATGGTATTTAATGACCCTATGGTCATTTCTAGGTGTAGATGCTGCAAAATATGCCCCACGGTGGGCGCCAAAACTGTTGGCTTGGAAATTTGTCTAGGGGGAAAATTCGTGGTATCCAAAACAACACTATGGGAATCTAATTCCCTCTACTTATAATAGTGCAGATTCTGTATTATGCATGAAAAATAAGTGGATTCAATGGTGGTTTTTCAACAAGAGATCCATACGAGCACTCCACTAACCCTATGCCAAAGTCCTGCAATTTCTTGCAAGCATAGAAAGTGGTCGACAAAGTGGGAAAGAGGAGCAGGAATGAAGGTAAGGAGATCAATGATGGAGGTAGAACATCAGAGGCCTATAAACATTGATCAGAAATTTTATAACATACATTTAAATGAAAGAATAATACAAATTCGTAAACCGAGCTACAAGATTGAATAAAAATGCATTGGTCACAAAGTACCAATCAAATCCTCTGTCAAAGGGGCATAAAATCCTTCTTTTCTTATTGCAACTAAAGTAGAAACTTGTACAAGGAAAGGAAATGGAAGAAAAATACAGAAAGAAGAAGCTTAGAAGAATGACGACTATTATTTTTGTCCTCTATTCATGAAAATCATTTATAGTATTACAAAATCAAATGTCCCCCTCTAAAATGACTTCAAAAAGCCATGAAATAGCTCACATGAGGTAGTTAAAACTTCCCAAATGACCAAGAAGTAGTTATAGTCGAGATCTAATCGTTTGACACCATTTCAGATCACTCTGTTATAGAAAAAACGGTCGTGGTGGGAAATGCCAAAGAATTTAATAATTAAAATAGTTGCAAACTTGCTAGACTGAATGTGGGCCATTAGATTTATCTTTTACGCCTTTAAATATGAGGCATCCATGTGGCAAGATAACATTCTTGCAAAGTTAGGGGAAATTTTTTGCTTTTTTTTCATTACAGAGATGTTTTCTCGATTTTCTCCCTCAAAACTTCATGAAAATTTAAAATTAAAATGTCCATCATGTGGATAATTTCACCATCTTTCCATTGATACCAAAAATGTGAAAAATTGAGCTCTAGATCGAAATATATGGCCTCTTGAAGATTTAGGGCAAAACTAGCAAAATTAGGGCAAAATTCGGGTTGCTCACCAAAATTTTACCTTTTTCCCTCTTTTTCAAATTGGGAAAATTTTCCCAAAAATCTGCATGCCCCCACCAACCCGATGACACGTGGTGCTTTCTGGTTCATCGGCGGGCTTCAAGATAACATTTCACCCTTTTTCCCATAGGGAAAATTTTCTCGAAGTCTTCGTTGGCCCGACCTCCACCGTTGATGTGGACATGTGGCACCTTCTAATTCGATGCGGAGATGCGGTCCAACATTTCACCTTTTATTTTTTTATCCAAAAGGCTAAGTGTTGAATTTCTCATCATGATCGTGTCAACCCGCCAATTTCCTTTTCAAAATTTCCTCCTTACCTCCACGGGCCCACCTAGGAAAAATTTCCCGTCCATACTCCACCGAGCCATATATTGCAAAATACAAGGACTTACGAGGAATTCCTTACCTTTTTGAAAAGGGGAAAGAATTCTATATCTAATGGAGGTGTTTCTAAGAATCCTTGATCCCTTGTGAAGTGCCAGATTTCAAAATACTGACTGGACCATTTTCAAAGGGTAACAACTCAAAAATTTCTAAGTCCAGACTTGAAAAAGAAATAAAATTTTGAGGGGACAAAACGCCAAAAGGGGAAAATCTACAAAATTATCGGCAACGCGCCTCCCCTCTTTGAATTTTCAATGTTGACTCAAATATGTGACATTAATTTTTCCCCACATTCTCATATAAAGGCAAAAATATTTAAAATGCTCTCGCGACCCACCTCTCCACCTTTAACCTTTCAAACTACCACGTGTCCTTCAGGGGTAAAAGTAAGAAATTTTCCCTACCGCTTCATATTGTTGAATAGCTAATTATATACTATCGGGGCCGCAAGACCAATTGGCATTTTTTTACAAATGTAACAAAAGTGACGAGTTTCACCAAAAAGACCTTCCACGCCACGTCTAATCAGAAAGGACCACGTATCCACAAATGTTGGGATAGGACTTATAAAGGATGTATAGTGGTGGAATATGCCCAACAACAAATTTTTTTCACATGGAGAGAAGAATGTATATAAAACCTAGACTTAATGTGATCCATGACCCAAGGAAATAACTGATAATGGAAAATGAATGATGGAGAAAGATTTCATGCATCCATACAAGGAGACAGAGAATACTTCAAACCATGCAGACTGAAAAATTTTGAACAAACAAGATGAGATTAAATTGAGCACTAACATCAGCTTTGACTCAGCGATGGGAACTCCTTGCGAGTGTCGCAAGAACAACATAATAGACCATGTGCCAAAAATCCATTGGGAAATGGAGTCAAGAACAAGCTTGCAAAGTAGAAAAACAATTTCCAACCTCCCAAGAATGAACCGAGAAACCAACAAAACCGATCACCAAGGACTAGGGAAAACCAAAATAGAAAAAATGCAAAAATAGAACAAAAACAAAAGACTATACACTGTACAATGATGCATGCCTTGATTCTAAGAAATCAGTCAAGGAGATGTTTCAAGTGCCTATGATTCTAAGTACGACCAAACCAAGAAGTCCTGATACTTTTTTAACTAGATATTTTCTTGTTTTCCTTCTCTATCCAAGCTACTACCTCACCATACTTTCCAAGGTTTATCTTTTGTGCCTTTACTAGATCTAGAACAAACCCCATCAAACATCAGAGTCTAGGGAGAACGAATCTACTTGGGATACTTGCACTTATTAATTGTATGCTCCTTAAAATCAGCGTAACCCACAAAGTTATACGCATCGACGTCTACATACAATACTTCATAAGAAGCATTGTTAGGGTCCTCAATGAGATATAACATTTTCTTCTCATTGTACAACTTCACAAGGTTCCCCTCAATTGGTATGGTGGTGTATGACATGTCCATTTGCACACTTCCACCTACACTAGCTACCCACTTTCTCGGATAATAACATCCCCCATTTGGTAGGACAGTCCACAATAACCACATTCATGGTTAAGCATTTTCCTGGAAAAGCTTCCAACTGCACTACTAATCCCTTGACATACCCAACTACTGGCACTTCTCTTGAATCCATAGCAATAAATTTCCCATAAGATACTATTACCTTGATATATTACTCATACATGACCTCAAGAGGCATTATGTTACATGTGGCTCTGAATCAAACATGCAGTTATGTACCAGCCTATCTTTAATAATCAAAGTGGTAAAAATGGATCCACATTAAGCTAAGATTCAACCAAAGAAGTTCCCAAATATAGCTTAGGTGATTCTCATAGTTCATCGAATACTTGTGGTATTTCGATTCTCAAATAATAGGAGGAACCTCTACATTTTTCAAACTCTTTCCCTGGTAATTTTTTCTTCCTTAAATCCCAAATATTCAAATGCCCTTTTCATATGCTCAGGGATTCTGAGTACTTCAACAATGGGAACATTAACCTTGATCTGACTACAAATTTGGGTAGGGCAGTGTTAGAAGGGAGACTCACAACTTCATCTGATAATATGGGAGTCTTCAGAATTTGGGCATGGGAAAGACCATAACTTTTATTTGGGGTAATTAGGCCTTTTCTAGATGTATCTTTCTTAGGGATTTCCTTGAAGATATTGGTAACAAATTGACCTTTTGGCTTGATTTGTGGCCCTCCCCTTTGAAAATTTTTTCCTGTTCTCTACCTGGATTCATCAATAGTTTCCTTTCCTCTTCGAAAGGGATCCCTCCATCATAATTTTTAATCATCAAAGCACTTAAGTATTCAAAATCATGTTTGGGTAGATCAAATGATTGTACCATATCAATTTCAAAAGTATTAATAGGAGGAAGAGGCATTACCCAAGTGCACACAATGAGAAATATTTAGTAGTTCGCACTTATAAATTAAGTTGGGGTTGCCACTTACTTTCATGAGTTTACTGTGTTGTTCCATCATGCACATATCATCATATGTCTCACCATCATCTACTTCCTAAACTTCTTTATCTACATAACATGGGAAGTGTCATAAGAAACACCTATCACACCATTTGATAACATTGGCATCCTCCATAGTAGCTACCCTAGAAGTCAAAGGATTTAGAACCAATATATTATTCCTTGGTTGAGGTTGTATATTTCCGATACCATGATCTGCTTTCCTCTCGTCATCCGGTGTGTGATCACTCTGGGATGATTTCTAGATCTCTCCTAACCCTATGGCTTGTGCTGACCCTTGGAGCTCTGTCCAATCCCTTTTTCTACTCTAGCTAGTTTATAAGATATCTCTTTAACCACTCGCCAAAGTTTTTACAACCTCTTCTAGATCCATAGCTTTGTTTTATTAAGGCATCTTTGGATTGATTAACTTGACACCCTCTCTCTTAGGAGTCCTTCAAACTACTTTGATGTTATTTTCTATTTGTAAGGCCATGATGAAATCCTACCTTAATGTTCCGTGTTCTTATCTCTCAAGTAATAAGAATCCTTTTTATCAAAAGCATCGAATATTTTATCAAATAGGACACATCACTTGGCCTTAGGATTATAGGTAGCCTATTCAAGGTCTTGTTGAATCGAGTATTGAAATCGTGAAAAGATTCATTTGAATTTTTCTTTATATTTTCAAATTCAGATAAAAGGAACTTGGGATCTCGTCTTATCTCGCATATTGCAATCTAAAGGCATTTCTCATCTCCTCCATGAATATATTGAATTATCCGGTAAAGACTTGTACTAGTCATGTGCATCCTCTTCAAGAGTATGAATAAATAAATTTACCTACATGTATTTAAACTCAATTTCAAAATATTTCATCATATTGACAAAGATTCTTAAATGTTTGTCACCAAAGTGATGGCATTATTCCTTGAAACTTACGCAACCTATTTCGACATCTTGTTACGTAATATTAGGATATCCATCAATACCTTTGAAATCTATACATCCAATAGTGTTAACAACAAAAGGAGGTCTAGGTTGAGGTTGGGCCATATTTCCTTGAGGTGGTGATCTTATAGGAGAAACAGAATGATATGGAATGAGGGGTATTTGGATCACATGGGTATAGCTTTCAAAACAGATATTATCTATTGACTAAGCTTCTTGGAAAACCCTATCAGCCTTGGAAGAAACATGGGAAAATTGAGAAGCATGCTTTTTAGAAATAAATGATGGCCCCTCTCCAGTTGAAGAACTAAAATTTAGATAAATATTACCTAGTTAAAAATCACTTGAAGACGTATGCTAATCTTCAACCATAGATTGAGCACCATTCAGACTGATATCTCCCTTTTGATCTGATAATCATCAAAATTTCAATTCAACACAAAGTCACCACTAAGCATTCTCACCTTAGTTGTGCCTATGCACTATAATTAACTTTTCCAAGTGCCTATCAATGCTTAATTTCTACAAATCTTAACAGATCCGCCTTCCTTTACTCACATTTATCACTATTGATGTAAATTTAGTGCAATAATCACTAGAAGCTTAAAATACTACACAATGGACTTGTAATCTTGCACAAATATTATAGACCTTAACAAAGCCAGACGTTTAAACAACGTAATTACACTTAAATCATGTAAGAAAAATTACCCAGGTTGGCATGTGTATGCATTCATAATAATAGTCCCAAAGAATGGCACCAATTGGGTGTTGTTTCCACACAAATATGTCTCAAAGTGTTCAAATAACCCCAGTAATGGTGCCAATTTGGGTGTTGTCTGCTGCACAAATAGGTCCTTGTGTTCAAATAATCCCTGACAACAACACTAATTAAGGTGTTGGTATCAAAATTGATTCTCCTGCGAGGGCCGAGCAACATCACGAAATTGGCAAGATCTTTAGAGACAAATGAACCATGATATGAAGCATTTTGTAGTCAAGGATGGGATTTTTCTGACTCTTTGTCACTCAAGAATTGGAGAAGTGGATAGAAAATCATTGCGGGTTCTATCTACCCTCACTACTTTAGGTTGTGCCTTTAACTAGGGTGAGATGACCCATTTTGTAACCAGTGTTGGCTCAAGACATCAAGAGATCCTTCTTTACACAATTTTCATGAGAACCTTGAGGAAATATGATCAATACAACACAATATAACTCTCACGAGTTTTCACACTAGAGAGTGGAGATGTTTCCTAGACAAAGGTTTGGGTTACTAAAGATAATAATTGAATCCTGATTGTCCCTGCATACTTTCACACTAGAATTTTTCATTTGTGGATACATAGTACAAATAGGGGTAGTTCATGTAGGATTCGTTGTTTGAGAAATTTATTTGTAGGAAGTTAAGCAAGATAGAGTGGATTATACCAGATCTTTGAGAGCCTTTACAAATATTGGGAAACTCACAAATAGAATGCTTTAGAATAGATAAGATATTCCTTGAACCAGAAGGTGTGTATCAATGGAGGCCAAAGATGCATGGGTTCATACACTCTTCTAGAATTCAACACAAAGGCTCATGTTAAAGACTCAATTAAATGCTAGAAATCCCTGGTTCATCACGCCTAAGATACACTCATAGGATTACAAACAATCTTTATCAACATAGTGAGAGAAAAGTGATTTTAAATTGTTTATTTCATTACCAGATGAATGCTTTTCTCATAATGAAATTACAAATTCCACAATACTAACACACAGACAAGATCTTATGTGACTCAAAGAGATTTTAACATAATATTGGAATAGGAATAAGAAAAACTATTTTAAAACAATCTGAAAGAAAAGTAGACACAATAATGCACATGATCAACACAGAGTCATTCAAGGTTCATAAGATTCATCAACAGGGAAATTTTCCTCAAAATCTCGTAGAGCTTGTTAATGGATGTACACTTACAACCACCTTGATTTGATTTAATCCAAAGACACAAGAAAATGTACTCATCTCTCAAATGGTCTCTCGAGAAAATGGTTTCTCTCAAACTTTCTCAGAAAATTTAACATTTGACCTTTTGCAAGAGTATTCTCATTGCATTTATACAATTTCACTCGGTCACTCATCGCAAATTTTTCCCCCCAAAAGAATAATATTCGAGGAATCCTTTATTTGTTAAAATTTTGTTCCAGAAAGTGATGTTTAAAAAATTTAGACCCAAAATCTACCAACTAGATAAATCATGAACTAATCATGTTTCTCAGGCCCTCAACCATGACTGGGATGCCGTGCCATAAATTTTTGACATTCCTTCTAATCATTCTTTTATTATGTCATGCAAGAAATCCCTTTTTAATAATTCTCAAGTTGCTCCATATGGCTCAATCTGACAAGTAATCCTTTTCACCCTCAAGAATACACCTTGAGAAATGAGTGCCCTCGTATGGATACCTACATTCATGCCTCTTAGAAATGAGTGTCCTCACATGGATTATATCACATACCTATGATACATTTCCTAGTTTTCCAAGTGCAAAGAGGAGCTAGCAAAAACCTCCATGTGTTTCCTTGGCGCAACTACAAAGGTGAAGTCCAGAGGCAGGTTCCCAAATGAGCGCAGTCCTCCATGTGTTCAGAACCCTAGAGAGTTACATCGTTTCTTAAATATTCAGATTATGGGAATGTCCAAAATAATCTTCCATGTGTCTGTTTGGCCCAAATTCAAATATGAAATCTAGAGGTGGGACTTCAAACAGCATAGATCACTGGTCCACATGCCCCGCACCCTAGAAAGTTTCCTCGGGTTTTGAAAAAGTCTCAATAAAAAGAGGAGCCAGCAAAAGCCTACACGTGTCTCTTTAATGAAAATTTTTATATGGTTCCCAAATGTAGATAACCCTAAAAATCATGGGATCTCCACATGTCTTTGCCTAGCAAGGTTGTTGAAAGAGTTTAATGACCAGCGGAACGTACTCATGTGCCTAGGGTCCGAGAAAGTTTCCTCAGCCATTGAAAAGTCTAAGTATGGGTAGGGCTAGCAGAATCTTCCACGTGTCTCTTTAGCATTTTTTTGGTATGGATATCAAAAGGAATCCCAAACAAGTGTGGGCCTTCCACATGTCTAGGGTCTGACAAAGTTACACCGGACACTTAAAAAGTCTAAGTATGGGAAGATCCAATGGAAACCTCCGCGTGTCTCCTTGGCACTCTTTTAAAAGGAACATTCAAGGGCACGTCTCCAAACAAGTGTGGGCCCTCCATGTGTCCTGTGCCTAAGAAAGTTGCATCGTGCTTGAAAATTCTAAGTATGGGAAGATCTAGTGGAAGCCTGCACATGTCTCCCTTACGCAACTCCAAAGTTCAAACTAAGGGGCTAATCCTCAAATGAGTGCAAGCCCTCCATGTGGAAAGGATTTGAATTGAAGCATGCCTGAGAATCTCAAAATGCTTTGGCGACACGCGTCTCCACTTCTAACTTTTGATTTGGGCCCCAACGGAGTTGCGGATCATTTCATAACTTTGCTCCTTTTCACCAAAAGGCAAAAATTTGTAAAATGCTCTAGCAACCCACCTCCCCACTTTGAATTTTCAATGCTGACTCAAACATGTGACATTAATTTGTCCCCGTGGAGTCGAAGCATTTTATAACTTTTCTCCTCCTCACAATAAGTAAAAATCTTCGAAATGCTCCAGTGATCCGCCTCTCGCCTTTAACCTTTCAAACCGCCACGTGTCCTTCTTGAGGTCAAAGTAAGAAATTTTTCCTAGTGCATCATATTGTTGAATAGCCAATTATATACTATCGGGGCCACGGGCCAATTTGGTATTTTTAAAAATGTTACAAAAGTGACAAGTTTCACCAAAAAGACCTATTGGGCTGCGTCCAATGAGAAAGGACCACATATCCATGGATGTTGGGAGAAGATTTATAAATCAGACACAACCGTGGAAGATTCCCAACAATAATGTTTTTCCCACGAAGAGAAGACGTAAATAAAACCTGATTCAAAGTGTGATCCACGACCCAAGGAAAGGAATAACAATGAAAACCAAATGAAGGAGAAATCTTTCACGCATCCATATAGGGAGACAAAGAATACTTCAAACCATGCAGACTGAGAAATTTTGAACAAACAGGGTGAGATTAAATTGAGCACCAACAAAGTTGAAAATGGATACATGATGTATGTGATTATGATATCGTGAATAGAAAATAAAATTAATTATATACTTTCTCTCTCTTCCTTACTCTATAGAATCGAAAAAGAAAAGGTAATAAGGAATGTGAATGTGTCACAAAATAACCTCTCTCCATAACTCTATCTCTTTCTCTTCCTTGTTTTGAAGTACTTGAAATGATTATTGTGTTATTTTTTTCTTGAGTGTAAGGTATTTCCATACTATTCTTAGGACTCGATGAAACTTTGGTTGCACGTACTCCAAGAAAGAAGGATTACGGGTGTGATATGTTGTAATCAGTGAGATGATAGTGAAATATTGTAGATTTATATAGAATACAAATGTTAGATACAAGTGAATTTAAGAAAATTTCTTTATTAAAATTATTGTGTAAAGAACCATTGTTCCTCTTGCATTTTTATGTTTCAAGCACTACACCTTGAAAACTATGTGGTTTGTATCTACTTTATTTTAAAGCAAAAGTTTGAATATTATTAGAGTGTCATGCAATGGATATATGACCAACTATGTTAGCTAGATAAATGAGGAAGATAATTGATAATGTGAAAGGGTAAAATGTGTACTGTTTACTTCATGAGTGTTAAGTTCAATTCCATTTAAATGTTCTTCCTATGGTTTATATGATTGAAGCAAACGCTTTCCATATATTCATTCTTGTCTATACATAAAATCAAATGTATGGCAAGAACTTATTATTATTAAACAATATAAATGAATTTAAAAGTTAACCCATTTTGTACCCTCCCTCTCAATCTAGTTACACCTTAAGAAATAATATAATCCTCACAATTAGACTGTTATTATACCTAAGAAATGTCTTCAAAAGACCATTTCCATAACTTAAGATTCATTGTTCAAAGTAACGAATATGTTGTGTAACCTAACCATATATGGGGTAAGTAGAAATAACACTTCCTTGGTATCCTAGTCAACCCCTAAACTACTTATGAAGATAGATTTAGGATTAACTTCATCATCGAATGAACACTTCATAGGACACCTATTCCGGTGAATTCCCAGAGGAAGTCGAGTCTAAGGGCAGGGGGATGTAGTGCCCACTTCCCTTCGACACCTTTTGATATTGATTATGATATTGTTGACTATACTTATGGACATTACTATAGCTTTTGAGTTGGTATGATGTTAGACATTAGAGAGCATGGACTGAGGTTGATTTTGATTCATATATGATGCATGTGGATTATTAGAGACATTTTATATTGATGTTGATATGCTGATTGACATGGTTATATCTATATATGTGTTTTGGACATGTGTTATTTCATCATATTGAGTAGACCAGATAATTGAACTAATTTTATGATCCTATGGTTATTGATGGAATTGTAAATGATGTCGTTACTTGCTTGATGATGTTTTGATTTATATATAGATGACTTTGGAGTTATATTGTATATTTATTTTGGATGATTTGATGTGGCCACAAGGCCAAAGGAGGTATTTGTGTTTTGTAGGTAAACATGTCACAACAAACATCGGGGATTGGAGACCAACCACATTGGAATCCTAGATGAATTCAACAAGGTTACCATGGGGGCGGAACCACCTTTAAATGTGACCAAGGGGTTATGTGTATTCTTTTATTGTGTTTTCTTTATTTAATCTTGTATGTGATTATTTGGTGATGTATTTCCCTTTTATTATTTATTTAAATGGTGTCAAGATTAGTGAGTAATCATGTTGCTATATTAATTAATTGGGTCAAAAGAAAGCATTTATTAGAGTTGATGGCTCTTGGATTATGTGTTGTAAGTAATGTGTAAGTAGCTTTGAGTGTGAAACACTCCACCTTCCTTCTGAAATTTGGATCTATCCTTAGGGGATAATTTTGGAGGCTTGTGGGACAAGTTAAACTTGCCCCACACCTCTTAAATTTGTATACCAACCTTACCTATAGTTGGGGAGTCAAAATTAGGCATTATTATGTATTTTGGGAAGACAATTTGTAAGTTTTAATTGCACTGTCTTACATGAATTTAATTTTGGTCCTTGGGTTGTGGACTTGGTTTGTGTGTGTAAGTAAAATGTCATTTATTCACCCACCTTTTTAATTGTGCTTTGGAGTTCGAAGTTGACTTGTGAGGTGGAGTTGAAGATGAGTGATGTGGCATCCTACATGGAGCCACCTCATCCTCCTCTCTCCCTCTTCTATTTATTCGAATTCCTTGGCTTGTTTTGGGGTTACTTCATTTGGTGATTTCATTTTGGTTACCTTTTTTTGGTTTTGAGCTCTTGTAATTTTGGGAAGAGAGTGAGAGTTTTTTTGTGGAATGCTTGTGGATTGCTGGAGCTTTTGGACTGTTTGGATTGGAAAAATCTTGTTGTTGAAATTTTGGAGCAAACTCTACCATGGAGAGGTAGGAGCTTGGCTCTTGGAAATGTTCTTCTTTTATTTATGCATATGTGAATGCTTTGAATATTTTGGTATGTTGTTGGCTTGTTAGGTAGATTTCCTAGGTATGGTGTAGGAGAAGACTATGGGGATCTCTTGTGGGGAGGCATAAGAGTTTTGGAGAGGTATAAGTGTTATTTTGGAGGGATTTGGGATTGGGTTCCACCTTGTAAAAGAAATAGCTTGCATTTATTTACTCCTTAAGGGGTGTCATAAGAGTGTGGGGAGGCATAAGGGAATGGGAGGTATAAGAGGTACTTGGGGGAGGTATAAGGTCATGTAGGAGTTTTGAAATTATATATATAAGTATATTAGCAGGGTTATCTTAAGGTGGACATCCCTTTTCCCATTGGGAGGTATAAGAAGCTTTCCCAATACGTCTTGATCCTTTAGCTTTTGCATGATGAATCCCGAGTATTATTTTTTGTTCTTCCTGTGGTTGTAAAATGCAGTAGGTAATTGGATTGTGTTCTATTTGTGAATTTTTTGTTTTGTTTTGGAAGCTTATTTGTTGCCATGATTTGAAATACATATTTTATTGCTTTGTGGTTGGGGCTCAGGAGCCAATGACGAGGACAACTTATCCTCTTCATTGGAATTCTTGGTTGGGTGGAGTACAGTGCATCTCCTTGTTTTTCTTGTTTTGATCAAGAAATATATGGTGAATCTTCTTGTTGATGTTCTAGAGCTAAGGATGAAGACAAATTTTACAGTTTCTCCTTGGGTTCCTTACTTTGAAATTTCCACTTCCAGTGGATGGCATTGTAATATTATTTGTGGTGGAAAGTTACTATGTTTTGGAAATGGAACCTACATTTGAGTGTGAAAGATGTATATTCTGTAAGTTGTATTTGAATGTGAGAAGGAATGAGAAAGTTTTAGTTTGTATATTTTGGCAAACAGAGAAGAAATGTAAAAAGGAAGTGTTTCATTTAATTGAATGTTGATTTAACTTCCATCAAATGGTGTTACTCTTGTCTAAAAACTTGTTGTTGTAAATATATTGTAAACTCTCTGTTGAAGGCTGGAAATGCCTATGTTAAAATTATTGCATTCCTCTGTATTAATTGATTGACATGTTTTGAAAATAGAATCATTTTCTTGCTTTTCACGTATTGTATGAAGAAAAGTTAAAAATTACAAATTATATTGGAACGAACTTAAAAATTTAGAGAATGGTAAATGAAAATAGATCAAACCGAGTTTAAATATGTTTTACATTGGGATTCTCTGTAAAACCTGAAAATCAATCTCAGAAAAACATACAGAGTACCCTGCAACATTGAAAGACAAGATAAAATATTAAAATGAACTAAGGATGATCAAAAACATTCCAAAATAGTTTGTATTGCCCTTATAATTTACACAGTTCATATTTAATTGGGCAAGAGGAAAAATAATGCAAATTCACAGAAAGGAAAGGAAACTCGTTTTGAAACTCAATCCATAAATTAAACCCTACAAAATCCATCCAAATATTTCCAAGTGCAATCCTCCATGTTAGTTTGGCATGTTGAGGAAGAAAGAATGGTGGATTTAATTAATTTTGTTAAGTTAAAAATTCCAGTTCACATTTTAATGGCAAGAAAGATATTTTCTTAAAATTGACCCACCTAAGTTTTCCAAAATTAAAATTTTATGTTTCCTATGCAAAGAGGAGGTCAAGACCTTTCCAAAAAGTCCTCATTTTCCCAAATCCGAGCTTCCAGTCGAAAGTTATGGCCATCTGAAGTTTTTTTGCAAAAATTTCCTTTTCCCAAATTCCTCTGTGGCCCCAGTAGCCCTACCTATTCATTTTTTGGGAAAAAAACCTTTGTGGGTTCATGGGCCCACACCTTTAAAAAATTTCTTTTATAAGGCACAAAATATTAAGTTTCCCCACCAGCCTGCTTCTCCGTCTGTCACTTTCGGTCTGACACGTGGCATACTTAGGCGTCGGTGAAGGGGTAGAGCTTGTTTTAACCTTGATTTTTTTTCAACTCAAAAATATTAAAGTCCTAAGTTTCTCCATCGGTTTGCCTTCATGCTTGAAAATTTTGGGCATGACACATGGCGCCTCTAGGTGTCGGAAGAGGCGCGGCTCTTTTTAAAAGCTTTTGCCTTCTAAACAAAAAGACTATAAATCTAAATTAACTTTGTCGACCAGCCTTCCCACATGGACTTTACAACGTGCCATGTTTCCCTTGCAGCTTGGAAAAACTTTCTTCCCCAGGTCCGCAAGCCCGCCTTTGGGGAAAAATTTCTTCCCAAGCCCGAAAGCCCGCTTTTGGGGAAAATATTTCTCCCAAGCCCGCTGGCCCGTAACTTAAGAAATATGAGGAGTTAGGAGGACTTCTTTATATCATTGGAAAGGGGAAGAAATTTCCTATCTAATGGAAATGTTTTCAGAAAAATTTAATTGTGTGAAAAATCAAGTTGAATTTCAAGATGAGCCTGAGAGTGGGTAAGTGGGAATTTATCCCTTTCTAACTTAAATGTTTATTTTCTAAAGCTTGGGTTGACCTTTTAGGGGGTCACGTTATGGGGTAAGTGAATGTTTTCCTAACCTCATGTTAATGTGAACCTTGGTTATTATTTACACTTGAAGGAATTAAATACTTTGGATACTTAAGACATTTGGTTTCCTCAGAATATATTATTTATATTTTGACCATTTCTACCTATTTGCAATCTACGTTATGGATATTACGATGACTCATCATGGTAAATTTATTATTGCTATGATTATATATCTTGTCCCTATTCTCATTCATTTAACAATTGAAAATACTTAGCCAATTTTAAGGATAACACTATCTCTCTTTAGAATTTTTGGTTGACTAACAAGAATGATGTCTTCTCTTTCAAATCATAATATTTTCATGCTATTCAATATAGAATAAATGCATTGACGAATTCTATTTTCCTCTCATACTTTCTAAAGTCTAACCCTTTGACAAATGTAAAAATCACCATTGTATTATTTGCCATTATTAATCACATGAATTTCTAAGTGATAACCTTTTGGAATAGAACCTTTTTTCCTAATTTGGGTGAGAATATTTGGGTATATTGTTATTGTTTGATACAGATGTATTTGTTTGTGCCATGTAGTTATATTATCGAGCATTTGACTCATCCATATATTATGGTTGTTACATTATCTTTTTAGTATCATGATTATATGCTATGATGCTCACTCGATGTTTTGGGTACCCCTACTAATGATCATTAAAGGCCACATGGCGAATGTGATAAGAATATTTCTATTTGTATTTTATTTGTAACTTGGAATTTCCATAGAACCAGCATATTATTTAATTGATTTATTTAGAAGCTTCGAGATTCTTGTTGATTTTTTTTTCTTTATTGCAAGATTTTGAAGTGTGAACGTGGCTACTTCACCATTTTCTCGTTTTGATATTTCTTAGTTTTATTTATTTATGGATCTCAAAGCTTATCATTTTGAATCCACATAGCTAAATGTCATCAAGAGTGAAATATGAATTTTCTTGATTTCTTGATGAGTTGGTTAGATCTTGATAAATGGTATGCACATGTCGTATGGGGGTAATCCAAGGTGTCATGACTACATGCATGGTGCTACAGAACATGTCCTTAGTTTTAAGGTGACAGATTGATGTGTATACCACAATGAAGTGACCTTGCCTCACTTAGATAATTTGTACTCGGTCCTCTCATGGTGCTATGACACTTATGATATTACATAGTCTTATGGTGAAGAGACATATAATACTTAGTCCTCTATGGATGAGATTATTTTATACTACACAATTCTTCTATGCTGGAGTGAAACTTATGATATTTATTCCTTTTATGGTGGAGATACATATGGTACTTAGTCCTCTATGGTTGAGAGACTTTTATGGTACTCAAATTATTCTTGGTGGAGTTTCCTTTGTAACATGCTTTATAATTGGTTGTTGTGAAAGTGATTTTCATTGCTCCATGTATCATAGGATGATGTTTTCACCACTATGAAATATAATTTCTTTATTTCAAACTTCAAGTTTGATCTTGAGATTATGTACTCTTTTAGATTTTGGAATGTGGAACTCACTTAGAAACATACAGATGGTAAGCTTGATACTTTTCATTAGTTAGTTGAGATTCTTTGAGGAAGGGTTGTGATGCCATACTACATAATTTTTTGATAGTAATTATTATACTTGGATTCACTAGGCATTGTACATAGTCATAATGTTACTTTTGGTCTCGCGGACCTGATTAGAGGTGTGTTTCATTGTACTATTTTTTCCTTTTGTCTTATACAAACCATGTGATATACCTGTTTTATATGGATTATATGTTTTGTGGCACCTTGTGTTTGGGGTGTTGTGATATATTCCCATCATAGTTATGTAGTGTTATCTTTGTACGTAATGGTGGTGTCTTTATGGTAATGTGCTTGTATTGTCATATAATTGTGTCTAGATAACTTTCTCTCCCACATTGATGTTTTGAATATAATGTGTATGCATTTCCTTGTTATTGAGTCGGTTCTTAATTGTGATAAAGGGCTTATTTAAGTTGCTATCATGAAAATGTGAAGTGGTATATTTTAAGGTGTGAAGTCTTAGATGACATCATGTTGTATTGTATTGTTGAAAACCTTCCAAAAAAGTAAAATTTACTTGTACAACAATATAAATAATGAGATACAACCGGTTAAGAATGAAAATGATTGTGGATTATCCATTCCATTCATTTGTGTTTATAAGAAAACAAATAATCACAAAGATTCTTACCAAAAAAAATTATCGAATATGTTTGAATATGACTATAAAATATTGTTTGGATTCACTACAAAGAGAAAAAAATCATTCGTCATAGAAAATTAAGCATTTGAGGAAATTATAGATTTTGAAGTTCCCTGGTGGTGCATGTTGTAGAAAAATTCTTTTCCAAGTATCGGTCGGCATTGTTGACCCTTTTATCCTCCATGTATCCTTGCATCCAAAGTGTTTATTTTATGTCACATCGAGGACGATACTCTAAAAAAGGGAGGGATATGTAGTGCACTTTTGATTTGAGGTTGGTTTCATACCAGTCCATAAACCTTGTAAGTCAGTAGATTAAATAATTTTTAAATTCATTGCTCAACATAAATTGGGCATTCTAAATCATCTTGAGCATTGAGGTAAGTCAGACCTAAGACCACATTTGTTCCTTGATAGATCAGAATAATAATGGTATTATCAAATAAATAATTAAATGAAAACAAAATGAATAAATGAGAGAAGTATACATGCAATTTTGGCGGGTGGTTGGGCTTTGAGGGAGACTTTGTGGAGACTTAGTTTGGGGAGGTGGGGACATATTCAATCTAACTTCCCTCAAGTACGCTTAAAATGTAAAATTATAGTGGTGTAATTTAAGGGGATTATATTAAGCATTGAAATATGAAAAAAAAGTGAGGCTTGATATTGGCGCCATCCAAAATCACATTTCTAGGTAGGCTCTAAGTTAGATTTAAGAAACAAAGGAAGAGCATTGGGAGTTTCACTTTGGCAGGTTTTCGATTCCATTTTCCATCTTTCTCATGCCTCCCTTAGCGTGCTCTTTTGTTCAAAGGTTATCTTCCATCTCTGCAGAGATCTCTACTTAGGTGAGTATCTTTAAAATTAAATGCAATAGTGACTAGAATAAATCTAACTTCCTTGACGTGCATGAGAATCCTACCTATTTGTGAAAATAATATCTTTGGAACACAGTCTGGTTTTCCACAAGGACGTTTTCCAGAGGGCAGAGAATTTTTTTTTTTAAAATAGACCTTTCTAGCTCCTTCCTAGCCTACGCTACCATTGGGCATCAAGGAAAGAGACTCGTCATCACTCAAAGCATAAATGAAACATTCCTTTTATTAATAGATGTGCTAGTTGACAATGCTCAACGAGAAATGTCTGCAAAGGGCGCTATTGAAAAGCCATTAGAAACTTTTAGCGAATGGCATACGATTTTTTAAACTCTTTCTGGACCTTAGAAGTTTTGGAAAACCTAGTCCAGGAATGTAAATTGTTTTACAAGAAATCTTGAATAGTTGTGGCTGCTCAGCTAACAAATGACAGCAGAATGCATCAAACATGTGTTCTCGTGGGCTACGATGTATATATAGGTTACTAAATTGGTTTCATTGTTTTATTAAGCGCTTCATCTTGTGTAATCCCAAACTTAAAATCTCGAGTTATCGTTCTGTAAACATGTACATAATTAGGAGGACGAAATTGAATATGGATGTCCATCAAATCATATTGGAAAGGGGATTTTTGCCTTATATTGCATGCTAGAGCGCCTAGTGGATATAATGCATAATGTGGACGAATAGGAAAGGGACGTCGATTGATTCAAAAATACCTAAAACAAGTGTTGTCTCATGGACTCCAATGATTGTAGTATATGCAGAGGATGGTTTATTGAAAGGTATTTGAAGTGCCAAGGCAAATACAATTTTTCGAGAGAAAACAAATTCCACCACCAACATTTCCTTGCAACTGTATATAATGCTTTGAGATTGAGATTCTAGAGACAGACTTTGGAGTTTTCATGTTTATTTAAATGGTTAGTTCCACACATCAGTTCACAACCCTTGCCCACTACCTTCCAATATGTGCCAAAATCAAAGCTTTGAATGACAGATTGTTTCCACATTTCGCAGACTTGTGTATCTTGTAAAACATGTATGCAAAACGCTGAAGCATATGTAGGTCGTGAACTGTTTGACATAATCTGTAAAAAAATCAGGTTCATGGAATGACATTCTTGCTAGATATGTGAAAAATGGATTCGTGGAAAAGGATTCATAAACTTTGAACGAAATTTTTTTCGTTGGTCAAGAGCCATGGTTAGAATCCCTAGCTGATCTCTACACCAAGTGTCCAGAAAAATTTATGGATTTAACTTGCTCTTGCATAAAAACTTCATATTTTACCATTCTTGATTTATGTATTGAATAAATTGAATAATAGAATATGCACCGGGAATGAACAATGTAATTCTTACTCTTCTTGAAAATAAAATAAATTGACCTCAGACACCACACACATGGAACGCCATGCAGGACACCATGAAGGGACTTCTATGAAATTTAAAATTCATTTAGACATATTTTTAAGAAGATTTTGAAACCCATTATGCTTTTAAGTCACATGTGGTGACATCTCCATTGCAGGAAAATGCAATCAGTTTTGGGTTACGGTTGTAGTGTCAATTTTGAGAAACTGAAAAATACTCCTACGTACCTCTAGATCTTGATTAGGAGAACTATAACCAAACATCACTTCAAAAAAATTATTTCAGAGGTTTGTTTAGCAAGTGGGATTTGGGGCCCACTTGTCTCTATGCGACAAGAGTTTCTAACGTTACTACGATAAACAACCTCCTAGTTTCCACTATATCTTGAACCTTTCTCGCCGTAATCAACTTCCGTCGGATGTGATGAATTTTATGTATACATGTGATAAATTAGGAATCATTTGAATTTGTGTATGAAGTTATAATGAGCATGTTTATGGCCCCGTTTATAAGTAATTTAACCATTTCAGCCAACTTTCACAAAATTGCAACTTTATCTACATCAGCCTTATGAGGGCCCCATTTGGATTCTAACTACTCATGGAAACTTTTAAATATTCTCTCATACTTTATAGATTATGAATTGGTAATTTTCTTGTATGAATGGTTTTCAAGAATTGTAATTGTTATCCAAAATTCACCCCCAAGGTAATTTTGGATAACTTGCACAAATTCCTTCAAGTTGGAGCAAGTAAAAATGGTGAAGGGCCAAATTTTGGATTTTTGGGTACCTCTTTGCTTTCCTCTAACTTCCCTATCCAAGAAAAAATCCAAGGAGTTAGTAAAATTTGCAAAAAATCGAAAAAATGAAGTCAAGGGCTTGTTTTAATGCATCGGGTTTGGAGGTCTGTGGATAGTACTAGTGTGGATCATACCAAGGTTTGTCATACCAATTTTGGGTCTGATTTGCAAAGAAAATAGTGTATTGTGGAAAATGTGGAAAAATTTGTCATAGGCCACACAAGTTCAATCGGGATAGTCGGGCTTCGAAAAGGTGACTTTGTCGATTTGTTAGGCAAATTGAATGTAATGCAAAAGAAGCAGAGAAATTGGTCTGGGACGGATGGGACATAGGTATGTGTGGGACCCGAAATACCTTAAATCGCCGTAGGCAAGTGGGATGTGGTAAAAGCGGAGGTCAATGGACCCGACGACCCAATAAACAATGAGACAATTGGAACATGAAAGCCCAAATCAGGTGATGTGGAGAAAGGAGGCCCAGACCGCCTAAGTATGCATGGGCCCCGAGTTCCTCAAAACCCGTAATAGCCACAATACAAAGGAAAAGTCAATGCCTAACACCCAACCTTCAAACAGTTATAAATTTTGACCCAAAGCTCCATTTTTCATGAAATTTTACTTTTCGAATGGGTATATGAAAATAAATGAAACATATTTAGCTCCATTCAATTTAATATCCAGTCCTATTAAATGACGGAAATGTATGGCAGATCCAAAATAACTGGCTACACTGTAATCCCATATGTTTTGTAATTCTCAATGAAAACACACAAAATTTGTACCGGTGCAATCTTGATTCCAAGCCCAATTAATAAAAGTCAAAAATATAGAATTTTACAAAGAATTGATGGAGATTTATTTGAAAATGTGGCTAGGTTATGAACCATGTTTTATTAGGTAGTCAAGATTCATTCAATGAAGCATGGGCATACATTTCTCAATGTTGTAAGTTATGAGACAAGATGGGGGCCTCTTGTAAGAAACATACCATCATTCCAATACATATATGATATCTTACAAGTGGTGGGAGGATGGATTTTGGGATTTTTATTTTCTCTCTCTTTCTCTCATCTCGAATTCTATAAATTGGTGTGTTGGGATCATTGTAAGGGACATATTTTTGAGTAACAAAACTCTGCCAATTGTGTTTTTTAAGATAATGTGCTGCAGGATCTTGTAGTGGACTCCTTGCATGGTGATATAGGCTTCTAGTTTGTAATAGATTTAACTGTGGATATCAATGAAGGAATAAATACCAGTTTATGGATGTATTTTCCCCTATTGTGTTTATCTGCATTCTCCTTGCTTCTTAAACTTCACTGAAAATATATTGTTTCTATCTTATGCTTTTCAGGGATTCATTATCATTACGTGTATATGAATTTTTTTTGTGAATGCATTTTACTAGACTATGGAGAACTGTTATCACCCCCTTATAGTATGCATTTTGCTCCTATTTTTCACACATTGGAAAGATATCCTCATTCCCTCCTTTTCTGGTGTATCACCACTTTAGTGTAGGATTTGTTTTCATACACTCTCTCTCCTTGGTCCCTTGGAAAGTTAGATTAGGACAAGTTAGTTTTTTCCTGCATTAGAGTAGATTGTGGCAAGTAGTTTAGGAGCAAGAACCAGCTTTCTCTGGAGGTCTGTCTCAAGTATAAAGTCCCACAACTTGGAGATAGTACCCAAGTTATCCATCACACCATGAACGCAAGAATACACACTTGTGAAAATGATAAGATGCTATGATTCCATGCTAATAATAATGTTTCATCTCTTCCCTTCTCTCCCATTTTAAACAATTATGGAATTTTGATTGGTTTTAAAAATGTATATGAGTTGAAAATGTATATGGATCTGAAATTAAACTAAAATGGGTGCATGATGTATGTGGTTATGATATGGCGAATAGGAAATAAAATTAACTCTAAAATTTCTCTCTCTCTTCCTTACTCTCTAGAATCAAAAAAAAGAAAAAGAATAAATGAATATGAAAGTGTGAATGTGTAACGAAATGACCTCTCTCCCTATATCTATATATTTCTTTGCCATGTTTTGAATTATTTGAAATGATTCATGTGTTATTTCGTTCTTGAGTGGAAGAGATTTCACTACTGACCCTAGGAGTGATGCAATGTTGGTTGCAGTAATTTTGAACAAGAAGAATTAAGAATGTGATATGTTGTAATAAGTGAGATGATAGTTAAATGTTGTATAATTATATAGATTAAATATGTTTGATAGACATGAATTTAGGAGAATTTCTTAATTAAAATTAGTTTGTCAAAACCATTATTCCTCTTAGATTCTTATGTTTCAAGACTTATACCTAGAAAAATATGTGGTTTGTATCTTCTCTATTTTAAATCTAACATTTGAATACTAGTAGGAGTGTCACATAATAAATGTATGACCAACTATGTTAAGTAGATAAACAAGGAAGATAATTAACAATGTAAATGGGTAAAATGTGTACCCTTTACTTCATTAGTGTTAAGTTCATATGGATTTAACTACGCTCCTTATGATTTAGAAGATCAAGTAATCAAATTCCTGAAATTTATTATGGTTCATACATAAACTCAAATTTATGATAGTAATTTATTATTATTAAACCATATAAATGAAGATAGTATTTAACCTTTGTTGTACCCTCCCTCTAAATCTAGTCACATCCATGTTTTCAAAGCTCTATCAGCTTAAGAAATAATTTAATCCTCACAACCATAATTCATATACTACACCTAAGAAAAGTCTTCAAAAGACCATTTCTATAAATTAAGAGTCATTATCCAAATAAATGATTATGCCGCATGTGTTATCCAATTTTTCCCCTCAGGAAAAATATAACAAACATGACTTTGCAAAAAGAAAATAGGAGGGTTGATTCGGGCATGTGAGCTCACATTTTTGGCTCGAGCCAAGTAATTGTAAGTGGGTCAAGCACATTGTAAAAGAGCTCAGGAGTTTGAGCTAGTTTGGGGAATGAAATAGCTTCAAGTTTGAAATTCAAATTTCAGAGGTGAGGCCATTTGGAGGTAGGATGAGTTGGTATTCGAGAACTCGGCGGATTGAAAATAAGAAATGGAGAGCTCAAAATTTCTGAAGAACATCAAATTATGAAGTCCTAAATTAATACTTCGGACATTCCCAAGTTAGGAGTTAATAAGCAGGTCAAGTAATGAACAATTCCATATGGGGAGGAAACTTAGAGTCCAAATCCTGAAGTCTAAAATTTGGACTTTAGAATTTGAAGATTTCATAGATATGCAATGACCCCATGGATAAACAACATCAAAACCCCAAAACATGAACCTCGAATCCCCGAAACCTCGAAACCTAAATCCCTGAAACCCCAAAACTCGTACCCCCAAAACCACAAAACCCGAACTCCTGAACCCCCGAAAATATAAAGTTCTAAAACCAAAAGTCTGAATTTTAGACTCGTGTTTTTTTCATTTTAGAACATTTAAGGCCCAAAGTGCACGTAAATCATATCTTGAATTCCGAAACCCAAATTTCAAATTTCAGACTTGGGGTTTTGACATTTCAGAAGTTTTACTAACTTAGGTAAATGAAAAGTGACAACGATCTCCAAATCTTGAAGTTCGGAATCCTTAAGGTCAAAAAAATTAATTTTGGAGGGTGCAATGCATGATCAGAGTGTGAGAAAGAAGATCAACGACCCATATTTCTTACGAGAATGACACCCTCATTTTCAGATGGCCATTAATTTTGACCAGAGCTCAGATTTGCACAAAATAGGACTTTAGAGGAACATTTCTAGGTTTCTCACCTACCAAAATGATGAAGGTATGGGATTCCTTTCTTTTCCAACAAGGTAAAGTACATGGAGGCATGCGTTTTGTAGTAACACCCATCATTGTTGTAGGTGATTTTAATGCATTTTGGGTGGTTGAGCTAATATTTTGAATTTCTTCTCCCTCCCTTTCTCTCATTCTTCCTATATATTGTGAGAGGCTCATTTCAAAAGGTTGGAAAAAATTTATACGCTCCTCCCTTCTTTCTCTTCTCGTAAGAGATTTTTGGATATTTTAAACATCCCTATTAAACATTGTAATGTAAAATCTATGCCTTTGGCCCTAAATGTGATGTACTATATCAACTTTGAGAGTACTAAAATCTGATATGTGGGTACTTCAATAACTCTTCTATGTTCTATTGCAACTTTCTGATCTTTCATTGCATGTAATATTATTATGTATTGTTGTTGTTTTCATTACAAGGTTCTAGTAGTGTTATGTTTATTATGTAGGTTGTTCAACATCCTTCTTGGTGCATCACCTTCCCTTAGAGTAGATTTTAATTTTCATGTATTTTCTCTATCTCTGTCTCCTTAGAAATATTAGATTAGGGTTAATATTACAACTCTCTACACTTTGGAGTAGTTGACACTAGGATAGGATAGGAATTTGACCTTCTCGGAGGGTTATCCCAATTACAAAGTCCCACACTTTAGGATAACTCCATGTTTGACGAATCACACTGACTACCTCAACCATTCACTTGCAAGCAATCAAGGGTGTTGTGATTTTTCCATAACATTGTGATCATACCTTAAATGGGGTAACTAGAACTAAGACTTCATTGGTAACCTAGTGGATCCCCAAACTTCTTATGAAGTTATGTCTAGGATTAACATAATTATTGAATAAACTCTTCATGTGATCCAGATGACACAAGTGGAGTTAGTGAACTAGTTATACTATGGATTCAATTCTCGTTAATGATCTCTTTATTTTCTCACGAGATAATTGTATTATCTTTACCCGTAAAAAAAAACACTTTGGTCTTATACAAATGTTTTATAGGATAAATATGTTTTCTTACCTTAAACTGATCCATAGTTATTTGTAGATCCCCGAGTGCAATTGGAATTAAACTAAACCTTGGCTGTTAAGAGGTTAACTCATGCGGGTAGAAATATTAACCAAATCTTATCAAATGAAACTAATTTTGGAAAATGTTGAACTAAGAGAAATAGTGAGATTGAATTTTTTTCCTCTAACCCCTAGGTATGCCCTTTTATGAAATTTATGATAAAGTAAATTTCTCGAGAAGGATCACGGAATATTGAAACATTATCTCTTCCCCTGGAGCACAAATCTCTTGTGATTCATTTGTAGTTTAAAATGCTGCAAATCATGTATTCTTAAAGATGTTAAGAAAATACATTTTACCTAATGTTTTCAGAAATGGATGTCAATAAAAGACCAAAGTAACCATGTAAGTGTAATGGAAACAAAAGTGAGTAACATATTTTCTTAGGAATAAATTTATGCTTGAAGTCTTTATAAATTATTTAGGCATTCCCTTGCTATTAGGAATGAATTCGAATAGTTCTCAAATAAATCAAGCATTTGAAAGAATTAAAAATCTTATATTAAAAAAAAATTCATAGGATGTAAATGTTAAATTGACTTAAACTAACTTTTAAACTATAACATTTGTAACATGTGAATAAACATGCTCTAATGGAGGGAATTTTAAGGAAAGAGGTAACTTGAACCTTCATCTCCATTGAATGATAAGATCTCCCTCGTGGAATTCATGTTATTTCCATTATGTAATAAGGTTATAATTAAACGTCAACTAAACATATTTTGAGAAACAAACCTCTAACATAATAACGAATAGTAGGATCTGGAAGTTGTTTAAAATGAATTTAATTAACAAATGAGCTATGGATAATTAATGGAATTTGAGAAAGGAACCAATAGTGCATTCTCCTTTAAATACTAATGCTCTGCAAAATCAAGTAATTGAAGTTTGAAAAATAGGAAATTTTACACCTTAGTTGTTTAATTATCTTGAAAACTATAAGGTCATACAATGGAAACCTAAAGGTAATCAATATGTAAAAACCACGAAAAGGACATTTGTGCAATATTCATATCCGTATGTTTCCTAATATAGTTGGGTCATTGTCGTGGTTTATGTCGTTTGAGTAAGGCATTGATGTGTATGTTATTTTATCTTGTTGTATGAGTGGGTCCTTGTTTGTACAAGTGTCTCATGTGATGTGAAGTTTTGTGAGTAAAACCATTTGTTACCTTGTAAAAAATAATGAAAGTAAAAAAAAATTTATCCTGGTTTATTTAGTTGTGGAATTATTGTCTCGCATATTTGTGGACATCACATTTGGTATCAAAGAGAGGTTCAAACACTTGAAGATATGGTATTAGTTGGTAGTAAATATCAGGTATTTGGTTATGTGTGAGTAGCATGTGTATCATGTCATACCATGTTTCCATTTTATGTGCAAATGTGGTGATACACCATGCTACACTTGTAGTACTTGTTATGTGGCTTCTAATGATTATATGGTATATTGGGTTCCCAATTCCTTGTATAGACTTATATTGTGAAAGAAACCACACATATCTTCATATTCGGTATATTAATTTCTTACTAAAATATTTTGGCTAGTTTCACTATGGATGACACTTAGGAGATCATTATGAAATATATCAAGAGTTGGTTGTTTCATTCATGAATTATTTCAGTCGAGTGGTTGTGACATTTGCATTTGACATTTTAAAGTTAGAATATCTAATACATTGTAGTATTTTACACTTTAGAGATTTGGTTTCCACCTTGGATTATTTTACTTCGATTTTGACCATTTCCACCTATTTTCATGCCGATTTAGGATATTACGATGACTCATCATGGTAAATTAATTGCTTCTATGAATATATATCTTATCCCTATTCTTGTGAATTTAACAATAAAACAAAGCTACATATTTACATCGATGACACTATGTCTCTCTAGAATTTTATGGTTGACTAATTATAATGATATGAATTCTCTTTCAAATCATAAAATTTCCATGTTATTCAATCTAGCATTAATGCATTGACCAATTCTATTTTCCTCTCGTACCTTCTAAATTTTAACTCTTTGACAACCACAACAAACATCATTGGACAATTTTACATTAGCAATCACATTAATTTGTAAGTGATAACCTTTTTCAAAGAGAATTTTTTTCCTAGTCAAGGTGAGGTTTTTCGGGTATATAGTTATTGCTTGATATAGATGTATTTATTTGACCCATGCAGATATCTTGTGGGATTTTTGACTCAACCATAAATTATGGTAGTTACATTATATTTTCAATATCCCGAATGTTATGTGACTATTTATATTTATATTTTATTTATAATTTGGAATTTCCATAAAACCATCATATTATTTAATTAATTTATTGAGAAACTTGAAGAATATTGTTCTATTTTTTTTTCTTGCAATATTTTTGAAGTTTAATGCGAACACTTTACCATTTTATTTGGTTTCGAGATTTCGGGTTTTATTTATTTATGGAACTCAAAGATTATGGTTTTGAAGCCACTTAGCTAAATGTCTTCAACATTGTAATGTGAATTTTCTTTCTTTCTTGATGAGTTGGTTCTATCTTGTTGTGTGGTATGCACATGTCATATGGGGGTACTCTAAAGGTTTTATGATTACATGCTTGGTGCTGCAAAGAACATACCCATGGTTTTGAGATGACGTCCTTGATGTGTCTATGAAAAGGAAGTGACCTAACCTCACTTAGATATTTTGTACTCGGTTCTCCTATGGTTGAGTAGCACTTATTATATTTAGTCCTCTTGTCATAGAGAGACATATGATACTTAATCATTTATAGTTTAGAGAATTTTATGGTACTCTATCCTCCAATGATGGAGTGAAAATTATGACATTTAGTGTTCCTATGGTGGTGATGCATATGATACTTAGTCCCATATGGTTGAGATACTTGTATGGTACTCATATTCTTCTAGGTGGAGTTACCTCGTGACATGCATTATAGTTGGTGAATTTGAAAGCGATTTCCATTTCTCGTTGCATCCTAGTATATTTTTTTCACTACTATGACAGATAAGTTATTCGCTTAAAAATTAATGGTCGAGCTTGAGATTATGCGCTCTTTTAGATTTTTGGATTACTTGAAAATAAAGTAATTTTGGAATGCAGGACTCAATGAAAAACATATAGATGGGACACTTTATACTTGGTTCTTTTAGATTATTTTAGAAAGGGTTGAAATTTGAAGTCTACATATTTTGTTGACAATTTTTTTATACTTAGATTCACTAGGAATTGTACATAGTGATAATGTTATTTTTTGTCTTGGGGACATGAATATAGGTATGTTTCGTCATATACCCTATTTTTTATTATGTGTTATACAAACCTCTCGATATACCTATTTGTATGGATTATATGTTTTGGGGAAATTTATTTGGGGTGTTATTATACATTCCCCTAATAGGTGTGTGGTATGCTCTATGTTTGGAATGAGGGTGTTTTTTTATGGTAATATTTTTCTGTCTAGCTAATTTTCTCTTCAACATTTATGCGGTGAATGTTATGTGTATAAACTTCCTTATTTTGGTGTCAATATTTACTTAGGATAATTGTCTTGTTTGAGTTATTGTTCGAAAATGTGAATTGGTCTAGGTTATGGTTTTAAGTCTAAGAAGAACTTGTGTTGTATTGTATAGTTGAAATTTTTTCAATAATATGAAATTTGCTTGTAGAACAATATAAGTAATGAGATGGAACTAATAAAGGATGAAAATGATTGTGGAACATCAATCCACCTCATTTATGCTTACAAGAAAAAATATCAAAAAGAGGCTTACGAAAAACATTATCGAATAGGTTTGAATATGATTATGAAATTTGGTTTAGATTCACTACAGAGAGAGAAATACCATTCTTCACATAAAATTAACCATTGGAGGAAATTAGGGATTTTAAAGTTCGTTAGTAGTTTCATGTTGCATAAAATATCATTTACTAAGTAAAATTAGACATTAATGACCATTTTATCCTCCACGTATCATTACATAGAGTGTTGATTTTTGTCCCATTGAGGATGATGCTCTTTTAAAGGGATGGAGATGTACTACCCTTTTGATTTGAGGTCAGTTTCATCCATATCTATAAACCTTTTCATCTTAGGTTAAATAATTTTTAAATACATCACTCAACATAAATTAAGTATTCTAAGTCATCTTGAGCATTGAGGTAGCTTGGACCTAGGACCACATTAGTTCATTTATTTCAAAATAAGAATGATATTATCAAATAAATAAACAAATGAAAGAAAAATTATTAAATGAGAGAAATAAGATATAAAATATTATAAGACATGTCATTTTAGTAGGTGGTTGGGCCTTGAGGGAGACTTTGTGGAGCTTTATTATGGGGGAAGTGGGGCTATATTCAATATAACTTCCCTTAATTATGTTGACAATGTAAATTTACAGGTGTGTAATTTAAAGGGAGTTGATTGGGTATTGAAATATGAAAATAAAAGTGAGGTTTTTGATTGGCTCTATTTAAACTCGCACTTCTAGGAAAGCTCTAAGTTAAAGCTCTAAGTTATATTTAAGTAGAAAGGGAATAATATTGGGAGTTTCACTTTGGCAGGTTTTAAACTCCATTCTCCATCTTTCTTGTGCCTCCCATATTTTTCTCTATTCTCCCTACATTTTTCTTCCATGTTTGCATAGATCTATGTGTAGCTAGGTAGGTTGATTATTAAATGTAATAGCTATCATACTAAATCTAACTTCCTCGACCCACGTAAGAATCTTCCATAGTTTTGAAAATAAGATCTTTGAAACATGGTATTGTCTTCCATAAGGACGTTAGTGTAGTGCCCACTTCCCTTTGACACCTTTTTTGATACTGATCATGATATTGCTGATTATATTATGGACTTTATTATAGTATGATGTTAGATGTTACATCATGGATTATTTTTGACTTGATTCAGTTATGATGCATGATGATTATTAGAGACATTTTGGATATTGATGTTGATATATTGTTTGACATGGTTATACTATGGATGTTGTTCGGACATGTGATATTTGGATATTGTGAGTAGACCTAGAAATGGAAATTATTTGATGATGATATAGTTATTGAGTAAAATTGCAAATGATCTTGTTGGTTTCTTGGATGTTGTTGTGATCCATATATCTAGATGATTTTAGAATTTTATTTATATTATTTTGGATGTTCTTATATGGCCATAAGGCCGAAGGAGGTATTCAATTTTTACAGGTTAAAATATCACAACAAACATTGGGGGATTGGAGCAAACCACATTGGAATTCTAGATGAATTCAACAAGGTCACCATCACAACTAGTATTTGTCTGTGTGTGTTAGGGATTCCCATGGGGGGATCACCTTTAAATGTGACCAAGGGGTTAGGTGTATTTATTTATTGGTTCCTTTGTTTATGTTTGCATGTGTTTATTTTGTGGTGCATTGACCCTTTCATTATTCATTAAATGGTGTGTAATATTGTGAGTAATCATGTTGTTAAGTTAATTAATTAAAATATTTCATAAGAAATTAATTAATAGAGTTATTGGCCTTGAATTAAAGTGTTGTAAGAGATGTGTAAGTGATGTGTAAGTTAACTTTTGAGTGTGAAACACTTCATCTTCTTGGAAATTCGAATTTTTCCTTGAAGGCTGATTTTGGAGGCTTGTGGGACAAGTTAAACTTGTCTCATACCTCTTAAATTCATTTACCAACTGTACCTATGGTTGGAGGGTTGATTTTAGACTTTTATATTGCATTTTGTAAGTAAAATTGTAATTTTAATTTCATTTTTCTTAAATGGTTTAATTTCAGTCCTTTGGGGTGTGGGTTGGATTTGAGTAAGTAAACTATCATATTTTTCACCCACCTATTTATTATGCATTGGAGAATGAAGTTGAATTTTGGTGTTGGGGTTCAGGATGTGTGATGTGGAATTCTACATGGATCCACCTCATCGTCTTCCCTTCCATCTCCTATAAAATTCAAATTCCTTGCCTTGTTTTGGGTTGCTTCACTTTGAAGACTTCATTCTTGGGTGAATTCCTTGTTATTTTGGGAGCTCTTGATTTTGGAGAAGTTTGAAGATTATTGCATTCTTGTTGTTGGGTTGATTTTTGAATGTTTCTTGGAAATAACTCGATGTTTGGAACTTGAGAAACTCCATCATGGAGAGGTAAGAACTTGGCTCTTGAAATGCTCTTCAATTATGAATTTAAATGTTAATGTGTAATTTTTGGCATGTTTGTGGGCTGTTGGGTAGATGGTCTCGGAATGGTGTAGGAGAAGACTATGGGGTTTATTTTATGGGAGGCACAAGTGTGTTTTATGGAGGTATAAGGGTGGAGGGAGTTCGGATTTGGGTTCCACCTTAAAAATAAATAGCTTACATTTCTTTACTCGTTATGGGGTGCCATAAGAGGTTAGGGAGGCATAAGGAAATGAGAGGAATAAGGGGTACTTATTTGAGGCAAAAGGAATGTCGGGGTTTTGATATACTATATATTGGTGATAATTCAGGTGGTGATACCATTTCCCCTTTTGGGAGGCATAAAAGCATCCCCATAGTTTCTTACTCCTTTGGATTTCTTGATGAATCCTTAGTAATGTTTGTCATTCTTTAATGTTGTTGTAAACTACATTCTATTTTTGAATTGTGTTTTTATTGTGAAAATACTACTTGTGTGTTTTCGGAAGCCTGTTGTTGCCATGAGTTGGATCACATATTTTATTGCATTGTGGTTGGGGCTTTGGGTGCAATGAAAAATGATGGCTTCTCCTTTTCATTGGATGTCTTAGTTGGGTGGAGGGCGTTGCCCTTTCTCCTGCTCTTGTGGTGATCAAATTCAAGAATGTGAAATTTTTTTGTTGTTGTTTTGGAGCTGAGAAAAAGACAATTCATAGTTCCTTGTGAAATGAAACCGTATTGTAACCTTTCCCACTTGAAGTGGATGAACTTGTAAATGTTTGTTATGGAAAGATGTTGTATTGATTTGAAAGTTGTATATTGTAATGTGAAAGAGATAAACTCTGTTTTTAGCATTTGAAGGAATGTGAAAGAATTGTATTCTGTATGAGGAATTTGAGGAATGAAAGAAAAGTTGTAAATTTGTATTTGAAATCAATAAAGGATTGCAATACCTTCCTCAAATTGCATCATTGTATTGAATTTGATCATCTAAATGTGAGTTGTAATCTTTGTTTGAAAGAAAGAAATGTGTATGAAGGAAGTGTAATACTCTGTCTTTTGAAATATGTAAAATTTGGAAATCAAAGATGTATTTTAGCTTTTGAATAGTTGAATTGAATCAACTAAATGTATTAGATTAGAATTGGAATGAATTCTAATACTTGGAAGATGAAAATGGTGAATAGATCCTTTAAAATTTGATCTTTGTTTTGTATTTTCAAACTAGCAAATACTTTATCCAAAAATGCACAGTTCAAACCTGCAACAATGAAATAAAAAATTAAACAATTAAATTGAAGTAGTATGCCCTAAACGAATTCAATTGGAAAAAAATACTTAAGGAATTCCTTAGAAAACTTAGCAAAATCGAGCTCAAACTATTTTGCTATCAAGGTTGTTTTTTTAAATTGGGAGTCAATAAAAAAACTTACCTTCCAAATCCATCCTAAATCCATCTAATAACAGTTCTCCATGTCTAATTGACATGTTGAGAGAGGAAGAATGACAATTGATTAAAATTTCATAAGTTAAAATCTACTAGCTTGACTTTTAAAAGGATACAAATTGTTTTCTTGAAATTTAATTCTTAAAATTTATCAAAATCAAAATTTAAATATTCTTATATAAAGAGGATGTTGAAATATTTCCAAAAATTCCTAGTTTTCCTAAAACTAAGCTCTCTATCAAAAGTTATGGCCTTCGCTAAAGTTTTCCTTCATTTCAAGCGTCAAGAAAAATAATTCTAACTATAAAAAAAAATTGAATTTTTTTCCTAATTTTCCCATTGCCCCACCACCCCGCAGCCAATCAGAGGCTACCACGTGCCACCATGAGGCATTGGTAGAGGAGTATATCCCTATTTAACTTATCGGTTCAAAAATTGTTTTTTGGAAAATTTACTTAATTTTCCCCGCCGCCCACCGAACCACAACCAATCGAGAGATCGACACATGGAACCTTGAGCATTGGCAAGAGGTGTGCACCATTTTGATCCCTAGTGCTTTTGGCTGAAAATACATAATGTCTTAAATCACTCTGACGGCCTGATTTTCCGTCGGGGTGTTGTAAAGCCGACACGTGTCCTCTTCGGGCTCGCAGCGCATGGAGGTAAATCACATTTTTTCCCCAAGCAAGCAAAATGTTACAAATTTTCTCCCCGCTAAGCCGGCCCATGCATGGGAAAATTTTCTTCCCTAGTTCCGCAGGCCCACTCTTGGTAAAATTTCCTTGCCAAGGTCTACTGGCCTATAACTTGAGAAATATGAGGAGTTAGAAGGACTTATTTATATCATTGGAAAGGTGAGGAAATTTCCTATCCAATGGGAATGTTTTAGGGAAGTTTTGAGAATTTTAATTCTGAGAAAAATCAAGTTGAAGATTTTAAGCAAGTTAGAGAGTGTTATAGTGTGAAATTACCCTCCTAACCTAATTGAACTTTCTAACCATAAATTTTGACCTTGTGACGGTTAATAATTGTTAATAAAGAAAAAAATACAATCTAGTAAATTAGTATTGATCTGGAACCTTGTTTGTGACAACTGTTGTCTTGTAACTTGGTTGAAGACACTTTTAAACAAAAAAATTATTTGATAATTTTCCTATGTAATCCTAGGTTATTCCTTGGGTCTTAAGTGGGTTGTTTTTACAGTCATTAAAGTTAGGCAGAGGATAGAGAAAAAAAAAAAGTAGACCTTTCTAATTCCTTCCTAGTCTATGCTACCATGGGGATTCATGATAGAGCGTATTCATCAAAAAAGCGTAAATGAAACATGCTTTTTGTTAGGCATGGTAGTGGCCAATGCTCGATTAGAAATTTCTACAAATACGGATATTAAAAAGGCATTATAAACTTTTAGTGAATGACATATGCTTCTTGTTACTCTTTTTGGACCATATAAGTTTTTGAAAACAAGGTATAGGCATGCAAATTGTTTAATGAAACGTATTGAATAGTTGTGGATGCTCAGGCGAAAAATGACTGGAGAATGCCTCAATCATGTGTTCTCGTAGGCTGTGATGTTTATAGGGGTTATTAAATTCATTTCTTTGTTTTATTAGGAGCTTTTACTTGTGTAAGACACAAATTAAAAGATCATGCATCATTCTTTCAACATGAGCACAATTATGAGGTTGAAATTGAGTATGGAAATCCATCAAAATGTATTGGTAAGGTGATTTGTTAGTGCACCTAGTGGATATGATACATAATGTGAATGAATAAGAGAGGATCATTGAATTTTTGAAAAAATTCTTGAAATAGGTGTTGTCTTATGGACTGCAATGATTAAACTATATGCAGAGGATGGTTTATTGAAAGGATTTTGAGATGCTAATCCAAAAAAATTGTTGTATCAAACAAAAATTCCACCACAAAAATTTTCTTAGAAATTTACATAATTCTTGGGAGATTTCATGTTTATGGAAATGATCTAGTGCTATAGCTTAGGCCAAAAACCTTGCCATTGCCTCTCGCGATGCAAAAATAAAAGCTTTGAATGGAAGATTGTTTCAACATTTTTTTTTCAATAGCAATGTAGGTCATGAACTGTTTCACAAAATGCATTTAAAAAGTGGGTTCATGGAATGTCATTTTTGTTGTATTTGTAAAATATGCATTTTGTAAAGGAATCATAAACTTTCATCCAAATTATTTTTGTTTGTCAAGATCTAGGGTGAAAATAACCTAGTTGATGACTCCAACAAGTGTCAAGAAAAAGTATGGATTTCCTTAATCTTGCCTCAAAATTTCACATTTTATCTTTCTTGTTTTAGGTATTAAATTTATAGAATAATATATTATGCAAATTAAATGAACAATACAATTATAACCCTACCTAAAACTGAAAAAGCAAAATAATTTGACCACAAACACCACACACATGGAGCACCATGTCAAACCATCTTATCAACTTCAAATTATTATATGATCAATTTTCATCCAAGAAATCATGGGGGACCTTATACGAAATTTCAAATTCATTTTGACACCTTGAGACTAGTTCAAATCCTATTATGTATTTCAATCACTTTTGGCTTACATATTTTAATGTCAATTTGGTGAAATTGAATACTAATCCTACATAGCTCTACATCTTCATTGGGAAAAAATTAACCAAATCTCAATTTAACAAAAATAATTTCAGAGGTTAGTTTTTCAGGTGGGTTTTGTGGCCTTCAGTTATTGTGCAACTAGTGTTTCTAATGTTATTATGATAAAAACCCCGAATTTTCCTTGGTATCTTTAGCCTTTCTCGCTGTAATCGAATTCCATCGGATATGATGAATTTTGTGTATACAAAGATTAAGTAAGTAGGAATCATTAAAGTTTTTTTTTAAATTTTAAACGAGTGTGTTTAGGTCCCTGCGTTTATAAGCACTTTTATCATTTGTTTTCACCAACTTTTAAGAAAATCCAATTTAGCTAGGAAAATCTTTCGAATACCACGTTTGGATTTTAACTACTCGTGGAACCTTTTTAAATATGAGATCATATTTGAAAGAGTATGAATTGTTTAATTTATTTTATGAACGGTTTCTAAAATTATAATGTTTTCTTTCTCTTCCCTTCTCTCCCTTTGGTAATAAATATGAAATTTTGATTCGTTTTTAAAATGTAAATGGATTTAAAATGTCTATGTATTTAAAATGAAATGAAAATTGATATGTGGTGTATAATGTTATGATATGATGAATATAAAATAAAATGAAATCTAGAATTTCACTCTCTTCCTTACTCTCTAGAATCTAAAAATAAAAAGTACAAAGGAATGTGAAAATGTGAATGTGTGATGAAATGAATTCTCTCCCTATCTCTATCTCTTTCTCTTCCTTGTTTTGAATTACTTGGAATGATGAAATTTTTATTTTATGCATGAGTGTAAGGGATTTCTATACTAGTCCTAGGACTAGTGCAACGTTGGTTGTAGGTAATTCGAACAAGGAGGATTAAGAGTGCAATATGTTGAAATTAGTGGGATGATAATGAAATATTATACAATGATAGAGATTACAAATGTTAGAAAGAATTGAATTTAAGAGAATTACAATATTACAATTATGGTGTCAAAAGCTGTTGTTCCTCTTGGATTCTTAGGTTTCAAGCATTATACCGGAAAACTATGTGGTTTTTATCTTCCGTGTTTTCAACATAAAATTTAGTTACTAATAGGAGTGTCACATAATGAATTTAGAACCAACTATGTTAGCTATATATAGGAGGAAGATAATTGAAAATGTCAAACAAGTAAAATGTGTACCATTTACTTCATGATTTTAAAGTTCACTTGTATTTAAATGAGTTTCTTATGGTTTAGATGATGGAAGAAATCAATTTCAAAATAGTTATTTTAGTTCTTAAATGTACTCAAATGTATGGTTGTAACTTATTATTATTAAACCTTATAAATTAAGTTATTATTTAACCTTTCTTATACCCTACCTCTCAATATAGTTGTATTCAAGTTTGTAAAACTATAACATCTTAAGAAATAATTTAATCCTCATAACTTGAATTCTTATACTACACCTAAGAAAAGTATTCAAAAGACCATTTCTATAACTTAATAGTCCTTTTTCGAAGTAAAAATATGCGGTGTGACATTACCATATATGGGGTAAGTAGAACTAACACATCCTTGGTATCCTATTGGACCACTAAACTTCTTATGAAGTAAGAGCTAGGAGTATCTTCATCATTGAATGAAATGTTCGTGGGATCGATATGACACAAGTGGGGATAGTGAACTACTTATACTATGCATTCAAATATTTTTAATGATCACTTTAGTTCCTCACGAGATAAATGTGTTACCTTGGCTAGTAAAAACATAACACCTTGGTCATTTAGGAAGGTTTTATACGATAAATATATTTTCTCACCTTAAAATAATCTATAGCTGGATATAGATCCCCGAGTGCAATTGGAATCAAACTAAACCTCACCTGATAAAGAGGTTAACTTGCAGGTGGATATTATAACTAACTCTTAGAAAATGAAATTCTTTTCGGAATATGTTTAATTAAGAGAAATGGGGAGACTTAAAAATTATTCCCGTAACTCCTTATGTCCTTTTATTACATTTAGGATAAAGGAATTTTATTATGCAAGATCATGGAATACTTTGAAACATATGGTCTTAATTAGAACACACATCTCTTGTTATTCGTGCATAGTTTTAAATGCTTCTAATCATGAATTCTTCAAGATGTTAAGAAAATACTTTGAAACTTATTTTTTTATAAAGGGATGCCAATATGAGATGAAAGCAACCACGTAAGTGTAACGAATACAAGACAAAATAAGACATTTATATATGAATAATTTTTTATTGAATTCTTTATAAAATATTTGGGTATTATCTTGTTATTAAGAATGAATTTGAATTGTTCTTAGATAAATCTAGAATTTGATCCAATACACACTCTTATATAAAAAAATTCATGATGTGTAAATGTTAAATTGACTCAAACTAATTTTTGAACTATAAAAACTTTAACAAGTAAATAAACATGCTCTAATGGAGGGAATTTTAAGGAAAGAAGTAAGTTGAACCTTTGTATTCATTAAATCATAAGATTTTCCTCCATCGACATCATGTTAGTTCCCCCGGCATAATGAGGATAACATTAAACGTCAACTAAACATATTTGGAGAAATAAACCTCTAACCCAAAATCGAGTATTAGGAGACTCGTATTTTCTTAAAACCAATCTAATTAACAAATGATCTATGGATAATTAATGGAATTTGAGAAATGAACCAATGCTGAATTCTTGTTTAAAGACTAATTCTCTTTGAAATCACATAATTGAAGTTTAAAAATTAGGAAATTTTACACCTTAGTTTTTTAATTTTGTTTAAAACTATAAGGTCATATAATGGAAACCTAAACGTAATCAATATGTAAATGATGAAAGGGCCATGTTATGGGGTATGCCTATCCCCATGTTTCTTACCTGTAGTTGGGTCATTGTAGTTGTTTATGTTGTTTGAGTAAGAAATTGATGTGTATGTTATGTTATCTTGTATTATGAGTGAGTTCATGTTTTTATAAGTGTCTCATGGGATGTGGAGTTTTGTGAGTAAGCCCGTGTATTATCTTGTAACAAGTAATGAAAGTAAAAAAATTAGTATTGTTTATTTAGTCTTCAAACTATTTGTTGCGTATTTTTGGGCATTACATGGAGAAAATTATGATAAAGTTGATGTAAAATCCTTGATGTTGATAAGTATTGGCATCTTTGATCAGGTCTAACCACACATATAAGATACAAAGTCATCTAAAACAACCTTAGATGCTCTATCCACTATAATACAAAAAAAAACCTAAAAAAATCCTCCATCTCAAGACCACGTTTCATATGCTTAGTTTTAAATATGGTGAGAAAGTAGAGTAGCTTTTATGTCATGTAGAAAAACTACATGAAGATATTTTAGTGCTTGTTGAATCGGTGAAGGAAAAGTGTTGATCTCGATCACTATAAGAGATCTTCCATCCCGGTCTCGTAAAAATTTCATGACATTGAACATCAAAAACAATTTATGTCATTTAAACAACTTGTAAGTATGATTCATCTAAAATAATACTTACAAACAAAGGCATGAGGAATATGAACATAAGGCACCGATCTTTATATAAGATGAGCGTTATAATTATCAAAAGGGAAAAGAAGAGAAATAATCCCGAAGTAGCCACAACAACAAAATAATCAGAAACAATATCTATGATGTCATATTTTCATGACAAATGCACATCGCACTTCTAGTTATTAGTATAATTTTTGGAATCAATGAAATTATGGAAAAAGAGCACATCTTGTAGTAATGAATCATAGAAATCAGACGTCATCCTTAATGTAGGAAGCAAAAACACAATATCAAAACTCAACAAGATGTTGACTTAAAGGATGAATTAAATAAGAGGTAGAAAATTGTGAAACACATTAGAATGTTGGTCTAGTCTCCCATGTATTTCAGCTTTTGTAAAACATTTGGTTGATTGAATTAGGTGCCAATAAGAATATGATGGGAAATAGAAAGATTTTTATTCATTGAATGTTAAAAAAATGGATACATGGTTTGAATTACAAACAATAATGAGTTTGTGTCGAATGGATTTACATTGTCACAATTCCTTAAAAGACGACAAGTTATACCCTAAAAAGGTTCTCTACGTCCCTTACTTGACAAAAATCTCATGTCTCTTTTTCGACTCTTGAATCGCAAGTGATGGTAGAGTTCATGGTTGGGAAGTCATCAAACCATGCTTGATATCACAAGAAAGTATGATACTTGCTAGATGTTTTTAAAACGATCGTTTGTTTTCACTAGATGTATTTTCATCCTCTTTACTTACTCTATCTACCTCTACATTAGAGTATACTACAATTTTACATTATCGATATAGGCACCATTCTATCGAATCCCTCAATTAGCTCGATTATTAAGAGATTAGAGGATGAGGTACTCCACGCTCCCACTCCTTAGCTATCTATTTTTGATGTCTTGTGGGAAAAAACATTGAGATCCATCCAATCTAAGTTTCTTCAATGATAAGAACCATCCCGAGGTCCTACATACAAATATGTGCATACCATTTCCTACTTCCTTTTAGGGTTTTTAGTACTCCTAGTTGTTGATAGATCACTATTATTGTGCTGCAAGACATTTATTTTCTTTATTTAAAAGAAGAGTGAAGCATTTACCAATTTTAAGGCCTTTTATGATCAAGTTATTCAAAAGACTAGGAAACCCCTTCTAGTCCTCCACACCAACCGATGGGGAATTTATGTCAATGAAATTCTTTAGATTCCTAAGGGATCTCGACATCATAAAACACATTTCCACTTCCTAATCGGAGAACATATTTTGTGAAGAAATAGTGTAGACAAATATATATGTTCGAACCAGAAACTACACAAATATTATAGGACGAAAGACCGAAAGAGTAATGGATTAATCACAATATTTAGATCATTATCATATAGTATTTGGTTGTACATCACACATGTATGTCTTAAAAAAAAAATAGGAAGAAGGTTGATCGAAGACACTCTAGTGTATATTTTTGGGGTATGGTTGCATCTTAAAGGTATATTGTTTCATGTATCCTAAGCCAAAAAATTAGCTAAAGATCCAAAAATAGAAGCTAAAGAAATAAAAGCAACACCTAAATATCCAAAAACAATAGTAAAAGAATTAAAAAGTGGTTAAAGAGGTCAAAGTGGTTAAACGACCTCCTTTCTACCTTTCTCTAATTATCCAAAATTCTTTAGGCCACAAGTTGCATGGTTGATAGAAGAGCTAGCAACACTATTATGCCAAAGTTAGTGGTTGAAAAGTTGGGTCTTAAATATGAACCAAGTACCAAAGGGGGTTTACAAACTTGATGGTTCATCTACTCGACTATCAAAATCATTAAGGATTTAAAGCTAACTTTTCATGCATGTTTAAGTGTTATAATTTCACATGATGTGATGGTAGTGGATGTACCACCTTATTTTTCCATAGGCTTATCTAGAGACTTCACATCCAAGATCGACGGTTACCTTTCACAAGATGTGGCTTATTTAGTTTTCAGAAATCGTTATGAAGCTAAAGTAACTATCAATTCAGATCCATTTTTAAATTTTCATATTGAGCCTTTTACACCTAGTATTTTTAATGAAAATTATGTTGTAAGTGAAAAGTAACTAGACTATTCAGAGGCTAAAACTAGTTGTGCCTTAGAAGGTTTCCCAAATCTCTTCAAGGATAAAAAAAAACGATAAATATCATGTCCGTGACCCATGGAAAATTATTCGAGGAGAAGGGTATTGAATGAAAAGGCCTTGGAGTGTATTTTATTCATGATGACAACATCTGTAATTCCTTCTATGGAGAAAGAAAATAAGCAAGATATCGATTTTGGAAAAATTATTTTGATGGCACCAAAACCAACATGGTTCAACGATTTGTTTAATGTTTATTTCACCTTCAAAATAACAATAGTTTACTACCATAAAGTTTCATATTTCTTGTTCTAACAATTTTTCTGAATATGAAGCCCTTAGTCATGGTTTAGAGTGGGCAAGGAAAAATAAAATTATAGATTTGCATATTTTTGGGAATGACCTTATTATTCACTAGGTTAGAGGTTTTAATAATTACATCAATGAGAACTTATAGTCATAGAGTGTGGTATTTTCTTGATGATTTCCTTTATGTTAATGCTCAATTTATTCCTAAGGATAAAAATAAACACACCGATAGGCTTCCTACGATTGGTTCACATCTTGACATACTTGATGATGTAAGAAGTGATAAATTTGAGTGACATATCAAAATTTTGGTGAGACCTTAAGTCCCATACAATGATATGCATTTCTATGTTTTCAACAATGATGCACACATAATCATATTTCTATAAGAAGAAGAAAAATTTTCTGCTCAAAATCAAGGAAAATGAGAAAATCATAATGAAGATCGAGAGATAGTGCAGCTGAAAAGAACAAGATACTTGAAAGGCCTTGTAACTTTTGGATCCATTTTTGGTTAAAATGATGAAATGAATCATGAGAGAGTTATAATTTTTGTAGGTACAGATCAACATGAAAATTTTACCATTATTGAAGGTAAGAGTCTTAATCTTGGCAAAGTTTGTTCACAATCTTAAAAAGATTCTTTTATTCAACTATTTAGAGAGTATTCAGATGTTTTTACTATGCAATACAATGATTTAGGATGTTTTTATACCTCTTTAGCTCAACATACCATTGAATTAGAGGTTGGTTCAAAATCGGTTAGACAAATGCATAGATAAATCATTCCTAAGTTGGAACCCTTGATGCAAATAGAGATTTAAAAACCCATAGTGTCTTCCATTATGTTCTCCATTAAGAACTCCATTTGGGTGGCTAATCTTGTACCATTGAGGAAAAGAAAGGTGAAATCAGGTTGTGTGTTGATTTCCGTGATCCGAATAAGGCTTATCTTAAGGATCATTATCATTTTCCTTTCATAGAGTAGATTTTGAAGTTACTTACTAGTTCAGATAGATATTCCTTACTTGACGGATATAGTGGATACAATAAGATACTTGGTAAGGAGGAAGATCTATACAAAACAAAATTTACTACAGTATGGGGCACTTATTCTTACAAAAATATGCCATTCGGTTTATCAAATATTGGTGCAACTTTTCAACGTGCTATAGACATGGCTTTCCAAGGTATTATCAATAATTTTTTTCTTATTTTATCTAGATGATATGACTATTTTTTCAAATCTTACAAGAGATCATCTACCACATCTCAAAGCATTCTTTGATAGATGCAAAGAATTTGGTGTATCACTAAATCCTACAAAGTGTGTGTTTCAAGTCTACAAAGGTAAGATTCTTGGTCACATTATTTCCAAACATGGTATGATGATTGATCCTACAAGATTAGGTTTTATTCTTTCTTTAGGCTTACCAAAATATTAAAAAAACCTTGAAAGTTTCCTGGAAAAATAAATTTTATAAGAAGATATATCACCGATTTCGCTTCATTTTGCAAACCTTTTGGCCAAGATGCTCAAGAAAGATCAGAATTTCACTTGGTCAAAAGAAGGAGTGAGTAGTTTTGATTCCATCAAGAAAGCCATAGATGCTGCCCCAATTCTTATTAATACCAAATTTACAAAAGATTTCACGTGGTATGCTTATGCTAACATGGATACTATTCCATAAATTTTAACACAATAGAATCGGGAAGAATTGGAGCAGCTAATTGCATTTTTCAGCTAGAGTCTAATGGAGTACAAGACCAGGTACTCATTCATTGAGAAACATGTACTTTCAATTGTTAGGATGTGGTACATATCTATAACTTATTCAATAGAATACATAATAAAATTACCTTTGGATTGGTCTTAGGTAAAATGGCCACCAGTAATAATAAAAACAAGACAAATAAATTAAAAATGAAAAACAACATATTTAGTTATTTCATCTAGCCAAAAAAATCATGCACATAACTTTCATCCACTTCAAACATATCTAAGAGATTATTTTTAATTTATTTTTTAGTTTAATTTGAATTTTCAAGAACACACTCAAATCCATTACCCATTTGAATGTAGAAATCTTGACTAATATTTTATTCCGTAAGAAACAATTAATCATAATAACGTTTGATGAAACTCACCACATGGAATAATTAATCAAAATAAGATGTCAACACATGAATATATTATTTATGATGACATGTTAGAGATGGAAGATAATCCTCATTATAAAATTCCTCCAATAGAATATATACCTATGGATGAGACAGAGACTCAAGTTATAAACTATAAAAAAGCGAAGGAGGAAAATGCATTAGACAATTAGGAGGTCATCTAAAGTAGACTAGGAGTCTAGATATACATTCATTGAACCTATAGAGCCAGAGAGTGGTGGTGAAACTCTAACATAATGGAGATGTACAATATGTAGTTGGAAAGAAAAAATATCACAGATTACAACTAAAGTTGGACACAATTGATGAATATTGACGAAACACTTATGTGAAAGTCACGAAACAATACAGAAAAAAATAAACACATATAAATGGAAATATAAAAAAATTCTTTTCGTAAGATATGTAATCGAGTATGAAAATGAATATAATCATTAACAACAACTTATTAATAAAGGTGAACAATCAATGCAAAATTTCAAAAGTGATGCATACCAATCTATATGCAATAATTTTACAAAGAGCTTTAAATTTTACATATTCTTAAAAATGGAAAAGTAGCTTTAAATTTTATAGATTATAAGGTTTTGTTCCAATATAATGGGTTTCTTAGCATTCCATAATAACATTGGTCGCAGTAGTGGATGGGAAATGGAAAATTGTCTAACAATTATTAAAATGAAATATTTGAAAGAAAAAGTTTAAAAAGAAATGTTTGTCTCACTCTCAATCTTTGAGGTTACAAGAATTGAAAACACATTATAGGTTTTCTTACATGTCCGCACTTTTAATAATCATTTAAGGAAAAATAATTTGTTATCTTATAATCAAATGGTATAAACAAAGAGAATAAATGATGGTACAAAAATGAGCAGACAATGGTATTAAACCTAGTGGTGGATGAGAATTCGGAAAGATCTTATTCTTCCCCTTGCCCCTAAGTAGAAACCATGGGCATATTTTTTGGTAGGAACTATAGGGAATGATGATAGAACTTCCATGACTCTCCTTGGGATCCTTCCTCTATGGAATGGATATGTGCCTTCTTTTTGTGTTCTAAATGCTTTGATTGATAGCGCTGCGATCAAGGTCGACATGATCTCCAAGGCATGGTTATGCGACTTGCCCCAACATGAAGCTATGAGGAGCTCGGTCCAAAGAAAATAGAGACCAAAAAGTAATCTTGAGGAGATTTATCTAACCCATGAAGGATCCATTTTTAATTTTCTTCTTAAAGAAGAATATCAAAAGGTCTTGCAGATTGGGCCATGATTATTTAGCGGAAATGTGTTGAATTTGGCCAAATTGGCCCCTAGATTTTTCTTTGGCTACTCCTTTCCCAATTCCTTCCCAATGTTGGTGATACTACATGATATTTGCTTGGAGTTTTTTTATCCTAAAATTCTTCCTCGGGCATTACTAGAGCTTTGGCGATCGACATTACTTTTTATCTTACGACAAAACCTACACCAAAGTTGAACCATGCAATATTTTACATTCACATGACAAATAATAAACCCTCCCTCACCTCCATCAAGCTAGTTACCATACATGGTGTTTACAAGGGACCTAATTCACGAAGATACTAATCATTTTTGTGTGAAATGTATTCATATTTTCCATGGTCCGTATCGATGTGATGCCCTCAAGCTTGGGTGAAGAAAGTTGATTCTCTTTTGGCTCCATAGGATTTGGCCTCGAGAACAGGATAGCTCTTCCGGATCTACATTGAATATTGTTGATTGTATTAAAATTGGTATACAGCCCCAAATTTCTACTAATGAAGACCATTTTCAAGATGATTTAGATATGATGAATGTCTTTGATGAGACCATACACTTGAAAAAATTAGGGGATGGTTAGCATGATGTGCCCGATGAACTTTGTTCCCCTTCCTTTGTTGAAAACTAAATAATTTATCGAAAGTGTCTTTGGATGTGGCGATCCCCTTGGAAGAAAATGTGAGTGTCTCGCATGTAAGAAAAGTGCGACATGGCAAGAGTGGATAATAGTGTTAAAATTGACTATGAGATGCCACATATGGAGATTGATGCATTGGGAATGGGAAAATATATTGACAATTCAACCACCTTTATGGAAGGGGTCATATCACCGAATCACAACACCCTTAGATTTTCACAAGTGTATATGCTTGAGCTCATAGTGTGACTAGGTAGCATGGGTGTTTTCTTTAAGTTGTTGAACTTGCTACATGAGATATACCTCTAGAGAAAGTTGGTTCTTACTCGTAAACTACCTGCCACAATCTACTCTAATGTAGGAAAAAATAATTTATCCTAATGTAACTTTCTAAGGGACCAGGAGATAGAGTGCTTGAAAAAAATCCTAAACTGAAGCAACGGTGATACACTAGAAAAGGAGGGAATGAGAATAACTTTCTAATGTGTGAAAAATGGAAGTGAAGTGCATACTAGAGAGGGTGATAACAGTTCTCCACAGTCTAGAAACTACATTCAAAACAATATTTCATACACACACAATGATAATGAATCCCTATAAGAGCATAAAATAGACACAATATATTTGCAATAAGATTGAAGAGGCAAGAATAATGAAAACAACACAACAAGGGAAGATACATCCACAAAATTGCATCTATTACTTCATGATATATACATTTCAATCTATAAATTTCTACAACATATTGGCTTCACAAAACCAAAATGACAGAAGAGTTTTTCTACTCAAAACCATCCCTTTACATTGATCCCAACATACCAATTTATAGAATTTTGAGAGGAGAGAAAGAGGGAGAAATGAAAATATCGAAATTTGACTTTCTACCACTTGTAAGATGTCATAAATGGGGTGAAATGATGGCATGTTTCTTGTAAAAGCATCCCCATACTTTTCCATGACTTGCAAAGAAGTTGAAAATGTCTACCCATGCTTCATATAATGCCACTTCAACCACCACCAAACCGCCATTCGAACTAGGCATGTTTTCTACACAATCACCATCAATTCTTCATAAAATTTCAGATTTCTTTATTTCTGTGCATAGGCCTTGGAATCACGATTCCAACGAGTCCAACCTTGCGTGATTTCGTTGAGAAATGAAAAAGAGATGGCAATCTGTGTGTGAGTATATATTTTGAGTTTGGAGGGATTTATTTGATTTCATGGGACTAAGAATTTAATTTAATAGAGTTGCATCTTGATAGGTTGTTCCCTTTCCGAAAATTCAAATTTTATGAAAATCGGAGCTTTGGGTCAAAATTTATGATGTTGGAAGTTTGGGGGTCAAGAGTTGACTTTACCTTTCGATTGTGGGTATTGTTGGTTTGGATATCTAATGCATTCCAGGACATTATGACTAAGATTCTCCACCTTTTCCAATTCCTTCTTGGTGTGGTGAAATTGACTATTTTAGGTTTAGGTTGGAGAAGTGTCCCATTGGCCATCTAGACCTTGTTTTCTGCGCACACCGATGTTGACTAGGCCATCAGTGTCATTGACTCCTGACTTACCTGCATGGCATTGAGTATGGCGATTTCAGATTTGGGTGTCCCGCTTGTCCCTGTGTGACTTGGGCTCACTTTTTCTACTTTTTCCACAATACACTAAAACCACTCCTCGATTGGCTACTTTGGCTTTTTTAGGCCCAACCGCCTCAAATTTTTTTCCACAATACCCATAACTCATTGGCTTATAGTCATTTCGGATTTCTAGGTCCCACAAGTAATTTTTTTCCCAATTTCCCATGCACCGCATGAGACATTTTTATCCACCTTTTCCACATTGAGCTTTATGCTATGAACCAATCGTCAACTTCAAAGCAATGTGGGGAATCGGTGGCCCAAGTGAACTTGTGTTTTCTCGGGATGTGCTTGACTCGATTTATCAACAATACACTAACTCCATAGAACTTCAGTAACTTAACCAGGTATGAAAAATACTTATATGATCCGCATTGGTTCCATCTCGGCAGCCCTGCACTCCTGATTAGTACTAAAATAGGCCCTTGACTTCATTCTTTCAATTTTTGCAAATTTTCACTATCTCCTTGGATTTTTCTTTGGATAGGGAAGTTAGAGAAAAGCCAAGGGATCCCTCAAAACCTGATTTTGGGCCTTGAACCATTTCTTCTTGCTCAAGCCTAAAGAAATTGTGCAAGTTATCAAAATTACCTTGGGGTAAATTTTTTATAACAGGGTTATTACAAATGGGGAAAGCTTTGATCGCTTGTCTCTAGGAATTTTTTTAAAAGAGTTTCCATCTTTATTAATATGTACTTACCCCGAATCTTTGACTTTTATTTAGTGAAGGAGCTCGATTCAGATATTAATTCAATCAAGGAAGCTAAACCTAAAGAATACTTTTAAGAACTAAGGATAAACATTGAATAATAACCTTTTATGAAGGGAAAATTAGAATTCTCTTTGAACTTTGAATCCTAACTAGAGTCTAGTAGTGCTTCGTCCCCCTCCTTGATCCCGACTTTATTAAAAATTTAAAATTCTAGGACGGGATAGGTACAAGCAATACCTCATATTAACCTTTCGCTCACAAGATGTAACTAAGGATCCATCTAATGAAAAGAATAGAATCTTGTCCACCATAGGATGTCTAAGATAAAATGATTGGGTACTCCTTGGTTGTACTCTAGTTTTACAACTAGGTTTCTTGTTCCTTCTTTGTTGTCATCCTCCTTTATTATGGACTTTGACTTTTTGTTCTCTATTTATATATTTGGGCTTGGGTATTTTGTATTCTCGGGTAGGATCCCATTCAAAAATATTTTACAATTAATTTTAAAAATGGTAGAAATTTGTAATATTGAAAACCTCATAATTGGTTATTTCTAATTTGAGGAATTTAGCTACAAACGATGACTATGTAATTTCTAATACGTTGGTGTGTGTTATTATTGATTGTGTATCAATGATGTAGGGTGATATAAGTGGTCTTTGTGTTTAGATACAAACAAACATTACTCCATATATGAGTACAATTCATTGTATGCCTCATAAAATGAACCTCGTATGCAATTTTTAAACACATTTGAAAATTTCGCTAAAGTGGAAAATCTCATCTATGACTTGCACAATTATATGGTGAGTAGTGAATTTTTTTCAGAGTTTCATAAATTTGGAATTGGTGTTACTAATGGTAAAAATATCCTTCAATATTTTGATACAAGATGGATTTCCATTTATGAGCATACATGTAACATTTTTGAAGAATATATATCTTTAAAGCAGTTTCATATTTAAATATGATAGGTAAATTGAAAAAGTGAAATATTTTTTTAATTTATTAATTAAACATTCTCAATAATTATCCATATATATATTTTTACTTCATAATGTTTAGAAAACATGCATGTATATCTCTTGATATGTTATACTGTTGTAAAGAAAGTTTTAAAGGGATAATTTTCAAGAGTTGACAAACTTTAATAGATATAAAGGATCGGGAAAATTATTTGAAATTAAAAATCAATGATCATCTTTGTATCCTTTATAATGGTATGGATATTTCAATGCACACTTTAAAAATAAATAGAGATATCAAAATAGAAAATCTTGAAGAAGTACATGTATAAAATAATTTATATGAAAAGGTTATATATAACACAAGAGTAAAATTAAGGATTTTTAATATATTTAATCCCATAAGATAAGAGAGTGTTTTATAATATACGACCTTTCGAGGCCATCATAGTGGTGTATTGTAATTTTTGGAATTCTGAAAGAGGTAAAGAAGAAATTTATTTAACAAATTCATGGAAACACTCATTAAGCATTTCGTAAATCTATATAGTTCAAGAGTTGAATTTAAAGTCCTTCTACAAAAGGAATTACTGGGATATTAGTCATTTAATTTTACATTCAAAAGGATTGTTCAATATAATTGTCTAACTAAAGCAACATAAAAATGTGTTCTTACATGGTCTGTGGAAAAGTTTATATCCTAGTAGCATCATGCGCAGAAATTATAAGGGAATATTCATGATTATATGAATTAATTCAAAAAAATGATATTTGGCTTAATGGAAGATGAAATGGTTTTTAGTGCATTAAAATTTGTTAATTCAAATATCCGAAATAGATTTGATAAATATTTAGACACTTGTTCAAGATTTAAAGTTTCGACATATTCTCTCGACACATTCCCATATAAAAGAGCAATGGAAATATGGAGATCTCTTAAAGATAGAACATTGGTCTTTAATATAATCTCCAAAAAGATGATATGGACATGAAAAATGAATATTCCTTAGAGATGTTATATATGAGTGTGAGTTATGAAGAGTAAGATAGTGAAGGTCTAAGAATGTTCAAGGTACTTGATATTACCAAAATATTTTAAAAAATTGTATTGATAGAAATAAAATTTCATATAACATTTTTATGTAGTTGACATGGCATGTTCTTTATTGAAATGCATAATCAATATCATTATTAACTATTTTTATTTACAAAGATATGAATTATTTAATTTTTTCCATTATATTTCCTATAGTAAGTTTTGACTATTAAAACTTACTATATGTTTATCTTGAATCTTAGTACTTGGAAAGTATTTAGAAAATAAAAATACCAAGACAAAAATTAAAAATAACCATACTTAATTATTAAAAATAGTCAAGTATTTTTGAGATGTCCGATATAGATTTAACATGTATGTATGGACATAGTATTTCTGGAAATCAAATTTCATATCAAATCAACATAATGTCAAGCCATTATGTAGAGAACATACATATGAATATAATAAAAGTACAACACAATAATAATTTAAACTCTCAATGGTTCTTATATTGAAGAAGATAAAAATTACTAGTAACAGTAACATATATTTATATTCTTAATATAAAATTATTTAACATATTAAAACAAGACTTTAAAATTACAATTTTAAAAATTTCATCTTACAACTACATTCTTATGAAGTAGATTCTTTCATTTATTTTTCTTTGTCTTCTATACCAAAATCTTATTTTAAAACACATAGCTCAAAAAGATCTTTCGCAAATTCATTGAAATTGAAAGTATTTAAAGCTTTAAATTTGTTATATCACCTGATGATTATAACATTGGATCCTCTTCAATTTTATTCTTCAACAATGTGTGTGTGTGTGTGTGTTTATTTGTGTGTGTGTGTGTGTGTGTGTGTGTGTGTGTGTGTGTGTGTGTGTGTGTAAATGGCACACTAGGATTCCTGTGTAAGTTGCACGAATGATAGCATGATAGATCTAGAACGTAGAAGATGTATAATATGTGTGGATGGAATATTATAGAATTACCCTTCCCATGCTTTATATGCAATAGTATGCATCCCATTCCCTTAAATGGATGATATATGGATGTCATTGATGCTCTTGTAGCTTTTAAATGCATGTTTAGGTGATAATATGTAACGTTTAGTTCTTGGTTCCTTATTTTGCAAAAATAACTATTTATTTATATGATTTCCTTATTTTAATTTGATAATTAATAGATGAATATCTGACCCAAAGTAATAAAAAGTAATTAAGAATCAAAAGGTGTTCAAAAGGATAAGAAAGCAGATAAAGATTGATACAAGATCCCGACGTTAATATCCTTACTGGGTTCTAGTGTCAAAAATCCATAGAAGGATAAAATAGTTAAATTTTGGAAAGAGTGCAAGATATATGAAGCTAAAAAATGTAAACAAGTCAAAGTAAAAGGATAAAGGGAGTTTTCAATTACTATTTTTCTTTGTTATGAATGATTTTAGGACCTAGAAATGTAACCACGTGCATAGATTTGGTGTCTACATTTTCCCCTAATTCATTCTATTAAGTGTATACTCAATAGCCTATAATAGTCAAAATATGCATACCTTGTGATCTTGGAGAGAGTGGAAAGAATAACATGCTGAGTGTACAAGTGAAGCATGAAGAGATCATAGTGTGAAGTGTGGAGACTAGGAAATAGGGAAGTGGACCCTAGGAGTGAAGTGTATGTGAAACTTGTACCTATTATTATACTTCTATTTTATAATGTAGATTACTTCTTGTTCGTATTAAGGATGGAACTCAAAAACAAGAGCAAGAGAATAGTCAAAGTCATGTATATGAAAAATATGCAAAAATTATGTATAAGTGAGAAACTATGTAAAAAAGTGTTCATCTGATTTATAAGAGTGTGAAGGATAGAAAGATGTCCTCAAATGCTGTAAAGGGAGAGTTTTTTTGGTGATGTCATGCAGAGTGCTAGTTTTTGGGTGATCTCACACCAAAAGTGAGTTTTTTTTGTGATCTCATGCCAAGTGCAAGTATTTAGGGTGATCTTATGGTATGGGAAAAGATTTTTGGGTATATAGGTCAAGATTTTATCTCCTTCCATGAATGCTTCTCAAATGATCACAATTACGGTTGGTACATCCCAATTAGTTTCGTGTTGTTTCATTTTATTTTGTATTGCAACTGATTGTAGTCTAGATAGAATGCATTATTAATTTTGAGGAAATTTCCTACTATTGGAAAATTATGTTATGAACCGCTGAAGATTATGTTGCATGATAAATTTACATGTTTCTTCCCCTAGGACATTAGCACCTGAGGAGGACACAAGCATTAGGTGTTCTTGTCTCAGGTCTAGGCGTTAGTGTTCATACTCTATGTGAAGTCCAAGTTTGATTCTTGACTATTCTATTATTGTATACATGTGGTATTTCTTTACTACACTAATCTAAACTTTATCTCTAAGTTGACGTAGGGATGATTTAATCGCCTGACAATGTATGTCATCGTCATTTGGGGTGCAAGCGAAATCTCTTATAGAATGCAGCCCAAATGAGAGGACCAAAGGATAATATTCATATATGAGTGTGGATACCTATAGAGGGTAGGGGATATTCATGGTAGAAACCAAGACACATGCAAAAAAAGTAGGTTAGTACAAGTGTTAGTAGTATATTTATCTAGTTTGCAAAACAAGACAATATAACAAGAAAATGTAAAAACAAGATGGACCATGAAATGAAAGTTATTTACATGGTACATTGCTTATAATGCTACATGAAAATGAGGGTTGAAGCATCCAAAATAATATAATGATCATACAAGACATAGGGCATAGGCCACAAACAATAACATACAATATAAAACAATATAAAAATGTATCGATAATGGTTGCATATAGTCATGCTAGGAAAATGCTACACATGAAGGACTTGTTAGCATATTAGAAATAAAAATAGAATGTCAAATCATGTATATATCAGTGAAAAGATGAGTAATTGGAATAATAAGTAGTGAATAATATAGCAATATAACATGGAATGTGTAGAATATGAGAGCAAACAAAGTAGATGCGTATAGGAGCCTTGGTAGATGAGCATGCATTGTGTAAGGATATGTAAGAGATATTCATTCACTTATAACGATTAATTGAATGTGCATTTTTATATATAAAAATAAGATAATGTCATATTGATTATGTGACAAGCATAGTTAAAAAAGTGCAACATTTGAGTAGTATAAGAAAACAAGAGTAAATGCAACCAAGATATGTAAATACAATGTATGAGTGTAATGCTTTGAAATGAAAAATGTGAGGATGGGAGGAGTTGTGTTTCCCCTAGTGTATGTGTATGAAATAAGGTTCATTTATAAATTTCCCCTCAATATTTAAGATTGAATAGTAGAACAAGAGTGTGTCATCGGGAAATGGATATGTCACATGCAAGTATATGCTAGAAAAGTTATTATGTGAGGCATAGATCATGAAGTGTGTATGATGTAAGGTTCATTGATGTATTATAACCTCAACAATCAAGTTTGATCCTTTACTCGATATTGCATCATATGGTAATGATGGTATAATTTGTGTACTAGCGTAGTTGGTATGCTTTTTAAAATATAGACACGAAGTGCAGAGCATCAAGTGTAAAATTAGACACTATAGAAAATGGAAGTGCTAGAAAGGGGAGGGGAATTCAAATTCCCCCAACTTGTGCCAAATATGAAGTTTTATGTGACTATGTAAGAGATATATTGCGATGGTGATGGATTTAAAAATGTATCATAAGAAAACATATTGTCATTGCAATGAGAGGTGGAAGAAAGAGTCAAAACAAAGATAGGTTTGATAGGAGGATGTATTTTTAAATGAGGTTACTTATTTGGAATAAGTAATGCTATAGAATACTTCATAGGAGGAAGGGATGAAGGAGGAAATTTCATAGGTTGTTGATTAGTTGGAATTGCTAACACTTGTATAAGACTTTATACGTGGAGGGTATGGAGGATGGATTTTGAGAGGTGGTTGATTAGTAGGAATGGATGGATAGGAGACTCTTTTTTGACGGGAGAAGGAACATGATTAGTTATGGACTAATGCTCACTAAACATGGAGGGGTCATATTTAGGATCCTATAACAATTGCATTTGAGCGTTTAGTAGAATTTTGTGCAATACATTAAATAAAACCTTGATGCTGAAGGTTCTTAATTATTTATTTTAAATAATATCAATCACCTTGTCATTATTTCCATTAATTATTTGGTGAGCCACTAGGTAGGGTAGTCATGAGTAGGTGGAAAGTTTATAAAAATGTGAGTGAGGAGCTCATGAAGAATATTATATTGCTTAACATTTAGATCAAACTTAAGAGGTGTTGGTAGTGGTAAGACTTGAGGTTCACTTATATGATAACTCATATTAGACATAAGATTATGATTGAGGTGTAGAAGAAGAACTAGTATGGGTTTTAGAAGTAGCCTTGAGATGTTGGATTTCAGTTGTGAGAGATGTAATCATAGTTTCCATAGGTTGAATTTTATCTTGAAATAAACAATGTAAAGCTTGACTTGAATTCTAAATATATTTATTTTTTGTGGTATCACTAATTTTATGGTCATTGGAGACATGATAAAATACAAAACGTAATTGTTCGGGTGTGGTATTATGAGGGAGATACATATTTTCTAGGGATTATTTTAGAATATCTTTGGAAAGTGGGTGCATTTGAAGTAATTAAAGCAAGGATACTTTAGAAATCATCAAATAAGATCAGATAGAATAGGGAAAATAAGGATACAAATGTTTGATCACATGTGGGTTTCACCAAATGATTTAATATGAATTAAACTAATTAAATCTTATTCTAGATTAATTATTATTCGTAATGATGTAAAACTGATAATATATAATGAGAAATAATAAATAATAAAGAAATGTTATTAAACCCTAAGCAAGAAGGAGAGATAAAAGTACTTAGCTGATTTTTGAGTGAACAAGAAGTGATTTAGGATGGTGAAATATAGGAAAAAAATGAGAGGAATGTTTAAGATTCTCGCTAGGGTTTCTTAACTCTAAAACTATAGAGGAATATAAGAGCACCCTTGGGACGGAAGAATGGCCTAGATGTTGGTGTCCTGGATCTTGGAATTGGTGTCTATGTAGGTGCTATGGATTTGATATTTTTGTGTGGGATAAGCATCGTAATTGTTCTGGCATTTCTCTTCAGATTCACTTTCTTAATTGTAAGTGTAATTATGACCTGCAAAATAAAATAAGGTCCCCTGCATATACCCACAAACCACATCAAACCTAAAAAGGAAAATTCATAATGTGGAGTTGGACTTACCTTGAAGATCACTCGAAGAGTGAAATTATAAATTAATGTTGAACTACATCTCGAATACATGTAGTTCTTGTTTTTTTAAGTATAAATGATTACCTACAATGCTTTTGTGAAAGTTACACAAATGATAGCGAGGTATATCTAGAATTTATAATATGTATAGTATGTGTCGATGGAATAGAAAATATTTCCCTTCTAGGTTGTGTATGTATAAGTATGCAGCTCTTCCCCTTGAATGGATTCTATATGGATGCTTGTGATGCTCTTGTACCTTTTTAATCAAAGCTCGGGTGATAGTATGTAAAGCTTATTTCTTGGTCTCATATTTTGTAAATAAAACTATGTATTTATATGATTTCCTTGTTTGAATTTCAAAATTTACGATTGAAAGGCTAGCCCAAAGTGATAAAAAGTAGTTAAGAAATGAAAGGGGTCAAAAATGATAAGAAAAGGATAAAGAGGGATAGGATCACCCAGGAGGATATGAGTGTTTGGTGCTAGTGTCCTTTCTAGGCATTAGTTATTGAAGCCGATAGAAAGTTAAAACAATTAAATTCAAGAAAGAGTGCAAGATGTATGAAGTCAATAAAAATAAATAAGACCAATTAAAAGCTAAATGCATATGTCAATTACAAGTTTTATTTCTTAGGAACCATGTAAATTCTATTTTTCTTTTAGGACCTATAAATGTAACTAAGTACATGGATTTTATGTTAAGAGATCCATTAAATTTTCCTTTATTATCATTATTAAAATATTATTTTCCTTGTTTAAAGTAGAAATATTCTGTTTGAAATCAATTGTTGAAAATTAAATTTTCCTTGTACTTCTTAAATGGACATCAAGCATTGTATCCTCTTTTTCAAATTTTGGTACATTGACTACATTTGAAAACAATTTTAAAAAAATTAAAAATTAAAAAAATTGTAAAATCATATTTAAAGAATAGTTTTCCTCATCCCTTCTCGCATTTACTGATAAAGAATAACTAGAATTTTTTCTGTTGACCATATATTAGGATATGCTTGTTCTTCAAAATTTATATTTTTCTGCTATGTTCAACATAATATCTAATAAATCATCATTATATGTATTAGTATAAGATAATGTACAGAAACAACACGATGCATCAAAATATAAGGCTTAATTTGGTTCATTTTAAACTACATAATATAATAAATGTCTTAGGACTGGTTCTCAAATTAGGAATTCATTTATTTAACCATTTTTATTCCTAAACTCCTAAAATATTAGTTATTTTATATCCTAAAAAATAATATCATTCACCATGGCTAAACCAATTTTATCCAAAATACTATTAAGCGAAAAATGGGTTTTTCATCATCATTCAAGGTAGCTTCTCTAGGAGAAAGTGTGTTTCATTGGTGTTCTTTCACTAAAGAAGAATTTTAGTCCCATGAATCATATATTTTATGTTGAAAGATCAGTGGGAATAATACCCTTTATCAATTTCAATGTCAATATATTCCTCATCCAAATCAATCTCATTAAAAATAAAAACCACGTGCATTAGAAACATTGGCCAATGAAAATATTGGAAACTCAACTCAAAAATTAAAGCTTCCCAGACTTGATGCTAGAGAATTAAATGATATAAGTTTCCCACTATCCCTTGTCTTGATATCTTGTTGTGGTAGTTTTGGAGGTTGTATCTTTTTCCTTAAAGAACCAAACGTGTTTTGAATTCTAGGAGGTGGCACTGACAATAATCAATTTTAGAAAACATGAGAAATTGAAATGAAAAACATAAATAAGAAGGGAATAATAGAAAATTATATGTCATATATGATTAAAAAACATTAATTATCTCTCGAGATTACATCTAGGGTCTAGATCGTCCATGTTATAGTTTTTATAGCTCTTGTTATTGTGGTGATTGTTGGGTAGACTTAAAATATTGGGAGTGGGATTGATATTGGTAATTTTTATCTAAATATAAGTAACGATTAATAATTTAAATTTATTAATTTATTCGTTTGAAAAAAATTATAACAAAATAAAAGTTATTAAATATTAAAACATAGCGTGATGAATACATTGTTGTAATGAAAATATATCTTCATCTTTTATTTCATCAAATTCATATCAATCTTTTATGGGGATATTGGAGTTTTTACATGAACTTGCCAATATAAACATGATCTCTGGAAGTTGTTACACCAAATAAATATAAACTAGTTATTTATATTTTTAAAATTAAATGAATTAGAGTTGATTACTCCCTTGTTTGGGCGTTATGGTTTACCAGGCGTTAGTGTTGACCGTGAAACTACAAGTAATATGGTCAAAAATGGTGAATGTAATGTTTTGTAATCCACAGATATATATATATATATATATCTGTGTGGATTACAAAACATTACATTCACCATTATTGGACCGTATTACTTGTAGTTTCACGAAATAACACACACACACACACACACACATATATATATATATATATATATATATATATATATAAGCAAAATTGTGTACATATACCTTATAAACAACAATAGAAACATGTAATTATATGGAATTTGGAAAACTCGTTGAATATGTAATTAAACAAACTTGGTTGGACAAAATGTTACCATTGTTACCCCTTAAAAAGCAAAAATGGAGGTCATCATAAACTATTGCTTCAAATGGAATATGTAATGTTGTATTTCATAAGTTCTAGATGAAAAATTAATGTAATTAATCGAAGGTTGCTATGGTCTAAGAACTTTAATATTCCTTTGGATACTTGACTCTTAGGAGAATCATCCATAATAATTCCTTCATATTGAGACATATAAGTAACTCATTATTAGAAAAATAGTGTAAACCCTATTTGTAAGGGATGAAGAAAAATGATTAACTAATATTTCCACCTACCATGGGTGGAGGTTTTTCCTTGTAATCAGTATAAACACTAGTTAAGAAAGGTAAATTTGGAATTGTTTTACGATAGTTTTTCAAACATGGCCCCATTTGTGTTTACCACTCAATAAGGTGTGAAATTCATGTTCTTTGTGTAAAATGGATTCAACCTCTACTTAATGAGTATATATCTATATCTAGCAACGCAATGGGTGAATTATGACCAAATAATTGTTAAGTAAAAGTTAACATAAGTTCCATATCTTGAGAAGCATTAGGCTATACATTTCCTTAAAGGAAAATGTGTGTTGATCTCTTGTACTCTTGAGGAAGGTATGCACAAACAAGTTGTATTCCATCCAAATTATAATTGCCTAATATTTTGATAGATTTGGGAAACTTTCACTTTGAATGGATTTTATTTTGCCTAACTCATTCATGTTTTCTCTTGATTATAGTCATAAAAATTGATACAATTTAAGTAACATTTTTCAAATATCTTATTGAATTGAAAATTTATTGTTTTTGTTTCATTAAGGAGTTATGGCTTGTTTGGGGTGTGGAAATTTTGATGGTTTCTTTATCATGGTGAATTTTTTTCCAAAACGTTTAAAAATTTATTCAATAAACTATCTCTTATGAGTTTTCTAAACCAAATTTTGAACCAAAAATGAGATGTTCTAGAAAAGGGTACATGTTATAGAACTTTGGAAACCAAACTAGACAACCAACCCTAACTCGGTGATTGGATATATATATTTCAACCACAATGTATTTATACTATCATTATGTAAACATGAAAAGAATGATCAAATTTAGTCAATACTTTTAGTTATGCTTTGTATTAGGTGAATCTTCATCTTTTACCTTAGTGAATAATTTAGATGCTAGAATCATTATTGTAGATACTTGTGAACCATTTATTTCAAAATTTAAAGTTATGATGACCTAGGAGATGAAATCACGAACTTGGAAACTTTTTTTTCTCTCTTACTATGTGGTATTTGTGACACGTTAGATTGTTTCCTTAAGTGGGATCGTATGCAACTAGTATACAAAACTTGTTATCCGTTTTAAAACAACGTGTATGTCCTCTTGGACCACCCATCGTTATTTTATTTTAAATTTATAAATTTTGTTGTACATCCTCTTATTTGGACTCTTATAGGAAGGATATGCATTGATGCAAATGAATTCGGTTTGGAAGATAAAAATTTCATTATTTAATATTCTCCTAATTGAAAATACGATTGACCTTTAATCATGTTATTTTTGATAAGACATGTTTGTAAAAAAATACTAATAATAATATAGTTCCCTTAAAGTGTCGCTGACATTGGACATACACTACATGTGACCATTTGGAGGTTTTTAGACAAGGATGTTGATAACAATTTCCTCAAATATATAACTTCCTTTAATTAAATTAATCTAAGTAAGGGAAACACTTAGTACTTGACCAAGTTTGAATATGTGGGACATGCTTGTTGAAACCAACAACCGCATGACACGAAATGATACCTCATGAGGGCATATCCCTATCTTGTCAAGTGACTTCCCGAGGAAGTCTAATTTTAGGGGATGGGGATATAGTTCCTACAATTTCTAGCCTCAATTATCCAATGAATTATTAACCCATAGTTATGATTTGACATGGTTTTGTGATATTTTGGACATTATGTTATTTTATTCATGGACATGTGTGGTGATTTGGGAGCATAGCCCCAATTTAGCTTTTATTATTATGTTGACACATTACATTTGATGTTGTGGATATTAACATATTGTCGGGTTATTTGGTCCTAATTGATATATGATGGATACATAGTTTAGTCACACATCTTGATGATATAGTTTATTCTATTATTAATAAGAACACATGCTATTATAGATATATTTCATTTGTATGAAATGCAATGGTCAACTCATTGTGAATTGTTGTGAAATTGTTCTTGCTTTCTTATTTATGAATCAATGTGGATGTTGTGATATCATAGAATTGCATGTTTAGACTTGATCGTTTATTGAGTAGTTAATTTACACTTGTATTGGGAAGATGTGTTTAATGTGTGCATTGAGTGTGTAGGTTACAGAGCATAAGAGAACATGGGTTTAAGGGTGGCTACGCAACTACTTGACAAGTGGCCAATGGGGCTAAGTCCTAAGCATGTTAGCTATATAAGGCCTTATACTTTTCTTGTATTATTTTAGCACCATGAGTGACCCCTTAGTACTAATGTTGTATGTCATGTAAAATTAATTGTTTTTAGGTTGTTTTATTTTGTTAAGTAAACTAGGTTTGGGGACTTAATGGTCCCCACTTGCATTAAGTTTTCTATTTGGGAAAGTGTGTGTTAATTAGAGAGGATTGAGGTCATATGTGCACTCTTGAGTGGGCCCCACATCCTCTTCAATTGTGCCCAAATGTGCCAAAACCTAAATTGGGCTATTTATGCCATTTTAAGTGACCCCTTTTGGTTTTGGGAGTTCAATTAGCATGATAATTGGCCCTTCAACTGTATATATTAGGTAGGTGGGCTTAATTTCAAGGAATTGAGGGATTTTTCCTCCCATTTAGCCTTTCTATTTTCACCATCCATGTAAGATGGATTAAAATATGTGTGTTGTAAAATGTTGCACAAACTTGTCTCATTTTTTGTTTTGGGCAATTTGGGAGAAGGGTATTTAAAAGTGATTTTATCTTTTTTCCTTTATATTTTGAGAATCTTGACTTAGAGGGAAGAAAGGGGTGACACATGGCACCCCCATTGGTGAGGAAATTTCTTTTATTTTCTTCAAATTCTCCCTCATGTGGGAGAATGAAGACTTTTTTCTTTTGGCTTTTTTGGCTTGGAGACTTTTGGAAGTTGGATTTTTGCTTGACAAGGAATTAGGAAAAAAATTAGAGATTTAAAGATGTTGTGGAGGTAGTCTCTTTGATCTCACTCTATGTTATTTTGCATGTTAGATATTAGATTTGCTTATTGTTGAAATTGTTGTTTTGTTGCTCATGTTGTATATATTATTATTTTCTCTATCCATCATATGGATTGATGAATTTTGGAGCTTTATTTTGGAAAAGGGAGGAATATTCCCTCTTAAACCTCATAGCTTGATGGGAAAGACATGTTCGTTATTTTATTTTCCCTCATATGGTTTAAGGTGGGGAATGTGGTTCATATGGTTTAAATCCCCTTAGCCATCATTGGAGAGGAAACCCAATAGGTATGAAAATCCTCCCAAGGAGAATTTAGGCAAATGGGTGGAGCAATAAGGAGGTTTTTAGAAGAATATTGTAAGTGTGCATCCTATAGTCGGACCACACTCTTTGGAACATTTGACGTCTCATCTATTCTTCCTCATTATTAAGGATGTGAGGTAGAAATAGCGGAGAGAGAAAAGAGATTAAGGATATCTTATTATTATATTAAACATAGAAGCACGACACATATTTATAGGTATATGGAATAAACAATATACCCCTAAATAGATGAAGTTACAAACAATAAGGAGAGAATAATGGAATAGATAGAAACTAGTCTAATAATAAAATTAGCTACGTATACTATGCTAACATTCCCCCTTATTCCATTATTCTTGCAAAATGTGACCCCGAAAAGTTCAAACTTCACTTTTCCAAGAGATTCCATGAGAATGCCGATAACTTGTGCTTATGTAGGACATTACCGGAGCTGAATGTGATGGTCCAAGACATACTCTCAAATGAAATGACAATTAATATCAATATGCTTTGTTCGTTCGTGAAATACTAGATTCTACACGAGCTTCAACGCACTCTTATTATCACAATAGAGAATAGATGAATGTTTTTCAGAATTTCTATCTCATCTAAAATATGATGGAACCATATAAATTTGCACATAGCTCCTCATGTAGCGTGATATTCTACCTCTATGGATGAGATAGAAACAACATTCTACTTCTTGCTTATCCACAAGATGGGTCCAAATCTGAGATGAAATATGTATCTTGTAGTTGACTTCCTATCATCAACAGATCCGGCGTGGTCCGAGTCGATGTATCCTTGTAAGAAGAATTGATAATTCTTCTTATATTCCAAACCATAATCAAATGTTCCTCGAACATATATCAATACATGCTTTACTATTTTTGAGTGACATTTCTTTGGCTCCTGCATGAATCTGAAAAGATAGTTGATGGAAAAACATAGACTTGGTCTGGTATATGTCAAGTAGATGAGCCCTCCAATAAGTTGTCTGTAGAGTGTAGCATCTACTTGAGGTGAGTCCTGGAATCTTGAAATTTGCAAGCCTTTTTCCATGCTAGTGGTTATACGTTTACAATCAGACATTTTGTACTTTTTCAAGAGTGTCTGGGCATATTTTATCTAGGAGAATAAAATGTGATGCTCCTTTTGCCATATTTCCAAGCTAAGACAATAATGTAGTAGCCCCAAATCTATCATGTCGAAGGTTCTTTTGAGATCATTCTTCACAATATCAACCTGATCTTCTAAACTACCAATGATCACAAGATCATCTACATACACAACAAGAATGAAAATTTCTTTTCCTACCTTCTTTATATACAAATTTGAATCTAAGGGGCTACGAGTGAACCCATGCTGCAAAAGGTGATCATTGATCTTGATATACCATGCCCTTGGAGCTTGTTTTAGTCCATACAGTGATTTGATGAGACGACATACCTTCTTAGGATGCTCTTCATCAACAAATCCTTTAGGTTGGGTCATGTACACTTCTTATTTCATATCACCATTTAGGAAAGCACTCTTGACATCCATCTGTTGAAGTCTCCATCCTTTTTGTGTTGTCAATTGCACAAACAACTCTGATGGTCTTGATCTTCGCAATGGGTGCAAAGGTTTCTTCATATTCAATGCCCTCTTTCTGAGCATATCCTTTTTCTATAAGACATGCTTTATATTTTTCAATGGATCCATCTACCTTATATTTAGTTTTGAAAATTCATTTGTAGCCTATGGGTTTCTTACATATAGGTAGATCCACAAGTTCCCATGTCTGATTTTTCTTGAGTGAGTCAATTTATGTATCCATGGCTTCCTTCCACTAAGGTTGACTAAGTGCTTCACATACATTATCAGGTTCGGAGCTATCAATCAGTGAACTCATGAGTGCAAATTTTACCTCATTTCTTATTTGACTCCTTATTTTGACTCTAGATGATGTATCCGGGAGTTGTTGTAAATGTGAGTCCTCAATAGTGCTTTGTACCCACTTGAAGCAAACTTGGTTTCTTTTGAGAATAACGTGCCTTTTCCATGTGGATTAATGTGGAGTCACATTCTTTAGTTCTCCAAGATCAACAAATAGCTCCCTGGCACCATTTCTTTTCTCTGAGTAGTCTCCTTAGGCTCATCATCTGATTCGGAGACTAGTCGGTGAGAGGTGGTTAGAAGTGGATCTTCTGTTGATACTATTGAGTCAAAGCATGACTCGTCACAAACCACATTATGACTCTCATATATTTTCTGTCTCAAGATCCATGAGACGATATGCCTTTGAGGTCTTGTTGTAGCCAAATAGAATGTACGGGAGCATTTTTGGCTCAACCTTATTTATCTTTTGAGTGGGACATGCATATATGTTATGCAACCAAATACTCGTAAATGAGAAATTGATGGCTTTATACCACTCCATACCTCTTCTGGAATTTTATTTTGTAGAATCTTTGTCGGTGCCCTATTGAGAAGATATATAGTTTTTTGTACTACTTCATCCCAATAGCATTCTTCTAGCTTTGCAGTTGTTAGCATGCATCAAGCCATCTCCATCACTGTGTGATTGTGACGCTCAACAATGCCATTCTATTAGGGTGTGTAGGGAGCAATCAAGTGTTGCTTAATGCCGTGTTGGTTTAGGAATGTCAAGAACTTATTTGATGTGAATTCCCTCGTTGATTTGAGTGAATTAGAAGAAGATGTTGACCGGTCTCTTTCACAACACGATGATAGAAGTTCTAGAAATGTTGAAGAGTCTCACTTTTATTCTTGAAGAAAAAAACCCACATCTTGTTGTAGTGGTCATCCATGAATAGTTGAAAGTACTTGTATCCTGAAAATGAAGCAGACAGAGGGCCATTCAGATCGGTATGAACTACCTCCAGGGACGCTTCTTGGAATTAAAAGTGCTTATCGAGATGAATCCTTGTGTTGTTTTCCTACAAAACAACCAAGGAAAATAGGCAAGGCACTAGACAATTTTGGTAGTACATGGACCATTTCTTTTGAACTCATTTTGTGCAACAAACTAACCGATGAGTGTCCATAGCTAAAATTCCAGAGGGTGGTTGATTCTATTGTAGAAGCAAATAAAGCTACTACGAGAAGATGAAATAGTATCTAAAGTAAATAACTTATCTTTTACAAATGCTCTAGAAATTATCTTACATTGTATGGAGATAAATCATGATTTAATACCATTTTGAACAAGAAATTCTACCTTAAGGTGATGATTCAACAAGCGAGTAACCGACAAGAGGTTGCTAATCAAGCCAGAACATATATTACCTTTGTAAGTGTAAATTTTCATGGTCAAGAGGAATGGTGACATTTCCTATTTCTTCGAAACGTACTCTTTGTCATCTCGTTATCGAACTCAATCTCCGGTTGGTTGTTCATGTAGTGAATCAAATAGCTTCTTGTCACCTGAAATATGCTTGTTGGCACCGGAGTCTATCAACTATACTTTCTTCGTGGGCTAAGAAGTTTGAGAGATGAGTACAAGGTTTTTACCACAATTAGCTCATTCAAATGTCTCCTCATTAGAATCATCATCTTCTTGGGCTACGAGATGTCCCTTCTACTTTCTACGGTGAGGAAGTTCTTTGGACTTTTGAAAATCTTTGCGCCCTGATGTGCTTGTTTGACTTGAAGACCCTTTTTCAAGATATTGTACCAGCAAAGTGATCAATGTCATGAGTGTTGGTTCTACAAATGTGACACCACCTCTTTGACTTTTGATCTTTCTATTATTGTTTTGGTTGCACTTGATTTGTCTTCTCTAGGGGACCCTTTCAATTCTTGGCCACGGTATGGCTTTGAGAATAGGGCTTTATCCTGAGACTCCTCTTGGGATGAATTTATGGCCTCTTCCTACTGCAAAAAATTCACGAGTTCTTTGAATGCCACTATTTGTTTAGAGACATTTAGTGTCATAACGAACACTCGAAATTGAGAAGGGAGTGCTCTCAAGGTGATTGGCATGAGAAGTTTTCATCTACCATTTCACTAAGTGCTAATAACTTCGATCGCAGCTCAGCCACGCGATGTAAGAACTCCTCAACTTTCTCATCTAAACCCATAGAGAGGGTGTGTAGCTTTGACTAAAGATGGAGGATCTTCGTCTGATTTTTGGCTTCATAAATTGTTGCCAACTTATCCCAAGCCTCATTTGGTTTCTCTGCATTCTTAACATGCATTTACACATCATCAACGATACTCTGAGCATTATCAAGCATCAATCCTTTGCAATAGCCATTTCATACTTTACTAATTCATCAGGAGCAGTGGGAATGGGCACCGATCTAGTCACAATGCCCCATAATCCTTCAAACTGAAGGATTGTCCTCATTTTTGTTTTCTAGGCTACAAAATTAGGCCCTTTGAGAAATTTAGCATATGAAAGAAGCAACTCGGCAGAGCGAGACATGATAATACAAAAATTATTTATTTATTTCAAGATTTATTACAACTTTGACTCACTGATGAGAAGTACTAGCTCGTAAATGCTCGCGATATTCGCGTGCTATGAGATGGTGACACTTTGTGGGGAGTTCTTGTTCATATTCACGGTCAGTGTCATACCTAGTTTCTAATTCTTCTCGAACTCACTTTTATTGGTAGCTGATGTCGAAAAATAAATATTCAAGAAGTCCTTGTCAAACTAGCTCATTGAAGGCTAGATTTTTGGTGTTCTAAAGCTCGTTCAACAAAGCAAAGTAGAACCCAGAGCTCTCAAGAGATTCTTCATGATGTTCTCTAGCTAGCGAGTCAATGTTTTAGCTTTTGCACAGTGGCAATTGTGTTATTGACGCTCTCAATTGAGTTGTCTACACTCAAAATTTAGTGAAGTTTTAAAGGATCAGCTTCACGTCCTTTTCTGTCTTGGTAGAGAATTCATCTCCAAGTAACTGATGGCACCTTTTTTTTTAATTATTAAGCAAGCTTGTCAGTCTAGGTATCCATTTTAATGTTGGGCGCTAGTACTCCATAAAGCATGTACTCAATCACTTAGAGCACCGCACGTAAAATGTTTTTCTGAAGCACTCCACGCGAAGACTTGATATTCTCTCTCCACACATAGCCCTTCACGCAGTCAAAACAATGCAGTCACTCTAGCTTAATCCAACATCCAGCTAAATAAATGTTCACACACTTGTATTCCACGCAATTTCTATTCATATTTTTGCACAATATTCACCTCTCCATGCATCATTAAGGCAAATGAGTATAAATTTGCTATAACAAATTAGAAGACAAAACAGGTTTTAATCTCCCACGTAGCTTTTTTGCAAGGTGACTTCCAATGCACAGCCTCTAGGTCCTTCCATGCGTACAAGAGACAAAGCATAGGTTTTAAAAAAATTCTCCACACGAGAATTCCACATACGGTAGAAGCTATTATCTTTCACGTAAATTTTGAAAACATAAATCTCCACCAGATTTAATCCACATAGTTGTTTTCTCTCCTTTCCACACAGGAGTTTCTTTTGCCAATCCAACATGCAGGTAGCTAGTCTAAACATCCACACAATAGCAGAATTCTTGTTCTTTTGTCACACAATAGATTTATCTCTTGCTTCACCAACACATAGGTCGAGAGATCATACATGCTCGATACCAAAATGTGAGGTAGAAATAGAGGAGAGAGAAAAGAGATTAAGTATCTCTTATTATTCTATTAAACACAGAAGCACAACACATATTTATAGGTATATGGAATAAACAATAAGGAGAGAATAATGGAATAGATAAAAACTAGTCTAATAGTAAAATTAGGTATGTATACTATGCTAACAGAGGATTAATATGGTTTTCTCCTTTTTATTTTGGTTGTAAAATGTTGTATTTCATAAATGTATGAATTTTTCATGTATGTGAATGTGGTTGTTGTTTATGACTCCCTAAATCTTGTGCACATTTGTGGAAGCTATCTCTCTTTCTCATGGCTTGGGGGAGGCTAGCATGTCTTCCAACCTTTTGAAAGACATGTAATGATGCCTATAGGTTGGGTGGTAAAACAAGTATTTCTTTATGTGTTGGCTTCTTTGGAAATCACTCAAGTTGCAGCTCAATTTTGGAAGATAGTTGGAGTTTCTTGTCATCATGGTTTCTCATTATTTCTGTAATTTTTGTGAACACTACTCTCATTATAATCTCATGGATATGGCTATTTCGGAAGTTTCTTTATATTGTAAAGTTCCATTTTATGATTTGGAATTTCTTGTAAACTAACATTTCATTAGTATGGGTAAACTCCCTTCAATCTTTGAATGAGGCATTGTAAAGTTGTTCCTTGTGCATCTTGAGTATTTTGGAAATATGTTGTATTTGTGAGCTTAAGCTTCATGAGAATGTAAACTATTTTGTATGGTAAATGTTGTAAGAATCTTAAACTTTGTAAGGCAATACAAGAAGTTGGTTAAGAGTTATTCCTTGTTAAGATCTTGTTTTAAGGATTGAAGTCTTTCCTTTGCAAATAAAAGTTGATTTCTATTAGATGTTGTTGTTAAGAAAATAATGTTACTCTTGCATTTCTTGGTAGTATGGCAAAGGATTAAGGAGAAAATGATTAAATACAATCTGGATTCAAGTTTATTTATTTATTTATAACTTTAAAAATATTGTTATTGTTCTTTAAAAAAATCTTTGAAGTGTGCATAGGAAAGAGTGTAATGCCTTGTTGTATTTTAATTAATTAAAATAAACACATTTCTAAAAACATTGGGAGATACTACTTTAATTTGTGCAAACCAAGTATATTTTTCTCTCCTTTTACCTGAAAAAAAAACAATTTCGTAATTTAAATTAGTAACCTCAAACAAATAAAATTATATATCAAAGTTAATGCTAAATATTGAAGATTTTATATTTTTCCAATATAAAAAGGAAATGTGAAATATAGGTCCCTATAATAATTGATTTATATAATACTAAAAAAAAATATATATATATATATATATATATATATATATATATATATATATATATATATATATATATATATATATATATATATATATATAGGTATATATATAATATATAATATATATTATAAGGATATTATATATATATATATATATAAATTTTAAATAAAAAAAAATTTATAAATAATAATATAGTAATAAAGAATTTTGGTGTAAAGTTTAAATGTTTGTAATTAAAAATCAATTAATGTGGGGAGGGGCCGAGTCCTCCCCAAACTCCGCACCATTCCAAATTCCCCTCACCCATGCACCACTCCACATTTCCCCACACCCCTTCCTCCACGCGACCACCCCACATCTCCACAAATAATTTTCTTCCCCTTCTCACACAAAAACCCCATTCTTAAGACCCTACAAGATTACGCACCTACCACCTTATTACATATAAAAACTACTTTTTTATAGATGGATGTTTAAATCATTTTTCTTACTATTTGATAATGTGTGTGTGTGTGTGTGTGTGTGTGTGTCTTTGTAAATATACTTTCAAGAATATTTGCCTCCATACATAAAAAAATGAGTGTACAACATACCCAACCAAAGAAGTTTTTGTAAAGAAGCATATAAAAAAATGAATAATGATATTATTCATTTAAAATCCACGAACACATGTCTTCCATAGCTCCTCCTCAACCTGCACATGCAAGAAACAAAATGAAACAAATGGAAGAGAAAGGAAATGGAAACAAAAGATAAGGATGGATTAGGAAAGTATCAAATCAAGGGTCAAGATTAGATTCATCCTAGGGTCCTCATTAAATCCTACACAAATTTTAAGTCATGGGAATTTGATGGGAATGGGAAAAAAATTAAAAGAATCATGTGTGGGGGTAATTAAATATAAAGGTGGTGTTGACTATATAATATAACCCTAGATAATGTTAAATAATTAAGTTGGAATTGGTCTAGTAGATTATTTAATTGAGTTAATTAAGTTAGTACGGGATAATTATTAACGTGAATCGGGTAAGCATGGTATTAGTAATTACTTCAAAAAATTACCCAAATTTTTAACTACCAGTTGGTGTGGTCTTTCTATGTCCCGAGGCATGGCATTTCACTATTTTTCATGGAAGGGCCTAAAAAATTCTTCCTAAACGATCAATATTTAATTAGATTCCATAAGAACATAATGTTAGTACTTCATAAAGGTTCAATCGAAGGACATAATCAAGATAACAACCATACTAAAGTCTAATGTCGAAATATAAACTTTATACTTGTTGTTCTTGAAATGGAATTTACAAATTATTCATTATCTCGTCCATGCAAGTAGGAATTGGTTTGTCTTTTAAATTAAAAAGAGCCTCATAATAAAGGCAAAGGAGCTAGTTTGATGAGTGAATAACTAGTTTTCTGAAAGAAATGTATTTTTAATGTCATTTTTTTATTTTATTGGATAAAAAGGTGCAACAATAAAATTTTATCTTTCCAATAATTGCAAGAATGTATGGTATATCCCATTTTGGTATATCCATTTGCTAACCCCGCAAATCAATTTTGGATTCAAAGAAAGAAATCATGATAGTAAGAAAGTGGCATGCAATTCCTTGGGTATCTAAACCTCATCTTGACTTATTGACGTGAGCTGAAAAAAATTATTGGAATAAATACCAATTTGAATTGTATCAAAATAAAAACCTAAAATATCAAATGAAAATTGAAAACAGATTACACGTATAATCAACATGGAAACCGAAAGTAGATTCGAGGTACTTCTTATCATTTTCAACGAGGGTTTCTTTCGTTGTTACTATGGGGAAATTTTTATATGGAAGGCCTATCAACCAATGGATATCAGCTAGATCAACACTGAATTAAAACATACGACCGTCATCCATAGTAACAATAAAATTACCATCCTCTGTATTGTATGAGGAGAGAAGGTAATTTAGAATGTCATGATCAATCTCAAACTGGGGCATCTTAACGAGAACATCAAAGTCACATGCATCTAATAAATCCTTGTAATTTGTATTCATTTTCAAAACATTTTGAATGTGGGGGCATAACAAGTTCTGTATGGTATCTTGCCAATGGATAGGGATTATAGGTTGACTAGATTCTCTGTTTGATCTTGGTCTTGAGCTTGGGTTGCACTTGTAGTTACCATTTTACTTAAGCTTGATTGGAGAAGTTTGATTTTAATTTTTATTAACTAGAGTAGCTTGATTGTACTTAAGATTGATTCTTCAAGCTATAAGTGCTAAGAGAACAGAGAAAATTTAGGATTTGGGAAGTGTAAACGTTAAAATGAGCAACAAGAGGGTATTTACAGGATAAAATTAAGGTTTCTCGAGCCTTGGGCAGACAACAACGAGACCCTCTTGTTGCTGGCGTCAATGAAGCTTATTGACATGAGAAAAAAATTCTTGTTTTTGTGCATCTATAAACTTTGCTAATGCATGATAGCAACATGTTGTCATGCGTCAATAAATTTTGTTGATGCACGATAGTGAGAGTTGTAATTTTATGTCAACAAGCTTTGGTGATGCGTAACAACATGGTCTTGTTTTCATGCATCAAAGCAAAGTTTTCTTACATGTGACATGAACAACAAGTGTTCTTCATTGCGCATAAATGAACTTTGTTGATGCACGACAACAAGTATTTCTATTGCAGTCAACAAATTTTGTTGACATGCAATAAGTAACACCATTTTTTTCACATCAACAAGCTTCACTGACTTGTGATAAAAATGTTTCTATTGCACATCAATAAACTTTGTTGACATGTGATAGAAAGAATTTTTTCACGCATCAAGAAAGTTTTTAAAGTGTGACAACAAAACCTACTATCATGCGTCAAGCAAAGTTTGTTTACTCACACTAATAGGTGTTACTATCGCAGATCAACAAACTTTGTTGATGCGCGACAATGATACTTATTGTTGCATGTCTATAAAAATTTATGACGCGTGACATTAACACTTGTTGGTGTGTGTCAACTATATGTCAACAATGGCCCATATTTATTTTCCTGCATCGTAGTATTTTTTTCCCTTAGGAATCTCACTCTCGCTCAAACAATAATAGGAAAAAAATTGTTCTTAAAATTGGAAAATTCACCTTTGCGTGAAAGTGGTTCCAGGTATATTCTCCAAGGATTTTCCACCTCCATTAATATAAAACATTGGTTTTATGTTCTAGATATATATTAAAATCATATTTTACAAAGAGCTTAATTCCATTTTTTATTTATTGCAAACATTAGTTTCTTTTTAAAGGAGTATAATTAGCCACGGGAGGGGCATAGAAAGTCTAGGCTCACTCTAACATTTTTACACCCAAAATTCTCCTATGATTCTCAATTTTGATAGAGGGAACATAACTATCATACTGCATTCACACTCCACATGGGGAAAACTTAGATTAACTAGAGGGTGTTGATATAGGGGTATGAAATAGATGGCCGCAATAACCACACGTTCATACGAGTGTCAGAGACATAATTATTTATTGAAAAAACACACATCATGAGGAGCACAAGACAGATTGCATCCAATCTTATCTATAAAGCAAAGCCCATTCAATTGTCATGCGTTCAATTCAATATTTTATCTTTCATTTCCCTAAGTAATATTTGGTGAACAATTTTAGTGTATACGGACCATAACTACTATGACAAAATGCCACCATCCTATTACACAATAAACTTGCAACCTGACATACATAGGCAACAAAGATGGGGAACGATCAAAATGTGCATGGATTCCATTACCCATTTTATTAATAATTCTCAGAAGATGTAGTAGCTCATCTTCCAGACTTATACACAGACGGGATTAAGGTAGTAATCACACAGGCTCGGGAAAAAATCATTTTGCAAAATTATCTTTTGCATTAAAAATATGTCAAAATATACAAAATGAGCAGTTATTTAGAGAAAGGAAACTAAAATATGAAATGCATTTTACACGATCTCAAGAAATAAAAACCACTAGGATGAATTTATACGAAAATTTCAACCCATATAATAAATCAAACCAAAGTATTATATTTAGCATACACATAGCTGATTACAAGACACAATCTAGTAGAAGTGGAAAATGAAAAATGGGATATCATCATCAAGCATATATCCTAAAAAATAAACTATCCATAATGAAGAACAATGTTTAGAAGTAAAAATAATTTATGAAAGGAATCCAACCAAATCTAAAGGAAGATAACATCACTTGGTGAGTTTTTTTGTTTTGGAAGTTACATATGCATAATGAGCTATGGGATGGAGTAGTAGTGGTTGTACCACTCTTTTCGCAACTAGTAGAATTCGAAACATCCAAAACTTTATTTTTAATATGAGAAAGCGTGCAATTTTTGAATGGTAAGATTGAACATGAATCCCGTGAGTAGTTTACTATATTGATCATTTGTCTATTTTTGGTAAAATTATTTGTGAGAAAAAATATCACCACTTTAAAATTATGAATTAATAACACTATCAATTCCATTAGGAACAACAACAACATCGAAGAATCATGGCTTATACAACGGTAGTCAAAGTGCCAATTCGGTGATGGCGGAAACAACAAAAATGTAAGAGTAGAAATGAAAGGAGCTAATACTACATTGCAACAAAGAAAATATGTATAAATTAGGCACATAAAAACTAATTAACAAAAATAAAGTAAAGAATTAAAAAAAAAAAAACATATTTTTGCAAACTCATATCAACACTTATGTGGATATATTTCTTCTTCCTTATCGAACGTTGGTTCAATTTAATTTCTTTGAATGTGTTATATAAAAACACTTACAATTTCTTTTAATAAATAGATGTATTTCATATAACAATAAAAAAATCCTCTATCCTAAAATTAACACATGCTTTTGTGTAATATAAAGCTTTTGATTTATTTGCTTTATTATCTTTTCCTAAAAGTAGGAATCTTAAAGGAAACTATCTAAAAACTAAAATTATGTTAAAAAAACTTCCTTTTGCTTTTCTAGGGCAATATTAAACTCTTTTTCTAACACTCCCCCTTATTTTTACCTTAAAACTTCTCAAATACTCCAAAACTTCATTGTTCAAAGCTTTCGTAAAAATATCAGCAAATTCATCTTCGGATCCACAAAAATAAGACAAAATTTCCTTATTGTTAACCATATCCCTGACAAAGTGATGCCTCGTGTCTATGTGCTTTCTCCTATTATGAAAAACACAATATTTGGATAATTCTTTGCTGAATTATTGAAATAAAACATGTGTAGCATCCTCTTGATTCTTCCTCAAATATTTCAAAAATATCTTCATCCAAACAACCTAACATGTTGCTCATATTACTTCTACATACTATTCTTCGATGAAGATAGTGTGACTATGGGTTGCTTCTTCGATGCCCATGAAACTACACCTATTCCAAAGTGAAAAGCATAGGCGGATGTGCTCTTTCTGTCATCTATACTTACGGCATTGTCACTATCTGTATAACCTATGAGTTTGAACTCATCTGATGTTGAATACAAAATTCCATGATTCTTAGTTCCACATACATACCTCAAAATCCTTTTTCCATATTTCCAATGTGAATATTTTAGATATTCCATGAACCTTGAGATGAGGCTCACACCATACATAATATCAGGCCTTGTGGCCGTCAAATACATGAGACTTCCAACTAGCATTTTGAACAATGTTGGATCTACAAATGATCTGTTGTCATATTTTCTTAACTTCAAACCTATCAGCAACTAGTGTTGGCACTAGGTTATAATTCAAAATCTTAAATCTATTCAAAAGATCATTAACATACATTGATTTTGAAATAAAAACTAGCTTCTGATTGTTGAACTTCAATGCCCACAAAATAGCGCATGAGGCCTAGATCTATCATCTTGAATTCTTTCGTCCTAGATAATATTGATGAATCTGTAGATAGATTTCCAGTAATGATTAAATAATCCACATATAAACAAACAATAATTTTTTTTTTTACCTTGCTCATTAATCTTGTTGTATAACATAGGCTAGTTGTTGTTCCTACTAAAACCATTTTGTATTAAAGAAGAATCAATTATGTTTTACCAAGATCTAGGTGCTTGTTTGAGACCATAGAGTGTTTTATTCAACTCGTATACCTTTCGCTCATGACCTCCAATCTCATAACCTTTTGGATGATTCACATACACTTCTTATTCAAGAAAACAAATCAATAATGCTGATTTTACATTCATCTCATAAATAGGCCATTTATTTTAAGTTGTAACTACTAAAACCATTCTTATCGTGTCTAATTATGCTACAAGTTGCAAATTTCTTGTTGTAATCTACTCCATATTTATGGGGAAAACCTCTAGCAACCAAACTTTCTTTATGTTTATGTACTTTACCATCAATAGTATATTTGGTCTTATAGACCTACTTCACTCCTATCACATCCTTTCCTTCTCGAACATCTAGGAACTCCCATGTCTCATTATTATGTATAACGTCTATCTCATAATCCATGGCTTGAACCCAAACTTTATTATTAATATCATCTTCAAAGTATACTCAATCTGCAGACTTGATAAAATGATGCAAAAACTGAAAAAGCATTAGTTGTATCAACATTATAAATCTCACTAAGATTCCTTGTTTTGTGCTATAAAGGGCTATCTGATGATGGACTATTTTGTAATGAAGGAATTTCTTCTTTTCTTCATTGTGGTGTTTGTTGGATGGTTGAAGATGACTAAAATCTCTAAGATTTCCTAGATGTGGGATGGAGGTGTAGCTCTTTTGTCTCGAAAGTGCACCCTATAGAGAGATGGTTGTATGTGTTCTAAGCTTGTGAAATGGATCTCTCTCTTTTGTAGATACAATAGAAACACCTCTGGTCTATGGGTATACCTATTTTGAGGTGAGTCTCCGGTATCAAGACCAATTCCTTATTGATGTATCCTAAACTGATTTTCTGGGGATTTAATGGTAAAAGATGACTGTAAAACTAAAATTAAACTAAGGTGATACAAAAAACTTGTATGAGTTCTTTTTTGAGTACATGCACAATTGATATGGAATTAATTTCTAATGCACGGGCCAATAGTTTTCTCAAGATAATTAAGGTTAAAAACTTTGATGTATTGTGGGATAAAATACAACAATATCGCTAAGTTACGCATACACATTAATATCATGTAGAAATTACTTAATTTGCAACAAGGAAAGATGGTTAATCAGGGAATTAAACATTCACAAGATTAATGGAAACATATACAAACCTACAAATAATTGGAAAGGTAGAGAATAATTCACATTCAAAGGGCAAAACTAGGAAAATATTGCTTTAAAAATTTTGTCTCAAAAAGTCCTCCCCTTGTGCTCTACCAAGGCTCCCAATATATAGTAAAATTATTTCCCACCCTTCCTAAAAATAGGCTAGAATAGTACTCACCCATGCATCCTATTCTTATCCTTCATCTATTAATAGAAAAGGAATAAAATGGAACATGCAAATACAAAGAGGCATTGACACCATTGGTTACAACTCGATCAACTACAATGATCATTGTTCTATTTTTAAGAAAATAATGAGTGATAATTTGATAAAAGTAATTTTTACTTGATGATAAATTCTTCTTCCTTATGCATGCAGATTTTTTTTCTTACTAATCTGTCCTTTTGTGAAGGCATGCAGCCTTATCCATTTATAGTGATAATATTAGAAAATTCTAACCATGGTTGAATCTGGTGAACTCGGTACTCGAATTAAGGTGCAAAAGTATTGCAAATTTAATCATTTTTTAGTATTTGCACTATTGAGCTCCATTCGAGCTAGCAAAGTTATGCTAAATTTTCCCCTAGGCTCCATTGTTTACTTTTTAAGCTTGATTGAAGGTTTCTATAAAGAATTTTATCTTTCATTATTTTGATAAATATTTTTCCATGTAGCATGGATTTGAACTATAAACGAGCCGGAAAATATTTTCTTTTTCATTTCTGATAGAGATTGTGCATTTTTAAACATTCGGCCTGCCCTTTTTCTTTTAATTTGGGCCCCACATGTGTCTTTATCTAATGCCAGCGAGGGTTGTGCTCAACTTTATCCTCTTTTTAAAACAAAGGTTCAAAGTTTCAAAATCAAAAATGTTCTGGTGGCCTGCCTTTCTTCCTTGGGCTTTTAATGGCATAGGAAGAGTCACGGGAAATTTTATCAATTTTTTCCCTTTTTTAAAAAAAGGCTCAAATTCTCAAAGGATCCCAATGATCCGCTTCTCCACCTCTGACTTATTGAATATGTGGCCTTGTTTGGTCCTTAGCAGGGTCGTGGGGCATTTTTAAACTTTTCTCCTTTAAGGTTCAAATTCTTAAATTGACCTGATGACCCACTTTTGACTTAATTCAATATGGTTGAGTTTTTCTTTGGATCAGCAAGAGACCCGCAAGGCATTTTTAAACTTTACTCCTTTTTCAAAATGTTTCAAAGGAAAAAATGATTCCAACGGTCCGCTTCTCCACTTTGACTCTTTTGATGCAGGCTCAACATTTCACTTTTGCCTTTTACATGAGCGAGGCCACGAGGTCATTTTATGCCTTTATTCAAAAATACCTCAAAATAAAAAAATGGCCCACCCCTCCGCATCAGGCCACTGGAAAAATTTGAATATTTTGTGAAAAAGAAAAAAGTGCCAAGTTTTCCAAAATGGCCCCGTCGTGTCGCATCCAATTAGATTTTGTTGCTCTTGTGGGCCAATCTCAAACTTTTACAACATAATGAAAAGATGCTAATTTTGCCAAAAAAAACCTGCCATTTTAATGTGTTGTTTTGAGGTTTGCATCGATTTTGGTGATCAATTCAAAGCATTGATCTCTATACTTTTGATTCATGGTTGTTGATCTCCAACTCACTGACGAGTTAAATTACTTTAGTTTGATGAATAAAACACTCGAAACCCTAAGTCTTTCATATTTTCATTCTCGAGCTCTATCTCGAGCTAAAGGAACACGAATTTTTTTCCCTAGATGGTGGCCATTGGAGATGATATTTTGAGCTCGGTTTATCTACATCTATAGTTTTGTTCTATTGAGCTCGGCTTTGGAACTATCTGTTATTTAACGGCCACCATTTTGATCACTTCAAGTTCTGGGTTGGCTTATACTGCAATATTTGGTTGATTTGACCATTTGTGTTGCTTTGAGTTCATCTTTTATTCAAAAGATATGTGTCTGTGAAGCTTTGCAAAGATTCTATGGCCACCATTGTTGAGGTTTGTGAGCTCAGTCCTTTCTGTATCATCATTATTTTGAACAAGATGGTAGTGGCTTCGTGCTTTTTTTTTGTAATCTCTTGACTATATATTGCTCATTTCGATTAGTATTGAGCTCGCCTTTTACTCGTCTGCTTATTTCATCTTGAAACATTGATACTCATTTTTCCTTTGCATTTTTAATGTGATTTCTAGAACAACATTGATCTCTGAGTTGAAACTCATTTTGGGTTCTCCTTTTGGCTCTGAATTCGATGAGGGTTTTCTCTGCTTCAATTTTAACTAGTGAGTTCTTGATCCTTACTCTAATTTTAGTACCCATTAATGGGTCTTTCAATTAAAACTAGGATTTGTAACTTTATTCATTCCTTTGAGTTGTATTGCAACAAATCTGTATATGAACTTTTAACTGTCCTACCTGAATGAATTATTTTTCCAAAATCTGTATATGCACATGTATTTTTTTAATTTGTGCCTTGAAATATTACAACCCAAATTTGGGTATCACTCCTTTGGCATGGGTATTCAGACTTCTTTATTGCTTCTTGATTCTGCAATGTACCTACACACTTGAGAAAACAGTTAGAAAATATTTAGGCTTTTGGCCTCTCTTATGTCCATGGTTTTATTTTCTTCTTTCTCCTTCTTTCTGAGTGAGAAAATCATGTATGCAGTTTTGATCTTCAAGTAATCTATATCTCCTGTTATTAGAGATCCATGTGCATGAATTAGGACAGTATAGGAATATGGATTGTACCCTGAGCTCATAAACTGATAGTTTTCTCTTTTCTATTTTCAGGTATAGTGCTCTCAACAATGAAGATGAAGAGGGAACAAAGTTGAAGATGAGGATGCATCAACCGAAGGAAAAACCTCAAGGCAATGATGGGTTCACTCATACTCCTTTATTTTCTCTTTCATGCATGTGTACCTCTTATTCCAGTAGTTGTACTTTACTTTCCAGTTACATCCCATGGCTTGTGTGGGAACATTTGAAATTCCTTATGAATAAAACATTGAATTGTGAAATTGAGTTGTGTATTTCTTTCTACATTTCTACTTTCTGATATGGATTGTATGATGAACTAAACAACCCAATAATATAATTGAATGTCTTAATCATGAAGGAAATAACATTAAAGAAATACCTGTAACATCTAGTAATGAAATCTAATTTCTATAATCTCCAGTCTTGATTGTGTCTTCAAATCATAACCATTCATCTATTCTGTAATTTGATGTTTTCATCAAGACAACACATCTCGCCCTTTGGGGTGTTTTGTTCTTTTGCTGAAGATAGCATGAAATTGTAGGCTATGTTATCTGTTATGTTTTGTAACAGAACACATAGCTACAAATTTCATGCAATCATTAATTCATTCAACAGTAACAATATTGTTTGAATGAAACTACCCTAGCTTAGATAAACTTCACCAATGCTATCCATCGTAACAAAGATTTGAGTTTCCCATTTTTGCACAAGTGCAAAAATTGTCAACATTTCTCAAGATCTTGCAGGGAAAGCTACTTGCTAGCTTGTAGACCAGAGCCTTTCTCTTGTCCAATGGGAATGGAGTCTAAAGCATGTAACAAAAATCTTCCTTCTGAAGGTCCAACCCTTCCAAAACGAACTAAAATTGGGAAAGGATCTAGTAAACCATATCATATGCACAAATGTACTTATTGAATTGAAAAACATTGCAATGTGTAGGAACTGTACTTATTGAAGGGAAATCCTACTCTGAAAATACAATCTAGGATTTTCAATAATCAGCTTTTTGAGAAACATATCATTCATAGGAATGGAAATTTCTCTCCAATTAGCCTCAAGAGATGAAAAACATTGTGTTCTTTGCAAGCTTAAATCATGTAAGGACCAGTCCAGATTGTATCGAACTTCATGAGTCTTTATGGCTTTGCACGGTCAACATCCCACTTTAACACAATATCTCCTTCACCGAAGATTCTAAATTTGGCTTTCTTATCAAAAGTCTTCTTCATTGTTTATGATTCTCTTCCTTGTTTAAATGAACTTGATCTATTAGCTCTTATAACTCCATTAATTCTACATAACAAACCTACAATGGTTCATTCTCAAGCAACTCCATTTGATGTAGCAAATCTAATGTGGGTAACTCAACTGAAATAGGCATTCTTGCTTCTCTTCCGTAAATAAGCTTGTATGGTGAATTGTCAATTGATCTTTTAGGAGTCACTATGTCATCCCATAGTGTTGAATTTAACATAAATGCCAAAATCTCTAATTATCCTTGAATGTTCTTATAATGATCCTTAAAAGACTCTTATTAGTACTTTTAGTTAACCCATTACCTTTTGGGTAATAGTTAGATGAAGAACTTAGATAAATTCCATGATTCACAACTGAATCTATTACCTTTTCACTGAGAAATGCTAAAACACTATCTTATATGATAGTTCTTTGGAACACCAAATATGGAAACTATACCTTCATAAAAAGATAGTATCAAAGTTTCATTAACATCTTTCAAGGTTATTACTTCATTCTAGCATGTAAAGTAATCAGAGAATTCAAAATCCACTTGTGTCCTTGTGATGAAAAATGGCTTTATCATGCCGATAAAATCAAGGCCCCACTGTATAAAAGGATGATCAATTTGAAATAGGTTGTAAAAGTAAAGAATCCAAACATTCTTTTCCAACAAATAAAGCACATTTCTTACACTTCCTAATCCATTTGAAATAGTCCTTAAATATATTGGGCCAATAGTAACCAACTTTCATAATTTTTAAGGCTGTGGTACGTGCTGAGAAATGACCTCCTATAGGTCCTTTGTGGAATTCTGATAATAATTGCTGAATTTTATCATAGTTAACACATTGCCTAAAGATTACCTTTATATCCCTATTGAATAATACACCATCAATGAAAACATAGGGTACAACTTGTAATCTCAAATACCTTCGTTTATTATTTTCCATACCTTTCGAATAGATGCCATGTTGTAGATAGTTAACTAAATCAGTCATCCATCTTGATTCCTGGACTTCTTAAGCAAGTTCAGGTTGTTGTTTTCTACTAATTTGAACCATAATGTCGATTGTTGATACATAATTTCAGCATGTTGTTATGAATCTTAAGGTTACGTAGTTTATTGTTTTTCCATATCAACAATTATGTTCTCACATAAACCTTTTCCTCGAATTGTCTTAGCAACCGTATATAAACATCATATTCCACAACTTTCTTTATCTAGCATGTTATTTTCTCATTCAATTCTTTATTTAACAAAAAAGCTTTCTCATTTGGATGAGAAATAAGAACATGAATTTTATTGTTTGAAAGCATGTACCTGAAATTCTTTATCCCCCTCGACTACTAAAAGTACTTTTTTCAAGAAATGTGTACTTTGTTTCGTAATCGTGCAAGCTCTATCCAAATAAAGCAATTGGTTGTTCAACATTTTCATCATTAACACGAGTTAAGATAGCTAAGATTGTTTCGGCCCAGCAAGTGCATACATTGTAAAATCTTTATCAAAATTTAGATTTGCAAGAGTAGGAGCTTGAGGGATAGTAATTTTGGTTTCTTCAAACCCTTCTCTCTCTTTGCTGGTCCAAGAGAATTTTTTCTCTTTTTTAGCATAGTTGTCAATGGTTTAACCTATTTTGCAAAATCTGGAACAAATCTCTTAACAAAGTTGATTTTTCCTAGAAAAATCTATAATGTCTTCTTATCATGAGGCAATGATAATTGTGATATGGCTTTGATTATGAAAGGATCAATTGCTAAACCTTTCTTAGGATTAATATGACAAAGTAATTTTCCTTGATGTCTGAAAACATAGACTTTTTGGGATTCAAAGATATTCCAAACCGCCCGCATTCTAAAAATTTTTTTCCTTAGATGTATTAAATGCTCACTGAATTTTTGAAAATATAGTAACATCATCTAAAAAAAAAACAAGGATGCATTTATTTAACAAGTAGGGAAAATCCATGTCCATTCGCATGTTGAAACGTTGCACCAACATTAGAAAGGCCAAAAGGTATTCTTTTGTAAGCATAAGTACCCCACTTGGTGGTAAAAGTTGTTTTGTACCTATCTTCTTCTCGAAATAAAATATTATTGTATCCACTATAGCCATCTAGAAGAGATAGTCTATCGACCCAAAAATGTTGTCAAAATATGATCCATATTTGGAAGTGGGTAGTGATCTTTTAATGAAGATTTATTTAGATCTCTAAAATCCACACAATCTAATTTCTCCATTTTTCTTCCTAACTTGGCTACCCGAATTAAATGCTTGATTGGAAAGATAATACCGATTTAGTAAAATTTGATAACTCTTTCCTCATTAGAGGCTCTATTTTGGGATTTAAAGGTCTTTGTTTTTGCTTAACTAGTTTTGAATTTGGCTGCAATTTAATAGTATGTTGTGATAAATTGGTATATAACCATTTTAGGTCTTGGTATTTCCAAGCGAAAACATCTTTGAATTCCTTGCAAAGATTAATAAAAGAATGTTTTTCAACTAAAGAACATACATTTCCGAGAAACAAATTTTTCCATTCATCAATTGAGATTTCTTCATAGTTATCAGCATGTGTTAACATCTTAGTCTTGAGCTTCCTTAAGCTGATCATCAATGCTGAAGATGTCTTTGAATGTGACTAAACCTCATAGCAGTTTATTTTTTTAACTAAACAATCTGGTCACCATATAAGTGTTGTAATTTATATTGATTTACTTCGCATAGAATTCTACTTCTTGTTTATGATAACACTGTAGATTTTATCATCACATTCAAAAATTGTCAATTTAAATTATTATCAGGTATCAAAGGCCTAATAATTAACTTTATATGAGGCTGAATTTTGCTATTTTCAATCTATTCTAGCACTTCAAAACTAGCACCAATTGCGTGCAAGTCTACTTACATGATTATTTTCTGTTCTAGGAATGGATTGAATGTTAATAGCTTAGAAATATTCCATTAAGTCTGAAACTATATGTCTGTAAGACTTCATTAATGGATTCTTACAAACATTGCAATTTATTACTTGATTAATAACCAACTCAGAATCACTAAAAATTTGTAGCATGCTAATACCTCTCTTTTTGGCCCAAAGTAAGCCATGAATTAATGCATCGTATTCATCTACGTTGTAAGTGCATGCAAATTGGAGACTCAAAGATGAGAAATACCTTTCATTTGTTGGGGAAGTGATCATCAAACCTGCTCCCTTTCTTGTTTTTAGCTCCATCGAAATGAAGCTTTCAAATCCATTTCGTTGTCTTTTCTATTTTGGACAACAAAGGAATTGGTGTATTTTCTTCATGCAAGCAATACACACTAAATAGGTGTTATTCACATTCCTTGAAAGGATCATGAGCATGTTCTTCATGTGTCTTTTCATCCATAAATAGGTTAGAAACACCATCTAATGCTGAAACATGAGCTATATTATTAAAATCAGACTGGTCTAAAGCTACATAATTAGCTATTGCATTAGAAGCGTGAGGCTCAATGTGAAATCTTGCCAATGGTTCTGAATTGATAGTAACTTTGGTCCCATAATGAGTAGTGAAAAATAAGAAAGACTAATATGAAGAGAGATAGCCTCCTATCTTTGTTCTGAAGTCTCTTGATAGACATATAGCAATAAGGAGGTAAGTCTACAATAGTAATATCTTGCAGAATGGAAACATTTGGGCAAGCATGCAATGTTACCTCTAGATTTATGATGACACCAACTATATTAGTTACATTTCCATCCAACTGTAAGACACTCTTTTCTATAGGTTCATACCGTGGGCCCACTTTTTTTTAAATTTCTTTTGGCATAACTGTGCAACTTTCACCATTATCCACCATACGATTATGAACAAGATTATTTCCAATAATCGAGTTATAGATAAAAGCAGTGGTGGTTTCTTTATTTCACGAGAATTTAAGACTTTTTGAACCATCCATTTAAGTTCTTTGAAGCGGTCTTGTTCCATTATTCCAAGGACCTTGTCTGCTTTCTAGACTTCCTTTTTTACTATTTTAGAAGAAATTTGCAACTTAGCTAATTCATGAGAAAGTAAATCTTCTTGTCCTGGAATACTCAGAGCATCCCACATTGAGATGTTAACATTATACTTTTTCATTACATCAACAATGTTAAAATAAGCAACAATTTTAGAGACAAATTCTACTATTTTAGCATAGGCTTTGGCGAAAACTGATTCTGCTTCAGCTGATTTTGATATTTGAGGTATAAATAACCTTCTTGGATCAAGTTGTAGCTATTTGTGTTCTTTTTACCAGTTGTACCACCTGTTGTTTTTAGGAAAAGATGCCTTTGTTAGCTGATTTTTAGCTTATACTTGTTGTTTTATCAGTTATAGTAGGTAGAACAGGCATATTTTGCTTTTTCTAACTCTCTCTAGCCTTTTCTTGATCCCTAGCAGTAACTACAATGAAATTATCCTCATTCAAACTGACTAAATTATGTTCGGGTCCTTCTGAACTTGAGTATCTTTCTTCCCACCCTCCATTTGAGGCATGAACAATGTCTAAAATTGAGGTTGTGCAACAAGACTTATGTTAAGAAAAGCATCGAGCAACTTGCATTTGAATGAGGTTGATTACAAGGTTAGCACCACTCTTATGTAGCCATATTAATTGGGACTAAAGAATTAGATGAACTAGGAGCCTTTGGGTCAAATTTCCTTTGTTGATAAGGCTGCCTATAATTTTGATTTTGCCCGTAAGGCTACTTATTTTGCTAGTTTAGTTGAATTTGCTAATAAGGAGCCTGATAAGGTCTACTAGGTAATACATGTCTATTCTCAATTGAAGTCGATTATTCCCCATAGTCCGTAAAGCTTTGAATACGTCATCGATGGGGCTGAAAGCAGTAGGTTCTATAATTGTGATATGCTAAGGAGTAGGTTCTAAATCTGATAAAAAAGGCATTGAAGGCCTTGGAGCTAATTTTCCGGCTTGAATAAGACTATTTTCAGCTCGGATGGTGATATCATAAGATGTTGGGATCGTATCTCCTCCCATAGGCTAAATCATAGTTGAAATAGCAACACTTGTTTAGTGCCCTAAGATAATAAAGAAAAGCGTGATCAACTTGAGGCTTAACACTTGCTGGAATTCTTTCCCAAGTTAAGCCAAACGGATGTTGAAACTAGATATAAATTCATTGGGATCTCTTTTAATGGTAGAAAGTTGTTCTATAAGAGATAACTGATCTAAATTATCTTGAAATTGTTTTAGAAATTTATCACCTAAGTCATCCCAAGTTCTTATGCATCTAATATCTAGATTTCTATACCATTACAAGGCTTGTCCTTTAAGAGATGCTGACTAAAATTCTCAAAGCTACATCCTCATGAGTGATATTATGAACTGCACATAAGGTTGTGACATCTTTAATGTGCTCTGTAGGTGTAACCTAATTTTCACCAGTGAATGATGGAAAAATTTTCATGGTAGCATTAGGGATGTCATGGTAAATTGGGATTACTAATGGGCTGCCATTAGTAAAGGTCACAAAATTCCTTGGTGGTTGAATAGCCATTTGAAAAACTGGGATTTGAACAAAAATATTGACACATGGTGAAGGAATATTAGGAGGAGGGTTATCAAAACCAGGCCTATTATAAGGTAAAGTATTACCAACTCTTCTCCTTCTTGCAGAATTCAAAGGTAAAGAAACAAACTCAAGAGGAATTCCTCTTACCGATGATCTTATAGTCATTTTATGCATCGAACATGCTACAATCTTGGTTTGAAATTGCTTTGTGAAGTCGCCAAATAGATCTTTAAATACTTAAAATAGATTGTTGTAGCTTGTTGTCCCAAAAGTAACTTTTATTTGCTATAAAATATGCTATAGATCTGATGTAAATATCTATAACTTGCATGCAGATCTGATTCATTGTCCCACTCAGCATGCCAATAACTATTATCTCTCAAAAGTGCACCCTGTAGAGAGATGGTTGTAGGTGTTATAAGCTTGCAAAATGGATCAACACATCAAGTCTATGGGTATACCTATTTTTAGGTGAGTCTCGGTATCAAGGCTATTTCCATATTGATGTATCCTAAAGTGTTTTTACGGGGTTTTAAGGGTAAAATATGAATGTAAAATAAAATTAAAAATGAGGTGATACACCAAAATTGTATGAGGTCTTTGACTAAGTACATGCACAATTGATATGGAATGAATTTCTAATGCACAGGACAATAGTTTTCTGAAGATAATTAATGGTAAACACTTTGATGTATTGAGGATGAAATCACAACAATCTTTGCTAAGTTCTGAAATACACATTAATATCAAGCGAAATTACTTGTATTTGTAGTGAGGGTAAGATGGTTAATCAGGGAATTCAACATTCACAAGATTAATAGAAACATACACAAGACTACAAATAATTGGAAAGATAAAAAATACTTCACATTTAATGGGAAAAAATGGAAAAAAATTGCTTCACCACTCATGTATCTAGTGGTCCTCCCTTGTGCTTTGCCAAGGTACCCAATATATAGCAAAATTATTTCCCACCCTTCCTAAAAATAGGCTAGAATTGTACTCGCCCATGCATCCTATTTTTATCCTTCATCTATTAATAAATAAAGGAATAAAAATGGAACATGCAAATACAAAGAGGCATTAACAACCATTGGTTACAACTCAGTCAACTACAGTCGACTATTCTATTTTTAAGAAAAGCATGAGTGATAATTTGCTAAAAATAAGTTTTTCTTGATGAGCAAGTCTTCTTCTTTGTGCATGCATATTTTATCTTCTTTTTGATCTATCCTTTTGCTGAAGGCATGCGAGTCTTATCCATTTATAGTGATAATATTAGCACTTTCTAACCATGGTTGAATCTGGTGAACTTGGGACTCGAATTAAGGTGCAAAAGTATTGCAAACTTAATCATTTTTGGTATTTGCATTTTTGAGCTTCATTCGAGCTAGCAAAGTTCTGTTAAATTTTCCCCTGACCACCATTGTTGACTATTCAAGCTTGACTGAAGGTTTCTGTAAAGAACTTTGTCTTTCATTATTTTGAAAAAGAGTTGTCCACGTAGGACGGATTTGAACTACAAACGGGCTGTAAAATATTTTCTTTTTCATTTCTGATAGAGATTGTGCATTTTTAAACATTCACCCGCCCTTCCACTTTTAATTTGGGCCCCACACATGTCTTTATCTAATGCCAGTGAGGTCATTCTCAACTTTATCCTCTCTTTTAAAACAAAGGTTCAAAGTTTCAAAATAAAAAAATGTTCCGTCGGCCCACCTTTTCACCTTGGGATTTTGATGGTGTGGGCGAGTTGCGGGTATTTTTATCGCTTTTTCCCTTTTTAAAAAAGGCTCAAATTCTTAAAGGATCACGATGATCCATTTCCCCGCCTCGACTCATTCAATACATGGCCTTTTTTAGTCCTTAGCAGGGTCGCGAGGCATTTTTAAACATTACTCCTTTAAGGATCAAATTCTTAAATTGACCCTACGACCTACTTTTGAATTAATTCAATATGATTGAATTTCAATGCTTTAGTGGGGCTGTGGGACATTTTTAAACTTTTCTTTTTTTCCAAAAGTTTCAAAGGTAAAAAACATTCCAATGATCCACTTCACTACTTTGACTCTTTTGATGCACGCTCAACATTTGACTTTTTCTTTTCCATGAGTGCGGCCATGGGTTATTTTATGAATTTAATCCCTTTTCCAATATTACTTAAAACACAAAAAGGGCTCGCCTCCTCCGCGTCGAGCCACTAGAAAAATTTGAATATTTTTGAAAAAGGAAAAAGTGCAAGTTTTGTAAAATGGGCCCGTCATGCCGCATCCGATTAGATTTCATCAGACCCTACGAGGCTAATTTGACACTTTTACAAAATAATGAAAAGATGCTATTTTAATGTGTCAAGTTGAGGTTTGCATTGATTTTGGTGATCAATTCTGAGCATTGATCTCTATACTTTTGATTCGTGGTTGTTGATCTCGAACTCACATGACGAGTTAAGTTACTTTAGTTTGATGAATAAAAAACTCGAAACCCTAAGTCTTTCATATTTTCATTCTCGAGCTCTATCTAAGCTAAAGGAACTTTGATTTTTTTCCCTGAGCGATTTGAAATGGATATGATCTTTCGAGCTTGGTTTATTTGCATCTATAGTTTTGTTTTGTCAATCTCGGCTTTGGAACTATCTGTTGTTTAACGGCCACCATTTTGATCACTTGAGTTTTGGGTTGGCTTATACTGTAAGATTTGGTCGATTTGACTAGTTGTGTTGCTTTGAGTTCAACTTTTCTTCAAAAGATCTGTGTCCTATGAAGCTCTGCAAAGATTCTATGGCCACCATTGTTGAGGTTTGTGAGCTCAGTCCTTTCTGTATCATTGTTATTTTGAACAAGATGGTAGCATCTTCGTGCTTTTTTTTGTAATCTCTTGTTGTATATTTCTCATTTCGATCAGTATTGAGCTCGCCCTTTTAATTTGTCTCTGTTATTTCATCTTGAAACATTGATACTCATTTTTCCTTTGCATTTTTAATGTGATTTCTGGAACAACATTGATCTCTGAGTTGAAACTCATTTTGGGTTCTCCTTTTGGCTTTGAATTTGATGAGGGTTTCTCTGCTTCAATTTTAACCAATGAGTTCTTGATCCTTACTCTGATTTTAGTACCCATTAATGGGTCTTTCGATTAAAACTAGGATATGTAAGTGTATTTGTTCCTCGAGTTGTATTGCAACAAATCTGTATATGAACTTTTAATTGTCCTGGTTGAATGAATTATTTTTCTAAAATCTATATATGCACATGTATTTTTTTCAATTTGTGGCTTGAAATATTACAACCCAGATTTGGGTATCACTCCTTTGGCATGGGTATTCAAACTTCTTTATTGCTTCTTGATTCTACAATCTGTACTTGCACACTTGAGAAAATAGTTAGAAAATATTTAGGCTTTTTGGCCTCTCTTATGTCCATGGTTTTCCTTTCTTCTTTCTCCTTCTTTCTAAGTGAGAAAATCATTTATGCACTTTTGATCTTCAAGTAATCTATATCTCCTGTTATTAGAGATCCATGTGCACAAATTAGGACATTATAAGAATATGGAATATACCCTGATCTCATAAATTGATAGTTTTCTCTTTTCTATTTTTAGGTATAGAGTTTTCAGTAATGAATATTAAGAGGGAACAAATTTAAAGATGAGGATGCATCAACTAAAGGAAAAACCTCAAGGAAATTATGGGTTCACTCATACTCCTTTATTTTCTCTTTCATGCATGTGTACCTCTTATTCAAGTAGTTGAACTTTACTTTCCAGTTACATCCCACCGCTTGTGTGGGAACATTTGAAATTCCTTATAAATAAAGCATTGAATTATGAAATTTAGTTGTGTATTTATTTCTACATTTCTTCTTTCGATATGGATTGTATGATGAACTAAACAACCCAATAATATAATTGAATTTCTTAATCATGAAGGAAATAACATTAAAGAATACCTGTAACATCTAGTAATAAACTCTTATTTATGTAATTTGTAGTCTTGATTGTTGCTTCAAACCGTAACACTTCATCTATTCTACAATTTAGTGTCTTCATCAAGAAAACACAGCTATCCTTCGGGGCCTTGTGTTCTTTTCTTTGAAGATAGCATGAAATTGTAGGATATGTGATCTGTTATGTTTTGTAATAGCACACATAGCTGCATATTTTATGTAATCATTAATTAATTCAATACTAAAAATATTGTCTAAAATAAACTCCCTCGATTAGATATACTTCACCAATGCTATCCATCGTAACAAAGTTTTGAGTTGCCCATTTTTGTACCAGTGCAAAAATTGTCAACAGTAGCTTATCTTCTGACCTTTGGTGCATGTCCAAGATTCAAAGAAGATACAATAGCTTGTTGCTCTATGCTATCATCCACCATGTCATCATGAGGAATAGCTACTGCTACACTAACTGTTTTTTCAATACTTCCATCCCATGCCTTATTTTCAACAAACTGTACATCTCTACTGATTAAGACCTTTCTAGTAACTAGATTAAACAACATGTAAGCTTTCGTATTCTCACGAATGTCCAACAAATATACACTTTTATCCTTTAGTGTCTAACTTCTTTCATATTTCATCAGGACATATGTGTGTATGCCACAAAACTAAAGATTCTAAAATGAGAAACATTATGTTTCCTCTTAGTCTAAGATTTTTAAGGAACCATGTTTCAAAAAAATCTTTGTTAACACATATTTATGATGTAAACAATAGTTGGTGCTGGTTCTTTCCAATATTCATTCAAATTTTTTTAACTTCATCATACTTCTCGCCATCTCCATGATGGTTCTATTCTTTCTCTCAGCAACACCATTTTCTGGGATGTATACTTGGAAGTAAACTTCTTGTGTATACCATAATATTTTCAAAAATTTAGAAAATCATTTGAAATATACTCGCCTACTCGGTCTATCCTCGGACATTTGATATAGTACCCACTTTTCTTTTCCTCTAAAGCCTTGAACTTCCTAAATATATCAAAAGCATGTGATTTGTGCCTCAAAAATTACACCCATGACTTCCTTGTATAGTCATTAATGAATGTCATAAAATACAAGCAACCTCCGGTAGCATTTGTTTGCATCGGTCCACATAAATTTGAAATAACAATTTCAAGTGGTGCACTTGGTATTTTTGTTTTGCCAACTAGGAAGGACTCTTTGTGCTTCTTCACCACAATACTGACCTTCAAAAAACTCTATACGGTTTCGAATCAAAGGCAAACCTTTCACCATATCTTTTTCTTTAATAACTTGAAACAACCAAAGTTAAATGACAAAATCTAAGATGCCATAGCCATGATTCATATTTTTCAACTTACTGAAAATTTGATTCAATCTCCTTAGCTCCGGTTTGATCTGTAGTATGAACATCTTCACTTAAGCAATCAGTTGGGTACTTGGCGCTTTATCCATGATCACACATTCATTGTTTTCAATTTAAAATTTGTATCCCTTTTGTACCAATTTACCAATTCTCATAAGATTATACTTCAAACCTATAGCATAATAAACATCCTACATAATCATTTCTTTGCCCCTTTTTACTTAGGATGTTATTTGTTTCTTTTCCTTTTATAGTCATTGTTCTATTAATCCCAAGGGTAACTTATGTCTTTAATGACTCCTCCAAATTTGAAAATAAATGTAAGTTACTTAACATGTGATTAATATAACAGGAATCAAAATACCACACATCACTAGGACTCTCTTGTGATAGAGTACACTCAATAGGTGATGCTTCGGAAATATTTTTACATGCAATAAAGATGGAGGTTGAAGTAGAGATCCCAACCTGATTTTGATTCTTCTTGATTTGATCATACTACTTTTTCATGTATTCATAAGCATAGTTTTAATATATTTTTCAATAGTGACACCACACATGTGACTTATCCTCTCTGTTACCTGAAATTTTTTTATGATTGTGCTCTTGACTATGTCCTCTTCCACTTGAGTTTGATGGACCGATCTTATGTCTTCTACATGAATTTCTTCCTATACCTCTACAACTGAAATTTCCTCTTCCTCTTCCTCTTATTGTTTCTTGATACCAATGATTAAAAAGTTTAATCTATAATTGCATGTGATCTATTCAACCTAGGTTTATGATCTATTAGTGATGCATGTAACTCTTTAATTGAAAATTAACTTAGATCTTTAGTTTCCTAAATCACAACTAGAAAGAATCAAATTTTGGAGGTAAACTTTTAAGTATTTTTTCAATAATCCTTATGTCCTTAATAGTTTCACCATGAGGTTTGATTTGATTGACTATACCAACTACAAAAGTAGAGAATGATTCTATGAGAATTTGAATCTTTCATTGACATATTTTGAAAATGTCTACAAACTAACTATAGCTTAGTGGTTTTTACTTTCTCTTTACCTTGATACGCAACTTGGAGATTTTACCATGCAATTTTTGCTTTAGTGGTTGTTGTTACTCTTGGTAGGATGCTTTCATTCATGTCTTGATGAATAAAGAAAAGAGATTTTCCGTATTTATTTGTTAATTCCTTCAAAGTATCTTTCTCTTCCTGTGAGAGTATTTTATATGTTGTTGTATCTACAAAATTGGAGTAACCATTCACTACAATTTCCCACACATATTGGGATTTGAATAGTGTAGTCATTGTTAATGACCAATTCTCATATTTCTTTCCTATAAATTTTGGTGTCTGAGCCGGATATAGAAGTCATAACCCATTGTTAATTAGAAGCTGTGCTAAAAAAATGCATGCTCTTATACCAATTTGTAGAAATTAAGCACATAAAATAAAAATTAATAGAAATAAAGTAAAGAGTTGTGAATAAAACAAATTATTACAAACTTAAATCAACACTTTTGTGTGTATATTTCTTCTTCCTTGTCAGAGCTTTGTCTCAATACAATCTCTTTGAATGTGTTATATCAAAACACTTACAATTGCCTCTAATAAATAGATGGATTTCATCTAACAATAAAACACTCCACTCTCCTAAAATTAGCACATGCTTTTGTGCAATACAAAGCTTTTGATTTATTTTCTTTATTAGCTTTTCCTAAAAGTAGGAATCTAAAAATAAAAAACATGTAAAAAAGAAACTATTTTTGTTTTTCTAGGGGGGTAAATTTAATCTCCTTTTCCAACACGATAATGTGGGTATGCGTGCGAAACAAAGAGATGGCCTCCATGGGTTATAATGTTAAGTCCTCTAGCCTCTAGGGGTGTAAAGGATTGAGTAGTTTGAAATGGTAATTTGTAGTGCACAAGAGGGTTGAATCTCTCACTTCAAATAATGTTATTGTCGTTGACACATGGATGTCGAGAACCGGATGGGTGCAGTGCATATATAATTTGCTTTTAAAATACATTCTCGTTGTAATGACTAGAATAGATAGAACCTAATACCATTAAATATACAAGTTAATCTTATAAAAAAATCAAATTTCATATGAATCCATAAGATCACTTAGCTACCTAATTAAAATTCTTAGTGACACACTATTTTAACATAACAAATTTGTATAGCATTATATATTTTTATTGCCACAATATTTTCCTTTAGAATTCCAAGTGAAAAACATATTAGATGTCATGGATGCAATAGAGGTAAAATATAGCTGACAAGAAGATTCAACTACAAAACACCGTAGATAACACAGAATGTGACATTAAAGGAACTCTGTCCAGGATTTAAGTTAATGTAATCACATCCCAAGGAGAGGAAAACTACAAGAAAATGTCCCATTTTGAACCTTGGTCATGCTGCCCAATGGAAAAGTATCTTCTTGATCTTCATCTATGGCCATCCAACTAATTATCCCAAACTCATTGTAGTTACGTAGTTAATTAGGTTCTACCAGTCCACCACTTCACTGGTTCAGCTTATGACCTTACCACCGAAAATTGTTATCATTTATATAAAATTCAACCTCATCAAAAACTAAATTGCACTTAGAATCAACATGATTCACATTACTAAACCAAGTCATTCTAAGAAATATGGATGGATTGTGATAATCATAGATATTGCTCCTATCCCAAACATAATTTTATCACTCTAATTATGTGTTATATTCATGGATGCAAGCAAAACAAAAATATAAAGAATCTTTAGCTTAATTATAAAATAGTATTGTACAGGTCTCTACATAACATACTTTTTCCTAAAATGAATTTTCCACTACATTCTAATCAAATCAGTTTGTCACTAGATTTCCAATTAAATGAGTAGAAATTTGTAACTTGTTTGTGAAAGGAGTTTCATAAATATCAAATCCAAAGTTAGTTACTATAAATAAAACAAATAATCTCATCATCTATAGCAACAATGTAGATGCAAAACTTTAGGTGTGAATCAACATATAAGATTATATATTTTACAAAAATGACTCAAATAACCCAACATCCATAGTTAATTACAAGCGTATGCGAATCTAATCAAATACAACAATATCTATGCAAACCTTGACTTGTGAATCTCCATATAGCCTTATAAATTTTGCATCAAATATTACCAAGAACCCAACATCCTTAGACAATTAGATGTATGTATGTGAACAGGGGCCTCAAATGATTCACATGGATGGTTTTTCTATTGAATGCATCAATCATCTAGGTTAAAATCAATATTTTCTGAATGAATTGAATCCATCCAATAGCATAAATCCTTAGGCAATTAGACCTGTGTATGTGAGCAGGGGCCAAAAATGATTCACATGGATGATCTTTCTATTGGATGAATCAATCACCAAAATTAATATGAATATTTAGTGATTGAACAAAATCTATCCAATAGCATAATGGAATGCTTATTTCTCGTGGAACAAAAAAAACATGGGATAATTGACCACTTTCCCCTTACTAAAAAGTTTTGAGTTGGTTCAGGTTAATCCCAAAGGATGTAAACCATCCAAATTCTCAAGAATAGATCCCTTTTTAAAAGTAGATATCCATAAACAAAGAGAACTAAAAACCATTACAGGTAAACCAAAACTAGAACCTAAGCCATATAAATCTGAGTCTATAAGTTAGAAACAAGAGAATACAAAATAAAACCTATTCAAAAAGAACTACGATAAGGTCATTGATACTACACAACAAAATGAACAATGCAAGACTACCCTTCGACATTCAATTACTTATATTACACTAATAAATAAATACTGCAGATTTTATGAATCTACTAAACACCTATTTCAAAGAGATGAAATTCAAAAGAGACCATAAATCTTTTCCTCATTTAGTGAAAAACTATTAACAATAAAAACACCTCCAAAACCTTCTATATTTACTAAATAGAACACATAAATCTATTTTCCAGAAAATTTATGAAAGACCCACTTACAATATTTTACAAAAATCTCTAAATTTGTTGCATCTGCATGAGAGACAGTCAGGAACATGCACCAAAAGGAAAGAGCTCGAACCATACACAAGACAAGTTATCAAGAAAAGAAAAACAATATTATCAAAACTAATCAATAGGTTGAGGCCAATCCCTTCTCTAGATCCAAATCTCTCGTCCACTGAATCAAGAAAAATGAGAATAAAATTGAACACATTTGCTTACATAACATTAAACCGCACATAGTGACTTAAATTGGGGTTTCTTAAAATAGAAAAGTAAAGTAAGAAAAAAAAAATCTCGAAAAGGGGAATCTCTTGTATACTCTCATGGTGGGGAATAGTGTTTGTTATCCACCTTTTCCCCTCGGGTAAAATTGATCAAACACGACCTTACACGCGAGAGAAGGTGACAGGGGTGATTCTATCATAGAGGATTTATTTTTGGAGGTGGGTGAATATGGTTTAAGCATGATGATCAAATTGTAGGGATTTCACGGAAGGAAAAGTATGAAATTCGGGTCTCGGACTTCGAGAGGTGGAGTTTTTAGGGATGGGCTATGGCGGATTTCAAGGACTTAAAAAGCAAAAAAAAATGAAACCCAAAATTCTGAAAGTATGAATTTTAGACTCTTGGGTTTAAGTGTTTCAAAACTCTCGAGCACTGAAAGTTGGAAAAATGGCCAAAAGGTTCTGAAACTTGAAACCACGAAAGTCCAATATTTTGGACTTTCGGAGTTTCTGGGTTTCGGAAGTCTCAGTAGCATGAAGTCACAAAAGTGGAGGAAAAGTTGAAACTCGAAACTCGAAAGTCCAAAATTTCATACTTTCGGGTTTCGGGGTTTTAGAGTTACGAAATTCAGGATTTTGGAATTCTCGGTGACAAAATCGAGAAAAGTGAGGCGAAATGTCTAAAATCCCGAAAGTCAAAATCCTGAAAAGGTTTAGATATCGAAGGTCAACGCAGGTTTCGTGGTCACGGCGGTAGTTTCGGGTTTAAGAGTTTGAACTTCAGGTTTTGGGGTTTTGGAACTCTCGACACAATTTGGGTGATGAACAGTCTGCAAAGGTCCAAAACGAAAAATATCCAAAAGTTCGAAAGTCTAAAATTTTGGATTTTCGGGTTTTAGGCTTTGATTTTTGGGGTTTGGAGTTTTGGAACTCTCAAGCCCCAAAATGTAAAAAATCTCAACTCAATGTCCGAAATTCTGAATTCCGAAAAACCAAATTTTTGGACTTTCGGACTTTCGAGGTTTTGGAGTTTTGGAACTCTCGATCCGCCATATTTGCATAATGACACCTCATCCTTCAGATGGCTATAACTTTTGACTAAGAGCTCGGATTTGCAAAAGAAAGGAATTTTGGAAATCTCTCAAGATCTGCTACTCAATTACGACTAGATATCTTAATTTGAGGGAGACTACATTATTAAAAATGAAGAAATACATTCCGCCATTTTTAGGGTGTCAAACTTTTCACCTACCAAAATAATGAGGTATGGACTTCATTTCTTGCCCAGTGAAGCGAATAAATGGAGGCATGGGTTTTACGGTGGCACCCATTAGTTTTTGTAGGTGAATTCAATGCATTTTGGGGTGGTCGAAGCAAGGATTCAAATTCTTCTCTCCTCTTTCACCCATTCTTCCTATATATTGTAAGGAGGGGCATTTTTCTAAAGGTTGGACATTCTTTCTTTGCACCCTCGCTTCTTCTCTTGTCTCCACTGAATTTGTGGAGTTCAAAGCTCTAATCTAAGTGTAAAATGCAATCTTTCTTCTTGTCCATTGTAATGCATTGTATCAAATCTTTGGATCAATAATAAAAAGTTTGTGGATGATTTTCAACCCTCTCTTTTGTTATTGCATCTTCCGAGGTGCATAATGGTTGTATTTCATTTTTAATGGTCTATGTTTAACGGCAAAGCGGGTGTGCAACATTCCTTTGATGTATCACCTGCATCGAGAATAGGTTTAATTTCTTGCAGCTTCTTAACCCCGTCTCCTTGGCAAGTTAGAGTAGATTTTAAGGTAGATCCTCTGCAAAATTATATGTGTGCACTTGAACAGAGGAATAGGAACCGATCTTGATCTGGAGAGCTTTCCCGATTGCAAAGTTCCACACTTTGGGAAAATCTTCATGTTATGCAATTACACTGAGAGTCTCAACCCATCGAGTTATCGACATTTAGGGGTGTTGTGATTACATTTCAACGGGAGTTAGAGTAGGAGTTGTACAAAAGTGAATTCATTTAAGAGAAAATGGCCGTATTGAACTCTGTCGAAGAAGGGGAGAAAGTACCCAACTCTTGCAATTGGTAAGTTTACTACAGGCACATAATTGTTTTTTTGTTTCCTTTGGTACAAAGAATTATATGTCGTTGTTTCTGCGATGGGAATCCAATCTGGAACATGATGATCTTCCAAGATTGAGAAATTTCGGAGTAGAAATCAATATGTGTTATTTTTTCCCCGTTGTGGAGGGTTGTTAAAGATAAGGGATTGAACAAAAGAGAAACCACCATTATAGCTTTGGAGAATAGATCCGAAATAAATACCAAAAAAATAATCGTTCGTCCGCCTCCACATGGACTCTCTACGACTGCGTGGACAATTTGCTGAGCTCTACAACAGCGCAGCTAGCCGTGGCCACTTAGGTCCCAGATTTTGAGTTGTAGAATCCGCCTATGCCGCCGTTGTTGCTGTCCTCGCCGCCTTCGCATCCGCCTCCACCACTGTAGGAGAATGGCCATCATCGGGTGGTAGAGGAGGAGCCTGTAACTGACGCCGAGGCTAAGGCCAAGCCCGAGCCGGAGCATCTGGCAAAGGCGGAAGAAGCAGACTGGCAAGAAATGGGCGTGGAGGAAGCAACCATGAGGACAGATCCAACACATTGCCCAACCGTAGGGGGAGTGTAGAATTGGACATGGACACGAGCACGCTTCGCAGCAAAATTGTCAACGTCCCCGTTAGAGTGCAACGTTGAATACAGACATGAGGACAGGTGCTATAAGAAGAATAAACAAAATCAATATAGCGTGGAAAAGCACCCGAATGAGGCTTGGATAGTGCAACAGTAAGGAAAATAACCAGAATCTGTTAGGAAACTGTGTTGAGCAGAGCTCTTATCAAAGCCGTTAACTTGGGTCAGTGTAGTTAATGCCTTTGTATCTCAAATAAGATGCCTGTATTATTATGCACGGGAAATGACAGGTCTGATGGTCACCGTCACATTTCAATGTAACCGATTGAACTGCAATCTTTTCAGTCCATGTTTTGCCAAGAGTCAGAATCAGCCAAGGCCCATTCCAACAAGAAACAACTCCGGCGTAATTGGTGCTTAAAATTAAAAATAGAGAAACAATGACGAAAAATGCGTGCACTTTCAAAGTAGTTCAAAATTTTTATAAAGACAATTTATTTCATACACAGAGCATGAATAAGTGCAATGAAGTTTTTTTATATGTAATTTGTTTATGTTGAGTTCATAAAATTTTGATATCTTGTATGATGGAAGATTTCCAAAGCATTTAGCTGAGATTTTACGATATGAATTGGTGATTCTCTTGCATGTTTGATAATCCGTAGATTATTTTTATCTCCTTTTCCATACAAAGCTATAGTCTTGTTATTTAATTTTTACTTATTGATTGTTGTAAAATATGTGGTTTCCTAACAGCAAACCGAATTTTTATAAAGACAATTCATTTCATAGACAGAGCATGATTAAATGCAAAGAAGTTTTTCCATATGGCAAACAATTAGAAAACTACCAAATGTGATTCTTGTATACAAATGAAACCAAATACAGTCTAAAAGAACATCAAATCAAGAAAGGCATATCCTTTATATTTGAATCTTAGAACAATAGTTAGAGAAGCTTAGTACATGAAGTCCATGTGAAAAATCTATTACAGTTACTGATTATTAAACTCCTATCTTGTAAGATTATTTGATCAACAAATATTGGAAAATAACACAACTGTAACTTCACAAATACAAACACATAAGAAAAATACCCAACAAGGTGAACACAATATTTTCGGACAATTGTCCCTGGAAAAACCCCATAGGGAAAACCAGTACTACAGATGAGAAATATATTAAACTTCAGCAAATCAAGAGATACAAATACTGCTTGCCTCTTCTTGGCGAGCTCCAACAATCTCCTAATCCTCCCTTTGATGTTCCTCCTTTGCTATCTCAACACTATCACTGCGCCCTTGCTAACACTTTGCAAGACTACTTGCTAACAATGCAAGTTTCTCTCAAAACTTCCTTGTAACAAATGACCCCAATGACCCCCTTATATACTACTCTCGTTGAAAATCAACGACCGAGATTAATACAAATGAACGGCTAAGATTAAGACAACTCAATAACCATAACAACCTTGGTTATGAGGTGTCACCTAAAAGGAGTCAATATTAGATAGCAATTGTTCTTATCCTAACAATATTTGTTTGACAAAAACAACTATTTCTCTAAATTCTAGGTTGTCCAAACTACCCATAACAAATGGATGAGGACAAATAGCTGTCCAAGCTACTAACTACTAAGATTAACACTCCCTCTTAGCAAGGAAGTTGTTCTGCATGACACCCAACATCTCTCTGAAGAAGATAAATTTTGCCTTCCCCAATGCCTTTGTCAGAATGTCTGCTACCTGCTGATCTGTAGGTACAAACTGTAGCTTAACAACCCCGTGCTGTACACAATCTCTGATGAAGTGATACTTGATGTCTATATGTTTTGACCTATCATGAAACACCAGATTCTCAGTCAACTTGATGCAACTCGATTGTCGCCAGTGTATCACCCGTAGTCTCAACCTTCGACCAAACAAAGCTACTAGCAACTTCCGAAGCCATATAGCTTCACATGTTGCCATGCTAGCTGCTATGTACTCTAACTCTGCTGAACTTAGAGCCATAGACTTCTGCTTCCTGCTGAACCAAGATACAACTCCTGATCCCAGACTGAAACAACACCCTGATGTGCTCCTCTTGTCCGTTGTACTACCTTCCCAATGCGTCGGTATAGCCCATCAACTGATTCCTTCACCTCGAGCATATCTAATTCCATACTCGATTGTACCTTCTAAATAACGCATGACACATGCTTTGCTTTGATCTAATGCACTCTCTTTGGCTCAACCATGAAGCCTGTATTAAGAGAGTTAAGCTGCAAAAGCTATATCTGGCCTGGTATTGACCAAATACATGAGAGAACCAATCAACTGCCTGTATAAGGCGGGGTCTACATCCTTCTCCCTGGATGTGTCTACCTTCCTCCAATTCATGATCATGGGTGTAGACATGGCTTTGCAATCTTCCATCCTGAACCTTTTCAATATTTCCATTCAATATTTCCCTTGCCCAAGGAAAATCTCTCCATCTTTCTGCCATACCTCCATGCCTAGAAAGTAGTGCATGAGTCCCAAATCCTTCATCTCGAACTCCGCTGCAAGATCCCTCTTGCATTCTTCTATGAGCCCCAGTGAACCTATAAGAAACAAGTCATCTACATATAGAACAAGAATGAGAATCTCACCTCCAACTACCAAGTAGTAGAGATTAGCATCTGCCTCACTCTTCACAAAGCCCATTTCCTGCAAGTAACTATCAATGCGCTCATACCACACTCTGGGAGCCTGCTTGAGTCCGTACAATGCTCTCTTCAATCTACACACGTGGGTCTCTTTGCTATGTGCTACAAAGCCTTCTGGTTGTTCTATGTATACCTCCTCTTTCAACTCACCATTAAGAAACGCTTGTCTTGACATCCATTTGATGGATCTACCATCCCATCTATGCTGAAATTGAGATTACAGCTCGTATAGAAGTATACCTGGCAACTGGAGCAAATGTCTCCTCATAGTCTATTCCCTCTTTCTGAGAGAACCCCTTTGCCACGAACCTTGCCTTATATTTCTCGATGCTACCATCGCACCGTGCTTGATCTTATAGATCCGGTGTGATCCAACCCTTTGCGCCCATCTGTTGGTCTAGGCACTACCTCCCACACATCATTCTCGCATAATTGAAGTATACTCCTTAACCATTGCTTCTTGCCACACCTTGGATGTTGTGCAGCCTCACGATAGCTAGACGGTTCACTATCTACCAACATACTAACTAATGCAACATAGTCATCATACCGGCTGGTGGTTTCCCTTGTCTATCACTCCTCCTAGGAGTACCCACTAACTCCCGAGTATTCTTCTATCTCTGTTGAGCCTCACGGTTCTTCGCTACAACCATTGTAGAGGATGAAATATCAACCTCCATGTCTTCTTGATGCATCTCTTCTTGCACCTGTTGCTCCATACTTTGAAAACTCTCTCCTCCTAATTCTATGCTTGTACTAGTAACTGTACTCGAGCTTTGCTGCCCTTGACTTGATTGAGTGATCCTTGGAGCTTCTATTGGCTGCTCACTCTGATCATCTACTGGAAAATCTCTAGACCTTCTAAATGCCTTGTCCTCCATGAACTTGACATCACGTCGAACAATAATCCTCCTAGTCCCCAGAATAAATATCCGATATGCCTTAGAGGTTTCATTGTACCCCACAAAGTACCCTCTCTCTGCAGTCTAATCTAACTTGGTACGTGTATCCTTAGGAATGTGACAATATGCCAAACTCCCAAAGATCTTAAAGTGATGACATCTGGATTCTTCCCAGTGAATGCTTCCTCTAGTGTCATCTTCCCTAGTGATATGATATGATGCCCCACTATCTATGTACCAAACACTCTGTGAGGTTGAGCTAACCATACATGCTATGAGTGCAAACTCATCTTCCATTCTACTAAAGAGCTCATTTGCACTTCTTTGAAGCCATGACTTGCTTCTTTCCTTTCTTTTCATTCTTCTTCCTTTCTGGGCAATCTGACATAGTGGCCAAACTCGTGATAGCCATAGCACTTGATCTTTGAAGAATCTTTCTTCTTCTTTTCACCTTGTGAATTTGATCCTTTACTAGACCCCTTCTTTGCTTTCCCTTTACCCGCTAGGGCAACATTTTCCTGTTCCACCTCACTTTTCTGACTCTTATTGTTGGCTCCATTGACAAGACTTAGTCTAAGCTCCTCCTGAGTGAAATCACTCCATAGTCGATCCCAACTCGGTAAGGTGTCTCGTCCATTGATGACTTGAACAAAGACATCCCACTGCTTAGTTATCCCATTTAGGGCTATTCTCACTAGCTCGTCATCACTTGGTTTGTCTCCAATAGTTGCCAATTCATCCTTGACAAGTCTAAGTCTGGTGAGGTAACTTGTGACGTCTTCTCCCTTATTCATCCGGGTATTCCTCAACTTTTCTCTCACGAGAATCAGGGCGTCGATTAGTGGTAGCATTCTAGTACAGATTCATAATGGCATCCCACATCGTCTTCACTGTATCTAACTCTGCAATATGTGGAACAATATGATCCTTGACACCGTCAAGAATCAGCCTCCTCGCCTTGGCATCTTCCTTCTTATATGCTAAGAGTTGTGTTGCATCTGTAGGTACAGTACAACAGTGGTCACATATTCCTTAATACCATTCTCTTCCAAAGCAATAGAGAAATTCTGGCTTTCCAGACACCAAAATTCGAGGCTCCATCCAATCTGTCCTGATCTCTTAAACCTGCTGAGGCCATCTTAAAGGAAAATAATAATAATAATTTTGAAGAGGTTAAACTGGGTTTTATAAACCCTCACTTTCTTTCACCTAGGGTAAATCTCTTCTACCCAAACTTAGCTTTGATACCATGTGAAAAATCTTTTACGATTCTTCGATTATTAACCTCCTATCTTGTAATGCCCCAACCTACTGTCTCGGTTAGCAATATCTCCAGTGTGTGGAGGATGGAGACATTAATTTTCGGCGTGATGGAATCTGTGGTGGCGCACCCACCGATTTTCCGATTTGCAAATATTTTGTTTTCTTGTTTGACACTGCTTGCTTCCTCTCGGACCGCGTGAGATCTCCATGGATTGCTGCATGTGGAGTGGTTGAGAAGGCATCGAAATCTTATCTGTCAAGTTCCTTTTCTCATGTTTTCTCCTAGACGCCTCCTTCTTCCCGCTTACTGAACCACGAGTGCTTTCTTGCGCTCCATCGGATGGTGCAACGGATGAATTGCTACGGCGTGTTACGGACGGTGGATTCTCAAAAATGGAGTGTACGGGTAGTTCGGTGGAGCGTAGAACCGAAATCCTCCTAGGAAAGTTCCGTGAGGAAGTGCTTGACTATATGCAGCAGCTTCTGTGGTAGAGGAGTAAACTTATCTCGAGAAAACCGGTGGCCTCCAATAGAGTAGGTGCAGTGCTGCTGCGAGGGTGAGCAAGGAACCGTTGGTGTTGATCCTGGTGTTCTGGTTGCACGCGACCACAGTTGAGACCAGTTGTTGTAGGGTCTTGCAACTGTAGTGGAAGGACGAGGTAAAGTTTTAGTCGAGCTGTCTGCCTTTTCTTTTTGGGAAGTCGCTTCCGATCCAGGTGGTGAATTTAACATGGATTTCTTCCTTATAAATTCTTTGAAAAACCTGTAAAATCTAGTGTTTTGGATGGAAACTATAGGTATTTTGTTTGGGCCTCACTGGCTGTACATTCCTCTGCAGCATGCGCTTGGTGTGGTTTCCAGTCACCGAGGAGAAAAAGGAGCAGGAAGCACCTGGCTCAAGATCATTTTTTTTACAGAGATAATTGCTTCGATCTCTGATATTAAGTTTGGAAAGGATGGCCGATATATCCTATGTCATGATTATATGACTCTCAAGCTCTGAGATATAAGCATGGAATCTCACCCAGTTGCAACATTCAAAGTCCACGAACATTTACGGCCCAAGTTATGTGATTTATATGAAAATGATTTGATATTTGACAAATTTGAGTGTTGTCTAAGTGGGGATGGACTTCGTGTGGCAACTGGTTCATACAGCGACCTGTTTCGAGTTTTTGGCTGTGTTCCTGGTAGTGATGAGGCAACCATGTTGGAAGCTAGCAAAAGTCCTAACAGAAGACGGAATATGCAGGCCTCTTCAAAGCCTTCAAGATCTCTTACCAGTCTCACTCGTGTCCGTACAAGACGAGGTTGTTCAGTAAAAATCTTTCCACCATTGTTAAATCTTGGGCCATAAATTGTTTTGTAAACATGCATCATAATTGTTGATAACAGTGCTTTGAAGCAAAGAATTTCTGCTCTTGCACAAGACAAGTTTGTTTTAAGGATGCACACTGTGAAGCTTTGAAAAAGGAGGTGTCAAGGCTAAGACAACTATATCACGAGCAGCAGCAACTTTTGCAAAAAGAAATGCATGCATCCTCAACAGGGGCATATGACTTACAACAGCACCTATTTGGTGAGCTAGAGCAGGGTTCATCTTCATAGGTGATGGATCAAAAACCCAAGATCTCTGAATTACATTCACATAGCAACTCCTTGGTACAACACAGTTATCTCTGCATTTGAATAAATATAGTTCAAGCGACAATTGACATAGCCTTGACATAGCCTTGACTTCAGGTATGGTTGTTGAAGCAATAGATATGCAGATGATAACATTACAGAACTGGAAGCCATGGCTGTTGGGTTATGGAGATTTTGGGGAAATTAAAGAATTCTACAGAAATAATGATAATAGTTATAGAATTTGGGAAATTTGAGAGATAATAGATTGTCCAGAGATTCTCTACTGAGACCTTGCTTGTTGTACGATGTAACTCATGGAAGAAGATCTTATAGGGGTGGATCTGTTTCATATCAGAATATTCATGAAAAACAAATTGCTTGCTATTATATGAGTTTCTTCAACGAGTCACTAAGTTGGCAGGCATAAAGGTTTCTGTTGGAATTATCACACCTGGCAAGCTACAGCTGAAATGTTGCACCGAGAGTTTGATGCTGTCCTCAAATCTGATGAAGGAAAAGGTTTAATTACCATTGCGGTAGATGCCTTTCAGAGCCAGGAGCGATGTTGAAGCTGGAGAAATAGGCAAGATATTTCTACACTTTTCTACTGTTATTTTATTTAAAATTATCGTGAAATCGAACCACTTTTCCTTACATTGATTTGTCAGTTGGATGTCATGATGGGAGATTTTCCCTTTCTGCTAGTTTCTTCTTGTTTTAGCTTTTATCATTGACAGTATGTGGGTCGAAAGGATGTGTGTGCCCTCTCCTTTGAATGTTATATTACTCGAATGATAGAACTTCGTCTGTTTGTTTATGTGTTTTTTCTTCTCTGCGATTGAGTTGTAAGTTATTATGTTGATCAAGCTAGTATTTTCGATATCATGTAAGTAAGTTTACAATAACTATGAAACCCCCTTCCTACCACCCAAGTTTGTCCTTGACGTTTTTGTTAGCTCCTTGAAAATCCCTTTGATAACCTTTTTGCATCGAGAAAGAAAGGTTGTAGGATTGTGTGAGCAATACGTGGGCTAGCCAACGTAGAGATTTGGTATTAAAGCGGTAGAATGAAAAGGTTTGTGTGCAATGTGTTTTGCCATCTCGCATTTTTAGACTCTTATACTATCTTTCATCTTGTTTCTAGACTTTTAAGGCCATCCTCGGGAAGTACCTTGACCATCCCCTGGCAAGCAATTAGAACCATAACTAGCCTTACGGATCAACTAAGCTTGAGGTTTTTGTGTGCATCGGTACCTCGTTGACACCTGGAATAGTTCTGGTCTAATCCCCTCCCGCAGAATTATTGTGATGGCGCTCTTCTATTTTTCCTAAGCGGCATTATTTTCTCCCTTGTAATGTTAACGCTATTAATTAATATTGGTCAATTTTTATGCACGTAATTACTGTAATAGTTTGTGATGGAGATTTCCTAGATGTGAGTGACCTTCGGGAAAAACTCACTTTCGTGTGATAATCTTATGAATTCATAGCGGAAGGTTTTGTTTTGATAAATTCACTTAGAAATTATGTTTGTATCTTTTTGTGCAACGGTTGATCTGCGTTACCTAGGGTTGTCATAAAATTTGGTTGTTTTGGGATATGGGTGATTTATTTTAAATTAACCAATCATTAGTATCTTGTAGTGGAGGTTGCAAACCTTTAGTGTTATAAAAAAATTGTTGACAACATTATTGTATACTCTTGTTGGACGAAACGCCCCTTCTTCTCTCGCGTGTTTCTTTCTACTAGCTGTGAGACTTTGACCCTTCTGGATGATTGGTAGATCTCTTTGTTGTAGTTAATGGTCAAAACTAGTATACTATGCCTTCGCTTGAAAGTTATGTTGTGTGTATACTCTAATTGATTTCGGTTTGAAACTCTATTATCCATGGCCTTTTGTGTTAAGTTTCGAAACCCATATTTCCCCCTTTGGGCCGATCAACTCTTGTTCTCTTGGAAAAATATTATTTCAGCCTATGCGTTTGGTTCCTTTGATAAAATTCTAGATGACTGGTATATAGATCAATTCTCAATCTTGTAATTATTGTTTAATTACTTACTTGATGGGGATCTGTCTTCACTAGATTGTTTGTTTTCTCCTTAGGGCCAAGGGCCATTCTCATATGATTGTTACTTTCGTTGCATTTGCTCCCAGTGAAGTACAAGGTCTTCTCCTTCTTTGATCGACATGTTATAGACTTTATTATAACTTGATGTGCTCATAGTGTTTAGAGGTTTGACCCAATTTCTTGTAATAAGGTGCTTCTTTTCATGATATTGTTAGATAATAGTTATGGTGGTTTTGTTTAGTCTTATCTTGCTCAGTTCTCGTGAACTGACTCAGGTTATTAATTGTTGAAGATGGCTTACGTGGTTAGATGATGGAAAGACTTGTAGATTATTACATCAATCTTGGTTATGATGTTCCTTTGTACGAATGTGTATTATGTTATAAAATTTGGAAAGAGCCTTTCGACATTTTAGAAGAAGGGTCAGTGCCTAGTAAATGTATTGTAGAGTATTGTTGTTGTAACTGTTGAAACTTTGGTTTGTTTGGTTATCATGTGAAAGATGAAATTTGATTACCGCTTGGTTATGGGATATTCTAGTGAATTTTAACCCTTAGTATAGTAGCGGGGCTTGTCCCATGTTATTACTCTCTTGCTCCCTAGTCATAGTTCAACAGAGATGGTATGTCCCTTTGATTTGTGCATCATGTTGGAATGAATTGATATAACCTTGTTTTGTTTCCGCAAACGAGTACTGTTAAACTTTTCTCTTGAGTTAAAATGTTGAGTTGTAAATCCTCCTAAGGCTTAGAAAGCAATGAGTTTGTAAGCACTATAAAGTGAGTGGATAGTCCCAATAAAAGTTAAACCAAAATTTATGTATATGAACATATTAATGTAGATGTGATCTACTTGATAACCTTTGAGACCTGGAACAATCAAGAGGAAACTATCTTTTGTAACGAAATATGATAACTTATTATTATCTATTTTTATTTTTTTATTCGAGCCAAGCTAGTAAACATTATCCTTTTATGGTGAAATCTTAAATGACCTCATGGTGAAAGCAATGGTTAGATTTTAGAAGATGATAGGATTTAATAAGTAGGAGGGAAATCGATTAATTAAACCTTAAATCTCTCTCTATCGTTTGGAATGTTCTCCTTTGTCAAATTTAATGAAGTAAAGTCTAGATGGAACATTTAACCAATCTTGATAAACTCTTAACCTCAATAAAAGACTGATAGTAAACAATGTGACCCTGAAGCTAAATTCTGTTGTCCTATTCTGTTAACCCTTGCCTTGATTCATGGTGATATTTCTTAAGCAAGGTCCAAATTTAATCCTTAAACAGGAAGGCTATTGTTATGAACCCTAAGCGGTACTTTCCACTCAATCGGAGCTTATGCCTTCACCTGTGCAATAGAGGTGTGGAACATGTGTTAGTGGCTTGAGTAAGTTTAATTAACCTTGTAAGAAATGGAAAATGTTCTAAAATCAAATGAATAAAAAGATTTGGACATCAAATTGATGATCCCAGTTTAGAAAGCTTGGCCTTAAGCTATTTAGTCAACCATTGAAAAGAAAGAAGTTCTCCCTTGTGAAAAGAATTGTGTGAATCATTACATGAAATTTTATAAGAACGTAAGTTAAGAATTAAGAGACACTTTAGTAAACAAGAAAATTTAACAAGAAATTTCCCATGGGATGCCCTAATTTTGTGAGTGTGTCATGTGGATTGGACTTCCATGTTGTCTTGTCAAAAGAAGAGTACATTGTCCTTGATAGGTGTGAACGTTTTCGTGCTGACCTTGTGGTCTCCCCCGTAACAAGTGGTTCCTGGTGTTGGTTGTAACCTTGTGACGACATGTTGTGTCGTGTTGTGTCAAAGCAAGTCAAAAAAAAAAGTTATCCTGTATTTTATTGTGTTGTCCTTGTGTTGGTATTTTTGGGTCGTTACACTTTGGTATCAGAGCGTAGGTTCATGCTCTAGAACCTATGGGCCGGATTGGTGTTGTATGATGATGTTACATGGTAGTGGTGGTTTTACATGATGATACTACATGATGATGATGATGTTGTATGATGGTGGTAGATATTGGAAGAGTAATGTGCTTTAAACGTGATGTGATTATTGTCGTAATTGTGATATTGTGAACGCACATTATGGGTATGTCACCTTGTGAGTGTTTGTGATCATGTTGATATGTTGGGGATGGGGTATTCTCTCTCCTTCTTGTGGATTCTAGGAAGAATTCACGTGTGAATTATTATTGTGATGTGTGAAAGGAATTCTAATGTGGATGACGTAGTGTTGGAGCATTGTGGCATATTGTGATATGTGGGTGTATCAATGTGTTGTATGACTAGTTGATGTTAAAAGAAACGAGTTGTATCATGATGTTTTTACCATGTTCTGAAGAAATGTGTGTACCACCTTGCTATGTTGCAATGGATGTTATGTTGTGATGTACTATGTTCATCGTATGTATGACTGTGCAAATAGGTAATTCTTCATGTTACGATTTTGGGTCATACGGTGAGTGTATGAACCCTATCATATGGTGATTGCACTTTGGGTGCAGAATGTGGTAAAGTGATGTGTTACACTCAGTGAATGTATGATTGTGATCTACCCTGTATACATACCATACGTGAGACATTATGGTAGTTATGTGTGTGCCACCGTTATGTTAATGATGTTGTTATATGTTATGTTGTGAACCTTACACTAACCGATCCTAAGGGAAATCGGTAGAAGTGTATGTTGAGAGTGAGGAATTATGTACAATGGGTCAATAACTCGAGCTAAAACTCGGTTTAGTAGATAACATGTGATTCTTTCGTCTCTCCCTATGTGGTTGTATGTATGCAACCTTAGTGTATCTATGACTATGTTTAGCCTTGTCGAAGGGTGGCGGGATGATTCGGATGGAGGTGATGACAGTTGTATTATTGATATGTATTTTATGAGCTAAGGCTCGATGTTCCGAAGTCTTGCTAGCAACTCATTGAGTACCCCTTTGGTGGCTAGATAAGGCCACACAGGTTATCGTAATGTGACATTATTATAAGTTGATTTTATTCGTAAATTGAGCTTTTACTTTATTTTGCAAGGACCGGCATCTTTTCTTGATTGCAATGCTTTACAATTTTGGCCATTTCCTTGGTTTGTGGCACTAACATGGGGATTTTGATACTAACTTTGGCTATTTGGCCATTTATTATAGCTTGACTTGGGGTCTTCTTTTAAATTTGGAATTCTTACCGCCTTGCCCAAGGCTTGTACTTTGCCACTTGGCACTTTGATTGGATTGTTGTGCTGGTTCTAATGTCGTGATGTGTGGAATAGGGTCATGGGATGCACCATGGATTGGTTGGACCTATGGACCCACTTCGTTGTATGGGGGTACGCCCCAAGGAGTACATATAACTAGCGGGTTGTTGAACCACGTGTTATTATGTCACTTGGGTTAGGAGTGTTCGAACTCTATGTGTCTTGGACCATAGGGTCAACCGGCCTCCTTGAGGGAGGCATAAGAGTTTGAGGGAGGCATAAGAGACTTGAGGGAGGCATAAGAGACTTGAGGGAGGCATAAGAGTTTGAGGGAGGCATAAGAGACTTGAGGGAGGCATAAGAGTTTGAGGGAGGCATAAGAGACTTGAGGGAGGCATAAGAGTTTGAGGGAGGCATATGATATTTGTGTGTATGGTTGATGTTCTAGGATATATGTTGAGTTATTGTGATGTTTGGTAGTGGTCTTTTGATGTATGTGTTACTCATGTCAGATGGATATGTGTTGTGATGTTTTGGTTATGTCATTGATTCCCTTGTGGACACTATGTACTGTAGTAGCATGGTTTGGTGTTATGTGAGTCTTTCATTGATGCAAATTGAGGAAATGTCGGTGGATTGTAGTACTCTTTTGTTTGAGTTTTGGTATGTCGAGTCATTGATGTGTGACGTGTACTATGTGGGACTGTGCCTAATCCATTCCGTATTTGAGTAACCCTTTGTGGTGTAATACAATCTTGAAGTATATACTTGCATGCTTGTGAATCTGTAGGGTCTTGTGAACCTGATAGGGTGTTGTGTTAGCAGTTCATATTGGGCACCCACAATAAGGAATAAACCAAAACTCTTCAATGATGAAATTTTAAAAGGAATTAAACTAAGAATAATGTTAATGGAAAGAGACTAATGAAAATAGCAAACAAGAAAGAACTGCCAATCTTCACAGAACATTTAAAGTTAAAATTTCTACCAAATGTTCCTAAGGCTACCCTGTGGCCATGCTTTAATCAGCTAAAATTTTAAACCATAGGGTGTGTTTTTTTTCTTCTTTATCTATCCCTTGTTGCGTACCATTTCCTTTCCTCTGTGTAATGACGCATCGAGGACGATGCTTTCTTAAGGGGAGGAGAATGTAATGCCCCAACCTACCTGTCTCGGTTAGCATTATCTCCTGACTGCGTGGAGGATGGAGACATTAATTTTCTGACGTGATGGAATCCTTGCTGGTGGCCGCACCCACCGATTTTCCTGATTTGCAAATCTTTTGTTTTCTTGTTTGACCTACTTGCTTCCTCTCGGACCGCGTGAGATCTCCCGTGGATTGCCTGCATGTGGAGTGGTTGAGAAGGCATCGAAATCTTGTCTGTCAAGTTCCTTTTCTCACGTTTTCTCCTAGACGCCTCCTTCTTCCTGCCCTGAACCACGAATGCTTGCTTGCGCTCCATCAGATGCTGCAACAGATGAATTGCTACAGCATGTTCTGGACAGTGGATTCTCAAAAATGGAGCTGTATAGGTAGTTCGGTGGAGCGTAGAACCGAAATCCTCCTAGGAAAGTGTCATGAGGAAGTGCTTGACTTGTATGCAGCAGCTTCAGGGTAGAGGAGTAAACTTATCTCGAAAACCAGTGGCCTCCAGTGAGAGTAGGTGCGGCACTTGTGAGGGTGAGCCAAGGAACCGTTGGTGTTGATCCTGGTGTTCTGGTTGCACGCGACCACGGTCGAGACCGGTTATTCATGGTGGTCTTGCAGTGTAGTGGAAGGACGAGGTAAAGTTTTAGTCGAGCTATCTGCCTTTTCTTTTTGGGAAGTCGCTTCAGTCCAGGTGGTGAATTTAACATGGATTTTCTTCCTTATAAATTCTTTGAAAAACCCTGTAAAATCTAGTGTTTTGGATGGAAACTATAGGTATTTTGTTTGGGCCTCACCTTTGTTTGTACATTCCTCTCGGCATGCGCTTGGTGTGGTTTCCACCACCGAGGAGAAAAAGAGCAGAAGCACCTGGCTCAAGATCTTTTTTTTTACAGAGATAATTGCTTCGATCTCTGATATTAAGTTTGGAAAGGATGGCCGATATATCCTATGTCGTGATTATATGACTCTCAAGCTCTGGGATATAAACATGGAATCTCGCCCAGTTGCAACATTCAAAGTCCACGAACATTTACGGCCCAAGTTATGTGATTTATATGAAAATGATTCGATATTTGACAAATTTGAGTGCTGTCTAAGTGGGGATGGACTTCGTGTGGCAACTGGTTCATACAAATGACACTGCTTTGAGTTTTTGGGCTGTGTTCATGGTAGTGATGAGGCAACCATGTTGGAAGCTAGCAAAAGTCCTAACAGAAGATGGAATATGCAGGCCTCTTCAAAGCCTTCAAGATCTCTTACCAGTCTCACTCGTGTCCGTACAAGACGAGGTTGTTCAGTAAAAATCTTTCCACCATTGTTAAATCTTGGGCCATAAATTGTTTTGTAAACGTGCATCATAATTGTTGATAACAGTGCTTTGAAGCAAAGAATTGCTGCTCTTGCACAAGACAAGTTTTTTTTAAGGATGCACACTGTGAAGCATTGAAAAAGGAGGTGTCAAGGCTAAGACAACTATATCACGAGCAGCAGCAACATTTGCAAAAAGAAATGCATGCATCCTCAACAGGGGCATATGACTTACAACAACACCTGTTTGGTAAGCTAGAGCAGGGTTCATCTTCACAGGTGATGGATCAAAAACCTGAGATCTCGAATTACATTCACATAGCAACTCCTTGGTATAACACGAGTTCTGCATTTGAATAAATATAGTTCAAGCGACAATTGACATAGCCTTGACATAGCCTTGACTTCAGGTATGGTTGTTGAAGCAATAGATATGCAGATAATAACATTGCAGAACTGGAAGCCGTGGCTGTTGGGTTATGGAGATTTTGGGGAAATTAAAGAATTCTACAGAAATAATGGTAATGGTTATAGAATTTGGGAAATTTGCTAATAAGAGATAATAGATTGTCAGAGATTATCTCTGAGACCTTGCTTGTTGTACGATGTAACTCATGGAAGAAGATCTTATAGGGGTGGATCTGTTTCATATCGAATATTCATGAAAAACAAATTGCTTGCTATTATATGAGTTTCTTCAACGAGTCACTAAGTTGGCGAGGCATAAAGGTTTTTGTTGGAATTATCACACTGCAAGCTACAACTGAAATGTTACACCGAGAGTTTGATGTTGTCCTCAAATCGATGAAGGAAAAGGTTTAATTACCATTGCGGTAGATGCCTTCGAGAGCCTGGGAGCGATGTTGAAGCTGAGAAACAGGAAAGATATTTCTACACTTTTCTACTTTGTTAATTTATTTAAAATTATCGTGAAATCGAACCACTTTTCCTTACATTGATTTGTCAGTTGGATGTCATGATGGAATATTTTCCCTTTCTGCTAGTTTCTTCTTGTTTTAGCTTTTATCATTGACAGTATGTGGGTCGAAAGGATGCGTGTGCCCTCTCCTTTGAATGTTATATTACTCGAATGATAGAACTTCGTTTGTTTGTTTATGTGTTTTTTCTTCTCTGCGATTGAGTTGTAAGTTATTATGTTGATCAAGCTAGTATTTTCGATATCATGTAAGTAAGTTTACAATAACTATGAAACCCCCCTTCCTAGCACCCAAGTTTGTCCTTGACGTTTTTGTTAGCTCCTTCGAAAATCCCTTTGATAACCTTTTTGCATCGAGAAAGAAAGGTTGTAGGATTGTGTGAGCAATGCGTGGGCTAGCCAGCGTAGAGATTTGGTATTAAAACTGGTAGAATGAAAAGGTTTGTGTGCAATGTGTTTTTCCGTCTCGCATTTTTAGACTCTTATACTATCTTTCATCTTGTTTCTAGACTTTTAAGGCCATCCTCAGGAAGTACCTTGACCATCCCTGGCAACTAGAACCATAACTAGCCTTACGGATCAACTAAGCTTGAGGTTCTTTGTGTGCATCTGGTACCTCGTTGACACTGGAATAGTTCTGGTCTAATCCCCCTCCCAGAATTATTGTTGATGGCGCTCTTCTATTTTTCCTAACTGGCATTATTTTCTCCCTTGTAATGTTAACGCTATTAATTAATATTGGTCAATTTTTATGCACGTAATTACTGTAATAGTTTGTGATGGAGATTTCCTTAGATGTGATTGACCTTCGGGAAAAACTCAGCTTTCATGTGATAATCTTATGAATTCATAGCGGAAGGTTTTGTTTTGATAAAGTCACTTAGAAATTATGTTTGTATCTTTTTGTGCAACGGTTGACTGCGTTACCAAGGGTTGCCATAAAATTTGGTTGTTTTGGGATATGGGTGATTTATTTTAAATTAACCAATCATTAGTACTGTAGTGGAGGTTGCAAACCTTTAGTGTTATAAAAAAAAATTGTTGACGACATTATTGTATACTCTTGTTGGGACGAAACCCCCTTTCTTCTCTCGCGTGTTTCTCACATTAGCTTTGTGAGACTTTGACCCTTCCTGGATGATTGGTAGATCTCTTTGTAGTTAATGGTCAAAACTAGTATACTATGCCTTCGCTTCGAAACTTATGTTGTGTGTATACTCTAATTGATTTCCGGTTTGAAACTCTATTATCCATGGCCTTTTGTGTTAATTTCTGAAACCCGTGTTTCCCCCTTCTTGGGCCGATCAACTCTTGTTCTCTTGGAAAAATATTATTTCAGCCTATGCGTTTGGTTCCTTTGATAAAATTCTAGATGACTGGTATATAGATCAATTCTCAATCTTGTAATTATTGTTTAATTACTTACTTGATGGGGATACTGTCTTCGCTAGATTGTTTGTTTTCTCCTTAGGGCCAAGGGCCATTCTCATATGATTGTTACTTTCGTTGCATTTGCTCCTAACTGAAGTACAAGGTCTTCTCCTTCTTTGATCGACATGTTATAGACTTTATTATAACTTGATGTGCTCATAGTGTTTAGAGGTTTGACCCAATTTCTTGTAATAAGGTGCTTCTTTTCATGATATTGTTAGATAATAGTTATGGTGGTTTTGTGTAGTCTTATCTTGCTCAGTTCTCGCGAACTGACTCAGGTTATTAATTGTTGCAGATGGCTTACGTGGTTAGATGATGGAAAGACTTGTAGATTATTGCATCAATCTTGGTTATGATGTTCCTTTGTACGAATGTGTATTATGTTATAAAATTTGGAAAGGGCCTTTGGACATTTTAGAAGAAGGGTCGATTCTAGTAAATGTATTGTAGAGTATTGTTGTTGAAGCTGTTGAAACTTTGGTTTGTTTGGTTATCATGTGAAAGATGAAATTTGATTACCGCTTGGGTATGGGATATTCTAGTGAATTTTAACCCTTAGTATAGTAGCGGGGCTTGTCCCATGTTATTACTCTCTTGCTCCCTAGTCATAGTTCAACAGAGATGGTATGTCCCTTTGATTTGTGCATCATGTTGGAATGAATTGATATAACCTTGTTTTGTTTCCGCAAACGAGTACTGTTAAACTTTGCTCTTGAGTTAAAATGTTGAGTTGTAAATCCTCCTAAGGCTTAGTAGCAATGAGTTTGTAAGCACTATAAAGTGAGCTGGATAGTCCCGATAAAAGTTAAACCAAAATTTATGTATATGAACATATTAATGTAGATGTGATCTACTTGATAACCTTTGAGACCTGGAACAATCAAGAGGAAACTATCTTTTGTAACGAAATATGATAACTTACTATTATCTTTTTTTATTTTTTTATTCGAGCCAAGCTAATAAACATTATCCTTTTATGGTGAAATCTTAAATGACCTCATGGTGAAAGCAATGGTTAGATTTTAGAAGATGATAGGATTTAATAAGTAGGAGGGAAATCGATTAATTAAACCTTAAATCTCTCTCTATCGTTTGGAATGTTCTCCTTTGTCAAATTTAATGAAGTAAAGTCTAGATGGAACATTTAACCAATCTTGATAAACTCTTAACCTCAATAAAAGACTGATAGTAAACAATGTGACCCTGAAGCTAAATTCTGTTGTCCTGTTCTGTTAACCCTTGCCTTGATTCATGGTGATATTTCTTAAGCAAGGTCCAAATTTAATCCTTAAACAGGAAGGCTATTGTTATGAACCCTAAGCGGTACTTTCCACTCAATCGGAGCTTATGCCTTCGCCTGTGCAATAGAGGTGTGGAACATGTGTTAGTGGCTTGAGTAAGTTTAATTAACCTTGTAAGAAATGGAAAATGTTCTAAAATCAAATGAATAAAAAGATTTGGACATCAAATTGATGATCCCAATTTAGAAAGCTTGGCCTTAAGCTATTTAGTCAACCGTTGAAAAGAAAGAAGTTCTCCCTTGTGAAAAGAATTGTGTGAATCGTTACATGAAATTTTATAAGAACGTAAGTTAAGAATTAAGAGACACTTTAGTAAACAAGAAAATTTAACAAGAAATTTCCCATGGGATGCCCTAGCTGTGAGTGTGTCATGTGGATTGGACTTCCATGTTGTCTTGTCAAAAGAAGAGTACATTGTCCTTGATAGGTGTGAGCGTTTTCGCCGACCTTGTGGTCTCCTCGTAACATGTGGTTCCTAGTGTTGGTTGTAACCTTGTGACAACATGTTGTGTCGTGTTGTGTCAAAGCAAGTCAAAAAAAAAAGTTATCCTGTATTTTACTGTGTTGTCCTTGTGTTGGTATTTTTGGGTCGTTACATATCTTGTAAGATTATTTGATCAACAAATATTGGAAAATAACACAACTATAACTTCACAAATACATACACATAAGAAAAATACCCAACAAGGTGAACACAACATTTTCGGACAATTGTCCGTGGAAAACCCCGTAGGGAAAACTAGTATTACAAATGAGAAATATATTAAACTTCAGCAAATCAAGAGATACAAATACTGCTTGCCTCTTACTGGCAGAGCTCCGACAATCTCCTAATCCTCCTGCTGATGTTCCTCCACTGCTATCTCCAACGCTATCACTGCGCCCTTGCTAACACTGCAAGACTACTTGTTAACACTACAAGTTTCTCTCGAAACTTCCTTGTTACAAATGACCCCAATGACCCCCTTATATACTACTCGTTGAAAATCAACGACCGAAATTAATACAAATGAACGGTGAGATTAAGACAACTCAATAACCATAACAACCTTGGTTATGAGGTGTCACCTAAAAGGAGTCAATATTAGATAGCACTTGTTCTTATCCTAAGAATATTTGTTTGACAAAAACAACTATTTCTCTAAATTCTAGGCTGTCCAAACTACCCATAACAAATGGATGAGGACAAACCACCTTTGTCCAAGCTACTAACTACTAAGATTAACGGTCCAACTATTGGATCACACAATGCATAGAAACTATTCTATTTGGGAACCACGCAAGGAAAAAAGTTAAATCCTTGGAAGCACAACCAAACAATCTGTACAATGAAAAAGCATTAGCAGATTGTGAACATCTGTCAAAGACTCCAACGAAACATAAGACGCCATTTGGAGGGAATGATTTGCAGAGCAGCCAATAATGTTATTATTCGCTGAGATTTGTAGAGCACCATCTGGAGGCTCACAATATAGAACAAGTAGCCCTTTGGAATCAATTTAGAGAAGCTCAAGAAAATGAGCTAATTCCAAATCTTACATAGAAATGAAAAACATTATTAACTTAGTGATCTACTTCCTCATAACGTTGACACTCTAAAAACTACTAGGATGTAATTTAGGGATTCTATAACGAGATTGTATAATTAGAAGCAGGATGCCTACAGCACTATCAGTATCAATCAATATGGAATCTTTATAATCTTTCAACTACACTTTGACAGGAAAAGAATCCCGTCAAATTTCAAGCTCAATGTCCACTTGCAATTCCATCATTGACACTTGATACATATCTTTCATCCTGGTCTAAACACGTGTTCTCATCCAAATCAGCAATTTGCTATTGTCATGGAAATGCTAATTAATCAACCGTTAAATTCGCGAATTTGTTGAAGAGGGCCCATGTGACGCCCAGCAGTTGATGTCAATTTACTTTGATTGTTTGAAGTTCATTTTAATGTCTCTTCCATGTCATTATTTTATTGGTTTTTAGTTATAGATATGTGCAAGTGCACAAAATGGGACTAGTAAAATATTTGTAAATATTTTCAATAACTGTCACATACGATTTGCATATATAAATTTCGAAGTTATCGCATGAAATTCCAGTTGTCCGATAACCGGTAAACTAAGACGAATAGGGCAAACGTCACGTCTTCGTGAGCTTCAAGATGAAGACGCAAATGGCCTGTTCAAATGTCGCAATACCACACGTTTGTACATTTCATGGACGCAGACATATAATAACATGGACGGAATACCACTTTCCACACACCGATATGCGTATTGCCTAGTCCCCTAATTAGCTTAAAATAACTTGCGTACGAATAATGGTTCGAAATTGACGACCTGCGGTGTGGAATTGTGGAGATCGAATCTAAAACCGCCAGTAAATGGCCGTCCTCAATTTTTAGTAAACAAAGTCTTATCGTTTCATTAACGCTAATTTTCGGGGAGCAAATAAACCTGAATGAGCGGTATCACCGGCTCTTTGTATATCAGAGGTTATGGTGTTTTGGTTTCACAAGTAAGGACTAAGGCCCACTGCCAAATACCAGACCTGGTTTTATGGTACCGACTTGGAACTAGTAAACGGCCTGACATTTCACTTTCATCATAAAGTCGAATGGGGGACCAGCAGTTCACATGACACATGCTACTTAACACTGAAGAAAAGTTTCATGTGGGCAGGCTAGGTAGGTGGGCGTGTTGTGTGTGGAAACGAAACACAAAACTGTTATCGTTTGGACTGTCATGTTTTTCTCTGTACCCATGTCATATATTCCATAATTGCCAATGTCATATCATATATTCGATCATTTGGGTTAGAGAGAAGCAGTGCTGGAATTTGAAATTAGGAGTGCCTCTCAAATCAAAATATGTGAATGGATTAGCTCTTTCAGCTGTAAATTTTAATTCTTTTTTCTGGTATATATTATTAAATTTCAAATTTACATATATGTTTAAGAACTATTAAAAAAGCATACAGTTTTTTAAAAAATTCACTTTGTAATTGTCTACGACTGCTTAATTATTTTATCAGTCATATCGGCCAAAATCGTTAATAACTGCCTATAGACACTATTTCTAGGCAAGGGTACCTATTTGTTAAACACTAGTCACAATTATTCTTGAATGGAGACAAATTGTATTGTTGTAAGTTCCATCTCTCACACTATACGATTTGAAAGGCTTTGCTTCCATTGTTGTTCCATTACTCATGCCCGCAATGAACTGTTCCCTCGTCATATCATTTCACATAGTTATCTCGCCGAATACCTTTGTTTTCTCTCTGAGGTTAGAAGTAGTGATTTTGAGACGGTTGTGACACTCATACGGGAAGAGAATTTTTTAGATTTCAAAATGAATAGAGCTAAAAGCATACTAAAGGGGTTGTGGACGGCAACATACAACATACTCGCATCAGACAATAAAGTTACAACAAACTCATGCACTACTAGAGAAAGGTTTCTTTATCCACAATGATATCTACAAAAAATAAGTTTTGTAAAATATTTGTGGAATATTCACAATATCTTTGTACTTTGATATATAATATTGTAGATATTCTACAAATTTATAGTAATTGAATATTAAATTATGAATGATCTACATAGCATAAATTTTATTGTGAAAAATTCATATATAAATATGAATTCTTTCTACATTACCAACAATATATATATATATATCCTTGTGCTTTGATATATAATATTGTGGATATTCTATTTAATTTATAGTAATTGAATATTAAATTATGAATGATCTACTTTACATAAATTTTATTGTGAAAAATTCATATATAAACATGAATTCTTTCTATATTACCAACATATATATACATGAATTTTTTAAAACATTTTAAAAAATTTATCACAAAGAAATTTCAAAAATTGATTGTATATAACATATATCATTTTATCATTATCATAAATAGAAAAACATAATTTTAATTTTATTTATTAATTATATTTCACAAAATAATTTAAAAATGCACATTTTCTCCAACCTTTAATGAATATTAAAATGTATATTCCAAGTATAATTTTCAGTCTATTATATAAACAAATTTATATAGAAATAGTCTATAAATAAAAAGAACTTTAAACAACCTCAAAATAATAATAAATCGCATTAATTTGAAAGATAAAAATAGATACACTAATAAATCCATATTTTAAAAAAATTGTTTATTAATTATTTCAGTCACATTTCACCGTTTAACAATGTTTTTCTCCACAATTCAACTAACAAAATAAAAAAGTAAATTAAGAAAAGAAGTCATTTAATGGATATGCCACTTTGTTTTTATTTAGAAATGGATTCTAAGTTGAAATCTAACCGAACTCTTAAAATTAGGCGCTTAAATATTCTCTTCCACGATTATCGGTCAATATCTATATTTTTATTGTAATCTTTCGCATCTCTCCATAATTTTAGGTCAATTTGTTTCTAGAAGTGAATAGTCAATATAATTAAACCCGAATTTTAAGCATGCAATCATGTGAGTTATGAATAGATCAAGTATAAATTATTTTGAACCCTTGATAAGTGAATTAGATCCATGGATCAAAAGGGTTGATCCATTCTATTAATGTTTTCAAAAAATTAAGTTTTGTGCGCGGTTGGGAAATGTCAAGCAGAAATAATTATTTATGTACTTTCTGAATGCATTGAAGAACGAAGAGAAAAATTAAGGATTTTAGGCATTGTTTGACAGGTATTGTCATGTATAGATCTATGATTGGGTGTGTTTGTTTTGTAGGATTAAATTAAATTTATTAAAAAATTTGAGGCTCCAACAAGGAGACTGATTCAAATCACGAATATGGTATAATTTATGTTTGAATTTTTCTATAATTTAATATATATATCTTTGTATATATTGGTTTTTTCAGAAATTCCAAAAATGTACTCTTTTTTTGTTTTATTGCAGACGAGTTACTTTAAAGTGGAGAAGAGCATTGTCGGCTTTAAGTTGCAAAAATAGTAAAATTAACAAGTATTATTTCAAATCTAAATATTTATTTGGAATATATGTTAAAATTGATTTAAAGTATAGGTATTTAAATATTCTCAGTAATTCTTAAAAACTACGCAAAACAAATAATTATTCTTTTATTTATTTTGTTATCATTTAAATTTTAAGCCTATACATATTATGAGAAATTTATTTTTATTCAATACCTCTTTACATAATATTGAAAAAAATTAAATAATTTGTGTTTATATTCTAAATTAATTTTTATAATAAAAAACAAATTATTTCTCAAATTCTAGAATGACCATATAGTAGTTAATATCTTCTACTAATATTCTTGTTTTTTTATTAATATGTTTACCTTACGAAATAAAATAAAATTTAAACATACCAATAAATGTTGAAGGACAATATTATAATTACGATCGTTCTAAAAGTTCTTTTCATATCTATTTAATAATGTGTATGTAAAGATTTTTATCTTTTAAATTTTGTTAGAATTTTTCAATATTCAATAAATTTTAAAGTTTTTAAATTAAAGTATCATTTATTTTGTTAAATAATTTTTTTATTGGAAACAATAAATATCTTATTCTTAATTTACTATATCATTTTAATATTTTAAAATAACTAAAATTATAATGTATAATTTGAAAAAAATTATTTAAATATAAAATATAATACAATAATATGTAATTGTTAGATTTTAATTTATTATGTAATAAAAATTTACACAAATTAAATTTAATAATTTATACAAAATTTTGTAGTGGTTTTAAAAATCTATTAAAATTGTTGTGAAAAAATTTCAAAAATTACATAATAATATTGGTAAGTTTTAGATTATGACAATTAAAAAAGGAAAATAATTACAACAATAAAATAAGAGACCTATATTGATTATATTTTAGTATATTTATAAATTTTAATGTTGTATAACTATATATTATTTGGAAAATTGAAAATATCACAAATTTTCAATTGTAAATATGTAACAACAATCAAATTGTGACAAGTGCTACAATTATAAAATTGTGAAACTTTCATGATATTTTAATTGTAAATTTTTCACAATATTTTTCACATTTAATGTTTTCACAAAAAAAATGTAGGTGGACTCCACAAAATTGGATTCAAAATTTACATCAACATATCCACACAAAAATTGTAGAAAAATTGTGAATACAATGCCCATTATCTTGTAGTGATATATGGTTTAATTTTGTTTGATATTAAACGAACAAGAAAGGATGTCTTAAATGGTTGGTATATTTGCATCCTATATTGCCCTTTTTCCTTTTCACATCTATCCAACCGCCTTGATGAGGTCCATCAACTACCATCTTTAAACGAGATTCATGAATGTTAAGTTCGTAGTAGGGGATTGGTCATTATTTGTAATGCACCGCTTTTTTCATACCAAAAACATTATAAAATCTGTCAAATTATTATTTTTTAAATACATTTACTACTATCTTTTTGTGTGGCCGGAACTATGGCCAACCGTCAATTAAAACTATTTTATTTTCTAAACATACTTCAGGGTTAACTACCCTTTTTCTAAATTTAATTTAAATTCGGCAAGGTCCATTCGATCTGTACTAACTTGTGCCAAATAATTATTTATTTAATTATTTTCGCAACTCCCCATATAATACTTTAGCGCTCTCAATGCCCCATTATGAACCAAATAATCCCATGCTACATATTTATTTATTAAAACAATTTTTTAAAAGCCCATTGTTACTATATATCCATCATGGCCTCTAATAAAGTCCCCTAGGTTCCCATTTGATTAAATTACCCCAACACCCAATAAAAACATCTATTCCCACAATTTTAAAAGTTAGGAGGGTTTAATATGAGCCATTAGATTGTTTTGATCTTGACCCTAGATTTTAGGTATTTCCTAGGAAACCTAATCCATCCTTATGATTTCCTTATATCCTTTTGTTTTTCTTTTGTGGCCTCCATTTTTTTGCACAGGTTTTGCAGGGAGGAAGATGGAAGAGAAAGGGGGAGATCATGGAGAAATTTTGAGCTCCATTCCATTTATTTCAGATTTGTAATGAAGGGAAGAATTTCCCCCTTGTTATTTAGGATTGAAATTTTAGATCTACGGTTTTAAAATAATTTGCTTTTGTTTATTTCTATCAACCATAGTTTTGAGTTTTTTTCATATATATATATATATATATATATATATATATATATAATTAGTAGTTCCTCTCAAATAAAAATATGTGAATGGATTAGCTCTTTCACGTGGCTGCAATTTTACTTTTTTGGGTATATGTTATTAAATTTAAAATTTACATATATGTTTAAGAACTATTTAAAAAATTATACACTTTTACAAAAATTTCACTTTGTAATTGTCATGACTCGCTTAATTTTTTTATCGGTCATATCGGCCAAAATCATTAATAACTACCTATATACCTATTTGTTAAACACTAGTCACAATTATTCTTGAATGGAGATAAATTGTATTGTTGTGCATTCCATCTCTCACACTATACGTTGTGAAAGGATTTCTTTCCATTGTTGTTCCATTACTCATGCCCGTAATGAACTAATCCCTCGTCATATCATTTCACATAATTATCTTTTCGAATACCTTTGTTTTCTCATTAAGGTTAAAAGTAGTGATTTTGAGACTCATTGTCACCCTCATATGGGAAGAGAAATTTTTAGATTTCAAAATGAATAACTATCGTAGAGCCAAAAGAATACTAAAGGCGTTGTGGAGTGCAACATAAATCATACCTTGACATTACACAATAAATTTACAATATATTTACAAAAACTTATGGTTTGCTTTTGTTTGATATTGAAACTAACAAAAAGGATGTCTTGAATGGAAGCTATCTTTACATTATGTATTGCCTTTCTTCCTTTTCACCTCTATCCAACCGCCTTGATGAGGTCCATCAAAACCATTTATAAATGAGATTTGTAAATGTTCAATTTTTTAGTAGGGCTAAGTCATTATGTAACACCCACATTTTTCTTGCACAAATCTCAAGACAAAATTTACTAATAAGTTAGGAAAAATTACATAATATATAATTTTAAAACGGGTTGCCATGGGATAACCTTCAACTAGATTTAATTATTTCTCTCTTAATCACTCCTTTGTTTTAATTAACAATTAATTATTATTAGTTTAATTTAACAATTCAGACATAAATCTTCTTCCAAGATTCTCATTAAAATTCATTAATTAACTCTTATAAGCCATTGGCTAAAATACCCTTATTACATTATTTATTTAATTCATCCTTATATTTCAAAAATCATGTATTTACATAATATCGTAGGGCTAATTCTAAACTTACATTGAAATTAAATTAAGTTAAATTAAATTAAATCCCTATAATAACATTGTTTAGTTATCTTGGTAAACAATTCAATTTAAATAATGTCAAAAGTAAAAGCCTTTATAAAAGTCACTAACTATAACAATAAGGTCACATTATAATCTTACCTCTTAACACCCCTTTAGTGGACCCATTCACAAGTTGCACATATTTTTGATGCGTAATTAAAGCACCCCTAAATGTTTGCAACTCGATGGGTTGAAACTATCAGTGTGATTGCATAACATGGAACTTTCCCAAAGTGTGGGACTTTACTATCGGGAAAGATCTTTGGATGAAGGTCGCTTTATATTCCTGTTTTTATGCACACATTCAAATTGTTGAGGATCTAGTATTAAATCTACTCTAACTTGCCAAGGATATAGGGTTAAAATGATTACACAAGATTAAACATAAAATAATAGAGTTGAGGCACCAAGGGAATGTTGAATAACTTGCCTTGCCGTTAAACACAAACAATTAAAAATATGATGCAATAACCATGCACATGTAACCAAGATTGTAATGAGAGTTCATATGAAAGAAATGAACACAAGATATGGTTAAAATCATTCACAAACTTATATTATTGCTCCTGATTCGATACGAGTGTATTACAATGTCCAAGAGGCACAAAATTGCATACTGCAACTTAAAGAAGAGGTTTGATATCCACAAATTCACTTATAGACTAGAGAAGAAGGGATGGTGAAAAGAAAAATTATCCAACATTAGAAAAATGCCCCTCCTTACAATATATATGAAGAATGAGAGAAAAATTCAAAATATTGCTCCAACCACCCTAAAATGCATTGAATTCACCTGCAACAATGATGGGTTCCACTGCAAAACCCATGCCTCCATTTACTTTTCCTTGTTGGGAAAGAAAGGAAGCCCATACCTTCATTATTGTGGTAGGTGAGAAACCTAGGAAACCATCTAAAATGGCGGACTATATTGATTCATTTTGAATAACTAAGTCTAACTTTATTATGCACATTATTTCTTTATTTTGAATAAATTAGACTGCAAGATTTCCAATAATTCCTTTTCTTATGCAAATCCGAGCTCCCAGTCAAAAGTTATGGCCATCTCAAGGTTGGGGTATCATTCCGCAAAAAAACTAGTTCTTGATCATCCTTTTCGTGAGTCTGAAATGCATCCAACCTTCAAGATCTTGAAATTCAGACTTTCAGACACTTTGGTTTCAAAAGTTGGGTAACTTTTTATCTACTTGGGTGCACAAAAATTCCGAAACTCTAAAACTTGAAAGTTTGAAATTTTGAACTTTCAAATATTTTGACTTCAAAAGTTGGGTTACTTGTTTATCCTGGTTGGGCTGTGAAAAATCTGAAACTCTGAAACTTGAAATTCCAAAATTTCAGACTTTCAAACATTTTGAATTTGGAAGTTGGGGTATTGTTCATCTACTTGGGCGCTTGAAAAATCCAAAACTTCAAAACCCAAAAGTCTAAAATTTCAGACTTTTGGACATTTTGACTTTAGAAGTCAAGTTACTGTTCATCAAAAAATCAACCTGAGAGTTCCAAAACTCTGAAACCCGAATCTTCGAAACTTTGAAACATGAAAGTCTGAAATTTCAAACTTTCTGAATTTTGGAACTTTTTTCCTTTTATATTTTTGTCCTTTTAGAATTTTTCCTTTTGGGAATTTGGACTTTTTCCTTTCGAGATTTCAAAATTTTTCCTTTTAGGATTCACCAAGATCTTCAAAACTCGAAACTCTTAAAGTATGAATTTTGGACTTTGTGGATTTAGGACTTTCAGGATCCCTTTTCGCCCTATTTTTATCCAAAATGCCGAATGCCGAAACTCTAAAATTTTGGGCCAGGCCTCCATTATTTTCCTGTGCATGGTCGCATTTGTTCAATTTGGCACGAGGGAAAAATTGGATAACAAATACCTTTAAGTGAAAAACATATTTCCACCCAAATCTGCATCTAACTTTTGTATTGTTGAATCACAACAATTAAATGAATTCAATTAGATCCTTTAGATATAGGTGTTCAACTAACCCTAATCATCCTTATGAAAATATCTTATTCATTTCTTCTCACTTATTTTGTCATTTTCATTTTACACGTTTGGGAGAAGGAGAATGGAGGACATGGAAGGATAGTCAATCTCAAGGGTGGATACTCATTTTTATTGCTTGTTCTATTTATTACCCTCTTCTAGGGTTAGTTTATATTTGTATTTTCTATTATATAGTTCATTTGTATTTTCCTTATTTAGGATGGGTATTGTTGTATATATCTTCCCCTCAGGTAGATATGGGAATAACACTGTAAAGGGCGCACGACATAAGGTGTCGACATGAAGAAATTCATGCCTTGGCGCAAGTAAAGGGCACACGACATAAGGTTTCGACATGAAGAAATTCGTGCCTTGGCGCAGGTAAAGGGTGCACGACATAAGGTGTCGACATGAAGAAATTCGCGCCTTCGCACAGGTAAAGGGTGCATGACATAAGGTGTCAACATGAATAAATTCATGTCTTGGTGTAGGTAAAGGGTGTACGACATAAGGTGTCGACATGAAGAAATTTGCGCCTTGGCGCAGGTAAAGGGCGCACGATATAAGGTGTCGACATGAAGAAATTCATGCCTTGGCGCAGGTAAAGGGCACACGACATAAGGAATTCGTGCCTTGGTGCAAATAAGAGTATGTCAACATAAGGATGGATGCGCCAGGGCGCATCTTCAGGAGGTGTAACATTTTGAGCGCTGACAGGAAGTAGACCTTGACCCAGATATTCAGATGGCCATAAATTTTCACAGGGAGCTCGGATTAACGCAAGGTTGGAATTTTTGGAAAGCTTACGAGGTCCTCTATCCAACTACGACTGGATATCTTTAATTGGGTGAGAAAAAATTCTTAAAAATGCAAAATACAGTTCGCCACTTTTTGGGTTTGCTAGGGTTCTCACCTACCACCATAATGAGATGAATTAAATGCAACCTAGAGGTGGTTGGGGTAGATTTGGATTTCCTCTCTCTTCCCTCTCTCATTCTTCCTATAAATTGTAAGGAGGGGCTTCTTTCTAAAGTTTGGACATTCTTGTTTTGCCCCTCCCTTCTTCTCTTTGGCAGGTGAATTTATGGAGTTCAAACCTCCCATCTAAAACTATAATGCAACTTTGCCTCTTGGAATCTTGTAGTGTATTGTGTCAATCTTTGGAGAAAATAATGCATGTCTATGGATGATTCTCAACCCTCTCTGTGTTCATTTGCATCCTCCTGATCTTTCATTGCATTTTAATGGTTTGTGTTTATTGGCAAGATAGGTGTTCTTCATTCCTTGGTGCATCACCTTTGTAGTTTAGGTTTTATTTTATGCATCTTCTTACCCTGTCTCCTTGGAAATTTAGTTTAGGTTTTGAGTAAACCCTCTGAATTTTTTACTTGTGCATCCGAACGGAGGAACAAGAACCAGCCTTCATCAGGAGAGCTTTTTTCGATTTCGTAGGTCTCGACACTTAGGAAAGCTCCATGTTATGTTATGCAATCGCACTAAGAGTCTCAATCCATCAGTGTAGACATTCGGAGGTCTTGTGATTCGCCATCAATAGGTATTTTCTCCCCTTTTTAAAATCTGGTTTGAATAGTGTATATACAACAATTACTTACTTGTATATATGTATATATATATATATATATATATATATATATATATATATATATATATATGTATGTGTGTGTGTGTATTCATTCTTTACATTTTAATTAACCCAAATTTTTTAGAATAAATATATTTTTATACACACACACACACACCTTTGTTAGGAAATAAGGGATAAAATATGCGGAATAATCCTTCATGTAATTGCAATAGTAGAAACAAATATAAAGAAAATATTACAGATCTCAAGTAAAAGTATAGAATAAAATAACACAACACACGGAGAGATGATATTTAACAGGTTCACCCAATTTGGGGCATGTCACTAAGAATCACTTGCTCAAATTTTATTACAAGCCACCACTCTCTCAATACAATACCCAGATATGTTTAAAGCTATGCTTAACAAACTCTACAGAATTCACACCCAAATTCAAAACACATCTACAAATGTTACCTCATACCTACCATATGCATAAAACCATATAAGTAGACAACTCCTTAAGAATTTTTACAAAACCGTGGGTATCAAAACCATGGACAAAAACCATCCCATAAACCTATGGGTCAAAAATCCTGCCCATATGAGAAAAACATGTTTTCCAGTATATTGGGCATGTTTTAAGGCCATTTTTTTTTTTCAGGCTACGCCCCAAACCTCAAACAAGAAAACTATGGAAAGTGTACATTCTTCAACACTTTCTCACATGAAAACAAGCTCCACAACCTAACATTCTCTCACTTGGGGACTATTTTTCCTCTAAGCAAGCTTCTCAACCCTTCACTAGTTTCCGTGAAGACCAACCAAAGCTAAACACAACTTCAGTTTTCCCTTGTGACCACCTTGGTCATCATGTTTACTGAGGATTCTGACTGGTATGAATCTTCTCCAGCTTTGACTTCTCTTCCTCCAAAGCTATCCTAATGAAATGGTACCTTAACTAATTGAACTAATCTATTTACAATTTTCATTTTTCTTTAAATGGGTAAAAGAAACCTACATAAATAAATACGAAGAAGTTGAAATTTCCTCTACAATACTATTAACAAAACTAAACAAACAAATAACCTGGTGTGGTTATTTTCCTATGTAGAGTGAATCTATCCTATTATAATAAAACAAAAGATTTTCCAATTTGTATTTGTGGATCTAAAACTTCCTTTGTTCTACCTCAGAGACATGGGAAGAAGTAAAATCTTCTCATAAGAACTTCTTCCCCTGAAACTTCCCTAGTAGAAATCAAGGATCTAATGAAAGCTTACAGATTGAAATGAAATTACAATTAATTATAAACTAGTACAGGAAGTTTATTCTATACGTACTTCCCTTGCAAAAGCACATGGATAGGAAGGGAAGAAACTTTCACTATATTTTTTATGCAAACAAATGGAAACTACAACAATGAATGTGTTATTTACTCAAATACTCTAATCAAATTGTGAATTTAAATCTAAAGAAATTAAAGAAATCTTTAAGAAAACAAAATACATCCCCAACTAGGAATTTCTAGAAGTATGACAATCCCAGTGATGGTTTACTCTATTGTCCCCTCTAATTAGTTTCTGATTTTATGCTAAAATGAATCTAGGGAACTGTGTTGGGTAGTGCAGAAGAATTAATAAAGAACTATTGGATCTGGAATTGCTTGCAAGAAAATCTCATTGCAATGTAGAAAAGAGAAGAACAATACAAGAGAACTAGGATTGAGTATGCATTTCTTGGAAATATTATGGTAGTATAACAGTTAAACTCACAACAATAATCTCCAACAAATGCTCTTGGTAGAAGCTTAGATCTTATAGGAAAATGGAAGGGAAAAGGTCCAAGCCATTTGACATCCAAATGATGCGACATCACTAAGGAAAGGGGGACTTAAATCGTAAATTAACATAAAAAAGGGAAGAGGAAGTTGGTATGCATCTATCAATTCTAAGAAAAACCAATTTGATAAATAAATGTGCACTCAAAGTGAGTTTTAAGGATTTGACACCCATTCGAACACACCAATAAAATCTCAAGTAAATGACCACAAAACTATTGTTTACCCCGGACCAACGGTTTCCCAACCACCACTTTGTGGTTGTGTAACTATTGGAGAATTTTCATGACTTAAAGTCAAAATATATGGAAAGTCTTGGAGAATTATAAAGGAAAGTGATAAAAACATGGAAATGAACAAAGAAAACATTATAGGCTACATATATACACTTAAGGTAGGAAATTGGAATCAAACAACATTGGAAAGGTATTAATCATCATTAAGGAATTTGAATTATTCCTCCAATGTAGCACATGTAAAATTTTCTTCGTATAGTCCCTCATTATGGTGACATAAATTTATATGTTTATGGTTCTCTTGTTCTTATTTAACAATAAACCTCAAAAATGTTAGCCACCAAAATTATAGAAACCTCAAATGGCTAGAAAGTGTCCAAAAGGTGAGATTAAAGTGCAAAGAGGGTCAGCGTGCCCTAGAGGAGATGGTGCCTAGGGCGACCCAGTCTTGGTTGGGCGTCTCAATTAGAAATAGGAAAAATGTAGAATGACGATAAAAACTAGGAAAGTTCAGGAATAAGATAAACTATACAATAGTAAGCAATGTGAAAATGTCAAAATACCTGGGTTATTTATTACTTTTTCACTTAAGAACCATATGAATAGTTGTCTGAGATGAGGACTAAATAATGACTCAAAGTGCATGGTTTTTTGTTTACAGTTTTGTACATCCAAAAATATGGGAATTGGATTGTAAACCAAGTATTACATTGTTACCATTAATAGAACTAGTTAAACAGGGTTGAGATGAAGATGTTTGACCAATTTGAGCTCAATATGAACATTTTAGTTACTTGTTTCTTCGTATTAAACTTTTCACTCTCCTGTTGTGTAATTTTGCAGTTTTTAATCTCCCTAATGTGCAAGGGGAAATTTCAACTTTGAGAATGAATTTTTTGTAGAACTTACATTTAATAGACAATGATTATTAGGATGGATTACTACTTTTAGATGTTGACCTTCCTAGTGTTGAAAGCAATCTCAAAAGTTTTTCCCTTTGTAATCTAAGGCTTTACTCCAAATTTTAATGGATTTTAATTGTCAGGGTTGTTTTGGATTTGAAAAGGAAAGTTTCTTGGCTGAAAATTGAAAATAGATATAAAAAACACAAAAATTATTAATGAAAATGATTTTACTTTCTTCTTAAAAGTGATTTGGAGTGGAACTTACATTCCAAGTTTCATGGAAAGCGGTCATGGGATTTGGAAAATATGAACAAAATGGATTTTAGAATGGAGTATTTCGAAGAAGTTTTTGTAGCATAACCTCACTACAAAAACTATATCAAGTGAGAAAATCACAATTAAACACAAAACAATGATAAGTTTTAATGTTTAGGTTTCTTTCAAAAAAAAATTCCATCTCACTATCCTTGTTTTTAGTCATCTTAAACTCAAACTAGATAAACCATTTCTAGTGGAGGTTGGAGGTGTGGTTACACCCTACAGAATAAGGTAGAAATGGATAAAAACCTCTACAAAATTCTTAATGCATAAAGATCTCATGAGGAGGGGGTCAGATTTTGTGAAAATGGTGAGTCGATATCACTTTTCTAACACCCCAAGTCATCATTTGGAGTAATCAAGAGTTGCCTCCATAGGGGGAGAATTTTTTTATGTCACATTGTCCCATTAAATTTTTTGAAAAAGGGAAAAATAGACATCAAGCCTCCAAAATGCCGATATTGGTGTAGGTTTTCATTAGGAAGTGGTCAAACATCAAGTTAGCTGAGTTTATAATATCTTCTAAGCACTTAATTTTTCACTTTAAGTGATACAACCAACTTGTCCATAAGTTGAGTGTATTTTTTCTCATCCATGTCCCGTTGTATGAAGATAATAATGGAAAAGGGACATTCATCCTCCTCAAATCTTCTCAAAGTTTATGGTTTGTACTAATTTCGTCAATCTCAATGTGAAAATAGACTAAGGAGTGGATTTTCAAGAATGATAGCAAGACATGGAGTTCATAGGTCTAAAACTTATATGATTTTTACTTATAAGGACCCATGTAATTCATTCCAAACATTAAAAAAACTTATACATCTTTTAATTTTCCTTTAAGTCTATTTTAAACCTTTTTCCTACATGTGTGTGCCAATAGGCAGAGTTGCTATGAGAGTCCTAAATGTGTACGAATAAACCCAAAAATGTACCATGAAAAGGGTCTAATGTAATGCAATGGGAATTTTTTTTAGCTTCCTAACTCTTCCCAAGGTGTGTGAACTTTTTTGATAAATTTTCACCATTTAAAACTACGCTTTTGATCCACCGACGGATAGGATCATGCATTTATATACTTCGATAAATATATCTTGATTATTGAAGGCAGAGATAGAATAAAAATTGATAGAATGCCTTGAAATAATATACAATGAACAGAGCCATATAAAGGCTGTGGGAGGAAGGAAGAGAGGAACAATTAAATAATTGTTCACAAACAAATGAAACTAACAATGTATTAAACTAACTAATGCTAACATTCCCCCTTATTACATTGTTCGTACAAACATACATTTCCTGATATTGGATGTCCCCCCTTAATGAGAACACCGCAAAGAGGGTCTTCACACGAGCATGTGCCTACATGGTCTCGATACACATGGTTTTTCTAAGGTTGACCATAAACCTAGAGGGACAGGAGCACTTTCCAACTGTTCACCTCGGTGGATTTACAGGCTTACCACGAACAAAGAGGATTTTACCTCGGTGGTTTTAACAGCATACCACGAACCCAAGAGGATGATACCTCGGTGGTTTTATAGGATTACCATGAACCCAAATTCAAGTACCATGCACTGCTTTCAGTGATTTTATGTTCCCCACGATGCTTTTCAATTTAGGAGGTCCCAAATAGGAAACTGTGCAGTATATGCACTTTATTGAACAACCAAACAACATAGGAAAACAACAAACAATACTGACAAATATTCCACATTCACTTCTAAGAATCATAGCAATCATGTTCTTAGTTGTAGCCACTGATGTCGATTTTCATTTAGCCAATCTTCAACAAAGAAAGGAAACAAATCACTACCATTGGATGTTTCCCTTGACTAAGTCGTTTTCACCCATAATGTGAAATGTGAATACTAAGAAAGAGACTGCATCAAGAAACATGTTATTGACTAGATCTCGCCACTTAGACCTTGTTGCACATGGTTCATGTTGCAAGTGAACGTATTCACAAGCGAACCATCTTATTTTCAAAGCATGACACTCAGAGGATCAATTCAAAATGAAGAACCATTGGCAAATAACTATGTTCCGAGTAATCCATTTTTAGCATCCGATCACAAAACAATTGAACATGGAAACAACACTGAAACTGAAATGAACTCAAACCAAAAATTAAGGAATAGGTCCTCAATACCTTATTCTTCCACAATCTCTGTCGGTGGCCTCATTGCTTGTGACTTACAAGAGGTTGATGGATTTCCTCTAGCCTCCATTGTCCTCTGCCTTCCTTGAAGTGGCATTGGAAATTTCCCAACATGCTTCCTTCTTTATATTCTTCTTTTGATCAACTGCGAGAAGAAGCAATAAATGAGGAAGATCCTGAACATCAATGATAGCCTAAGTTGGAACATCATCACCCATGGAAGTAAGAAGCTGGACAAACACAGGTAGTGCCCCATGATCAATCACAATCTTAGTGTGCTCAGATGTCCCAGAGACTATATTTGTTAAAGACCAAGCTGCTTCAAACTCGAGCTGAGGCATATCAGTCCTCTTGAGAATCTCAACCAGTCGAGTAACTACACCAGCCTTGATGACAGCATCAATTGGAGGATTGCGTTCTGTGGATAACATCTTCCTGAGATGAAGAGCAGCGGCCTCTTTAGCGGTAGTGATGTCAAAATCAAGCGCAGAAACAATGGTAGGGAGATTTTGCAACTTTTGTTCCAAAGGAGAAGTGTGATCATAACCATTGTTCATCAGAACATTAAATTTTCTATGCTTTTTCCAGAGATCTAAACAAGAATTTCCTCTCTTTTCTGATGGGTCTCCTCATTGTCAACAACCACCTTGTATTGATTCTTGTGTGCATCTGCTTTGGAATTTGGGTGGAGAGACATTTTGAGAGGTGAGAGGGAAAGGAATTGTTCCTCCTCCGCTTCGACGTTGCAAATGTAGATGATGTAGGCATAGAAAAGTGCCATCATTTCCTGATTCTAAAATCCATATTGCTTGCTCTATGTTTGAAGAGCAACACCAACCATAATGCGGGAGCATTTCTGGATTCCTCTGCCACTCGCTTCGACAACGCATATTATAAACATTTAGTTGAGGGCAAAGGAGTGTTCAGGTCGGACCAGGCTCTGATACCAATGAAGGCAGAGATAGAATAAAAATTTATAGAATGACTTGAAATAATATACAATGAACAGAGCCATATAAAGGCTGCGGGAGGAAGGAAGAGAGGAAGCAGTTCAATAAGCTGTTCATAAACAAATGAAACTAATAATGTATTAAACTAACTAATACTAACAATTATTACACCATGAATAAGGTTAGATTCGATTTATAATGCACATGATATTTCTTCCCAAGACATTATGAGGATTTTGAAACCTTTCAATCAAGGTGACTAGGTCCTTTGAAACATGCTTTTCCTTTTGCTTTGCCCCCAAAAAGACATATTTTTTTCTTGAAGGTTTCCATAGAAACTTCATAAGCTACCTTGGAACATCTTATTACTTTCACAAACAACCTCTAAATTTATTTTTACCTTTTAGTTAGCTTTGATAGGATGTTCTCCCATGACAAGAAGACTAAAAATAACCCTTTTAAAGCATAATGGAGCATTGTCCATTCTTAGATCTGATTACTCTCATTAGTAAAACAATTTTGACTTCTCTACACATGAAAAAAACTTCAAAATTATGTTAGCATGTTCCTCTCATCTAGAATGAGGATGAAACAATTAAAATACTAGCCGGAGGAAAGGTGAACATTGGCCAAGAAAGGGGATTTCAAGTGTTGGTATAGTTGTCATGATTTTTTAAAATTTTGCATGCTAAAAATATAACATGACAAAACATGGATAAATTACATTTGTGTTCCATGAGAAAAGAGATATTATTTCTTCTATGTTTTTTTCCTGGGAGATTGTTGGAATAATATTAAGGATTTAGGCATCCTATCATCAAACGAGAAGACGCATGCATCTTGTCACTAAAATAAGGATTTGAGCATTGTCTCACAAAATAAAGGATTTGAACTTCCTTTCATAAAAATGATGATTTAAGAAACTTATTTCCAAGGGAAGAGTATGAGGAGATATTTATTTGTATCCCTCTAACCTTTAACTCTTCGTAACAAATAAGTGCCACTATAGATGGTCAAAAACACAATAGAAACTACTCACAAATAATCCTAAGAAAACAAATTAATTTGTTCCTTGCCAAAAGTATGCAACTTTCCAATAATTATGTTCCTATTTTTCCGATGAAAGTAACATGTAACCGAGTATCTTCTATGGAAACTATTGTCACTAGAAACATGTTGATCTTGTAATGTACTTATTTCTACCCCAAGGACTAAAATTCCTAGGTGGAACACTAGCACCCATTGCTCCTATCTGTGTTAGGTACTTATGTCCATGAACTAAATATTTTACAATTCTAATTCTAAACGTTTTTTTTTGCTCTTCTTTATTTTGATATTCTTGTGTACAAACTTGTATCTAATCTCCAAACTTCTGAAACAATGAAATAGTCACCTGATTATTTATCCCACTTGTTTGGGGTGTTGGACATGAACGAAAGAGAGCAAAAAAAGAAATAAGGAAAGATGAAATTAATTTGTAAATCTAAAATATAAATCCTACATGGGAAGTAGGGATTGTCCATGGTAACAACCATGGAGCATAAAAATAATGGGAAATGCTAGCCAAAAGTATTTGTCAAGAACAAGTATACATTATGCAATAGATATAAGTAAAAAACAAAGAGTAACATGGTAAAGAAACACTAAATAGATGATTGAATACATGTGATGCCATTCAAGATGTTGTAATATGTTTTGATCCTTCAAAGATATACAATCAAATCATGTAATTAAGGATAGGGCATAGCCTATAAACAATTAAAATTAAGAAACAAACATATAAAATAACATGTAAATCAAATAACTAGAGCTGGAATGTGGCCTATAAGATAAATAATACACATTATAAACACATTAGCATGTTTGAATACTTGATAGTAGGGAAAAATTTATAAATATATAAATAGGAATTAAATTAGTAAGTATTTTTCTAACATGTATATATAAAAATATTAAACGTAGAGGCCCTAAGGAGCCTCAATGGGAATGGTATTGAAGAATGTCAAGCATCATACATCATGTTGAAAATTGTAAGAGATATACATTCACCTTACAGTACCATGTGAACATGCATGCATGTCTCGAAAAATTATAGAGTATACTATGAATCCAAGTAGCATGAAAAGAAATGTACAACATAGAATAGTATGAGAAAATAAGGATACAACTAATCAAGAACTAGGGTATTGTTTTTAAAATTTTATAAAGAAGTAAACATTATATAAGAGAACTATGAGAGGGTAGAAATATTTCCCTAATGTATGTGTGAAAAGTGAGTTACATGTAGGTAAGTAAACCCTCAATAGTTGTTCTTTAACCTATAATAAGAATGTGTAATTGGGTATAGAGTGGGGAAGTGTTATGCCCCTAATTGAAAATTTCCTTGTGATCTAAGTGATATCATTGATAGATTCATCTAAATCTTAAATTTAGATGATAAGATCTGGATTAGATGCATATTAATCGAATATTTTTCTCCTTTTGTTAAGAAACTTGTGAGTTGTAAGTCATACATGTCCATGATATATTATCCATCAATAAAATATCCATCAAAGTGATTATGTGCATTACATCATGATAAATTAAAACTTTAATAAAGTAATGAATGAGTATAAATAGCGATGGTCTTGGAGGCCATAGGATAAGTTAGAATAGTATTATGTATATCAATAGTTCTACTAATGTAATCAAGACAAGATTGTGCAAGTGTAAGAAGAAAATTTCGGCTATTAAGTAAAACTAAAACCTACATATAAACGACCCTTCTACCATATGTTAGTATGATAAATATAAAGTAGTGATATTTTTTTATTGATGGTAAAAGTGGGTTGAGGGAACCATCACACATTACAATAAGTATAACCGAAGATGGTCAATTTTACAATGAAGAGCAAAAAGGGCTGCCTCTACCAGCAGAAAAGAGGGATGACAAAAAAATAAACAAACAAACATCACAACAAAAATAGAAGTAAAAACTGCCAACTATCCATAAAATACTTTCTCATGAGATCTGAAATTTATCTTTAGGGACTAATTAATGATTTTTCGTTTCTTCTTTTTTCACAAAGTTTTCCATTCAACACTGGTGTTCGGATTTACATTTTCATTAGTATGAACCAAAGTATAATAATTTAGAAAAATTATCTATCCACATGATTTTGGATTTCTGTTGAAATAAGAGGAAGGGATAAAGTTCCCTGTAAACTCGAACTACAGAGTGGAGCCTTCTCTACATAACCCTTCACTACATAAGTAGAGGTAGGGATGACCTCCCCATTCTTAATATCTTCCTCATTCACAATATCATCTTGGACTAACTATCTACAAGAATATTAACCACCATATGACTAGCCTTGATATTCATTTTGTGGTTTGAGAAATTTTTAATATCGGTAGGAGTTTGGCCCATGTGGTTTTGAGGCTCATAGGTACATATAGTTTCGAGTAATGATTATCATAAGGTTTATGCTTGTAATATTCCCGATTAATGTCTAATGTGCAAGGAAATCGATCAAAAGAGGAGGGTGGAAAAGTAGAACCAATAATATAAAGAGTACTTTAGTCCATAAGTATAGGATCCAAAATGGGTTCAAGGGTATGCAAGGTATTTTGATAGAGAACAAAAACAATACTAGTATCTTGTGGATTTGGAAATTTAACATGGTATTTACTAGAAATAATGGAAATATATTGGATATGAATTAAGGAGTCATCAAATTTAATGGTGGTAAATTCCAAAACACGAAGAGTGTCATTAGTAAGCTCAAAAGTATCGACAACAACATCATCGAATCAACAATATCAACATGACCTCAAAGTCTTGTTTATAATTTTATAGGGATTTTTGAGCTAGGATAATAACCATGGAGGTGTAAGATTCCATGTAATAGTATTTAAATTTTTGAGTATCAACATTAATAGTATGTTCATAGTTGTAAATATTAAATTGACACATCGATGGACTCTAGAAATACAAGCTCACATGTCATTGTTCGAGGTCATCCAAGGAGGAGATTAAATTATAATTGTATGTCCATGACATAAAAAAGAGTAATGAACTTGTCTAGTCCCACTTGTTGGGTCATAGCAAAGGAAAACAAAAGACGACTATTGAGTTGCACTTTGTGGAATATTGAGTTATGCTAGTAAGGATAGAGGAAAAATATTCAATGCAGAAGCATTACCAATGAGTACATAGTAAATCTTGAAACCTTTGATTTGAGATATAATATAGAGAGGAGGAGAATCAATAGATGAATTATGTGGGATATCCTCATCATTAAATGTAATAGAATTATTTATGTGTTTATAACATTCCATGAGATTTCCAAATAGTTAATGCTCATTGGTAATAGAATTTTAATGAGGGTAGATATATTTAAATAAAATAAACATATTCAGCTCCAAATAGTTAATGCTCATTCCCGTCAAATAATAGAAAACGCTTGCGGACCCAAAATAGCTACTCGCACTCGAAGGTCATAACTTTTGCACTTCTAAATGAAATGGCACAAAATTGGTACTGCTGGAATCATGGATTTGAGACCGATGCACAGAAATCAAGAAATTCTAGATTTGATGAGAAATATATAGGGATGTTTCATAAAACATGGCCAGGTTCATGACAGTGTTTTATTTGGTAGTTGGGAGTGCAATTAAGAGGCATGGTCATCATTCTTTCTCTACTGCAACACCTGGGATAGTATGGGGAGCCGTTTACAAGTAACATACAATCATTTCACTCTATTTAGTGCCTCTTACAAGTGGTTGAAGGACATATTTTGGGATTTCCATTTCCCCCTTCTCCCTCTCTTCCCATTTTCCTATAAATTGGAGTGTTGGGCTCATTGTAAGAGGAGGTAGTTTTTGTAGTAAAGCTCTACCAAAATTTCTTTGTGAAGCCAATGTGTTGCATGCCATTGTTGTGGACTCCTTGGATGGTGATCCAGACTCTTATCTTGTAACATATTGAATCTGTGTATATCGTGAAACAATAAAATATAAGTTTGTGGATGCATCTTCCTTGTTGTGTTTTCTTGCATTCTTCTTACCAATTCAACCTTGATTACAAGTATATTGGGTCTATCTTTATAATCATGCAAGGATCCATTATTATTGTTCATATATGAAACATTGTTGTGAATGCATTTTCAGATTGTGGAGAACTGTTATCACCCCTTCTAGTATGCACTTTAATCCTAGTTTGCACACATTCGAAGATTACTCTCACACCCTCCTTTTGTGGTGTATCACCGCTTTAGTGTAGGCTTTAATTTTATGCATTCTCTCTCCTTGGTCCCTTCAAAAGTTAGATTAGAATAGTTATTTTACCCTGTATTATAGTAGATTGTGGCAAGTAGTTTAGGAGTAAGAACCAGCTTTCTCTAGAGGTCTATCTCAAGTAGAAAGTCCCACAACTTGGAGATAGTACCCATGTTATCCAATCACACCGTGAGTTCAAGTATATGCACTAGTGTAAACATAAGGGTGTTGTGATTCAGTGATAACAGTTACAAAGGGATATCTTGTTGTGGCAAGAGGTAAGAAGGGGAACTTAAATCATTAACCTATATTACCGATTCCTTTTCTATGTTATCTACTAAAGATTTAGATGCAACCATGTAGCATAATCAGTTGAGCCATATGAGGGAAAAAGGAATGCAGACCTTAAAGACCAAGGGTAGGTTATTGTATTTCAAAGAATTAGATATTGAATTTTGAGATCATTTCATATTTGAAAAGTAGAAGAGAGTGAGATTTCTCAAGGTTGGGTCAACAACGAATGACCGAAATGGAGCTTGTACACTCGGATGTGTGGGGACCAACTTAGGTAGCTTCTATTAGGCGATCCCAATATTATGTGAATTTCATTGATGATGCCTCATGGAAGGTATGGATCTATTGTATTAATAGTAAATATGATGTTTTTGAAACTTTTAAAAGGTGGGAAGCCCTTACGAGAAAATGAAACAAACTTTAAATTAAAGTGCATTACATTTGACACTAGTGGTGAGTACTACGTAAAGGAGTTTAATTATTAATGTACATTAAATTGAATACGAAGAGAAATAATGATTCCTAGAACTCCATAAGATAATGGAATTACAAAAAGAATGAATAGAACAATTGTGGAATGTGCTAGAAGCCCTGAGGATACATGATGGCTTGCCTTTGATGTGTTGGGTAGAAGTAGTGGATACAAAGTAGTGTACTTGATAATCCATGGGCCTTTCAATAACACTTGATGGTGGAATATTAGAAGAAGCTTGGTCTTGAAAAGAGGTAGATTTTTATTTTCTTAGAGTTTTTTCTTCGAAGCTTTTGTGCATGCTTTGATAGGGAAAATAGGAGGAAGTTGGATGCTAAAATCTATGAGATGTAATTTCATTGGTTATGACTCTAGTCATTTCGGATATCGGTTTTGGGATTTAGAAGATTTTAAGATTTTCAGAGTCATGACATTGATTGGAATGAAAAAATAATGTACAAGGATCAAGTTTTTGTGCCTAAACATGAATAGGTTGATGAGATTTTGAAGGATAATTAATTTTAAGAACTAAAGAAAACATCCACAGACACCAACATTGGTTCGACAGAATCGATGTCGGTCAAGCTAAGCGGCATTGATGAGACAAGATCTATTTCAAAAAAGATAGTTAGTGGAACCGCATCGCACTCCTGGAACAATGTCGGTAAGGCAACCACATGGCCATCGTGGTGATGTCGGTCACTAATAGAGATTGACATGAATATGAAATAGGTAGATAATGAGCCCCAGACACCCCAAATCTTAGTGAGAAGGTCATAAATCATAAGTAGAACTCCAGAGATATTTTCACCTTCCTTTTCTTATTTATTATTGACTGATAATGGTGATCCAGAAAGCTTTAAAGAAGTAATGCGCAGTATATACCCACATGTTGTGGTGATAAAGTAGAGCAGGAGATAAGAAATATTTTATTCAATGCATATGTAAACAAAATAGACAAGCCATATATAGGAGAGAGTAAGAGAGGAACAATTATAACTCTATAACTGTCCACTAACAAACAACTGTATTAACCTAACCTTATGTTAACATTCCCCCCTTAATACATTATTTTTAAATATGTACCCCCTAAACAAATCAAACTTCACCTTACCGAGAGGCTTGGTGAGAATATATACAACCTAAAAATTAGTAGGGTAGTATTGGAGCTGAATTTGGTGGTTCAAGACCTATTCACGAATGTAGTGACATTCAACCTCAATATGCTTTGTTTGTTCATGAAAAACAAGATTCTTCACAAGCTTCAACACACCTTAATTTCGCAGTGAATGATGGGAGGTTTCTCTTTAGGAATCCCTATATCTATAAGAATGTGATGTAACCAAATCACTTTGCACATAGCTCCTCGTGTGGGGAGGTATTCAGCCTCAATGGATGAGAGAGAAACAACAGTTTGCTTCTTGTTAATCCATGAGATAGGTCCAGATCTGAGATGAAAAACATATCCTGAAGTGGATTTCCTATCATCAACGGATCCTACATAGTCCAAGTCTCAGTATATCCCGTAATAATAACTGAGTGTTCTTCTCGATACTCCAAACCAAAGCCAATTATACCTCATACATATCTCAACACATGCTTTACTGCTATCCAATGACATTTCTTCGGCTCCTACATAAATCTGGCAAGATAGCTCATTGCAAAGAAAAGATCTAGCCTGGTATAAGTCAAGTAAATGAGACTCCACATAAGCTACCTGTAGTGAATGCCATCTATGTGTGGTGAATCCTAGAATATAGATAATTCCAAACCTTTTTCCATAGGTGTGGACATTGGTTTATAATTTGACATTCCATACTTCTCCAGGAGAGTCTTGGCATATTTCATCTGGGAGATGAAGATATGATTCTTTTTCTGTCATATCTCTAAGCCAAGACAGTAGTGAAGTAGCCCCAAATCAATCATGTCGAATTATTTCTTTAGATCATTCTTTACATCATCCGCAAGATTGTAAAACTTCCTATGATCATAAGATCATCTACATACAAAACTAGAATAATAATCTATGTTCCTACCTTCTTGATATATAAATTTGTATCTCGAGTGGCTACGAATGAATCCATGCTACAATAAGTGATCATCAATTTTTATATACCATCCCCTAGGTGCTTGTTTGAGTCCATAAAGTGACTTTATCAAATGACATACCTTGTGTGGTTGATGCTCATCTACAAACCCTTCAGGTTGGGCCATGTATACTTATTCTTTTAGATCACCATTCAAGAAAGCACTTTTTACATCCATCTATTGAATTTTCCATCCATTTTGTGCTGGCCAGTGCATAGACAACTCTGATGGTTTTGATCTTCGTAGTGGGTGCAAAGGTCTCATCATATTCAATTCCTTCTTGCTAAGCATAACCCTTTGCAATAAGTTGTGCTTTGTGTTTGTCGATTGAACCATCGCCTTATATTTTTTTTTCTGAAAATCCATTTGCAGCCAATGGATTTCTTACCTAGAGGAAGATCGACAAGTTTCCATGTCTGATTTTGAAGTAGGGAATCATATTCAGCATTCATATCCTGTTTCCACTGTGGTTGGTTTAATGCTTCACGAACAATGTCAGGGTTGGTGCTATCAACAAGCGAAGACATGAGTGAAAAATTTAACTCATGTCTAGCTTGACTTCATGTTCTAACTCTCGTAGAAGTGTCTAGAACTGAGTTTAGGGGTGCATCCTTAATAGTATTCTGGACACATTTTAGACATTGGTGCTACTACTACTGATGTGAAGATGTGTTTTCTAGTGTGCCTAGATCAACGAACAAGTATCCGCTTAGCTCTTCTTCTCTCTGAGAAGATTCATTTTTCCCATCATCTGGATGTGTGAGCAATCTATGTGATGAGGTTGGTACCGCATCTCCATTGTGTGGCGGGAGTCAAAGGATGAATCATCACACACCACATCTCAACTCTCATATATTTTCTTCATCTCAGGATCAATGAGATGATATGCCTTTGAGGTATTACTATACCCGGAGAAAAGACATGGTAGTGTCTTTGGATTGATCTTCTTCCTTTTCTCATCTGGAACATGCATATATGCAGTACAACCAAAAAATCTCAAATGATGGATAGAATGTTTATGACCAGTCCATACCTCTTCCGGTGTCTTGTTCTGTAAGATATTTGTGGGTGCCCGGTTGAGTAGATACACTATTGTCTAGATTACTTCTACCCAAAACTGATCCTCCAACTTGGTGGTGGAGAGCATATAACGAGCCATCTCCATGACAGTCATGTTGTGTCACTTGAAAATCCCATTCTATTGGGGCGTGTAGGGTGTAGTCAGATGTTGCTAAATGTCATGTTGCTTCAGGTATGCTAAGAAATTCTTCGATACAAATTCCCCCTTAATCTGAGCGGAGGAGAAGGAGAGGCTTCCTAGACTGCTTGGTGGCTTGCTGGTAAAAGGTTTGGAAATTGGCAAATGCCTCATTCTTCTTGTATAGAAAATATACCCACATTTTCCGTGAGTAATCATCAATGATGAGTGGAAGTATTCGAGAACCTTGGAAGCTAGGTGGTAGGGGTCTACACATATCGGGTGTGTATAACATTAAGATGCTCGTAGAATGATAAGAGCGTTGTTTGAATGGACCTCTATGTTTTTTTCCCGCAAGACATCCCGAGCAAACAGTGAGGAATGGGAGAGTGGAGGAAGCCCTCTTACCATTTCCTCGCACTAAGGTCGATGCAGAGCCCCTGGCAGTAAAGATGACCATATCGAAAGTGCCATAGTGCAGTGGACTCCACCGTTGAAGATGAGAGAGCAATGTTAGATGAAGTGAACGCATCCAATGCAAATATATGGCCCTTCATAAATTCTCGAGCAATTATTGAGTCTCCCTGGGAAATGATGTAGGACTTGACCCATTTCTCAACAAATAAGTCAACCTGCATTCGATGATTAAGAAGATGACTCGTAGACAAGAGATTTGAGGTCAAACCTGGAACATATATTACCTTCATGAGTCTACATATTCATGTCCCAAGAGGAATGATGACATCACCAATCCTTGCTACAATATACTCATGATTATCTGTGATGGTGATCCGATCTCCAGTGGGCTGGTCACTCAGGGTATGGAACAACTTCTTATTTCCAGTCATGTGTTTGTTGGTGCCCGAATCAATCAACTAGACACTTTCTGATGGCTGCGAAGTCTGCGAGACTAGGACAATGTCTAGATGAGTTGTGTCTAGAACCTCTTCATCAGAGGAGGCATCCTACTGAGCAGCAATATGACCCTTCTACCTCTGATTATGAGCACACCATCAGGATTTCTTGGAATATCCTTGGCCAGAAGTTCTCTCTTCGCTAAAGTTTCCATACTTACGACCATTGTAATAACAATTCATAGTTGTGTGTGTATCCGTGGAGCAAATGTGGCACCATTAATCCACCTTGTTGTTTTACTACTTCTGGGGTGGCTGTTGTGGTGGCCGCTGAGAAGGTTGTTGTTGTGGATGTTGCTTCTAATTCTGGGGGGCTGACTACCCTTTATGAGGATTATTCTTTTGCCTCGTGATGAGAGCTTATCTTTGAAGGCTTCTTAAACATTCTGAATGGCTTCTTCCTACTAGAGATAATTCACTTGTTTGACAAAACTCACCTCCTGTTGCGTGATGGTCAACGTGGTGATCAGTGTTCAAACTGGGAAGGAAGATCTCACAAGGTGAGAAGGACAAGAAACTTGTCATCCACCGGATCAATGAGAGCAAAGAGTTCTACATGTAACTCGGCCACATGTCACAAGAAGGCTTCTACATATTCGCCATCAAATATACTCATCGTGTGAAGCTTTGTCTTAAGATGCATCGTCATCAAATTCTTGGCTTCATAGACGAGACACAATGTGGTCCATGCCCGGGAGGAAGTGGTTACTTCCCGAATGTGAGGTTGAACCTCATCAGAAAGGCTTAGAGTGATAAGCATTAATCATTTTGCATCAGCCTTTTCATACTTGGCCAACAAATCAGCATCTATGGGAGAGGCATTCTGTCCATAAATGATCCCCCAAATATCTTCAAATTGAAGAATCATCTGCATCTTGGTTTTCCATGCGGTGAAATTTGGCACTTTTAGCAACTGGGCATCTGAAAAAAAAATGTGAGGTGCGAGACATTTTCAAAACTCAAAATTGTATTTTATTTATTGATTGTTCAAAAAAAAGTTACAAATCCTTACCGATGGAACATGTCCCAAATATGGGCTCTATAGGCTCATGCAAAGTGAGACAAAGACACTCCTATGGGTGTTCTACATTGCGTTCATCATCTTCATCATAGCCACATTCAAATTCCGCATGAATTCGTCATGCTTGACATTGAGCGTCGAACCAAAAATACTCCAATTGTCCTCGACGCATAATCTCGTCAAAGAGAATACTCCCAGTGTTGTGGAGCTTGTTGACCAAAGCAAAGAATAGTCCAACGGTGTCTTCGTTTTCGCTTAATGCCCAGACATTTGGTGCATTACTCACGGTGCTTTCTGAATCCAAAATTTGTGACATACGCGGGCTGGCCTCATTTTGAGATCACAACTTCTCCTCATGACTCACCACCTCCATGCACAACACACAAACAAATGCAAAAGTTTTTGTCTTCAATGGGTGCTGATTCGCTGCTACATAGGTTATATGTCAACAGGATTTTCTCGGCTAGTATGCAGGACTCAACCCGTGTGGATATGCCTTAAAATCTCCTTTGTGGGCTCACTAGATCAGGATGGTATTGAATGGAATGCCATTGTCTTCCAAACAAAACCAAATACGTTATTTTCAAAGAGGAAGATTAGTTGCAACACAAAACAGGGATGATGAACTAAAAACGGTTTGCTTAGTGGAGAGGGCTCAATTATGCTCACGGCTTAACACTCCATGCCAAGTCTGGTCAACCTTGTTATTGATGCCAAAGAACAACGAGCATAAAATAATTGGTGGAGAAGATATTTCATGCACCAGTCTTCAGATTCCCACGTTTCAATACTAGGCAATTCCAAGACTCCATGTAGGTGTCGGTGCTAGAGAAAGAGAATTCTCACTTTGTCTCTTCATGCTTCCTTCCTTGGTCACTAGTCGAAGGTCTCAAGATCCCATGTTTTCTCGATACCAATGATAGCAGGAGCAGGAGATAAAAATATTTTATTCAATGCGTATGTAAAACAAAATAGAAAATCCATATATAGGCTACGGATCAGAGAGAGGAAGAGAGGAACAATTATAACTGTATAACTTTCCACTAACAAACAACTGTATTAACCTAACCTAATGCTAACAAGTGGGAGCATGACATGGATGAGGAGATGGAATCCTTGGAGAAAAATCATAAATGGGATTTGGTCAAGTTGTCAAGCAAGTAAGAAAACACTATAGAACAAATGGGTTTATAGAATCAAGGAAGAAGAGGGTGGTCTAAAAAGGTACAAGGAAAGGCTTGTGGTGAAGGTATATGCATAGAAAGAAGGTATTGAATTTGATGATATTTTCTTATCATGTAGTTAAGACTGCTTTTCTTCATGGTCATTTGAAGGAAGAGATTTATATTCAACATCGCTTGGTTATTAAGTCAAGGGTAAGTAGAAACTTGTGTGGAAATTGAAAAATATCCTATATGGACTCAAGAAATATCAAAGGTAATGGTATTTGATATTTTATAGTTTTATGCATAAGCATAGTTTTATGAGATGTGAATTTTACCATTGTGTTTATTTTAAGAAGCTTAAAAATGGGAGCTATGTTATTTTGTTATTGTATGTGGATGATATGCTGACTACATGATCTAGTATGCATGAAATTGGTAAACTCAAAGAATGGTTAGCTCACATATTTTCAATGAAGGATTTGGGAGTTGCAAAGAAAATCCTTGGCATGCAAATTCATCGAGATAGGAAAAACAAGAAGTTGTATTTATCTCGGGAGGCTTATCTCAATAAGGTGTTAGAAATGTTTTACATGCATGTTTCAAAACTTGTTAGTACACATATGGCTAGACACTTCAAATTGAGAAAATATGTGTGTTCTTAATCACACAAGTGGGTTCAATACATGGCATGTGTTCCCTATGCTTCAACAAGTAGGAAGTCTTATGTATGTCATGGTTTACACTAGGCCAAACATTACACACGCAATGGGAATTGTGAGCAGGTTTATCACTAATTATGGTAAAGAAAATTGGAAATTAGTCCAATGGATTCTTAGGTATTTGATAGGGACATCTCGTCATGGAGTTATGTTATGCAAGGTGAGATAATTCTTTATGCAGATTACGTTGATTCAGATATGGATAGATATTTGGATAGTATGAGGAGCACCACCTGGATATGTTTTCACAATAGGTGGAATGGAAGTTAGCTTGATTTTAATATTACGAGAAGGTCGGGTTTGTCTACTACAAAGATAGAGTATGTTTCAGCTACGTGAAGCTAGCAAAGCAAGGAGATGATATGGATGAGTAGGTTCATGGAAGAGTTGGGTAAGGAGCAAGATGATTGCAGATAATACGGTGATAGTCGATTGTGACTCATCTAGAAAAGAACTCATAATTTCATTCAAGAATGAAACACATTCAATTAAGGTATCACTTCATATGGAAAGTGTTGGAGGATGGGAAGCTGAAGTTAGAGAGAAAAAACATATGGATAAGAACTGTGGATATGCTAAAAATCTATTTGTTAGATCGATGTTGGAGCTTCACTCCACTTCTATTGGTCTTCGAGTTTGATATTTTAAGAGGAAGAAATGGACCGACAAAAATAAATGAGGATGGTGATGCACAAGATCTGTGCAATAGTTGATCTCCAAGTGGGAGGTTGTTAAGTATGGTGCTTAAATGCTTCATACAAAGCTTATTTTTACATGATGTTTTTTTAATTATTATTGGAGATGGTCAAGAAGTGACTGGACATGGTCAAAAAGTGACCGGAAATGGTTAGGCAATGACCGGTGATGATCATCATCAACCAACATAGATCATGAAGTGACCGACAACGGTTAGGCAAAGTGACCAAAGATGGTTACCTGTGTGATGATGCTTTATTTTTTTACAATAATTAGAATAAATATTTTTATTTAAATATGATTTCTTGATTCTAAAAGTAGAGTTAGTTACCCAAAATAGATATATATGCATGTATGCATTGTATGAGGGTATTCGAGAAGAAAATATCAATTTTTTTGCATGTTTTTTTTTTCGTGAGCAAGAAAGAGTAGTTGAGTGAGGGAAAATCATTGAACATCCTAAGAGGTGTTGGAAGATAGTATATCTTCATTGTATTTCCTTTATAAAGTCGAATAATAATATTGGCCATTTCTTAGTGGATGTAATCCACATTGGGTGAACCATGTTAAATGTGGTGTTATCTTTCTCTTATTTATTTTATCTTCTCGGATTATTTACGCATTCATTTCTTGAATGTTTTATTTGATTGTAGATTTGTGCAACACTTTGTTATATCATGTAAACCCTACAGAAACAACTATACTTCGATATTTTTAGGGTGTAAATTTTTTTCTACCTTTAACTCTCTGTCATATCCATGTTTTTGTAGGGTTACTATGTCACACCTAAAAATACAAAATAAATCACGTAGGGGCATCTCTCTTATCTTATAATTTTGAATTTTCATATTAATTTTGACTTGGAAGTTAGTGTAGATATTCTACAAAAAAATAGTGAAGGTCAAGGAGTCATTATATGAGCCTTAGGATTCAGTTTTTGAAGTTAGTTAAGCACTATCCATTTGAAATCTCAAATTTTGGATTTGCCCACCAAAATCATTATTTTAATTTTTGAGTGCTTTTAGGCCTAGTTCGGTGGGTTAAATTAATATTTAGGAGGAAATAAGTTGTAAGGTGACTAGAATAGGCCCTCAAAATATATTATAAGGTTTTAACTTATGGTTTGAAATCATGCTTATACAAGTCCTTCCAATATGTGGTCTTAGTTCTTAAATTCTATAAATTGAAGGATCATGAGGGGGCTCTAAATTTAGTTCGAGAGCTTTCATGGAAGATATAGAGTTATAATATCTCTTCGAGGGGAAAATATTTTAAGAATAATAACAACAAGAGCTCCAAGAAGTTCAAAATTTGTGTTTCTTGGAACCAGTTAAAATCTTACAATATAACATTTGTCCATGAACATTTGTGAGCATTGGAATCAATAAATAAATTTCTATAAGGTTTATCAATGTGGGAAAGATCAATTTTTTCATGTTCTGTTGATTCTTGTGTTGAAAATAGCTTTGGATTTTTTATTCACACTTAAAAAATTTGTTGAGCTACCTAGAGTAGACAAATCACTCATAAATACCAATACATGGTAAAAATTTAACTTAAAGGAGAAGTTGGTAAATTAAAAAGGTACAAACATTTTTCAAAAACACTGGCCATCCTTCATAGTCACTTAAGATTTGAAGAAATCCTCATAAATAAAATTTTATCCTTCTTCGGAAGAGATAGGATATGAAACTATAAACTAGGGTTTTCTAAAACTATAAATTAATTTGAAAGAGAATGAATTAGTAAAATTTAATAAAAAATTCTATTATTATGTATTTAGGTGTCCTATAAAAAAATTCTAGGGTTTAAAGAAGGTACATTACCATTATTATATAGAGATGTTGACAAAGTTCCTTTTAGTGTTACCTGCATTTAAAATTTACAATAGAGTTTGAGAAAATGCATAATTTCATAGATTTGGATCATGTAAAACTTCTTGGGAGGTCAACTTGGATAATAGTTGTCTATAAAAACCATAGATTATTAGGATAATTCAAAAAATTCCAAAATGGTTGAATAACGATTCATATAGGGCTACAAGTCATAGGAAGCATTGTTGAGGTTTATTCTTAAATTTGTGTTATGAAAATTATTGAATTTTACCTTTGCATAATTTGTGGTATCAAATCTTGTGTAGAAATATGAGGAAGTTTATAGAGTGAGGTTCATTGCAAGAGACAACTATTACAATCATGTTTGGCTAGGAAGAACAAAATGCTACCTAGTAGGAATTTAGGAGGAGATAAAGTATCAATTTTACAATTGGGAGAAGTCATTTTACAATAATTTAGGAATATCATGGCCAACTTTGATTCAAGGTTCCCATAATTGGAAGCCAACCACAAAAGAGTAGTTATTACAGGACATTTTATTGATCAAGAGGAAGTAGTAATTCAAATGCCTTAGGTAGATGTAGAAGAAGAGAGGAATGCTAAATAAAAGAGGTTTGAGAGGTTGTTAAAATAATTTAATGGAAAAGGATCAAATCCTAGGTTATAACTTCTAGTGTGTGTAGTAATCATTAATTTTGAAGAGATTCTTGATTGGATAAGAGATATAGACAAGTATTATGAGTTTGATGATGTACGAAGACCAACAAGTGAGCTTTTCTATCACCAAGCTGAAAGGTCATGCATTCCTATGGTGTGATTACATACATGATTAAAGGAGGTATAAAAATAAGGCCATGATTAAATCATATGATAAAATGGTTGTAAAATTGAAAGGAAAATTTTTACGTAGTGATTATATGACAAACTTGTATAGGAAACTTCAAAATTTAATATTGAAAGAGATCAGATTTAAGGAGTATATAATGAAGAGTTTTAAGAGCTGACTATAATGCTAGGGAAAATGGAGTATGATAAACATAAATTAGCTAGATACCTTAATTTTTTGAGGTAAAACTTACATTATTAGTGGATTCTTTCTATTCTAAAGAAACTTAAAGTGTGTTATCATCTATCCTTAAATGTAGAAGAAAAATGAAATAGTATATAAAATCCACTAAAAGAGGTAGAGGTGGTATTTTTATGGGTATAGGTTAGCAAGGTGGATGAGGAAAGTTACAAAGAATCCAAAGTGAGTTAATTGATTCACAAGATCATCCATCTAGCTCAAGAGGAGTTTTAAATCGTAAGGAGACCATATTTCAGAGGTGATAATGGAGCAGAAGAAGAGGAACATGTGTTTTTAAATGTAGGTGTTCTATATGAAAAAAATTATAGGTCATAAATCATGGGAGTGCTTAGAGGGGCATCCATCAAGTAATGCATGGATTGAAAGAAGAAATTAGATTGCTCAAGGGGTTGATGAAGAGAGTGTATGTTATCCATAATTTGTAGAATACCTATAAGTGGGACAATCATTACTAATGAGGATAATACTAATCATGAAACCCAAAGGGAAGGATCCACCATAAATAAATTCATTGTTCAAGACCTCCTGTAAAGGTGAAGGTAAATGTTCTAAGATGGTTATATATTTAGGAATTATAAATGATCTAGTTTCAATTGAAATGGTGAGTAAGCTAGATTGAAGTAGATTCCTCACTCTACTCTTTATAAATATTCATGGTTGAAAAAGGGATAAAAATTCTAGTTTAGTGAGAAATATTAGGTGGAATTTCAAATGGTAGGTACAAGTAAAAATTTATCTTCGATGTAATCCCTATGGATGTGTTTCATGTGTTTCTTGAAAGGCCTTGACAATATGATATAAAAACAACACATGATTGGAGAAGGAATTTAGTAGTGTTAAAAAAGTTGGATTCAGTCATACCTTGTTTCCTATGAAGGAATCATATATTGAAATATAGATTCGTTCAAGTGTAATCATGATTGGAAAAAATGAGTTCTTGAAAACAATGGAAGAAGAAGAAGATGGATTTGAATTGGTGGATAAACCAAGGAAATTCATAACAAACACTACGATTGATGAGTTTCCACAAGAGGTGAAAGAGATGTTGAAGGTGTATGGAGACATTATAGGGAATGAACTACACAGTTCTTTTCCACCAATGATAGATATCAGCCATGATATAGACTTTGTGCCAAGAGAAAGTTTTCCTTAAAAACATCATATAAAATGACTCCTAAAGAGAGTTAAGAGATAAAGAAATAATTATAAGACTTGTTATATGAAGGACTTATTATGGATATTCTCATCTTATGTGTAGTTGTTAAAGTATTGGTGCTAAAGAAAGAAGGTTATTATAATATGTGTACTAACTCAAGGTATATAAATAAGATTACAATCAAATATAGATTTCCACTTCCTCGAATGGAATACTTAATGGAATTTTTCGAGAAATTTACTTCTCAAAGATAGACTTCAAGAGTAGATATTATAAATTCAATACCAGACAAGGTGATGCGTGGAAGACAACCCGTAAGACAAATGAAGGATTTTATGAATGGCTTGTTATACCATTTGGTATCTCAAATGCACCACTCACTTTTATGATACTATGAATTAAGTACTTGATATTTTTATAGATAAGTGTTTTGTGATTTATTTATATGACATACCAATTTGCAATCATAGTAAAGAAGAAAATATTCATAATTTGTATTTAGTCATGAGGAGGTTACATCTTCAGAAAGATTGCAGATCAATATTAAGAAATATGATTTCATAAAGTCAAAGGTATTGTACTTGGGTTATGTGAGTACTAAATGCATGTTAAATATGAACAAGAACAAAGTGAAGACAATTTTAGAGTGGTCAATACCTAGGCAAGCTATATAGGTAACAATGTTTCATTGTATTGCAAGTTTCTATAGAAAATTTATTTGAAAATTTGGTGAAATTAGTTAGCTCAAATCATAGAAACCATTATAGGAGGAAAGAATAAATTTTTATGGATAGAGAAGGCTAAAAATAATCTCTATTTGAAGAAAATATTGACATATAAGCCTATTCTAGCACTACCAGACTTTAACAAGGTCTTGTAGGTAGTGTTTTATGTAAGTGTGGTTTCAATAGATGTTGTTTAGAGTCAAGATAACAAACCAATATCCTATTTTACTTAAAATATCAATGTTGCTAAGAAGAAAGTGTTATTCATGTGATCTAGTGTCTCATGCAATGGTTCAAGATTTGAAGAAATGGAGGCATTATTTATTTTCCTAAGGATTTCATTACCTACACATAGAACCATGTACTTGAGTTCACTAACAATTAGCTTAAGCTCAACAAAGGGTATATGAAATGGGTAGAGTACATATGTAACTTTACCATCACCCTCAAACATAATAAAGGGAAAATTAATAAGGTAGTTGATGATTTGAGTGGGATAGTCCTATTGATGTATGAAATTCATCTTAAGAGTATTAAGATTGAATCACTCAAGGAGATGTATAAGGAGGAATCAAAATAAGCTTATAAGAAACCAACAAGGATGAAAAGAGAACTATGGTTGGAATAAATAATTCAAGATGGATTGCTCTTCAAGGACTATAGATTTGTGTCTGTAAGACATCTATTATAGAGAATCACCTTAAGAAGAAGAACTGTGAAAGAATCGGAAGCCCTTTTGGCTTGATAATAATTTCGAACAGCTCACTCAAGTAAGTACTTTTTTTCCCTTAGGATTGAAACATATATAAGGAGGTTTGTTCAAATGTGTACAATTTGTCAAGTGGAGAAAGGGAAAATTAAAAATGTAGGACATTATCATCCTCTTCCAATCCCAAATAGGAGATGGGATTCCATCAAAGCATAGACTTTGTGATCGATTACCTAAAACAATAAAGGGGTTTTGATTCTATTTATATAAATGTGGACAAATTTTCAAAAAAGGAATATTTCATTCCTTGTAAAAAAACAAGTGATACCACTCATATAGTAGACCTTTTCCTTGAGGAGGTTGTCTAAATTCATGGAATTCCTATGATTATAGTGTTAGATAGAGATAATAAGTTACTATGACACTTTTGGAGAACATGATGGAGGAAACTAGAACTAATCTCAACATTACCTTAGATACCATCCTCCTATTGATGGTCCAAATGAGGTGGTTAATATTATTTTGGGGAGTCTTTTAAGGTGTTTATCGAAGGAAAATACTAATCACTGGGATATGGTACCACCCTGTGCACAATTTTCTTATAATCACTCATCAAACATGAGTATAGTTATGAGTCCTTCACAAGTGGTATGTTACGAATCCTAAGGATGTGTTTAACCTAATGATATAAGTAAAAGGGATAACATTAGTGCAAAGGATTAACATGTTGTAGTATTCATGCAATATTTTCATTAACACGTGAAGAAATGCCTAGAATATAGTGTGGAAAATTACAAAAAGAAAGTATATTTGAATAGAACAGAAGTGAAATTTTAAGTTGGTGACTTAGTCTTGGCACACCTCAAAATAAAATATTCCCAAAAGGTGAATGAAAAAATATCCAGATGAACAAAATATGTCCTTGTAGATTGATTAAGAAGTTTTCTACCAATGCATATGAGATATAACTATCTAGTGGAGTAGGCATATCACCAATTTTAAATGTTCCAGACTTATACCCTTACAAGGAAGGGGAAATAATGATGGTAAAAAAACAACAATAAGATAAGATAGTATAATGGTGGCTGGATCGGTTGCCTAAGGTCAAAACAATAGAGATAAAGTTAATTTTCAACAAGAAATAGATCAAGAAAACTAGAGGCATGAAACATTATCGGTATTTGGACAAGTTCAAGAATAAACCATATGAATATGATACATGGATGTTATAAAATGACAAAAATAAGAATGGGAGAACTTTGGATGAAATCATGAACAATATTCCCCTGAGTTCTTTTCCTTTTTCCTTGGGAATATGATACAGGGCATCTCTTAAATCTTACAAATTTGGATCTTAGTATCAATTTTGGCTTGGAAGTTAGTGTAGATGTTCTATAAGTCATAAGTTAAGAGAATAGAGTTATTATAAGTGTCTTAGTATGCATTATGTGAAGTTTTTTTAGCATTAGCCATTTGAAAACTTAAATTTTCTCTTTTCCCACCACTAGCATTATTTGAATTTTTGATTTCATTTAGGCCTACTTAGTTGTGTTAAAATTGTTTTTCAGAGAAAATAAGTTGTAAGGTGGTAGGAATAGGCCTTCAAAAGATATTATTCAGCAGTAAATTATGGATAGACCTTATCTTCATATGATTTGTAACTTATTAGTAGACCTTATGTTCAGATGATTGCTTCCAAAATGTAGTCTTAGTGCTTAACCTATATGACTTGCAGGATCATGAGGGGGTCAAAATTAAGTTGGAGAGTTTTCAAGGTAGATATGAAGTTTTAATTTCTCTTGGAAGGGAATAATTTTAAAATAAGAAGAAGAAAAGAGATCCCAAAAGTTTGAAATTTATGTTTTCTTCAAACAAGTTACAACCTTGGAGTCTAAAATATATGCATGAACATTTACGACCACTAAAATAAATAAATACAACTCTATAAGGTCTACCAATGAGGATAAGAGAATATTTTCCTATTTATGTTCATTCCGTGTTTAAGATAGATATAGTTTTCTTGTTCTCGATTAAAAATTATATTGCAGGATACCACGACCAGATAGCTCAATCATAAAAACCAATACCCGTGAAAATTTGACTTTAAAGGATAATTTGGTGATTGAGTAATGTATAAAAAAAATTCACATACCCTACCCATCCTTCACAGGCACTTGAAATTCAAATGAACCTTGAGAAAAATAATTTTATCGTCTCGGGTAGAGACATACTATTAAACCCTCAACTAGGGTTTTTCAAAACTAAAACTTGATTTGTAAGAAATTTATTTGGTCAAATTTAATGAAACTTTGTAGTCTTACATGTATTTAGATGTCCTCTAATTCAATTCTACATTTTAAAGAGGGTATAGTACCTTCGATTAATGGATAGCTTGAAAGAGTTCCTTCTAGGGATAGCTACAGTTTGAGAAAAGACATTTTTTCTCGAGTTCGAGAGTCAAACTTATTTAGGAATTTATTTTTGATAAAGGGTGCATAGAAGGAACCATAGCGTGTGAATAAAATTCCTACATTTTCCAAAAAGGTTGAAGAAGAGATCAAAGAGGACTATAATGCATACGAAGCATTGTTGAGGTATTATCTTAGAATTGTATTTAAAAACATATTTAATGGTACCTCTGTATTAATAAACACTAGGTACATACATAAGGATCAAGAAAACATTAGCTTAAAAATACATATGATTGAGTCGAAATGACCTCAACGGTCACTAAATTTCATAATCTATGTAGTTCTAGTATGTGTGTGACTAAATTGTGTCCATAGAATCTAGGTTTCCTTTGTTCTATTCATACCAAGATAACATGCTACATCTTATTTTCCTCCAATATTAAATTGTGAGATGCAAGTTAGAAACAACACCTCCTATATAAATAAAAATGCATCCTAAACATATTCCTTATATATTGTTCTTTTGCAGAGTGTAACACCCACAAATTTACCCGCATGAAACCCAAGACAAACATAGGTCATACTAGAAAAATTATGGAATAATTTTTTTTTGTAAAACCCACTCGCAACATTAGGTTAAAATTTACGGTCAACACTTTCTTGTTTTAAAATTACATTTAATTAATATTATTAATTTCCAAATGAGGACCACAATCCCCTTACCTTCCTTCTTAAATAAATTAATGAAATTTCTCAATAACATTTAATAATTTAATTACTTTACAGAAAGTCTTAGACTCCCCTCCCTTTTGTTTGAATATAATTAAATTCAATCTTATTTATACTCAATCAATATTAATTTCAAAATATTGTGGTCTAGTTATTTAAAATAATATAGTTTTACTTCACCACACCTGTGGGTCAAGGCTTGCATTAATTAATTAATAAAAATAAAAGGTCTCTAATAAAACATTTGATTTAGAAAAGTAATAACACCCCTACACTACTTGAGTGGCCCCAAATAAAGTCTACCCATGCATTTTAAATTTAAAAATAACCTCACCCACTTCTCACCTACTTTTTTAGGGGTGAATCTCATCCATTAGATGCATTCATTTGGAGCCCTTGGATTTTGGGATTCATCTAACACTAAAATTGATTATGGAAGGCTCTTTTTCAATTCATTTGTCTTAATGTTTCTTTTCCTTATTTTTAGGTTTGGGGAGGAAGGAATTGAAGCCATGGAAGAAAATCTCAAGCACATGGAGGAGAAAAATCATTGTTTTATTGGGGATTACATTTGTTCTCTCATCTAGGGTTTGTAAGTATATTAATATTTGTTTCCTTATTTCTCTTATTAGTTTTTGTATTTTCTCTATTATGCACATGGGTATATTTTTCTTGTTTTCCATATTTCAAAATAAAAGATGGAATGGTTCAAGAGTTTGGGTAGATATATACAAATACATATGTGTGTGCGTATACGATATATATATATATGTATGTATATATATATATATATATATATATATATATATATATATATATGTATATGTAGATATCTATGTGTGTGTGTGTGTTCGTTATATATATATATATATATATAAACGAACACACACACACACACACAGATATCTACATATACATACATACATACATACATACATATATATATATATATATATATATATATATATATATATATATATGTCCTGTGTGTGTGTGTGTATATACATGTATGTATGTATGAGTGTATATATACATACATTTTATTTTTAAAAATGCCCATTTAAAAAACTAGAATATAAATATAGTATTATATCTCTGTGTGTGTGCATTTTTATGTTTTACAAAGAAATCGACTCAAGTTATAAACCTGCAGCCACAACCAAAAATCACACGAGATAGAGGACAATGTATACAACGGCTACAAAAAAATGGTGTTTGTTTTTAACTTTTGGGGGAGGGTTGCTGAACCTTTCCCCATCCCATATAATATGGGGTGGGGGTGGGGTCGGCGACCGTACCCCCCACCCAAATTTCTTTTAACTATATTACCCAACCCCATAGGGGCTACAAAAACACAACGATTAAACTCCTTTTTTAAATTTATATTTAATACGATTTGTTAATATGGTTTATATATATATATAATACAATCATTAACATTTTAATATTACTATTATTATTAATAATAGTAATAATATTAAAATATTAATAATATTAACAAATTTTTAATCCTTCAATTAAAATTTCTTTTATAATTTGATAATAGTTTATAAGATGTTAAAATAAATCCTAATTCCACTTATTATTACATTGTTTAATATTGGGTTTACATATAAATTTACAATAAATTAATAATAAATTTATACAATCAAATGAGACTAAGGTCTAATGGTAACCATGCATTTTCTCTACTCTATTAGGTTTAAAGGATCAATCCATTTAATGACAAGGTGAATAAAAAACAAGAATTTAAAGGCTTTTCCATCTACACATATAAAGGTAAAAAAGGGAAAAAAACACTCTTTTCTTTTGTTCTTTCTTTCAACATTAAAAAAATTAAAAAGTATGGTTTAGCTTGCTACCATATGCTTTTCAATTAGTGTAATGTGAATAGCTATTTCCTTTCATCACAATATGCAATTTTCTTAACCATTTCAATCAAATAATTTATTACAAGATTTCTTGTTATCACCGAAACAAACACCCTTATGTTTATACAAGTACATATACTTGAGCTCACGGTGTGATTGGATAACATGGGTACTATCTCCAAGTTGTGGGACTTGCTGCTTGAGATAGACTTCCAGAGAAAGTTGGTTCTTGCTCCTAAACTACTCCGGCACGATCTACTCTAATGCAGGGGAAACTAACTATTCTAATCTAATCTTCCAAGGGACCAGGGAGAGATAATGCATGAAATGAAAGCCTACACTAAAGCGGTGATACACCAGAAAAGGAGGGTGTGAGAGTAGTCTCCAAATGTGTGAAATACAGAAGCAAAGTGCACACTAGAAGAGGTGATGACAGTTCTCTATAATCTAGCAAAATGCATTCACAACGATATTCCAAGCATACACAATGACAATTGATCCCTGCAAGAACATAATAATAGACACAATTATCTTGTAGAAAGATTAAATGGGCAAGAAGAATGCAAGAAAACACAGCAGGGGAAGATACATCCACAAACTAATATTTTATTGCTTCATGATATGCACAGTTCAATCTATTACAAGTTAAGGGCCTGGATCACCATGCAAGGAATCCACTACAAGGGCCTGAAGCACATTGGCTTCAAAAATAAATTATGACAGAGCTTTGCTTTATATGAAAACTCTCCCCTTTTACAATGAGCCCAACACTCCAATTTATAGAAAAAATGAGAAGAGAAAGAGAAGGGAAAAATGAAAATCCCGAAATCTGTCCTTCAACCACTTGTAAGAGGAATTAAATGGAGTAAAATGATTATATATTACTTGTAAAAGGCTCCCCATACTGTCCTAGGTGCTGTAGTAGATAAAGAATGATGACCATGCCTCTTAATTGCACTCCCAATCACTAAATGAAACACTGTTATGAACCCAGCCACATTTTCTAAAATCTCTCAATCAATTTCTCATCAAATATGAAATTTCTTGATTTTCATGCATCGGCCTCGGAGCCACGATTCCAACAGTACCAATTTTGTGTGATTTCATTGAGAAATGCAAAAGTTATGGTCTTCTGAGTGCGGGCAGCTATTTTGGGTCTGGCAGGCGTTTTCTATCATTTGACGGGAATGAGCATTAACTGACTGGAGCTGAATATGTTTCTCTTAATTAAATATATCTACCCTCATTAAAAATATTTTTGTGGCGTAGAGGACGTCGTGCTCGTTCAGAAAGTCCAATTTTATGAAAATCGGAGCTCGGAGTCAAAAGTTATGGCCGTTTGAAGTTTCACGGGTCAAACGTTGACTTTTCTTCTTTGCTGTCGGCCGTTTCGGCTTTTCGCGTCCCGCGCATACCTTTGTCCTAGATGTCCCAAACGAAAATCTCCTGCTTCAGCCGATTCGGGCTTCCTTGTTCCTGTTTGAGGTGAAGACACGTGGCGAGATTCCATTCGTTGGCGGCTCTTTCGGCTTTCCACGTCCCACGCATACTTTTGGCCCAACTGTCCTGGATGAAAGTCCCCTGTTTCGGCTGAATCAGCCGGTTCATGTCCTCCACGTAATTTTGGCCCAACTGTCCCGGCTGCCTGGGACAAATATCTCCGAACCGCCGAAATGGACTGTCTTTCGGCTTTTCGGCCGGTTCGCGTCCCGCGCGTACCTACGGCCCAGATGTCCCAAACCGCTTGATAACAAAACTTGGTGATTTTTTCCACTTTTGGCCGGTTCGCCTTTTCACGTCCCTGACGTTCCAATCTGTCCCAATCGGCCGCGCAAACTAGGACTTAGCCGATTTTCTTCATTTTTCAGCCCCAAGCTTGGTTTTTTACAATTTTTTCACCTTTTCTAACTCGTTGGGTTTTCTTCTTGGATGGGAGAGTTAGAAGGAAGCCGAGGGGGCCCCAAAAACATGATTTTGGGCCTTAAATCAATCTATTTGCTTGGGACTAAAGAATTTGATTCATGTTATCAAATTTACCTTGAGGGGTGAATTTTGGATAACATTTCTCAATACCTTTAAAACTAAGAACAACACACCTTTTGAAGACAATGAATCAACTAAATTTAAAACAAATTATTTTCTTTTCATTCACATTTCAATCCTTTTCTTCATCAAATAATACACAATCCCTTTTAAGGAACTTAGTTCAACTTAACAATCTATTAGTCTCTCATTCCAACAAGTAAGGAAATGCTTTTCAAGCTTTTACTTTCAATTACAAGGAGGAATAATACTACAATTTTGATACACAAGGAAACTAAGAACTTCACTTTAAGAATACAAGTTTACAAGCCCTCCATACATAATGGAGACAACATGGTAAAATATTTACAAGAGAGTCCATTATTCTTTTCTCCAAATGCATAAGAAGCCTTCATCATTTGAGCTCCACCTTCTTCACAATATCAAACACACAACCAAAAATGGCGAAGTAGGTAACACTCTCTACCCAACCAATACTCTAATGAGGAAGTGAAGCCTACTTCCTCATTTCCCCGAGCCATGCTAGCAATGAAACAATATGAAATATTTTACAACCTTTGGCAAAAAAGACAAGGCTTCCAATTTTTCTTTCAAACAACATTCACACAAGAAAAATAACCAAAAAAATCATTTTTATAAACATAAACTTCCCAAAAAATTGGCTCTAAAATGAATCCATGTAGAGAAAGGAATATGGGGATACCCTCGTGCTTCCCAAGGGTTTGGGTGCCCACTTCAAAACCTCCAAAACTCAATCAACCCAAAAAATCTCTTATTCCTACGTCACTCTTTTGCCTTGCTCTCGCTTATGTCTCCCACAATGAACAAAATAATAAGATCGAGAACAAGGTGGGAACGCTCAACCCACTCCCTCCTAAATACATAAGAAAAACTCTTATGCCTCCCAATAAATTTCCTCTGCATTTCATTTTATCATACACATCCTAAGGACATTTCACTACCCAACAACATCATGCAATAACAAATTCATTCAACACATAAACACATAAGAAAGAGAAGAAACCAATGGTGAAGACCCTACATTTCAATAGCAAGAATCCACTCCATAAGAAAGTTCCAAAATTCTCCAAGCTCAAGCAATTCCAAGAAATCTTCAACTCCAACAAGCACTCCTAAAAATAAAGCATTCAAAAATGACAGATCCACTAGCCAAGCAAGTAACCCCTAAAAATTCACAATAATTCTATTAAAGAGAAAAAAGGGAGAGGGAGATGATGTGGCTCCATGTAAGATACCATATCATTTCTTCTCCATCCCACATCACCAAGGTCAAACCCAAACCCAAAAGCATAATAAATTGGTTTTCGAGGAAATGACCACCCCAGTAGACACTCAACCCAAACTCACACCCCTTAAGGATAGAATAAAATACCCATGTAAGAAAATTGCAATTGATTCCTCTTTTTCTTCATTAAAACACAAAATATGACCTAAAATAAGTCTCTCACACCATAGCCCAAGTGGGTGGGTGACTTTAAGAGGTGTGGGATAAGCTTAGCTTGTCCCACAAGTCTCCAAAATAACCTAGAAGGTCAAACTACTAATTTCACAAGGAATATTGACTACACACTACCCGAAAATAGAAATGAAATCATTCCAAACCAACACACATTAAGGCTACAAAATCACATTTATTTCCCCTCATTTTTTCACATCCTAATAAAACTAGTTAAACACTTTTAAATTAATTGTAGATGGGTACAAAACACAATTAATAAAAGTTACTCCACATACAAATAAAAATACAATAACTCACAATTAAATAAAATCAATAAGAAAAATTATAGACATTCACAAGGCCACATTGGAGGTCACCCCTTGATGGGGACCTCCTAACAAACTAAAAAAACATACAACATACGAATACATGTGTTTCCATGGTGACATGTTTCCAATACTCCATATTCTTTCACTGTTGGTATCTTATCCCCTTTGGTTTATTGTGTTTTGAACACATGCAAAAATCAAGACAATACCTTTATGGCCTTGTGGCCATATTAACGACATTGAAATAGTAAAAATACATGCATATACATATAATCAATTATCGTAACTAAACCATCTCAAAACAAGTAATTTTCCATCGTTCATAATTTCATTAATTTATCAACTAGCAATAAGATCACAACATCAAATACATCATCTAGCATCATATAATTATCAAAATAAATGCATTAGTCCAATATAAGCTCAAAATCAACAATTCGATATATCCAAACATGCATATAATCCATCCTGTAAATCATGTCATAAGTCTAACATCCACATTTTCTATCAATTAACTAATCAAAATAATTATGTCCATCTGTCAATATGTAAACTGTGATATAAATTTTCATAACTCTAGTCTATACTAAGCAACATCATAATCATATAAATGTTGAAGAGGAGTAGGCACTACCACACGAGTAGTAGATAATAAGTATTAGCTCCAAGTTCTCCTATATATATATATATATATAAATTTTTTTTTTTTTAATTTCGTCATTATAAAAAAAAGGTTGAGCTAAAGTGATAAAAGATACTTGATAAAAGATTAAAAAGATGTGGCATTTGAAACCTAAGAACAGGACGAGTAAAAGCACAAAAGTAACCGAAAGGATAATATCAGCTAGGAACTATTGTCCCTAGTGGGTGTTAATGTTTAGGATGATCAGATGATATAACATAAAATATGGAGTTGGGCCATATGTTGTCCAATGGCTAAAATTAAAATGACCATTCTATATAAGTAAATGTCAAGAGTACTAAAAGGGATAAAGGGATGTAAAATTAGTGTTGTTAATGTCTAGTACTCTTACTTAGGAAATATGGATATAATAACATACTTACAGGCTTGAAGGATGCAAAAGTAATTGTGTAATTAGATGTATATAATTGCTAGATATTAAGGGTACACTAGCTACGATAGGTAAGAGTCAAAATATATTCTTATATAGAACACTTACAACACATGTGAAATCTTTGGATCATCCGAGTAGGAGAATATAATTATAGAAGTTTTATAAATTTTTTTGTTAATATAGAATCCCATAAATGGATTATTTTATTATTTTTACGAAATCATTGGTGTTACACATATAGATATCTTACTCTATAGGGAAGAAGGAAGATTTCATGTACTCCATGGATTATTATATGTGAAAGAGATATTGAGTTCTTTAGTCATTTATGGAGTTTTTTTCCAAAAAAATGAACTAATTTTTGTATTTCATTTCATTGTATCATCGATAGATGGATTTCCAAAACACATTTTTAATAGGAGCATTGGAATTTTTTGTGAATATTGGTAGGAGATAAAAAAAATATAGGACTTAGTTATTTTGCAAAGTATGAGTTTTCTTCTAACAACCATGTGACTAGGAGTACTAAAAATACACGTTTTAATATTGTTAATTGAGTGAATGTGAGATAAGCTGCATATCTATAATACATTCAATGACAAAAGGGATGAAAATTTGAAAAACAACACTTTGCATTATATATGAATGAAGCGCATGAGATATTGCACAAACAGTTGGAATAGAGTATAAAACAAAGAGCATGCACGATTGAGGAGAATACACTATGATTTAGAGTTTAGGAACTTTGTTTATTCACAATTTTGTAAATATATTTATTCCTTGAGTGGAATGTATTATAAATGCAAGAGGTAGAATAATCAAAGTCATAGAGCCTTGAATATGTTTGTAATGAATTCCCATGAGATAGAACTTCTAAAGTTGATTAACATTTAAACTATCTTGAATGTAGAAAATTGATATGGGGCATAATAGTGGAGAAAAATACCACAAATTATTCAATTAGAAACATGAATTATTAAATCAAAGGTACAAATAAGTTACACATTATTCTTCACTACAACAAACAAGCCTTTTTTCCACAATATTTCCACATCATTTTTGTGGCTAGAAGGAATCGTAAATTTTAAAATTGTGGCTTTAAAGTTGTATCTCATCTACAAATTCATCTCTTGCTATTACTAGTCCACAATTTATTAGATTGTTGATAATCCATAATTAACAAAAATTGTAGCTATCTTACAATCTTTACTATTGTAGATTGTCCACAATTTTACAAAATGTAAAATGTTTGCAATTTTTGTGATTGCAAATATTCCACTATTTTTTAAAATTGTATTTTTCCACATATTTTAATATCAGGGATTTTATATAGTATACATATTTTTGTTTCATATCGATTAAATATATCGGCAATATCTACAAAATTTTCTAGAATAATAATTAGCACATAAAACATGTAGGTGGAAGCTACAATTTGACTGCCACAATAATTATTTGTGGAACATCTTTATTTATAATGTAAATATGTTACTATTAATGTTTTATCAATTTCATATTGATTTTGATAATTAAATATTTGGATTGTCTACATTTTCATCAGGCATATTACATTATTACTATTATGTAAAAAAATTAATGTAATAGATTAATTTTTTTTTTTTTTTTTTTTTAAATAGTGAATTTATTCTCATACTATTACAAAAAACAATTATTCAAACTAAATTATCCACATTCAATTACATATATAATAAATTCTAATAAATCTTAAAACCATGTTTGCTTTGAAACTTATTTATAAACGAAAAACTAAATTAATTTTAGATTATTATATAGATTCTGATAATTAATATTTAAATACTAAAAAATGTAATACAAAAAATAGAGATAAAAATTTAAAAATAATAATAAAAGCAGAAAAAAATTAACTATAAATAAAGCATTTGATATTATTACAGAGACTATGAGAAGGATAATGGAAATACGTAGATGAAATGTATAATTATTATGAAACCCATTCTCCTTCAGTAGAAATCAAGGTAAAGATATAATATACTCACTTTAGAAACAATTGTTTAAACATTTTGATGAAGAGCGTTGTATATAAAATACACGTAATTATATTATAGTCAATATTATTTGTGTGAATGTATTAAAAAATCAAACACCCAATAAACAATCAAATTCAAGATATTGACATTAGGTTGAAGCTCCAAAAGATTATAAATGACTTTTTTGAATAGATGCATTTTGTTTCGTGTGAAATCCTTCATATGCACTATTAAAATAGCCAAGTTCCTATACATTTCATTCAAATAAATATCTACGAGGGCCACACTAAGATCCATAAAATGTGACATATATCATAAGACAAGAGAAAATGAATTAAACTATTTATGAATTTATACCAAGCAATAACAAATCTCCAAGCTTGCTTCGATTTTAATTTCTTACAAATTGTTAAAGTAAGAATTGATTATGGCACATAAATATTCAAAAACATTGGCACTAGTCAGCTTCAACTGAATTAGAATATATATATTAATGTCTACCAATGCATTCAGATGAGAATTTCAGATCTGCATACACTATTTTATAATACTGAATAACTACAATGAGCTGCATTTACATCATAAGTATTAGAAACCTTCTATGACGTGGACTTAATATATTATTCTTGAAAACATGTCCTTAAAAATCATAGCATATTTTGACCCCTATAATCCCACATGAAACCTTTAAGAAGGCGATAAGTAAGACATGAAGTAATGTAGTGAATAGCTTTCTCAAATGCCGTATTACAATAGAACAATATCCATGTGTATTCTATAAATATACTTGAGCTTATCATTACCAAATAAATAGCCTTAAAATATAGAATCATGATTTCAGATACTTAAAGAGTCCTCCAATATTTTTCATTATATTGTTAGCAAGTAAATAACAACCAATGATTAAGATAATGTTTGACCCTTTATTTTGTAACTTAAATGCGTAAAATCCAAGTGTCATGTCGAGAATAAATATAAATGAATGAGATGACTTTTTCTAATTACATGTAGGACTACAACAATATGATAGTAATATTTATTTTTTTAAGTGTATTCTATAATATTTTAATATGTAGTCATTATTTTCCTTTTTCTCATGATCTTTACTATCATTATTTTTTGATCATTTATTATTTTGTGTCAAATTGCTAAAAACATGTTGATTAGATAGATACCATTCAAAAATTATACATTGTCATAATGATGTTATTAAAGTATAAATAGAAAGGTAATATTTTGAAATTGCACAAAACTTATATTTAAAGTGTGGAGATATATATTTTACTTTTTTTTGAAATAAAAATATTAGTAGGTACAATTTTAATTTAGGTTTTTGACATGAATTTAAATTTTTAATATACAATATTATCTAATTTTATATTCATACTTTATATTTATTCCAATAAAGAATATTTATAAAACTTATTTTGGAAAAGGAATAGCATAAACTAAGAGAACTATTTATAGTATGTATTACAAATCATGCTAAATTTTGTAGTGTTGAGTATAGAGTAGGCAAGTGTAGACTTTAATATTAATAAAACAAGAAGTAGGTAGTAAATAATTATACATGTTAACATTATTAAAACATTAAATTATGAATATAATTAAAAGTGTTATCGATTAGTTGCATGGTAAATCAAAATCATATTTAGAACAGAAAAAAATTGATATATAATTCATACTTGAAAAATATAAGAAGTATATATTTTGACCAATGTCATGTGTATATATATTCTTCCAACTTATTAATATATTATATTATTTACTAAAGCAATAGGTATATAATAAAATACAATAAATGTTGTCATAAGCAAATTTTATTAGTTTTTAAAAAATTGTAGATTTTCTTTTAATATATTTGGAGATTTATGTTTTCCATATTTTCTTTGTGTGATTAAATATTGGAACATCAACACAATTTATACTAATTTATAAATATTTATGTGTTATTGTTTTTCATTTTTGGTAACTCGTGCTCACATAATGTGATCATAAGTATTCAATCTTTTGTGCAAATTCCCCACTCAACACACTAAAGGAAAATACTGAATCAAATCAATAACGTAGCCCACTTAATGCAATGACCTAGACAAAATGAGCCCAACCCTATTGATCTCATGGACATCATGAGACTTGTAATGATATAACACTTCAAGGATTTTTAAAAGTAAAATAATATAATTTTTGTATTTTTAATTTACACAATTGCTATTATAATATCTTATTTTTAAATGTTCTAAAAGTATAAATATTAAGTTATGATGATTAATTTAAAAAAAAAAAAATTGAGTTATTTGGATTATCTACAATTATTTAATAAAACATTAGAGCACTATTTAATGTGACATCTCCACAAGGTACTATTTTAATTCATAGCACTTCTTGAATATTTCCAAATAATATATAAATATGTTGCATATTATTTTAAATTATATTTATTGAAATGTGGATTTTCAAGAATGAATATTTAGAAATGTGTAATTTCTACAATGTTTTACAACTATATTAATATTTTAAAAAATGTATGTAACGCCCACTAAAAACAACTTAGGATTAGTTAGGAAAATAATGGAATTTTTTTTTTTGTTTAAAAGAGTCTACAACAAAGTTACAGGCAACAATTGTCACTAACAAGTTCTTGAACAATTTTAAACTAATAGAACAAACTTTTATTTTATTAATAATTATTAGAGGTCATAAGGTTCAAAATCTAGGGTTGGAAGGTTCAATGAGGTTCAAAGGGTAATTCTTAACCATACCCATTCTTTGGTGGCTTAAATATGCAAATTGATTTTTCTGAAAATTATTTCATTAAAAATTTATCTAAATCACTCCCATTGAATAGGAAATTTCCTCACCTTTCCAATGATATAAGGAAGTCCTCCTAACTCCTCATATTTTTCAAGTTATGGGCGGTGGGCCTTCGGTGAAAATTTTCCCCAAAAGTGGGCCTACGGGCCTAGGGGTGAAAATTTACCCTGGGGGTGGGTCGTAGGATGTGCTTTGAGACTTTTGAAAAATTTCCCCCATGGGGGTGAAAAACCAACTTTGTACCCATGCACTTGTGGGTCCGCAAGTCCACAAGGGACACGTGGCGTCACCTAAGCCAATGCGGGGAAGGTAAGGTAGCGGGGAGAAAATTAGTATAATGCCTCAAAGGGCTATGGGGGTAGCATTCACCCGTGCCTCCATCAGCACCTCGCGATGCCACTTGGTGGCTCCCGATTAGGCGTGTGGTCCGGTGAGTGGTGGGGATATTTAGAAAATTTTACCAAAAATTTCTGAAACACAAAAAGGAAAAGAGGGACCCGCTCCTCCACCGATGCCTCACGATGCCACATGGCATCACCTGATTGGTTGTGGACCAATGGGGTGGCGGAAAAAAATTTATAAAATTTTCTCAAATTTTTTTGGAAGCGCTAAGTTTAAAAGGGGTCCGCTCTCTACTAAGACCTCGTGGTGCCATGTGGTAGCCTCTAATTGGTGCGGGTTAGCAGGCGGTGGGGAAATTAGAAAAATGTTCCCAAGAAAAATTCCTAAGTGCTAAGGGAAAACTTCTGGCCCACCAAGGAAAATTTTTCAAAATTTTATTTCTTTTGACGCTATGGAAGAAAAAAATTCAAAAGGCCATAACTTTTGATAGAGAGCTCATTTTGAGCAAACAAGGACTTTTCGGAAACCTCTCGACACCCTCTTTACTCAAGGAAAATCAATTTTTATTTTCATAATGTTTAAGTTGTCAATTTTAAGAACACAATCTGCCGGCTTTTAGAGTACGAACTGGTAAATTTTAACTCGTTAAATTTGTTCAATTTGTTCTTATCCCTCTCTACACATGTCAAATAGACAAGGAAATTTTTTTCTTAAGTGTATTTGAGAGAGATTTCAATATTCAATTTGTCTCGATTGATTTGGAATTTGAACATTTACATTTCTTGACAAGAACATGACTGCAAAATGATTTGACCCCGATTCTGCTAAGTTTTAAAAGAATTTTCCTTAGGTGTTAATGTCTAGCTGAATTTTATTAGATATTATTATGCCCAAATTAATGTTTCATTTTTATTCGTTTATTGCAGATTTGGTCCGATCATTTGAGATTAAATAATTGTTAATTGGAAATACAAGACAGAGTTCAAATTTTAAAAAGGTCTATTTGTCATTTTCTTCTTCCAAGAATTATAATTTGTTCCAAGCCTAATCTAATGCATGTAGTTGATTTAATTAAAATTATTGAAAAACTATAATACATCTTTGATTTCTAAGTTTTACATATTTCAAAGAAATAGAGTATTACACTTCCTTTGTACTCATTTCTTCATTTTAAACAGAGATTGGAACTCACATCTAGATGATTAAATTCAAGACAATGATAGAATTTTGAGGAAGGTTATGCAATCCTTTATCTCTTCCAAAAGACAACTTTACAACTTCCTTGTTTTATTCTTTCAAAAACATATATTATATAAAGGGTAGAATAATACATTTTCTTCTCACGTGTTTCACTTTTCCACTCTCCAAATAGGGATTTCATACTACATGCTAAACAAAGAATTCTAATGGAATAATGTCATATGGACAAGACAAAACCACTTCTATTAATTCAAATGGAACTCTTACATTTTCCTTACTATTTGATTTCAAGATACAACACGAAAAATATGTTTCATTCTTTCACAATCTTTCGAAAAAAAAAAACAAAGTATAGTTCTTTTACATTTCAAATTTCAACTTCCATAACCAATACAACATCTTTACATTAAAAACATATAAAAGTTCATCCACTTGAAGTGGGAAAGATTACAACAATATTTCATTTCACAAGGGACTATCAAACTATCTTTATCTCAGCTCTAGAAACAACAACATGTAGATTTGTCATTCTTCCAATTTGATCACAACAAGAGGAGGAAAAGGAAACACTCTCCATCCAATGAAGAGGAGAAGCCATCCTTCTTCATTGACCCCCGAGCCCCTACCACAATGCAATAAAAGATGTGATCCAACTCATGGAAACAACAGGCTTCCACAAACACACAAGCAACATTTTCACAATAAAACACGGTCAAACAAAATGTAGTTTACAACTGCATTAAACCATGAAAAACATTACGAGGCTTCATCAATCAAGCTAAAGGGGCAATAAACTGTGGGGATGTTGCTTATGCCTCCCAAGGGGGAGATGGGTATCACCACACGAGAACAAACCACTAAACAGTGTATATATTTATCATTTCAAATCCTTTACATGCCCTTATGCCTCTCCCTAGTACCCCTTATTCCTCAAATTTCCTTATTCCTCCCAAACCTCTTATGGCACCCCCATAACAACTAAATAAATACAAGCTATTTCTTTGTAAGATGGAACCCAAATCTTAACTCCCTTCACTCTTATACCTTCCTACAACAAAATTGTGTCTCCCACAAAACCCCATAGTCTTCTCCTACACCATTCCTAGGCCATCAACCCAACATCCCACAAACATACCAAAACATTCACACATTAACATTTATATTTATAAAAGAAGATCATTTCAATAGCCAAGCTCCTACCTCTCCATGATGGAGTTGTCCCAAGTTCCAAAACAACAAGCTTTATCCCAATGCAAGCAATCTAATTCAGCCATGCACAAGCATGTAACAATCCTCAAAAACTCTTCAAGCAAGAGCTCCCAAAACATTAAGGAATTCACCCAAGAAAAATGAAGTCTCCAAAGTGAACCAACCCAAAACAAGGCAAGAAATTAAAATTTTATAGAAAAGGGATGGGAAGAGGATGAGGCAGATCCATGTAGGTTGCCATATCACACATCTTCAATGCGAACCCAATAGTCAACTTCATTCTCCAAAGCATTATAAATAGGGGGATGAATAATATGACAATTTACATACACACTCAATTCCAACCCATACCCCAAAGAACTGAATATAAATCATGTAAGAAAAATGTAATTAAAACCTACAATTTGCCTTATCAAAAGCATTATAAAAGTCTAATCTCAACTCTCTAGCCATAGGTATGGTTGGTAGTTAAATTTAAGAGTTATGGGACAAGTTTAACTTGTCCCAAAAGCCTCCAAAATCAGCCTCGAAGGACAATTCAAATTTCCAAGAAGGTGGAGTGTTTCACACTCAAACGTTAACTTACACATCACTTACACATCTCTTACAACACTTTAATTCAAGGCCAACAACTCTATTAATTACTTTCTTGTGTCATCTTTGATTTTATTTATTTTAACAATATAATTACTCACAATATTTACACACCATTTAAAAATTAATAAAGGGGGTAAAAGCACCACCAAATAAACACATGTAAACAATAAACAAAGGGACCAAAATAAAAGAAATACATAAAACCCCTTGGTCACAATTAAAGGTGATTCCCCCATGAGAATCCCTAATACACACAAACACGCACAAACAAATACTAGTTGCCATGGTGACCTTGTTGAATTCAACTAGAATTCCAATGTGGTTGGTATCCAATCCCTCAATGTTTGTTGTGATATTTTAACCTGCAAAACACAAATACCTCCTTCGGCCTTATGGCCATATCAGAACATCCAAACTAATATAAATATAATTACCAAAATCATCTAGATATATGAATCACAACAACATCAAGCAATCTAGCAATATCATTTGCAATTTTTCTCAACAGTTATATCATCATCCAATAACATCCATACATCCATAATATAACCATGCACAACATCCATAATATAACCATGTCAAACAATATACCATCATCAATATCCAAAATGCCTCTAATAATCATCATGCATCATAACTGAATCAAGTCAACAATAATCCATGATCTACATCTATCATCATACTATAATAAGGTCTATAATCATGTCTATAATATAATCAACAATATCATGATTAGTATCAAAAGGTGTCTAAGGGAAGTGGGCACTACATCCCCCTCCCCTTAGAATTGACTTGCTCCTAGAAGTCATTGCAACAAATGTGGAAATTGAACTTGTACCAAAGTAGCATCCTCCCATGTAGGAGTAGTCTTATCATATTTTTCCCACTACACCCAAAATTTTAAACCTCTCTGCATCGAAGGCCCGTGGTCTTGCGTTCTAGGATGTGAACGGGCTCCACCATCACCTGCCCTTGATCCTGTACCTACAATGATGTCCAATCTAACACATGAGAAGGATCTGCAACATATCTCCTAAGAACTGAAACATGAAACACATCATGTATGCGAGACAAGCTAGGTGGTAATGCTAGATGGTAGGCCAAAGGGCTGATACACTCCAAGATCTCAAAAGGACCCACGAATCTAGGAGCTAACTTAGAACCTTTTCCATAATGGATAGGGCTCTTGTGTGGCCTGACACAAAGGAAAACCTTCATGCCCACATCAAAACTACGGTCAGTCCTATGCTGATCTACATACTTCTTCTACCTGTCTTGTGCCTCCTACAATCTCTGTCTAATCAAAACCACCTACTGCTTTATGTCCTATAACAAAGCTGGTCCAAGAGAAACCTTGTCCTCTAACCTGTCCCATCTAATAGATGTCCTACGCTCTCTACTATACAAAGCATGGAAAGGAGCCATGCTATAGAGCTCTAAAAATTATTATTATAGGAAAATTCCACCAAGTACAGGTACTCCTCCGATATAGACTGGTGATCCATCACATACATCTTGAGCATGTCCTCTAAAATCTAATTCACCCACTTCATCTTTCCATCTGTCTCAAGGTGATATGCTATGTTGAAATTGATCTTCATCATAAGGGCATGTTTCATGGTAGTCCAAAAATGGGAAGTGTACAAAGGATCAGGGTCACTAATGATCTTTCGTGGAATCCCATGTAACCTAACAATCTAATCCAAGTATACCCAATCCACTACACTAGATGTATAATTTGTCTTCACAGGGGAAATGTGAGTGACTTTTTCAATTTATCAATCGTGACCTTGATGGCGTCGTGGTGATATCGACATCGGTTTCCCAACAATGAAGTCCATGGAAATGGTGTCCCACTTCCAATCCAAGTATAGCATGAGGTAAAATAAGGACAACTAGATCGATGCTTGAACTTTACTTTACTTTCGGCACTCTAAACATCATGACACAAAGTGGGCCATGTCTCTACAAAGTCCTCTCCAATGATACAACTATCTCAAGATGGTGTGCATCTTCTTCACCCGGGATGGGCTTAATGGGGTGCATGATGTGCCTCTGCCAAGATGTCCTACCTCAATCCTCCCTCTCTGGGAACTTAAATCTAGCCTCTCGTGCTTGAGAAGACCATCGCCTCTAAGGAAAAACCATCAAGTTTCCCTTCGAGGAGTATCGAGACTCAATCTCTTCTCGAACTATAATGTACAATTTATCAAGAGGAATCTGTTAAAGAATACTACTCCACAAATCCATGCTCATTGAGGTGGCCATAGCCACATGTCTCCATCTACCGAGACCATCGCCACAACATTCTCCTTCCCCTTCACATGCTCTATCTCCATATCATACTCACAAATCAATTCCATCCAACGCTGTTGACAAGCATTGAGATTAAGCTGTGTGAAGAGATGGTCAAGACTCAAGTGATCTGTCCTAAGTGTGAATCTTTGACCAAGAAGAAGGTGCCTCCATCAAACCAAAGAGTACACAACTGCCATAATCTCAAGATCATGAGTAAGCTAATTAACCTTATAATCTTTGAGTTTGCGAGATTCAAATGCTATTAATCTGCCCTCCTGTATCAACACACCTTCAAGGCTTGTTAAAGAAGCATCCATGCAAACTAAAATATCACCCCGTGGATCGGCACTACAAGAATAAGTGTTGTAGTGAAACATTCCTTCGAGTGTCTTGAATTCTTGCTCGCACCTATCCAACCAAAAAAACTTCTTCCCATTCGTCGAAGGAAGTGATGGGGTGTGCAATCCGAGAGAAGTCTGAACAAATCTCTAATAGTAACCTACTAATCCCATGAAGATACGACCTCGAGTCACAATAGTGGGTTTTGGCCAATCCATAATAGCTCTAATCTTAGAAGGATTTATGGTGATACCTTCCCTAGAAATGATATCACCCAAATATCGCACCTTTATCCGAAAGAATGCACACTTCTCCAAGTTCCGTAAATTTACTTTTCCCAAAGACACTAAAGAACTGGTGAAGGTGTCCCTTGTGCTCCTCACGTGTACGTGAGTAAATCAAAATTTTATCAAGGAAGATGAGCACGAAGCAATCTAAGAAGATCCTAAATACCCCATTCATCAAACTCATAAACATTGTGGGGGAATTAGTCAAACCAAAAGGCACCACTATGAACTCATAGTGGCCATATCTCATACGGAAGGCAGTCTTATGAATGTCCACCTATGAAATCCTCAGCTGATGGTATCTTGACTTAAGGTCTATCTTAGAGAAAGTTGTGGATCCCTTCATCTGATCAAACAAATCATCAATGCGCGGAAGGGGATAACAATTCTTGATCATTACCTTATTCAAATTGGAGGTAAACAATACACAACCGCATGAGGATCCGTCCTTCTTCTTTACAAAGATCACCGAGTGCCACCCAAGGGGATACACTAGGGTAGATAAGGCCTTTCTCCAAAAGGCCCCAAGCTGTGACTTGAGCTCATAGAGCTACTGGGGTGCTCATTCGATAAGGTGCTTTTGAGATAGGCTCTACTTAGGAACTAGATCTATATGAAAATAAATCTCATGTGGGGGCGGCAACATTAGTAGCTCCCTTGGAAAGACATTTGCAAAATCTCTCAAAATGGGGTGATCATCTAGCGATGGTCCACTAGACCCATCCTCTGATCGGTCACTGACTGTAACATCATACATCTGACAACCCCGTTGCACACACCGCTTAAGCTGCATAGTAGAGATGGTGTGAATAGAAATGGGTCTCTTGACCCCTAAAATCACCGACTCAACTCCCAAATCATTTACACAAGATATGATCTTGTGGTAACAATCCGACACGGCCCTATGCATAGAAAACCAATCCATACCTAAGATGACTCCATATGATCCCTTTTATCAAAAATTCACCACTCGAGCTAATTTTTATAACATGCATCAAATTCTTTAGTCCCGAGCAAGTAGATTGATCCAATGCCCAAAATCATTTTTTGGGTTCCTTTGGCTTCTCTCTAACTTCTCCACCCAAGGAAAAATCCCAAAGAGTTAATTTTTTTTTTTTTAAAATGCAAAAATGAAGTCACATGCTTGTTTTAATGTATTTTAGGTCCCCGAAGGCTATGGGTCATACTAGTGTGGATCATACCAAGGTTTTTCGTACCAAGTTTGTAGCCAAAATACAAAGGAATTGATAAAGTCAGAACTTTTTGTCCCAGGTGGTCCACGAGACAATTGGGATGTTGGGATGCATGGAACGTGTAAATGCAGAAAAGGCCACGCGGCGAAGTAAAAAAATGGAAAAAGTAGAAGTTTTTGTTCCCTGTGGTTTGGAAGAGCTGGGAAAAAAGTACGCACGTGACGTGAATCAATCAATTTACTTCAAGTCAGTCAATTGCAGGTGGTGTAGATATTTTAAATGCGTCTGGGACAATCGAGACAAAAATACGCGTGAGACCCACAAAGGTGAAATCACCGCACAAGGAGCCAAGCTAAGCCTGAATCACCTGATACAGAAGAATATGTCTAGAATAGTTGGGACACGCGGACACGATTTTTCTGCAATACCCGCAATTCAAAGGAAAAGTCACAGTTTGACCTCCTGAACTTCAAACGGCCATAACTTTTGACTCCAAGCTCTGATTTTCACAATGTTGGACTTTCGGAACAAGCACAACATCCTTTACCTCACAAGGAGCCTGTATTTCTTAATTTTAATGAGGGTAGATATATTTAAATAAAGAAAACATATTCGGCTCCAGTCAGTTAATGCTCATTCCCATCAAATGACAGAAAATGCCTGCCAGGACCCAAAATAGTTTCTCGCAATGAAATGGTCATAACTTTTGCATTTATCAACAAAATCACACAATCTTGGTACCATTGGAAACATGGCTATGAGCCCAATGCACATAAATCAATAAATTATGTATTTGATGATAAATCAATGGGAATATTTTATAAAACGTGGCTGGGTTTATGACATTGTTTTCTTTAGTACTTGAGAGTGCAATTAATATGCATGGTCATCATTATTTCTCTTCGCAGCACATGGGATAGTATGGGGAGACTTTTGTAAGTAACATACAATAATTTCACTCCATTTATTACATCTTACAAGTGGTTGAAGGATAGATTTGGGGATTTCTATTTTACCCTTCTCTCTCTCCTTTCTTTTTCTATAAATTAGAGTGTTGTGCTCATTGAAAAAGAATTTTTTTTTGTAGAAAAGCTCTATAAAAATTTATTTGGGAAGCCAATGTGCTATAGGCCCTTGTAGTGGACTCCTTACATGGTGATCTAGACTCTTATCTTGTAATAGACTGAATTGTGCATATCATGAAGCAATAAAATACAATTTTATAGATGCATACTCCCTTAATGTGTTTGTTTGCACTCTTCTTTCCCTTTCAACCTTCATTACAAGAATATTGTGTCTATTTGTATGCTCTTGTATAGATCCATTATCATTATGTCTATTTGAGATGTTGTTGTGAATCCATTTTGTGAGATTGTGGAGAATTATTATCACCCCTTCTAGTATACATTTTACTTTTATTTTTAACACATTGGAAGACTACTCTCACACCCTCATTTTATGGTGTATCACCACTTTAGTGTAGGATTTTATTTTATGTATTCTCTCTCCTTGGTCCCTTGAAAACTTAGATTAGAACAGTTAGTTTACCCCCTGCATTAGAGTAGATTGTGGTAGGTAGTTTAGGAGCAAGAACCAACTTTCTCTAAAGGTATATCTCAAGCAGGAAGTCCCACAACTTGGAGATAGTACCCATGTTATCCAATCACACTGTGAGTTCAAGTATATGCACTTGTGTAAACATAAGGGTGATGTGATTCGGTGATAATAAGACCAAAGGAAGGATACATAGATCTGAGGTAGTGGTAAAAGGTCCCAAATTTACCACACACTCCTTAACTAAGGAGTCTATAGAGATCTTGGCTCCGAAGCCATCTCAACATCCCAACTATGAACCTACCTAAGCGCCACTATAACTGCATCACTATACTAAAGATGGTGTAATAAAAAAATTAGAAGAACTAGAATTAAACAAAATGGAGGTAGGAATACCTCCAATGTTACCTATAGTCTCAATAAGCGTACTCGATGCTCTACTGGTGGTTCTTAGCCACTTTGCATACATCCTATGACTACGTACCATATCACCAATAGCAGGTCTAAGATCGTGTCTTACCCTTTTATTTGGGTTCTATTGGCATTCTCTCTAAAAATGTCCAAGTAACACCACAAACAAATCAAGCTGCCTGGTCCTCCCCTATGTAGCAGTCCGGATGGGACTCGGTGGTGCGTGGTGTAGATCTTGATGATCTAGTTGTGGTTCTTTGAGGTCTCTTCTAGAAAGCTCCTACCGAGTTAGCTCTTTGGGTACCCTATGTCTTGGTGGGACCCATAGGAGGAGGCCCCATACTCTAACCTCTCTATACATCAATCTCTCGGGAGGTCTATAAGGTTGGTGGGATTGCCGTTGTGGTCTGAAATATGATTTGTGTTGAACCCTATCCAACACAAGGAAGGGGTACTCACCCCTCATTTTTTGTTTTTCATCTGTTGTATGTAGATCCTAACTCAGTCTCTAGTCTCTGGGTCTTTCCCGAGTCTCCTTTACTATACGGGCCTTCTTGATGGCCTCAACTAATTTCTGTGGACAATGGATCCGTCATCGCACCTCCAATGTCTAGGTTAGGGCCTCGAATGAACCTATGGATCCACACCTGCTCATCCGCATGTAACCACATGCTTTGGAGTAGATCGAAAATCTACTCTCATACTCAGCCACTATAAGAGATGGATGTCGAAGAGGTCATGGAACTCATCTATCCACTGTTGAATGAATCTTCGTGACAAATATCTACTCCGAAAATACTCCTCAAAGCATTCCCGGAGTAACTATCTTAGAATCAACATAGAGCTTCGCTCCCTCTGTTTACCACCGAAACCATCTCCATCCTTTAGTAGATGGGTCACAACACGAGTTTTTTTGTTGCTAGAACAAGGACAGAGCTTGAAGCATCTGCTCAAGCTCACCAACTAGGCCTCTACCTAAAATCCATTTATGTCACCTTTGGAATAATGTGATTTCCAAAGCTTCACGATATCCCTTATGTGATCTGCAACTATGGTCGGATGACCTCTAGGTGTCTCTGCATGCTCATCCCTTAGCCTGGGGCTCCAAGACCTCTCTCTATGTCCTAAAAATTCATCACCCTATTCCCTCGTGGTGACTCGGCTCTGGTTGACTCTGCATGGGAGTTCACTCTTTTATGCTCCTCACTAGGTCGAGGAGATACCTAACCCTCAATGGAAGGGACTCTATCATATATGGATACATGTCCTCCTACTAATCCTTTGCATAAAATTACATTAACATCCTAAAGAGTCTACGCAAAATATGGGGTAGGATGGCTGCTACATTATGATTCGGTGGTGGTAAATCTAGGTCTATGTGAAAATAACCCTCATCCCATCTACACTTCTTGCATAGAACAAGGTGATATTTAGTTCACCTTTCTAAGTTTTATTCAGTTTCCATGTTAACTAAAATATGTAGTTTCTAAACTAAGTTGATTCTAGATTTAAAGCGTGTTAGGTTTAAGGTTCGTGTCTCAAGTTTTCTAGTGTGCCCAATGGCACAAGCTTTTGAACAATTGCTCACGATACCAAGTGTAACACCATTAAAAACAACCCACTTCAGACCCAAGAACAACCTAGGATTAGTTACGAAAATAATGGAATAATTTTTATTTGTTTAAAAGAGTCTACAACCAGGTTACAAGGCAACAGATTTTCATTAACAAGTTCCTAAACAATTCTAAACTACTAGAACAAAATTTTCTTTTATTAATAATTATTAGAGGTCATAAGGTCCAAAATATAGGGTTAGAAGGTTCAATTCGGTTCAAAGGGTAATTCCTCACCATACCCATTATTTGACTAGCTTAAATATTCAACTTGATTTTTCTCAAAATTAACACATTCAAAATTTCCCTAAATCACTTATATTGGATAGGAAATTTCCTCCTATCTCCTCATATTTTTTGAGTTATGGGCGGTGCGCCTTGGGGTGAAAATTTTCCCGAAGAGTGGGATTGCGGACTTAGGAGTGAAAATTTACCCCAAGGGCGGGTCGGCGGGCCATGGGGAGACTTTTTGTAAATTTCCAAAGACAAGGGCAAAAACTACCTTTGTGCAAAGCATACCTATGGGTCCCATGAGTCCACAAGTGACACGTGGTGTCTCCTAAGTGAACGCCGGGAAGGTAGCACGACGGGGAGAAAATTAGTTTAACACCCCAGAAGGGCTAAGGAGGGTCGCATTCACCCGTGCCTCCATTGGTACCTCTCGATGCCACGTGGCGGCTCCAAATTAGCTATGGGACAATGGGCGGTGGGGATATTTGGAAAATTTTCTCAATATTTTCCAAAATGTAAAAAGGAAAAGAGGACCCACTCCTCTATTGATGCCACATGATGCCATGTGGCATCACCTGATTGGTTGTGGCCCGACAAGGTGGTAGGAAAATTAGGAAAATTTTCCAATTTTTTTCGAAACGCTAAGTTTTAAAAGGGGTCTGTCCCTCTGTCGACACCTCGTGGTGCCATGTGGAAGCATTTGATTGGCTGTAGGTCGACGGGGCGAGTGGGAAAAATTATACAAATTTTCTGGGGAAAATTTCCTAACTCCTTCGAGGAAAAATTTGGGCCTTGGGCCACAAGAAAAAATTTCCCAATTTTTTTTCTTTTGACGCCAAGGAAGAAAAATTTCATAAGGCCATAACTTTTGATAGAGAGCTCAGTTTTGGAAAAATAAGAAATTTCTAGAAATCTCACAACGCCCTCTTTACTTAGGTATTATTAACTTATTATTTTGATAAAAATTAAGGGATCAATTTCAAGAACATGATCTAGAGGCTTTTACTGATCTTTTGGTAAATTTTAACTTTGTTAAATTTGTTCTTATCCCTCTCTAAATATGTCAAATAGACATGGAAAATTTTTCTTTGGTGTATTTGAGAGAGAGTTAAAGATTCAATTTGTCTAATTGATTTACAATTTGAACATTTACATTTCATGACAGTGATACGACTACGAAATGGTTTGAGTCCGATTCTGCTAAGTTTTATAAGAATTTTCCTTAAATGTTAATGTTTAGATGAGTTCAATTATATCTTATTATGCTAAAATTAATGTTTCATTTGTTATTCCTTTTTTAGAGATTCGGTCGAGCATTTGGGATTAAATAGATGTCAATTGGAAATACAAGACAGAGTTCAAATTTTAAAAAGGTCTATTTTCCATTTTCTTCTTCCAAGTATTATAATGTGTTCCAAGCCTAATCTAATTTACATTCATTTGATTTAATTAAACTTATTCAAAAACTATAATACATCTCTAATTTTAAATTTTTACATTTTCAAAGAAATTGAGTATTACACTTCCTTTATACTCATTTCTTCCTTTTAAACAAAGATTGAAACTCACATCTAGATGATTAAATTCAACACAATGATACAATTTGAGGAAGGTTATGAAATCATTTATCTATTCTGAAAGAAAATTTACCACTTCCGTATTTTATTCTTTCTAAAAACATATATTATATACTAGGCCAGAATAATATATTTTCTTCTCACGTGTTTCACTTTTCCACTTTCCAAACAGGGATTTCATAGTGCATGCTAAACAAAAATTCCAATGGAATAATATCATATGGAAAAGACAAAACCACTTCCATTAATTCAAATAGAACTCTTACAACTTCCTTACTATTTGATTTCAAGATACAACATACAAAATATGTTTCATTCTTTCACAATCTTTCTAAAGAAAATAGAAAGCAGAGTATAGCTCTTTTACATTTCAAATTTTCAATTCCATAGCCATTACAACATCTTTCCATTACATAAATAAATAATTTCATCCACTTAAAGTGGGAAAGGTTACAATAAGATTTCATTTCACAAGGGATTTATCAAACTGTCTTTATCTCAGCTCCAAAAACAACAACATGTAGATTTCTCATTCTTCCAATTTGATCACAACAAGAGTAGGGGAAAGACAACGCTCTCCACCCAACCAAGACATCCAATGAAGAGGAGAAGCCATCCTTCTTCATTAGCCCCCGAGCCCCAACCACAATGCATACGAAAAGATGTGATCCAACTCATGTCAACAACGAGCTTCAACAAACACACAAGCAACATTTTAACAATAAAACACATTCCAAAATAGAATGTAGTTTACAACTACATTAAAGCATGAAAAAAATTACTGAGGCTTCATCAAGCAAGCCAAAGGAGCAAGAAAATATGGGGGATGTTGTTTATGCCTCCCAAGGGGGAAATGGGTACCACCACCCGAAAACAAGACACCAAAATATGTATATATGTATCATTTCAAATCCCTGACATGCCTTTATGCCTCCCCCATGTATCCTTTATTCTTCACATTTCCTTATGCCTCCCCAACCTCTTATAGCACCCCATAATGAGTAAAAAAATACAAGGTATTTCCTTGGAAGGTGGAACCCAAATCCCAACTCCCTCAACTCTTATATCTCCTAAAACACACTTGTGTCTCCCACAAAACCCCATAGTCTTCTCCTAAAACATTCTTAAACCATCTTCACAACAACCCACAAACATACCAAAAATTCATGCATTAACATTTACATTTATAAAATACGAGAAAGATTAATCCATGATGGAGTTGTCCCAAGTTCCAAAACAGCAAGATTTATCCCAATGCAAGCAATCCAAATTATCCAAGCACATGCATGCAACAATCTTCCAAAATTTCTTCAAACAAGAGCTCCCAAAACAACAAGGAATTCTCCCAAAATGATGAAGTCTCCGAAGTGAAGCAACCCAAACAGGGCAAGAAATTTGAATTTTATATAAGAGGGAAGGGAAGAGGATGAGGTAGATCTACGTAGGATGCCATACCACACATCTTCAACACGAACCCAATAGTCAACTTCATTCTCCAAAGGATAATAAATAGGTGGGTGAATAATATGAGAGTTTACATACAAAATGAAATCCAACCCATACCCCAAAGAACTGAAAATAAATCATGTAAGAAAAGTGCCATTAAAACCTACAATTTTCCTTCTTAAAAGCACTACAAAAGTCTAATCTCAACTCTCTAGCCATAGGTATGGGACAAGTTTTACTTGTCCCGAAGCCTCAAAATCAGCCTTCAAGGACAATTCAAATTTCAAGAAGGTGGAGTGTTACACACTTAAATTTTAACTTACACATCACTTACATATCTCTTACAACACTTTAATTCAAGGCCAACAACTCTATCAATTACTTTCTTGTGTCATATTTGATTTTATTTATTTTAACAATATAATTACTCACAATACTTACACACCATTTAAAAATTAATGAAGGGGGTAAAAGCACCACCAAATAGACACATGTAAACAATAAACAAAGGGACCAAAATAAAATAAATACAAACAAATACTAGTTACCATGGTGACCTTGTTGAACTCATCTAGAATTCCAGTGTAGTTGGTCTCTAATCCCTCGATGTTTATTGTGATATTTTAACCTGTAAAAAACAAATACCTCCTTTGGCCTCGTGGCCATATCAGAACATCCAAAATAATATAAATATAATTACCATAATCATCTAGATATATGAATCACAACAACATCAAGCAATCTAGCAATATCATTTGAAATTTTACTCAACAATTATATCATCATCCAATAATTTCTATTTCTAGGTCTACTCACAATATCCAAATATCACAAGTTTTCACAACATCCATAATATAGCCATGTCAAACAATATACCATCATCAATATCCAAAATACCTCTAATAATCATCATGCATCGTAATGCTTGAATCCAATCAACAATAATCCATGATCTACATCTGTCATCATAGTCTAATAAGGTCTATAATCATGTCTATAATATAATCGAAGTATCATGATTAGTATCAAAAGGTGTTAAAGGGAAGTGGGCACTACAATCTACATAACTTAAAAAATTAATTATGAAATCATTATAGAAATACCACATATATTCTACAATTCTCGTAAATTGTAGAAATTTTGCATAATAATTGTGGTAAAAGAGCTTGTTTGTTGTAGTATTATAATCTCCTCCAATATATAAATGTATTTCATCTAACAATAGAACACTCAACTCTAAAAATATAACATCTTAAAAATAGAACTATCATCTACAAATAGTGCATGCTTTTGTTCATGCAAACAAAGCTATTTGTTTTATTTTCTTTATCCTAAAAATAGGGACATCTATTTAAAAATAACGTATGCATGGAAAAAAATTTGTTTTTTTCTTTTCCTAATAATGTAAAAATAATGTGGGAGAAATTATCTATTTCTAATACCTTTTCCATTCAATTGCATTCTTAACACATTTGCGTTGTAGCCATTTTCCATAGACTAATTTCCACGAGTTTACTTAAATTTTTTAATATTAATAATCAATATCAACATAATAAATAAATAATAATAATAAAAATAGAAATAAAATAGTTACATAGACCCCTATCAAAAAAATTAATTAACAAATATAAAAAGGAAAGAGTTACATAGACTTTCTTATTTAGCACCAATTAGTTTCCTTGGAGGTTTTTGTTGTATGGCTACAGGAGTTAAGATATAAGGTGAAATTGTCTCTAAGGAAGAGATTAATTGGCTTCCATCCCTTCACATAGTCCAAGGTAATATTTTGTAGAGCTCGGTTTAGTGTACTTACCATTATTTTAGATTTTGTGGTTGGATTTTGGACCCTGATTGGCATATTCAAAATGAAACCCTTTGGAAAAATTCTTATTATGATCTCAACATTAAGGACATAATATATACATATAAATAAATTTTAATCCTTGTTAGGAAATCACAGACTAGACAACAATGAATCCGTAGTGTAATGCCCACAAAAATACTCGCTTTCGAAACCCAAGACAAATGTACGTCATACTAGAAAAATTATGGAATATTTTTTTGTAAAAGTCACTCACAACATTAGGACAAAATTTTATAGTCAACACTTTCTCATTTTAAAATTATATTAAATTAATATTATTAATTTTCGAATGAGGCCCACAATCCTGTTACTTCCTTCTTAGGTAAATTAATAAAATTTCTCAATACCATTTAATAAATTAATTAGTTTACAGCAAGGCTTAGACTCCCCTCCCTTTTGTTTTAAAACAACTAATTTCAATCTTATTTATACTCAATCAATATTAATTTCAAAAGTATTGTGGTCTAGTTATTTAAATAATAAAGTGTTATTCCACCAACAAAGGGATCAAGGCTTGCATTTAAATAAAAGGTCTCTAATAAAACATTTGGGTTATAAAAGTAATAACACCCCCTACACTACTTGAGTGGCCCCAAATAAATTCTACCCATGCATTTTAAATTTAAAATTTATCTCACCCACTTCCCACCTACTTTTTGTAAGGGTGAATGTCATCCATTAGATGGATTAATTTGGAACCCGTGGATTTAGGGATCCATCTAACCCTAACATGGTTATGCAAGACTCCTTTTCAATTAATTTGACTTATCATTTCTTTTCTTTCTTTGCAGGTTTATGGGGAAGAAGGTGGAAGCCGTGATAGGCAAGCTCAATCTCATGGAAGAATGAACATTATTCCCTTGTTTTCTAAGTTCTATTTACACCCTCTCCTAGGGTTTGCACAAATTTATTATTTGTTTAACTTATTCTTTTTGTATTTTCCTATTGGGCATATGGATATTTTCCTATTTGAATTTATTAGGTAGAATAGTGTATATATACACTTGCGTAAAAAGATACACACACACACACACACACACACACACACACACACACACACACACACACACACACACACACACACACACACACACACACATCTTATATTACCCGCATTTTGATATTTCGGTGTAAATGAAATGAATATTTAATAAAAATATATACATATCCAAATTATACATATATGTATATATTTTAATTAAAAATTCATTTTATTTGTACCCAAAATTTCAAAATGCAAGTATATATATATATATATATATATATATATATATATATATATATATAACTATTTAAAAAACAACGTGCAATGGATAGAAATACATAAACCGAACCAAGGAAGGAAGGTCGACTAAGTTTATGTTTTTAGGTGGTGATAAATGTTTGGACGTTTAGAATTAATATGGGGGTGGATATCCAACCCTACAAAAATTTCTAATAAAGAAAAAGACTAAGCCATAGGGGCCACGAGTTTGTTAAGCCTTTAACAATTTATTTTCTATTTTTATTTTTGTACATATTTTAATATGGTTTCAACAACATAATATTATTAGGATATATATAATTTAAAAGTAAAGTAATATAATATATATATATATATATATATATATACAATATTTTTATATTTATAATTTATAAATATATAATTATTGTATATATATATATATATATATATATATCCATTTCTATATATATTCATTTGGTTACTAACACTAATATAATTATTATTAAATATAATATTATAGGAGAAGCATGTTACTAATGAAATTAACATAGTAAAAAGCTATCCAATTGCTATATATACACACACACACACACACACACACACACACACACACACACACACACACACACACACACATACATATATGTACATGTATATGTATATATGTATAGATATATACATACATACATATATATATATATATATATATATACATATATATATATATATATATATATATGTATACATATATATATATGTATATATATATATATATATATATATATATATATATATATATATATATATATATATATATATATATATATATACATATATGTATACATATATACATATATGTATATATCTATATATATACATATATATATATATATATATATATATATATACATACACACACACACACACACACATATATATATATATATACATATATATACATACATACATACATATATACATACATGTGTGTGTGTGTGTGTTTGTTTGAATAAATTCATACTTATGTAGTGACTTGTCAAATAACCATTTGGGTAGGGATTTTAAAACTAATTTTGTTTCTAAGCATTTGGTATAAAAGTTGGCAAAATTTGTTTAAATACTTATATGGTGTAATTCCAAATTTAACCATTATTCTAAATTATAACAAGATGGTTTAGGGACCTATTTAGGATTATTTCCTTGGTTGTCTAAGTTTGATCAAGATGATTTGGATGTTCCCACATTTTCATTCTAATATCATTTTGAGAAAACTACTAAAATTAATTGTTCCTTCTAGTTCAATTTATAAGTAGGTTTCATCCATACAAGGAAAAACTAAACTATTCCCTTCCTTACTACATTTCAAATAGGAAGATTTTTTTTTTTTTAAACACATCAAATTACATTTTTTTATTAAAGCAAGCACTATAACAATTTCCTTCATACTACCTCATCCATATCACTTAATAGAAATACAAGAAAGTGAATATTTGGTTTAAATTTTGAAGGAAACACCATATCTATAACTTTATATCCTTTCCAATATTACAATAATGATCACAAGATAATGAAAAAAATATTTTGAACTTGGTTGTCCATAAGAATCTATAATATTTATTTCTAACAAGTGAGGACATAATTTCCAAGTTTTTACTTTCAACTACAATGAGGAATAATATTACAATTTTGTTAAATACAACAACTAGGAACTTCACTTTATAATTAAAAGTTTACAAACCCTCCACACAAAATGGAAACAACATGATAAAATATTTACAAGAGAGTTCATGATTCTTTCTCCAAATGCTACAAGAAGGCCTTCATCATCTAAGCTCCACCTTCTTCCAAGATCAAACACACAACCAAAAATGGGGGAGTAGGAAACACTCTCCACCAAACCAATACTCCAATGAGGAAGTGAAGCCTACTTCCTCATTGGCCCCGAGCCCCAACAATGAGACAATATGGAATATTTGAAAACCATGGCAACAAACACAAGGATTCGAAATTTACTTTCAAACAATGTTCACACAAGAAAATGACCACAACACATTCCTTTTTATACACATACTTCCCAGAAAATGGCTTTAAAGTTACAAGCCAAGTATAGAAAGGAATATGGGGATAACCCTTATCTCCCAAGTGTTTTGATTCCTATTGAAAATTTTTACACTTGCGCAAAAATGGGTAACTCGAAACTTCGTTACGATGGATGGTATTGATAGAATGGACCTAACTAGGGGAATGCATTATAGTATTATCATATTTTTCAGCTACGAAATTTATTATTTACAAGTAATCTACAACTATGTGTGTTGTTACAAAATGTAACACCTCGCATAGACTGCCATTCCATGTTCATCTTCAGCAAGGAAACACAAAATCCCCAAAGGACTAATGCATTTCCTTGATGAATGCGGGAATCATAGTTTAGGTGAAGAAATAAATATACAACTCAAATACATAAATTAAATGTCATTTATTTATGACAAAGTAAAATATTTCCCACACAAGTGTGGGATGTAACTTATAACTACTGAAGTAAAATATGCATGTACACAAAGCTAAAAGTAGAAGAATATAGAGAAAACCCATCATTTCCTGTGGGTATTTTGTTGGTCTTCATCTAATTGTAGCTTCTTCATCCTCTTCTTCTACATCATCTAGTTCCATCATCATCCCTGAGAAAAAAGGAACTGTCATCAAACATTGAGCTCAGGGTTTAATCTATATACTTATGCTAATAGTTTCATGCAAATGAATCAATTGACATCAAGAGGCATAAGGTACATTAGAGATAGATACATAATCGATAAGGACAATATTCTACATTAGCACATATGATTCCCAGAATCATTCCAGAAAATAAAGAGAAAATAAAAACTATGGAACATAAGAGAGGCCAAAAATCCTAAATATTTTCTAACTATTTCTTTAAGTGTGTAGGTACAGGTAGCAGACTAGAGAGAAAAATATTTTGCAAAATGATTACTATACAAGAAGGAAAATACAAACTGAAAACAAAGCCTTTCATCAAAGGTTTTCATCAGATTACAACCAAGCTGAAAAGTACATAATGATTATCAAAATCAGAGAAATTGTTACAAAATAAAATGCAAATAAAATAATATGAAAGAAAGGTATCAAGACACTAAAATCAGAAGTGAGGAAGCAAGATACAAGTAACAATTCTTAATGATCAAAGTATTCATCAAAACAAAGAAAATGAGCAAGGATATCTTCCAGGTTTCATTAACAAACCTCTACCTAAACCTATGAAGACGATAGTTACAAGAGATACCATAAGCAAGGAAACTTTAAAGGTATAAATGAGAGATATATGCTCAAAAGAATAGTTAAAAGTGGTCAAGTATGTGTAGAAAACAAATGAGTAAGTCAAGTACAATTTTATGTAGAAGCCACTATAAAGGACAAAATGACATTTACAACTCAAAATCAATTCTAAACTATTATAGTACAACTATAAAGAAGCATTTAAAGGCATCTTTTAGAATTCAATAAAAGAGGAAAATACATTCATGTCTACAAAGTGATCAAGTTACAAATTTCAAATGAGATAAATTTTGATGAATAACTTATGAAAAGTAATAGGTATAGTTTTTTAGTTTAAAACAATACCCCAAGAATAATAGCAAAGAGAAATTTTCAGACAAGCAAAATTTCAAACTCATACTATAGCTATAATATAAAAGGAACTACGTACATCTAGGAGAATGCAAAATTATGTTGTAGTAAAGAGAAATTTCATTATTTTCAGCTCATTAATATAAGAAAAGGGATTAATTCGAGAAGGCTACATGAATGCACTCTTCTAGGGGAAGATTTAATAAAATTGAAAGGAATGCATATTATAGGATCAACAAGCATGGTAGCATCAACAAAATTAGTATACCTCCTTTATTTTGCAGGGACAACTTCATGAAGATCAAGAATCTTATTGATCATAGTATTGAGTATGCTTAATAGAGATTCAAAATTTCTAAGCTCAAACAAGAGTCTATTCATCTTTCCAGTTTTACAAAGAGTAAACAGGAACCATTAATAAACTTCAAACCTTCAAAGGTAGAAATGATTAATGCAAGAAATCAAGAGCCCAACAGAGCATTTTAAGAAAACACTCTAGGAAAGAGATGTCACACAAGGATTGTAATTACATTTCCAAGTAAAACATAAACATAAAAGTTACCATATCATGACAAAGCATCGAAGAAATTGTTATATATATCTACCCCGGGTAAATATAAGAAACCTTGCCCAAAGGAAATATGTCGGAGAGGTCCAAAAACTTGGACACAAAGGAAATATGTCAGAGAGGTCCGAAAACCCGACACAAAGGAAATATTTCTGAGAGGTCCAAAAGCCCGACACAAAGGGTTTCAAGTTTCGGCTTTCAAGAAACATGAGACATGAAGCATGAAAATCATAAGGCATGTCCCGATGCTTGGGACTTCCGAAAACCCAAAACACTACCTAGGAAAATCAAGTTTTGGAGTCGGGAAAGCATGGGGCAAAAACATGTTAAGGCACCCTCCAAACCCAATGCAAATGCAAAGGAGAACCCCGAACCTGACTCGAAATAGACCCTGACTTGGGGAATATTCAAATGACCATAACGTTTCACAGGGAGCTCGGATTCATGCAAGGTTAGACTTTTCGCAAAGCTCTCGGTGTCCTCTACCAAAATATGACTGGATATCTTTATTTGGGTGAGAACAAATTTTTCAAAAATTCAAAATATAGCTCACCTTTTTTTGGGTTTACTAGGGTTCTCACCTATTGCCATAATGAGATGAATTAAATGTAATTTGGAGGTGGTTGGGGTAGATTTCAAATTCCTCTCTTCTCCTCTCTCTTTTCTTCATATAAATTGTAAGGTGGGGCTTCTTTCTAAAGGTTGGACATTCTTGTTTTCCCCTCCGTTCTTCTCTTTAGCGAGTGAATTTGTGGAGTTAAAGCTTCCCATTCAAAACCATAATGCAACCTTTCCTCTTGGCATTCGTAGTGTATTGTATCAATCTCTGGAGAAAGTAATGCATGTTTGTGGATGATTCTCAACCCTCTCTCTGTATCCATTTCCATCTTCCCGATCTTTCATTGCAAATTTGGTTATCTCAGTGCATGATATTGCATTGCATTTTAATGGTTTGTGTTTATTGGCAAGACAAGTGTTCTTCATTCCTTTGGTGCATCACCTTGGTTAGATTAGGTTTGTTTTATTGCATCTTCTTAACCCTGTCTCCTTGGAAAGTTAGAATAGGTTTTAAAGTAGACCCTCTGCATTTTTATGTGTGCATTTGAATAGAGGAATAGGAACCGGCCTTCATCCGGAGAGCTTTCCCGATTCACGAGGTCCCACACTTAGGAAAAGGTCCATGTTATGCAATCACACTAAGATTCTCAACGCATGAAGGTACAAAAATTGGGGGTGATGTGATTCGCCATCAACATTTTGGCATGCCCGGTGGGACCAAGAGGTCATTCCATAAGATTTGAAGGAATTTTCAAGAAATTTGGACTTAGAAATTGCAAGTTTTACAACTTTGGATTTTTCACTTTCCAAGATGAACTCCAAAATTGATTTTCAAGGGATTGACTTGCTCAAGTCAAGTTAAAACTTCACCATTTGGTAGATTGGGGAATAATCTTCAAAAGGGTATCCTTATATTTTGAGATTTTAACTTTCAAAATTTCATAGTTTTTAGTGTTTTAGGTTATTAAGGTCATAGAACATCAAAAAGACCCAACTCCTTCATTTCAGGTTTTGGGGGATGCGTTGCATGGTCCTATTCCCGACAACAATCATTTCAAGTTTTCCTAGGTGTCGAGCATGTCCCAAGTTCCAACACATGGCGATTCAGGTTTTGTATGTTACCTTGCATGACCGAGTTCCGCCCGTACCTTTGGGGATTAGCATTTGCACAACAAGACCGAAAACTGAATTAAAGACTTTGTCCTTTGGGTCCTTCAAATTTTTAATTCTATTTTCAATATTGTCAAGTTTTGTGTGTAACTTGGCAAAATCTAGCCCTTTGAGGCTCATTCTCTAACACATCTGGCAACTCTAAAGGGATAGAATTTAGCGGTGTAGAAGCAAAATTTTCCTGGTACATGAGGAATTCAAACCAGGTTTGATACCCAAGAAGAGGGTCTATTTTTCTACTTGCAATTTTCACCGGGTAGAGGGAGGAGAGGAAGAAGACACAAAGATCACTATATTCACCTAACGGGACTTTGTCTACACATCCACTTAGTAGACCTTTTCTCACATCAACCAGGGTTCTTAGGCTAATCATAATGGCACATCTACCACCGAATGCCTTTGTCAATTTCACCGGTAGTATTCCACTTGCCATAAACGCTCGTAATCAAGTTCCGATTGCAGCACTAAAGAATATCCCCTATTTCATAGAAGAAAATCATACTACTCCTATTGACCACATCTAGGATATTGCTAATGCATGTGCAATCCATGAAATAAATGAAATGGATGTTGCAGTCAAGTTATTGGCCTCATATTTCAAAGGTAAGGCCTTACAATGGTTTAGGAGCCTAGTAATAGAGGTCTATTATGAATTGGAACCAACTTTGTTCAACTTTTTGCAACCAATTCGAGGAGAGGGCGGACAATTTGTCTTTATTGGAACAATGACAACAATCAAAAGGGCTCCTAATGAACAAATGATGATTTCAACTTCAGATTCCAATAGACATGGGACGGGATTCCAATAGCTATTAGGCCCACTTCGCCGAAGGAGCATTCCTTTATTTCTTAAAGGCTATAAATTCAAACATAGTCATGATGATCCAATCAATGGGGGGACAACGCTACTAGAGGCCTACAACATAGCTATCAAAGAAGATAATTATTTGATCCAAGTGGTAAGCTTGCACCAAGGCCACCAATGCCTCTCTATCCGGATATGGGAAACCCTACAACTAGTCAAGCACCAGAATTGAATCTCATTCCAACCCCTAGAAATCAAAGCAATAATGAGGCATCAAATTCTTCAAATACTTCAAAGGAATTGCAGGAGGTTATGAAATAGCTATAGAACCTTGGAAATGAGCTAGTGACTATCAAAAAGACAACAAGGTCAAAGTTCTAGACCGTATCGACCTCAAGCACAACACCAAGCTAGGCCCTCATAAAAACAAAATAGACCACCAACTTAGGCTGCAAATCAAAACCAAAAGCAAGGACAACTCAAGCTTCCAGGCCATTTTGATAGTATGATCCAAATGCAACAACATCCTCAAGAGACTTGGTTCCAACAAAAAATAACATGGCATAGGAGTACTGTACATTTGGTGTTACCCCTGTAATTTACCTCATAATCAATCAACGTGTTTCAATGGCACACTAAATTAGGCCTTGATGGTGCAAAGCATTGGTGTGCCTCAAGAACCAAGCCAAGAAGAGAATCAGTAGCAAGAAACGTAATAAGAAGGCCCTCCAATAGAAACCACATTAGCCAATTGGAAAACGGAAGACTTATGTGGAGTTAACCAATAGCCTTTTCAACGTGTGGCTGCCAACACATGGTCAAAGAAGAGAAGCATAAAGAGTGAAAAATTTCTAATCAATTGTTTCTTAGCCCACTCCTACATAACAAGAGGTCGGTATACCAAACGCAGCTCCAAATGTGCAAAATCAGCCTAAGGTACCTGTTGTAGTAACACATGCACTGTTCAAGCTCCAAAAAGGTTGTGCCAAGTAAGGGACAACAAAAGGACAATTCATCCCCTTTCAACATCATTGATCAAATGAATAAGACACATGTGAACATTTCCATGTGGGAATCACTTTGGCAATCCTGGGGTAATGAGATTTATTGCAACCTTCAATGGCTAATTGGTCTACCTCAAATGTATCAAATCGGGGACATAAGAAAGTTCTCACTAATGCGGTGCAAAATGATGGGGGCAGGACAAGAAAAATTTTGAAGCCTCCACCATTCTATGTTTCATTGATTGTTGGGAACCACTTGATACAAAAGCGCATGATAGATTCGAGGGCAAGTAGTTCAGTGATGCCAAAGCAAATAGCGGATCAACTGGGTTTGAAGTATGAGCCAGTGTTGAAAGGAGTAGTGCAGCTAGATGGAACGGCAGTAGGAATAGTTGGGGTCATCAAGGGTTAAACCTAACACTACATTCCTGTCCTAATGTCCCAATTCTACAGGATGTGTCTGTAATTGACCTTCCGCCACTCTTTACATTATGTCTATCAAGAGACTTCACTACAAAAATTGGTGGATATCTATCTACAGATTGGTCACACATGATTTTTAGGATGAGGTATGGGGCCAAAGCAACAATCAGGTCAGAACCAATTGCCAATTTCCATATTGAGCCTCATGTACCAAGTCCTATCAATGCAAATTTCTCAACCTTTGATCAGGAGGAGTGTTCAAATGATCTAGAAATAGGTACTAAGGTCGAGGGAATTCCTGATTTGACTTTGGATGAATGGGAAAACAAAATTCATGGATTCGACCCATACAAGGAAATTGAAGAATCTGAATTGGGCGTGTATTGTGTACACGAAGAAAATTCACCCATTCTGAAATCACTAAGCCTGAAAAAAAGGATGAAAATGAAGTTTGGAAACTATTTTTCAATGGTTCGAGAAGCAGACAAGGTGTTAGAGGTGGTGCAATGTTGATTTCACCAAAAGACATCAAATATTATTCAACTTTTCATTTCTAGTTTTCTGTTCAAACAACATAGCTGAATATGAGTCTTTGATTCATGGACTTCATTGGTCCGGGAAAAAGGGCATAAAGAACTTGTATATGTTCGAGAGATAGTGAGCTAATTATCAACCAAGTAGGGGACAACATGCTACAAAGAATGACCTGTGGAAGAGCTACAAGAACAGGGTATGGGACCTCATTGAGGATTTGAAGCTTTCAACATTGTGTCTACCGAGGAAGAAAAATGAAGTTGCGCATAGGCTCGCAGCAGTTGGAGCAATGTTTGATGTGGTTGAAAACATCAAAAGGGAAAAAACAAAGCCACATATCCATGTGATTGTGAGGCCAGAAGTGCCAGATAATAACACAAGCTGGCAGGTGTTTGAGAACGATCAACAGATCGTCAATTTCTTGTAAGAAGAGGTGGAATTCTTGGCTAGGAATTAGGACAAACTAGAGCGAAATACGAGGATCAAGTAGTGCAGCTGTGGATAAATAAACTTCCCAAGGGTTTAGTAACATTGAAATCCATATTCAATCCTAATGACCGATTCCATAAGGAAAAGGAGAAGATTGAGCCAATTCCGGTTAGGGAAGGCAAAACACTTCAAATTGGTAAAGTGGTCACTTTGAGCTGGAGAAATCAGATTTCATATAGCGTTGCCAAGAATTTCTAGATGTCTTCGCTCGGAGCTATGAGGACCTATGAGGATTCAACCCGAATTTGGCACAACATACAATAGAACTAGACCCAGATTATGAACCCATTCGGAAGAAACAAAGACCAGTCAACCCTCACATTGAGCCTCTAATGAAGAAAGAGATAAACAAGCTAATAGAGGCAAGCATTATATTCCCAATCAAGCACTCAAGATGGGTTGTAAAATTGATACCGTCGGGAAGAAGAATGGAGAGATTAGGCCATGCATGGACTTCGAGACCTCAACAGGGCATCTCTCAAAGACCATTACCCACTTCCTTCAATGGAGCAAATATTGCTAGTGGTATCCGGTTCGAGAGAGATTCTCTCTCCTAGATGGATACTAAGTGTATAACCCAGATAATGGTGAAAAAGGTTCACCAGTTTAAGATGGATTTCACCACCAAATGGGGCACCTATGCCTACAAGAAGATGCCATTTGAGATACCAAATGCTGGAGTCACTTTTCAAAGGGAAATGGATATGGCATTCAAGGGGTTGATGAATAAAATTATTTTGATATATATTGATGACATCACTTTGTTCTCAAAAATGTAGTGGATCACCTCTTTCATCCGAGGCAAGGTATTTTAGAGATGTAGGAGATTTGGGGTATCATTGAATCCTAAAAAATGCATATTCTTGGATCACGAAGGAAAACATCTAGGCCATATTATTTCAAAGAAGGGTTGACGATAGACCCGAGAGAGAGTTGAAGCAATTAGAGAATTTCCATTACCAAGCCATAAGAAGGCTCTTCAAAGCTTATTAGGAAGGATCAATTTTTTCTGCAGGTTTGTTCCAAACATTGCAGCTCTTGTAAAGCCAATAACACTGATGTTGAAGAAGAGCATGGCATTTAAGTGGATAGTTGAAGGCAAGGCAATTTTGAGGTAATAAAAGAGGTTATATCTCAAGCTCCAACTCTCGTCAATCTAGAATTCTCCAAGGATTTCATGTTATATGCCTTTGGTGGTGGGGACACGATTTTTGCAATCCTAGTACAACAAAACAAAGAGGGATCGGAACAACTAGTTGCTTTCTTGATCGAGGCTTGGAAGAATACAAAACTAGATACTCTTTCATTGAAAATCATGTCCTCAGTTATCGGGAGCTTAAAGAAATTCGGGCACTTAGTCTCAAACAACAACATCCAATTGTTGGTCTCTCATGCGGGTGTCAAGGACTTCCTTCTAAACAAGGATATGAATGAGAAGCATGCAGGATGGATAACTCATGTCATGGAATACGACATCGAGATCAAGGTCACCAAACTAGTACATGGAAAGGGACTATGTGAACAGCTAGCCTTAAGTCAACAAGTTAAAGCAGGTGATGAAAAAGAGACTGTCTTGGTACTATAGGATGGTCAAGAACAGGAAAATGATGATGTGCCCACTCCTTATTGGACTTAGAATATGATACACTTCCTACAGACAGGCCTATGCCCTTAAGAAATGAGCAAAAACAAAGAGGAGATACTTTAGACTACAAGCCATTCCATATGTGCTTGTTGATGGCGTTTTGTTCAAGAAAGGACATCAATGTAATTCTATTGAGGTGCATTGGGACAGTCGAATTGAGAGGGTGTTACGAGAATTTCATGCGGAGATTACGGAGGATATTTTCCCCATGGGTAATGATTCTCAAGATAATGAAGGCGAGGTATTGTTGGCCCACAATGTTTAGTGATTGCTATACATGGATAAGAAAGTGTAAGAAATGTGTACTCTTCACAGGAAAAGAAAGACTAGCAGCACTTCCATTGCACCCAATTTTGGTTGACCAACCATTTATGCAATGGGGATTGGACTTCATCGGGGTCATCAATCCAAACTCAAGCCAAGGACACAAGTGGATTCTCATGGCAATGGACTATTTCACCAAGTGGACCGAAGCAAGTAGCGCTCAAAGAAGAAAATGAGTCTAATATACTAGACTTTTATGAAGGAATAGTGACCAGGTTTGGTGTGCCGGCCACTATCATATCAGAAAATGCATTGGCATTCATAGGTTCCAAGATTACAGAATGGGCTATCAAGAATGGAATCTACTTCAGCACCTCTTCCAACTATTACCCATAGGGTAATGGACAGGAAGAGTCCACAATCAAAAATTTGCTAAGAATCATCAGAAGGAATTTGGATGAAAATCAAATAACATGGCATACCAAGCTAAAATCAGCGTTATGGGCTGATAGAATAATAGCAAAGAGGTCTACAGGTAATTCCCCTTACAAGATGGTCTATGGGAAAGAGGCAGTATTTCCTATATCATTAGAACTACCTACATTGGAGCTCATGAAGTAGTTGGAGTTGGCTGAGTTTGAACCAATGGAGGCTAGGTATGCAGAGTTGATGGAATTGGAAGAAATAAGATAACATGCAGTTCAAACAATTGAGAAAGATCAAGCCTTAGTAAAAGATTGTTTGATAAGAAAGCAAAAGCAAGGACCTTGAGGAAGGGGACCTAGTTTACGAAATGGGATGTAGATCGGCAAAACCGGGAAGGCATTCCAAGTTTGATGCCATTTGGAGTGGCCCCTACATGGTCATAGGATGTAAGAATAGCAATGCCTTCTAATTGTCTACATTGGATGGAGAAGAACTCCTGATTTTGGTTAACGGAATCTATCTTAAACATTCTTTCTTTGAAAAGAAAAGGTTTACCCTTGTAAATAGTAGCCCTAGGTTTTAATTCCTCTAAGTGTGTATGGAAATTGTCTTGTTGTAGTTAGGTTTCAATTTCCCTAAGTGCTTCAGCACAAGTTTTGTTGCTCCTAGGTTGGATTTCTATAGTTCAGCGTGCTCTCGGAGAAGGAGTTGTGGTATCAGGCTTGGGATCAGATATCAGGTCAGTTTCAGGTTATTGCTTATGACTCCATGCCCAATGGACTACTAAAATGCCATTGATCTTCTACCTAGTAGGCAGGTGATCTCGTTGAGTCACAAAATATTATATATATCTACCCCACGGGTAAATATAAAAAACCCAACCCAAAGAAAATATGTCAGAGAGGTCCAAAAACGACACAAAGGAAATATGTCGAAGAGGTCCAAAAACCCAACACAAAGGAAATATGTCGGAGAGGTCCAAAAACCCGACACAAAGGAAATATGTCGGAGAGGTCCAAAACCCAACACAAAGGAAATATGTTGGAGAGGTCCAAAAACCCGACACAAAGGAAATATGTCGGAGAGGTCCAAAAACCTAACACAAAGGAATATGTTGGAGAGGTCCAAAAACCTGACACAAAGGAAATATGTCAAAGAGGTCCAAAAACCCAACACAAAAGATTTCAGGTTTTGGGAAGCATGAGACATGAAGCATGAAAATCGCAAGGCATGTCCCAATGCTTGGGAGTTCTTAAAACCCAAAACACTACCTACGAAAATCGGGTTTTGAAGTTGGGAAAGCATGGGGTGAAAACATGTTAAGGCACTCTCCAAACCCAATGTAAATGCAAAGGAGAACCCCGAACCCAACTGGAAATAGACCCTGACTTGGGGAATATTCAAATGACCATAAATTTTCACAGGGAGCTCGGATTCACGCAAGAATGGACTATTCGGAAATCTCTCGACGTCCTCTACCTAAATATGACTAGATATATTTATTTGGGTGAGAACAAGTTCTTCAAAAATTCAAAATACAGCTCATCATTTTTTGGGTTTGTTAGGGTTCTCACCTACCACCATAATGAGATGAATTAAATGTAGTCTAGAGGTGGTTGGGGTAGATTTTGAATTCCTCTCTTCTCCCTCTCTTTTTCTTCCTATAAATTATAAGGTGGGGCTTCTTTCTAAAGGTTGGACATTCTTGTTTTGCCCCTCCCTTCTTCTCTTTGGCAAGTGAATTTGTGGAGTTAAAACCTCCCATTCAAAACTATAATGCACCCTTGCCTCTTGGCATTTGTAGTGTATTGTATCAATCTCTGGAGTAAATAATGCATGTTTGTGGATGATTCTTAACCCTCTCTGTATTCGTTTGCATCTTCCCGATCTTTCATTGCAAATTTAGTTATCTGTACATGATATTGCATTGCATTTTAATGGTTTGTGTTCATTGGCAAGACAAGTGTTCTTCATTTCTTTGGTGCATCACCTTGGTTAGATTAGGTTTTTTTTTCCATATTCTTACCCTTTCTCCTTGGCAAGTTAGAATAGGTTTTAGAGTAGACCCTATGCATTTTTATGTGTGCATCGAACAAAGGTATAGGAACCGACCTTCATCCTGGAGAGCTTTCCCGATTCACGGGGTCCCACACTTGGAGAAAAGCTCCATGTTATGCAATCACACTGTGAGAGTCTCAACCCATCGAGTTGTAGACATTCAAGGGTGATGTGATTCACCATCAACGAAACTTGTGATATGCTATAGTAATAGATATAATAATAAATTAGAGTCTACAATGAAACACGAGAGGAAAAGTTGATATGGAAGCGAGAGATAGTCATAAGTGCAAATAATTCAACTATTTTTATCAAGAGAAGATTCATACCAAATAGTTTAAGTATATACAAGCTTTAAGAACAAAGAGTTATGATCTTACTCAAACAAGTTGGAGAGAGGATTTTAATACCAATCTTTATTATTATTACGATTAAATGACAATTTGTAAGTAAGAATGATAAATAAATATTTTAAGAAAGCTACATCATATAAGTGGTTCACTTATGATAGGAGAAGTTTTTGTCTTACAATATTACATATAAAAGGAAGTACAATCTTCAAATGCTACAGATGAAAGTCTAGAATTTTAAGTTACTAAGAAAGGTTTACATGAACAAAATCCAGTTGCAGTATTGTTTATCAAAATGATTAAAGTGAAAAAAATCAAGGAGATAGTAAACTGATCACCAAAACTATACAAGGATGGGAGATTTTAATTCAAAGAATAGCTTTGTATCTGGCTACAGTAGCATTGTATAGGATTATTATTCAAAAATGGAATTCGAATTGAGATGCCATGCATAATGAAAATTGAGATCAAAGATGGCAAGAACTCATTAAAAATCGCAAGGTTTTACTATGACTAACAAATACACTATCAATATAAGAATGCATTTGTAAGCTATATCTTTCAAAAGAAATATACCTTATTACATTGCTTGGATAACTAAAGGTTTAAGTTTCTAATCAAATACAATTGGAAATAGATGCATGTTAAGATATTCAAGTCTCAAATGGATTGGTTGGTACATCGAAGCACATAAACGAATGGTTTGTACAAGGTAGAGAAAATAAAAATGGCAATGCTTACATAATCGATGTGTTGATACACTTAAAATGCAGTGTTTAAGTTACAATAAATAACAAATTTAGAGTTTAAAGCAAGTCACAGGTGCAATACAAAATTTCCATCTACAGTTCCATTTGATTACAAAGGAGGGAAGTTTTACATTCATGCACATCATGTTCCAATTCAAGGAGAGGGAAAACATACAGTCAACCTCAGAATAAAAAAGGAATGAAAGAAAACTTAAAATATTCAAGAATAGGAATCACAACCAAACTACACTATCAAACTGAATCACAAATCAAACAAGTTATATATTCATCACTTGACAAGAGGCTAATTCAGTATATAAGATGAAGTGTTTAAATCTCAAGATGGATCCATTAATACATTAAGATGTTCATAGGAAACAATGATCTAACCAGAAGAAAATAGATTGACATCAAATTAATGTTAAAACTTCCAAGATCCGAGGAAGGATTTATGGGATAAGCAGAATCAGAACATAATTATCTACATGGAGTAACAATTTCATTCAAGATGATATAAAAATGTAAGAAATCATAGCTACATCTCAAAGGATAAGAGAAAATAAGTTTCAGTGCAAGAAAAGATGAAATCTCTCACAAATTCAAAGATACTCGAGCTCAGGCCAAAACAGAGGGAATCCCAACTTATTGAGAGTAATTCAAATGGGTAAAAACTAATGGGTTTTGTATAGAGTTTCCTGACGTATTTCTAAGTCATAAAATACCAAATTCGATAAAATAATGAGAATGATCATCCAAGAATGATAATCAAAAATACCCACAACTTAAATGCCCAGATCTAGGAGGTATGGTTCACAATTACAAAAATTATAAAATATTGACGAGTTTCGGAAAATCGAGCTCTCAAGACATAATACATAAAAATGCAAGAAGAAACCAAATTTTATGCGAGAAAGATAGTAAATGTGAGCTCCACGGTGAATAAGAATGGTTAAAATCAGCCGAGACCAAGCTATCAAATATGCCCAAGAGTTTGAAACCAAAAATTAGGAAAATATAATAGATGTGTGCAAGAACTCAACTACCCACAAGAGTATTCAAGCTAGAACAATGAAGTTGCGAGCTAGGAAGGATTGCAATGTTAAATGTTAAGTTACACTTATTGACTGGAAAACTAGAAGATAGGACAACCTAGAACACATAATAGATATACATGAGAGAGTTGTGAAACAACAATGAAGTAGCCCAGATGCATACAAGTAAGGAATAATTCAAAATGATAATATATAGATCATAAATTAAAATACATTGAATTTGTAAAAATTATTTAGAAAATCAGAGGCTTCAACAAATAAATGATTTTGCAAGAAAGGTTAGAGGCTTGAGTATCATGGACAATACATTCACAACAAAATATTCATAACTTCATCTTCTTTCGTGACCAAATGAAATACATGCTCTGTGCATTGGAAAGGATCAGAATGAGATCAAAGATTCAAAAATGGTGGCGAATTGTCTCAAGCTTCAAATACCTAGATCAAATTTCAAATCTCAAAGGAAAGCTACACGGAAAAAAAAAAAGGTAACGAGTATCGTGCTCATGAAAACTTTCAAACAAGCTTCTAACTAGACATCCAATGGTAGTAATCTCTCTCAAAGAATGATTAGAAGCTCATTACCAACAATAATATAGAAAAAGATCCTATAGAATTAATTTACTGAAGAAAAATGAGCTCCATAGCATACAAAAATGGAAACCTAAGGAAAATTTGTCGAGCTTCGTCCTTCACAATAAAGTTTGCATGCAAATGATTGAATTTTAGATTACAAATAAAATTTCACGAACTATCCCACAATAACCTAACTCAACCAATGACTTAAAGAGAAACGATGCTAGATCAACTGTGTAAGAAAAATGATGTCAGATGATAACTCAAGCCAACTAGAAAGTGACAAATCAACAATTCGAGATAAACAAGGGACAAATATCAAACGACCAGGAATCAACCACAGAACCATAAAAAAACCATAACCAATGCAACCCTGATCCCTTACAAAATATAAATGGTAATGATCAAGCATGATCGTGGTACAAGGATCAACATTGAGTAGATAAGTGAGGAAAAAGATCAACGGTGCTCAGTAAATTATAAACTCAACCAGGGTCAACAAATAATACATGTGTCAAGCCACATTGAACCCTAAATAACTCAAGTGTTAGCAACTTCACCGAAAAAATAAAAAAGGGTTATATCATCATTGTAGGGGGACCTTGTCCTAATATTGAAATAATTACTTTGACCTTGGGAATGGTAAGAAATCATGCCGTATAAAGTGAACAAATTATATGTCACGAAATTGTTCGGGGTAACAAATAATCAAACAATGATTAGTAAATGGGCTATGAAATATAAATTCCTTATGTAAAAGGGTGTCCATTGTCAAAAGGAAAGAGATATGATTATAAAGCCATATAATTTCAAAGGGGTCAACATAGTAAACAAAATCATATGCAATGGAACCCAAAACATTGTCAAATATAATGCCAATAACCAAGTCATGAGGAGCCACTAATAAGTGAGTGGAGTATGGCTAAAATATTTTTATGTTATCATTTGCAAAGATTGACCTCAATATTTTACAAAAGGAACCTCATACCTCCAAGTGTGCACATCAAAGGTGGTCCCCATAGTGGGTGGATTGGGGTTTGATTATTTTTTTACTAAGGTATAAAAAACAAAAGCATTATTTTCATCTGCACAGGAGTTAATGTTTCATGTGATCACAAGAATACAAAAAAATGTTCACATCAGAACGTTTCGGTTGTCCCCGTACATGGGTGAATTATTTTTGTAGAATATTATAAATAAAGGAATTATTTTAGCTCACACAGAGATTTTATTTTTGCATGTGCACCAAAGGGGAAGGATTAAAGTGCTAATTTTGTAAATACAATTGGATCAATTTGTAAGTGTCACATCAAGCGCTAGAAGAAATAGATTGTATGCACATTGGAGGAGACTTACGTGTATCAAGCAAGAGCATTTATTAGCAAAATTATATATCTAAATTTGTTTAAAATAGAACAGCCAACTACAATTTTATTGGTATGTATTTTTGTAATCAAGGATATTAATGCCTCATTGTATTAGCATGTCTATTATATTCCTTTATTTATTCATGATAAAGGGATAAAAATAGGATGCATGGGTGAGTACAAATTTTAGCCTATTTTTAGGATGGGTTGGATAAATAAAATTGCTATATATTTTGTGTAATTCAAAGGCACAAAGGAGGACTTTTTTATATACGAGCATTGAAGTAGATTTTACAAGTTTTTCCATTGAATGAGAATTGATTTCTAGCTTTCCAATTATTTTAGTAGTGTGTATATCTTATTATTTCTTGTGAATTCGAATTCCTTGATTAATCTTCTCACCTTGTTATAAATTTAGTAATTTCTGCACAATATTAGTGTCCATGTTTTCTTGTTATATTGCTATGATTCATTCCCTCACCACACCAAGTGTTTTTCCTTAATATTCGATGAAAAATATTTGTTTGTGCATTCAAAATCCATTCTCAAATTTATTTTCCATGTACTCAGTCAAATCCCTCAACAAGTTTGGTGTATCATCCCAACTTTAAATCATTTACATTCATCTTTTCACCCTCATAACCGCTAAAAACTAGTTTAGGATACATCAAAAGGAACCTACCTTGATACGAGAGACTCACCTCAACAATATGTATACCCACAAACCTGAGGTGTTTCCATTGTATCTAGGAAAGAGAGAGATCCAGAGAAAGTTTAGAACACATGCATTCATCTCTTTATAGGGTGCAATTTCGTGAGATAACAATTCCCACCTCAAAAACCTCCAAAAATCTATCAACCCAAAAATATCTTTTATATCCCTCTGAATGAAATATCTCGTATTCCTCCCTCACTCTTATGTCTCCCTCTCTCTTATGTCTCACAAAATGAACAAAATAAAAATATGAGAACAAGGTGGGGCACCCAACCCACTCCCTCATAAATACCCAAGAGAAACTCTTATGCCTCCCAACAAAATTTATCCCCATTTCACTTTCTCATACACATCCTAAATCCATTTCACTACCCAACAACATCATGCAATAACACATTCATTCAACACATAAACACACAAGAAAAGAGAAGAAACCAAGGGTGAAGACCCTACCTTTCCATAGAAAGAATCCACTCCACAAGCAAGTTCCAAAATCCTCCAAGCTCAAGCAATTCCAAGCAATCTTCAACTCCAACAGCACTCCAAAAGCAATCATTCCAAAATGAGAGAGCCAAAAACCAAGCAAGTAACCTCCAAAACTTCAAAAAAATTATAATAAATAAAAAAGAGGGAGAGAAAGATGATGTGGCTCCATGTAGGATGCCACATCATTTGTTCTCCATCCCACATCACCAAGGTCAAACCCAAAATCCAAAGCATAATAAATTGGTGGTTTGGGAAATGACCACCCTCTTACACACTCAACTCCAACCAACACCCCTTAAAGATAAAATTAAATACCCATGTAATAAAAGTGCAAGTAATTTCTCTTTTCCTTCATTAAACCACAAAATAGGACCTAAAATAAGTCCCTCACATTAGAGGCTAAGTGGGTGGATAAATTTTAGAGGTGTGGGACAAGCTTAGCTTTTCCCACAAGCCTCTAAAACAGCCTAGAAGGTCAAAATCTGAATTTCACAAGGAAGATTGTGTACATACCACCCAAAACAAAATAAATTCATCGAAACCAACATATATTAAGGCAACAAACTCACATTTATTCCCCCTTTTTCACATTCTTATTAGCACTAGATAAACTATTTTAAATTAACCTAAGAGGGTGCTAAACACAACTAATAAAAGTAACTTAACATGATAATAAATATACAATAAATCACAATTAAATAAAATCAACAAGACAAAATTAAAAACATTCCCAAGGTCACTTTTGAGGTCACCCCAATGGGGACCTCCTAACAAACTACAAAAACATACAACATACGAATACACGTGTTGCCATGGTGACCTATTGCCAATACTCCATATTCTTTCACTGTTGGTCTCTTATCCCCTTTGGTTTATTGTGTTGTGAACACCTGCAAAATTCAAGACAATACCTTTTTGGCCTCGTGGCCATATTAACAACATCAAAATAGTAAAAATACATGCATATACATATAATAAATTATCGCAATTTAAACCAAAACAAGTAATTTTCCATCGTTCACAATTTCAATTATTTCAATTTCATTAATTTATCAACTAGCAATAAGATCACGACATCAAATACATCATCTAGCATCATATAATTATTAAAATAAATGCATTAGTCCAATATAAGCTCAAAATCAACAATTCAATATATCCAAACATGCATATAATCCATCTTGTAAATCATGTCATAAGTCTAACATCCACATTGTCTATCAATTAACTAATCAAAATAATAATTTCCATTTGTCAATATCTAGAATGTGATCAAAATGTCCATAAATCTAGTCTATAATAAGCAACATCATAATCATATAAATGTCAAAAGGAGTGGGCACTACACACGAGAAATGTGAATAAATAAAATAAAATTTTACAAAGATAGGGATAAACCAAATATATGAAATAGAAAACATGCAAGAGACGAACACCAGATTTACATGGTAAAACCCTACCTATGTGCTTATGGAAACATCCACGGTGCAAGATCTCAAGTATAATTAACTCAAGATGAATAGATTGCATGTGAACTCATTATGAGAAATGTTAGATCTCCACAAAAATATATACGCCTGATTGGAGAAATACCTTTTGGATTCCTCCTCCTAAAAGGGAGTGGAAAAATTTCATTAGGATTTTTATTCTTAAAAATAGAATTGAGTTGAATTCATCTTTCTACAAATAAGCCATTTATTCCTTAATATTTGCTATGGGGGTTTCACCCCAGAACCCCCACTAGGGGGGATCTATAACATGTCACCACCTTCACTAGACCCCCTACAAAAGGAGTGGGGGAAAGCCTCCCCATGCCCTCCCTTTACTACGTGAGGTACAAATCACATCGTGAAGGGATCCAAAATTTAACACTTTGCTGCAACATATCTGACAATCCTTACGTAAGTTGGCCTAGAGATTTGTATCGAAAGATCCATCACTTTCTATATCCCTCTTATTTTAATTTCCTTTTTGGTTTTCATTGTGTACATTGAATTTACTTCAAATTTGCAATCCCATATGATGTATTGTATCAATGCTGATCGTTAATCTTAGATATGTTAACTTGCACTCAAGCCAATCCCTCAAAGTCAAATCTTTTCTATCTTTAAGCGAGTCATCGTCAAAAACTTTTTCTTTCATGTTTTCTTATTACCCCATAAAATAATTGTTATGGCTTTGTTGCGAGAAGTTTGGAGGTCGAACATTTCATTGATCTCATCCGTGTTAACCGATATTTTTGGTGCCTTTTTCAGTAAGTGTTCTTGTGAGGAAGTTCATTTATATTTATGGTTAGATCTTCCAAAAATTCATAAAAGGCCACTTCCTTCGACCTCATTTTGTTTTGATGTTTTGAGACTGATTACCTCACTATGGATTTATTATGGCTTCTTGATTTAGCATGCTAGTAGACATTATAGACATCGAACTGTTATTGATTTAATCTTTATATCATGCATATGGTTTACTGGTGGACATTTAATGACGGTATTTGTATACTTTTGACAGGTTATTTATCTTTAATTATGACATGTGATATGTTTAATCATTTTGAGTAGAACTTGATAATTGGACTAATGTGATGATCGTTTTGACATAAATGAAATGTGAATAGAATGTGCTAGAAAGTGTTAGTGATATCGTATTTGCATAGATGATAGTAAATCATGTGTCGTTTATTTTAGATTATATTGTATATTTGGCATGAATGTTTTAATGCGCCAACAGCCAAAGGAGGTATTTTTTGTTCTGCGGCAGTATATGATATTCACAACAATATTGGGGAGTGGAGACCAACCACATCGGAATTCGAGAAGAATCCAGCTAAGGTCACCATGGCAACAAGTAATTGTGTGTGTGTTAGAATTATCTCGGTAAAGGGAAAATTGTGACCTAGGATCATGTGTTGTTTTGTTTTAATTTTTCCTTTTTTTTTATGTTAGTATGTGTTTCTCTTAGTAAGTGAAATTTTACTTATGTTATTATTCATATTTCTTGGATTGGAGTTTACCCCTTTGTTAGCCATGGGTTGTAGTGGGTTAATTAAGTTAATTTGAAATTGTCCTAAACTAATTAAAAGATGTGACCTAAGAGAGTTCATTTATTAGGATTTGATTTACTTGGGATTTTGTGTGGATTGATGTGTGTTTGAGTTTGAGTGTAGCACACTCTACCCCACATGGGAAACTCGAATTTGGCCTTGGAGGCCAAATTTCAAAGCTTGTGGGACAAGTCAAACTTGTCCCACACCTCTTAAAACCCCATGCCAACCCTACCTATGGGTTGGAAGGCCAAATTTAGGGTCTTTTAGGTGTTTTGGGGGGATAAAAGGGTAAAATATTAATTGCACTTTCTTTCAAAATTTAATTTTGTCCTTTGAGGGAGTGGGCTTAGTTGGAGTGTGTAAGGTGCTTGCTTTTCTTTCAACCACTTATTAATGGTGCATTGGAATTTGATGTTGACCAAATGATGTGGAGTGGAGGGAAAAGGAGGTGGCATCCTACTTGGAGCCACATCATCCCTCCCTCTCTTTTCTCTATTTATTTGATCCTCTTGTTTGTTTTGGGGGTTGGAAGTTTCATTTTTTTAGTCTTGTGTATTTTGGAGAGAGAGGATTGGAAGGAGTTTGTGTGTTTTTTTGGAGCTTGTTGATACTTGTGGGAATTTTGTTGGAGCTTGTGGATGCTTGCTTGATCTTTGGAGGGATTTGAGACTTCATACTTGGAGCAAGCTCTACCATGGAAAGGTAGGAGCTTCACCTTTGTTTGCATTATGTTTCCTTTTGTTATATGAATGTATATTTATGTTGTGTTGAATGTTGTTGTTTGAAATGCTTGTTGGGAATGGGTAGAATGCCTAAGTTGGGAGTGAGAGGAGACTATGGGGAGTTTAATTGAGGGAGGCATAAGAGATCATGTTCTTGAGGAGGGAGTTTGGGTTGGGTGCCCACCTTGTAAGAGAAATGCTTGCATTTTCTTCTTGTTTTACTTTGAGGGAGCCATAAGAGTTGAGGGAGGCATAAGAGTGAATGGAGGGATAAGGGGTACTTGAGGGAGGCATAAGAGTTGTTAGGGGTATTGTGTTTTGCATTGGAGGCTTTTAGGTGGCACCCATTCCCATTGGGAGGCATAAGTGGCCTCCATATGTCTTACTCTTGTGGCTTTCTTGGTAAGCCTTGTGACTTGTTGTTGTGATTGTTTTCCCTCTTGTTGTGTTGTTGATTCTCTTGTTTTGAAGGATTATGGAATGCATGTGAAATGTTATGTTAGTTATGTGGAAGCTAGTAGTTGCCATGAGTTGGATTTTCTCCCATTGTGATGTGGTTGGGGCTCGGGGGCCAATGGAGAGGATGGCTTCTCTTCTCCATTGGGTATTTGGTTGGGAGGAGAGCGTTGCCTCTCCCCTTATTTTGTTGTGAATCAAGAAAACTATGGAGGAGCCACCTTGTTGATATTTGGAGCAATGGAACCTTGTTGATGACAATGTGAAACCACCATGTACTTTACCCACCTTGAGTGGAGGAAAAATGTAATATTGCTTTGTATTTTAACTTCCAATATTGTAAATTTGTTTCCACATGAAGTAGGAAATGTTGTAACAAGATTTTGAAGGAAAGTTGTATTGAAATGTTAGTATTTCTTACTCTAAAATTTATTGGAAATGTTGTTGAATTCTTTTGTGGAATGTTGGAAAGAAATTACAAAAGAAAATATATTAAAATTTTGTTTTGTTACTTGAAAGTGATGTATTGGAAAGGTTGGAAAAATAGTGCATTATCTCTTCTTTTATAGTTGATGGAAAGACTTAAGTTTTCAAATGGCTTTTAGTATGACAATGAAGCATTTTAAGCTCTAGCTCTTTATGTCTTTCTTCATTTATGAATCCATTGTAAAATTATTGGCAAAGTGTAGAAGGAAATGAAATCAACTTACTTAAAATCCCATGCAATGTCTATTAAAGTTGGATAGAAACAAATGTTAATACAAATACTTAAAAACTTATCAAGTCCATTCACACATGTCCTCAACGTTTAAGGAGGAAACTAATGTTTAAATATTATTCCTATTAAATCAATGCTAAAATTATTGAAATTATTATTATCAAGTCACATTACTATCAATATATTATCAATTTTTCTTTTATATTGATAAGAGCATATTAGGATAAACTATTGCCAAGTAGATAAAACTAAACATAATTTTAAAGCAAGACCTATGGCTTGGCCTGTAATAAGCCGCAATTTAAACCTACGTATGAAACCGGTCTTTATGCAAAGCAAACAAATGGTGTTTAAATACATCGAACTCATACATTCTTACAATATAAAACAATTAGGATGATGTTACATACTGTAAAAAACCATAGTCATGTTATATATAAAACAATGCAATGAACAAAAACCCACATAGAAGATGTTTGTTTTAAAATTTGCAAAACAAATTGGGCTTCATGAATATTCGATATGAAACCGATCCACCTCTGTGAGATTCACTCTTCAAAGGAGGAGTGGCAAAGTGGAAATGGATCATCCAAGAACCCCAACTCTCAGTGCCGCACAAGATTTGCAAGAAAACATGGGTTCTCTCAACAAATGGCATTGGTGTTGGCTCTCACACCATAGGAGGTCATTTGATAACAATGTACAGGAGGAGGATGATATTTCCTGGATTAATATGACATACTCCACGAAAGGTGGAAAATTTCTTGATGATCAGCTCGCTTGGTGAGGTCAGAAATCGATATAGGTCACCTTGGTGGGGATTCGTTATGCCATGGAGAGAGAAAGTCATACCATACCCAAGGTGCATAAAAGGTGCGTCTGTGGCAAAAGTTATTTAGAAAAAATAGAGCCCCATTTAAAAACACTAATCCACCTCCTCTTGTGAAAGCTAGAGCTCTCACACCCTGAACGAGAACTTGCGGAGGTCGATGCTCCCCGGATTTGACGTTGCATTTGATTTGATAAAAACGGATGGCAACATAGTTGGAGAACCGAGACTCCATGCTTGCCTCAGTCGTTTTTATCTTCACCTGCCCCATTCCACATGCAGGCATGGCTGTGGATCGAGCCATACACCTTGCAGCATCAATGAAAGTGGAGGTAACACTGTCACTCTCGTAGCGAAAGCTCCTTGTTTTCCACCATTTTTCCTACCTACGCAGGGGTGGAAAAAAACCCATTTGACCCGCCTGCTGATTGTCTGTAACTTGTTTATAATCCACCATGCATTCTTCACGCGGCACGTGCAAAGCAGAACAAGCAGTTAAGGGCTAGAACAAAGAGGAGGCATAATATTTGCAAAATCTAAATGATTAAATGAAATTCGTGACTGCTGGTTATGTTGCTTTGCACGCATGAGGAGAGGAGTCAGTAGTCTTCGTGCAGAGAGTTGGTTGGGCCACCCACCGCCCCCAACCATAACATTTAAGCTAAGTTTGAAATGCTTTGGGCTTTACAAGTTAATGAAAAAAAGGATATCTAGTTAGGTCAGCTAAGTATTAAATACTATATAAGATAATAGTGGTACGATATGTAACAAAACTTTCATATAATAATCATACTAGATATAAATAAGGTAGTATGTATATCTAAACATATTAAAATTATACAATGCAATAAAATAAAAGTGCAAGTATATATGACCGTAATGTGTAATTCCTTGTATATATATATATATATATATATATATATATATATATATTGTATATATATATATATATATATATATATATATATATATATATATATATATATATATGTATATATTTATATTTATATATATATTATAATGTATTAAATCAGGAGATAACGTAATATAACTGAATAATAAAATAAAAATAAAAATTGAGTGGTTAGTGTATTCACTTCAAAATAAATTATATCATACTCTAGGGTTAACCTTCAGAAATATTGTTATCTCGATATTATCAGACCTTAGACTAGTTAACTCGAAGGACGACCCTTCTCATCTTTTGTGAAACGTCGATTGAGATAAAATCAAACTTCTTTGACCTCGAAGCATTATCGTGATTGTAGTAGTTTCGAGCTTGTATGCGGACTCAATGCTAAAAAAAAAAAAAAAAATTGTCGCATTTTCGGGTTGAATGTTTGTGGGCGCGGCGTTCGTCATCGCCGCCATCGCATCGCGCCGCCGTCGTGAGCGTTCGTTCATCTTTTTGCGCGTTACATTTTGGTATCAGAGCTAGGGGTTCGAAGCTTGGACCCTTGGGCACACGCAGAAAAACACGAAACAGGAACATTTAACTTAGTGCAGAGCTGATTCTTTTAAAATATAAAACCACAATGTTGATAATTATAGTAAACAACAAATTTAGAAAACTGACACAAGACCTAGAACAATGAACTAACTCTCGCCTTGATCTATGCAGGAGGCGCGGATTGGGCGAGGGGTCTCTTCATATAGACCTAGACATACCACCGCCAGAGCAGGCCGTAGCAGCCCATTCTACCTCAGATCTTGCAGACACTCCAGGATGTCAATGCCGCTATACGCGGAGAGCCCTTGGGAGGATGACTTGCTAGACATAGTTTGGAGCCATCGCAGATGCCTGTGCATCCCCTCGACATGGCCGAGGAGCACAGGCAAGAGAACTTCCGTGCGGATTCGGCTAGGCAGAGTCACCAGAGAGAGGACATGGGGACAGTGGATCTCAGACATGGGACAGGTCTCTGAGCCCTGCATGAGGGAGGAGCATTCAGATAGACCTAGGATTCATACACGTCAGCTGCATCATATCGGTGAGATCCTCAAGCGTACGACCATCTCACTATTCGGGTGATACAGGCGGTTTTCGTGCAGAGGCTTGGTGGTTGGTGAGCTTGAGCAGATGCTTCAAGCTCTGCTCTTGTACTAGCAACACGAAAGCTCGTGTTGCAATCCATCTTCTGAAGGATGGAGCAGGAGTCTAGTGGAGGACCGAGGAGCAGAAGCTCCATGTTGACTCTGAGACGATTACCGGGAGCTGTTTGAGGAGCATTTTAGAGCAGTGTATTTACCAGAGATTTATACAACAAAGGTGGATAGATGAGTTTCATGACCTCCGCTGTGCATCGATGACAAGAGCCGAGTATGAGAGTCGATTTCTGGACCTACCCAAGACGTCGACTATATGCAGGATGAGCAGGTACGGATTCACAGGTTCATCCGGGGCCTGAACTTGGATTTAGGTGGCACAGTGTGCATTCACTGCCCACAGACATTAGCAGAGGCCGTGGAGAAGGCCTATATTGCAGAGGAGACACGGGGAAAGACGCAGCAGGCTAGAGACAGAGTTCGGAGCCGTATCCAGCAGATGCAGGATGGTAGGTCAAGGGGCCGGGCCTCCTCCACGGGGTGGATAGAGTTCAGGGCAAGCTTCATTCAGGCCACCACAAAGTAGACAGCAGCAGCAGCAGACCCGCCCACCTTACCGACCTCCTCAGAGATTTGATGCGCAGAGAGGACGTAGTATGGGGCCTCCTCCTAGGGGTCCCATCAGACACAGGGTGCACCGAGAGCTCATTCAAGCCAGGAGCTCATCACAGAGACCTCAGCAGTCCATAGCCGGATCGCGGGATCTCGTATCTCGCTCATCTAGAGTACCACTGAGCCGCTTCCCACCGGAGAGGACCAGGCAACTGTTATGGTTGTGGTGTTGCTGGACATCATTGGAGAGATTTCCCACATAACCCTAACAAGGGTAAGATGCAGAGCTCAGAGCCTATTGTTGGAGATATGGCACGGAGTCATCGGATCTACGCAGCGGTCGAGAACCACCAGGCTGAGCACCAGAGTACCGTGATTGAGACGATAGGTAGTATTGGTGGTATTTCCACCTCTATATTATTTGATTCTGGTTCTTCTGATTCTTTTATTGCACCATCCTTAGTAGAGCGTTGTAGGCTGGTGGCAGTTAGGTAGGGCCGTAGTTGGGATGTTGAGATGGCTTCTGGAGCCAAAATTTCTATAGACTCCTTAGTTAAGGAGTGTGTAGTGGATTTGGGACCCTTCACCACTACTTCGATCTTCTAGATCCTTCCATTAGGATCTTATGGCATCATTTTAGGCATGGATTGGTTGTCCGCTCACAGAGCTAGAGTGGATTGTTACCATAAGACTATTGCTTGCATAGATGATCTTGGAGTAGAGTCAGTGATATCAGGAGTTAGGAGGGCCGTATCCATTCGCACCATCTCCGCTATGCAGCCTTAAGCGGTGATATGCGACGCGATAGGGTTGTCAGATGTTTGCTATTACGGTCAGTGACAGATCAGAGGATGAGTCAAGAGGACCTTCCCTCGATGATCATCCCATCTTGTCAGAGTTTTCCGATGTGTTCCTAGGGGAGCTACCGGGATTACCTCCCCCACGTGAGATCGACTTCCATATAGATCTAGTTCCAGGCGCAGAGCCTATCTCACGAGCACCCTATCGGATGACTACTCCTGAGTTATGTGAGCTCAAGTTGCAGCTTGAGGACCTTCTGGAGAAAGGCCTAATCCATCCCTAGTGTATCCCCTGGGGTGCACCAGTGATCTTCGTAAAGAAGAAGGATGGATCTCTTCGGTTGTGTATTGACTACCGTCAGCTGAATAAAGTAACGATCAAGAATCGTTACCCCCTTCCACGCATTGATGATTTATTTGATCAGATGAAGGGGGCTATAGTTTTTCTAAGATAGATCTTAAGTCAAGGTACCATCACTCGGGATCGAGAGACGGATATTCACAAGAAGACAACATTCCATACGAGATATGGCCACTACGAGTTCACAAAGTGGTACCTTTCGGTTGCTGACGAATGCCCCCGCAGTTGTTTATGAGTTTGATGAATGGGGTATTCAGACCTTCCTTGATCGCTTCGTGCTCATCTTCCTCGATGACATTCTGATTTACTCACGCACACGTGAGGAGCACGAGGAGCACCTTCGCACAGTTCTTCAAATGTCTTCACGAACAGCGCCTTTTACGGGAACTTGGAGAAGTGTGCGTTCTTTCAGCCTCGAGGTGCAGTATTTGGGCCACATCATTTCTGGGGAAGGTATCGCAGTCGATCCTTCCAAGATTCGAGCCATCATGGATTGGCCAGCACCCACTAGTGTGACCGAGGTGCGTAGTTTCATGGGTCTAGCAGGGTATTACAGGAGGTTTGTTCAGGATTTTTCTCGGATTGTGCACCCTATCACTTCTCTTCAGTGGAAAGGGAAGAAGTTTTTATGGTCAGATAGATGTGAGCAAGCCTTCAATACACTGAAGGAGTGCCTCACGAGAGCACCTATTCTTGTAGTGCCGGATCCTCAGGGTGAGTTCTACGTTTGCATGATGCTTCCTTCGTGACTGGAGGTGTGTTAATGCAGGAGGGTAGAGTAGTTGCCTTTGAGTCTCGCAAACTCAAAGATTATGAGCTCAATTATCCGACCCATGACCTTGAGCTTGCAGCAGTGGTACATGCCTTAGTGCGGTGGAGACATTTTCTTCTTGGCCGGAGATTTACACTCAGGACTGATCACTTGAGTCTTCGCCACCTCTTCACGCAGCCCAATCTCAACGCTCTCGACAGCGGCGTTGATGGAGTTACTCGTGAGTATGACATGGAGATAGAGCATGTGAAAGGGAAGGAGAATGTGGTTGCAGATGCCTTGAGTAGACGGAGACATGTGGCTATGGCCACCTCAGTGGGCACAGATTTGCGGAGTAGGATCTTGCATAGCAACTTCCTCATGATAGTTTCTACCTTGCAGCCAGAGTAGAGATTGAGTCTCAGAGACCCCTTGAGGGGAGATTTGATGGATTTTCATTAGAGGCAGATGGTCTTCTTGACACAGAGGTTGGATATATGTTCCTAGAGATGGAGGCTTGAGACATGACATTTTGACAGAGGCTCATCGTGCACCTTATTCAGCCCATCCCGGGGTGAAGAAGATGCACGCCACCCTGAGACAGTTGTATTTTTGGAGAGGACTTTGAGAGACATGGCTTTGTTTGTGTCACACTGTTTAGAGTGCCAGAGGGTGAAGGTTGAGCATCAAGCATCCAGCTGGCCTTCTCTATCCTCACGCCATACCGGAGTGGAAGTGGGACACCATTTCCATGGACTTCATCGTTGGGTTACCTACGTCGAGATACCATCACGACGCCATCATGGTCACGGTGGATAAATTGATGAAAGGTAGCTCAGCTCATTTTTCTCCAAGTGAAGACCACCTATACAGAAAGTGCGTGGCACGAGTATACCTTGATGAGATTGTCAGATTACATGGGATTCCGTGGAAGATCATTTGTGACCGTGACCCTTTATACACCTCCCATTTCTGGACCACCATGCAGTATGCCCTCGGGACGAGGATTAATTTCAGCACAACTTATCACCCTGAGATAGATGGATAGACAGAGAGGGTGAATCAGATTTTGGAGGATATGCTCAGGATGTACGTGATGGATCATCAGTCGAGATGGGAGGAGTATCTGTATTTGGTGGAGTTTGCCTACAATAATAGTTTCCAGAGTTCTATAGGCATGGCTCCTTTTCAGGCATTATATGGTAGAGAGTGCAGGACACCTCTTAGTTGGGACAGGATTGAGGACAGGGTTTCTCTTGGGCCAGCATTATTACAGGACATGGAGCAGAAGAGGTTACATTGATTAGATAGAGATGCAGGAGGCGCAGATGATGAAGTAAGAAGTATGCACCAGCATAGGACAGATCGTAATTTTGAGGTAGGCACGAAGGTGTTTCTTCGTGTCAGACCACATAAGAGCCCTATCCGTTATGGAAAAGGTTCTAAGCTTGCTCCTAGGTTTGTGGGTCCCTTTGAGATCTTGGAGCGCCTCGGCCCTAGCCTATCGTCTAGCATTGCCACCTAGCTTATCTCGCGTCCATGATGTGTTTCACGTTTCTGTGCTTAGGAGATATATTTCTGATCCTTCTCATGTGCTAGATTGGACCGCATTGCAGGTGCAGGATCAGGGGCAGGTGATGGTGGAGCCCGTGCACGCATTTTAGATCGCAGGACCCTGGGCCTTCGTGGCAGAGAGATTGATCAGGTTTGGGTCCAATGGGACAGGTATGATGAGACTGCAGCTACTTGGGAGGATGCTACTTTGCTACGAGGATAGTTTCCACACCTTTTCCAGTGACTTCCAGGAGGAAGTCGAGTCTAAGGGGAGGGGGATGTAGTGCCCACTTCCCTTCGACCTCATTTTGTTTTGTTGTTTTCGAGACTGATTACTTCACTATGGATTTATTATGGCTTCTTGATTTAGCATGCTAGTAGATACATATGATATTGATCGTTATTGATTTGATCTTTATATGATGCATATGGTTTACTGGTGGACATTTGATGATGATATTTGTATACTTTTGACAGGGTTATTTATCTTTAATTATGACATGTGATATGTTTAATCATTTTGAGTAGAACTTGATAATTGGACTAATGTGATGATCGTTTTGACATAAATGAAATGTGGAATAGAAATGTGCTAGAAAGTGTTAGTGATATCGTACTTGCATAGATGATAGTAAATCATGTGTCATTTATTTTAGATTATATTGTATATTTGGCATGAATGTTTTAATGCGGCCAACAGGCCGAAGGAGGTATTTTCTCGTTTCGCAGTATATTATATTCACAACAATATTGGGGAGTGGAGACCAACCACATCGGAATTCGAGAAGAATCCAGCTAAGGTCACCATGGCAACAAGTAATTGTGTGTGTGTTAGAATTATCTGGTAAAGGGAAAATTGTGACCTAGGGATCATGTGTTGTTTTGTTTTAATTTTTCCTTTTTGTTTTATGTTAGTATGTGTTGCTCTTAGTAAGTGAAATTTTACTTATGTTATTATTCATATTTCTTGGATTGGAGTTTACCCCTTTGTTAGCCATGGGTTGTAGTGGGTTAATTAAGTTAATTTGAAATTGTCCTAAACTAATTAAAAGATGTGACCTAAGAGAGTTCATTTATTAGGATTTGATTTACTTGGGATTTTGTGTGGATTGATGTGTGTTTGAGTTTGAGTGTAGCACACTCTACCCCACATGGGAAACTCGAATTTGGCCTTGGAGGCCAAATTTCAAAGCTTGTGGGACAAGTCAAACTTGTCCCACACCTCTTAAAACCCCATGCCAACCCTACCTATGGGTTGGAAGGCCAAATTTAGGGTCTTTTAGGTGTTTTGGGGGGATAAAAGGGTAAAATATTAATTGCACTTTCTTTCAAATTTAATTTTGTCCTTTGAGGGAGTGGGCTTAGTTGGAGTGTGTAAGGTGCTTGCTTTTCTTTCAACCACTTATTAATGGTGCATTGGAATTTGATGTTGACCAAATGATGTGGAGTGGAGGGAAAAGGAGGTGGCATCCTACTTGGAGCCACATCATCCCTCCCTCTCTTTTCTCTATTTATTTGATCCTCTTGTTTGTTTTGGGGGTTGGAAGTTTCATTTTTTTAGTCTTGTGTATTTTGGAGAGGAGAGGAATTGGAAGGAGTTTGTGGATTTTTGGAGCTTGTTGATACTTGTGGGAATTTTTTGGAGCTTGTGGATGCTTGCTTGATCTTTGGAGGGATTTGAGACTTCATACTTGGAGCAAGCTCTACCATGGAAAGGTAGGAGCTTCACCTTTGTTTGCATTATGTTTCTTTTGTTATATGAATGTATATTTATGTTGTGTTGAATGTTGTTGTTTGAAATGCTTGTTGGGAATGGGTAGAATGCCTAAGTTGGGAGTGAGAGGAGACTATGGGGAGTTTAATTGAGGGAGGCATAAGAGATCATGTTCTTGAGGAGGGAGTTTGGGTTGGGTGCCCACCTTGTAAGAGAAATGCTTGCATTTTCTTCTTGTTTTACTTTGAGGGAGCCATAAGAGTTGAGGGAGGCATAAGAGTGAATGGAGGGATAAGGGGTACTTGAGGGAGGCATAAGAGTTGTTAGGGGTATTGTGTTTGCATTGGAGGCTTTTAGGTGGCACCCATTCCCATTGGGAGGCATAAGTGGCCTCCCCATATGTCTTACTCTTGTGGCTTTCTTGGTAAGCCTTGTGACTTGTTGTTGTGATTGTTTTCCCTCTTGTTGTGTTGTTGATTCTCTTGTTTTGAAGGATTATGGAATGCATGTGAAATGTTATGTTTAGTATGTGGAAGCTAGTAGTTGCCATGAGTTGGATTTTCTCCCATTGTGATGTGGTTGGGGCTCGGGGGCCAATGGAGAGGATGGCTTCTCTTCTCCATTGGGTATTTGGTTGGGAGGAGAGCGTTGCCTCTCCCCTTATTTTGTTGTGAATCAAGCAAACTATGGAGGAGCCACCTTGTTGATGACAATGTGAAACCACCATGTACTTTACCCACCTTGAGTGGAGGAAAAAAATGTAATATTACTTTGTATTTTAACTTCCATTATTGTAAATTTGTTTCCACATGAAGTAGGAAATGTTGTAACAAGATTTTGAAGGAAAGTTGTATTGAAATGTTAGTATTTCTTACTCTAAAACTTATTGGAAATGTTGTTGAATTCTTTTGTGGAATGTTGGAAAGAAATTACAAAAGAAAATATATTAAATTTTTGTTTTGTTACTTGAAAGTGATGTATTGGAAAGGTTGGAAAAATAGTGCATTATCTCTTCTTGTATAGTTGATGGAAAGACTTAAGTTTTTAAATGGCTTTTAATATGCCAATGAAGCATTTTAAGCTCTAGCTCTTTTATGTTTTTCTTCATTTATGAATCCATTGTAAAATTATTGGCAAATTAGAAGGAAATGAAATCAACTTACTTAAAATCCCATGCAATGTCTATTAAAGTTGGATAGAAATAAATGTTAATGCAAATACTTAAAAACTTATCAAGTCCATTAACACATGTCCTCAATGTTTAAGGAGGAAACTAATGTTTAAATATTATTCCTATTAAATCAATGCTAAAATTATTGAAATTATTATTATCAAGTCACATTACTATCAATATATTATCAATTTTTCTTTTATATTGATAAGAGCATATTAGGATAAACTATTGCCAAGTAGATAAAACTAAACATAATTTTAAGCAAGACCTATGGCTTGGCCGTAACAAGCCTGCAATTTAAACCTACGTATGAACTGGTCTTCTATGCAAAGCAAACGGTGTTTAAATACATCTGAACTCATACATTCTTATAATATAAAACAATTAGGATGATGTTACATCTGTGTAAAAGCACCATAGTCAGTGTTGCGACTGCAACAAACCCACGTAGAAGATGTTTGTTTTAAAATTTGCAAAACAAATTGGGCTTCATGAATATTCTGATATGAAACCGATCCACCTCTGTGAGATTCACTCTCCAAAGGGAGGCGGCAGTGGAAATGGATCATCCAAGAACCCCAACTCTCAGGCTGCACAAAATTTGCAAGGAAAACATGGGTTCTCTGCAACAGATGGCATTGGTGTTGGCTCTCACACCACAGGAGGCTGTACACAATGTACAGGAGGAGGATGATATTTCCTGGATTAATATGACATTCTCCATGAAAGGTGGAAATGATCTACTGCGTGACTCGCGCAGTCAGATCCGAGATAGATAGTACTCATTATGCTCGGTGGGGATTCGTCATGCTGTGGAAGAGAGAAAGTCAGACCCAGCAGAGGTGCGCCAGTGGCAAAAGTGATTTAGAAAAAATAGAACCCCATCTAAAAACACAAATCCACCTCCTCTTGTGAAAGCTAGGAGCTCTCACACCCAGAACGGGAACCTTTGCGGAGGTCGATGCTCCCATTTGACGTTACATTTGAGCACGAACGGATGGCAACATAGTTGGATAAACCGTATGCTTGCATGCTAAACGCCTCACTACCATTCTATTCCCATGCCTTTGACAGCGTGGGCTGTGGATCCCGCCAAGCATACACTTGCCTTGCAGCATCCAATGAAAGTGTAGGTAACTCACCTCATCACTCGCACCGAGAGCTCCTTCTTTTACACCATTTTGCTTCCTACGCACCTGGGGATAAAAGAAAACTAGTCGACCCCCTACATTGCATCTGTAACTTGTTTATAATCCACCATGCTCTTCACGTGGCACGGGCGAGAAAAGCAGATGAAGCGAGAACAAAGAGGAGGCGTAATATTTGCAAAATCTAAATGATTAATTGAAAGTCGTGACCAGGTTGTGTTGCTTGCACGCATGGAGAGGAGTCATAATGGTTGCCAGGAGTTGGTTGAGTCACCCACCACCCCAACCATAACATTTAAGCTTAAGTTTGAAATGCTGGACTTTACAAGTTAATGAAAAACAAGGATAACTAGTTAGGTCAGCTAAGTATTAAATACTATATAAGACAATAGTGGTATGATATGTAACAAAACTTTCATATAATAATCATACTAGATATAAATAAGGTAGTATGTATATCTAAACATATTAAAATCATACAATGCAATAAAATAAATCAGTGCCAAGTATATACCGTAATGTGTAATTCCCTTGTATATATATATATATATATATATATATATATATTTATATATATTATAATGTATTAAATCAGGAGATAACGTAATATAAATGAATAATAAAATAAAAATAAAAATTGAGTGGTTAGTGTATTCACTTCAAAATACATTATATCATACTCTAGGGCTAACCTTCAGACGTATTGTTATCTCGATATTATCAGACCTTAGACTAGTTAACTCGAAGGACGACCCTTCTCATCTTTTGTGAAACGTCGATTGAGATAAAATCAAACTTCTTTGACCTCGAAGCATTATCGTGATTGTAGTAGTTTTGAGCCTGTATGTGGACTCACCCTGCTAAAAAAAAAAAGTTTCACATTTTCGGGTTGAATGTTTGTGGCGCTGGGCATCACCGCGTTGCCGCCATCGTCATCGTCGTCGTGAGCGTTCATTCGTCTTTTGCGGCGTGACATCAATTTGTCTAAATCACTGACATGTTCTAGAATTAACTAAAGAAACTCACAATTCTAATGAATTTTATAATATGGCTGTTATTCACTTAATTTTTTTGAAAAATGTTAACAAACATAATGTTATTTTTAAAATAATATTGATAATAATAATATTTCACATTTTTGTTAAGACATGGAAAGTTTTTAAGAAGTTTAAATGAAAAATTACGAAAGTTTCCACTGCCATCATCTTGAGCCCGCCGATACAAAATATGTTATGGTACCGCCATATTATTTAGAAATGAGAGTAATTTGATCCACTCTATTTAAATTCCATTCAAATATTTGAATTCTTGTAAGAGGAAACAGAAGGTTTGTGGTTTAAAAATTCAAACTCGTCAACTCCCACACCTTTGAAAATCAATGTCGGATGGGTTCTTTGAAGAGGAATCTATTTATTTTGGTTACTAACTTACTATGTTATGAATATCTTTCTATCTTATTATTTTAAGCATCAATTGTTTGATAGATAGTGATAGATAGAATTATTCTAACTAATGTTGCACACAATGTTCAATACCGTGAGTATACATTACTAATTGTTAAAATTATTTAATCTTTGTAGGGTAATCTCGAGCCCAATGCAACCTTTTAAATTTTTCCTCCCTCTCTTCTTCAACCACTTTTAATAGACCGAAATTAATCTTTAATATTCCATGGAAATCTTAAAACTCACCCACCTCAGAATGCCATGTGGAGCGATTCTATGGCCTCCCATCCTCTCTCCCGCTTAAAGACTTAAAAAGTCCCGAGATGAACTCTTTTTCTTGAAGTTTTTGAGTCCGCCCTTTAGATTTTGTCATGTTTTGTTATATGGGGCCCAATATATATTTTAATATATATTATTTTGGGTCCATTTTATGCGGGAATATTTTTAAGCAAAAGACGTATATATTTTTATATATACGAAAATATTAAAATTTTGAAAAGGGCATATTATATATATGTAGCTGCATTAGGAGACAAAGAAGAGAGGGAAATTTCTGTAACAAAAAGAAAAAGAAATTTTGACACAAGAAGATAAACATTTGGAAAAAACAGGCTATGACTCGGTGATTGTATGAAATTTTTTGAATTAACATAATATGTATTTTGTGTCTGTATTTTATTTGTGTTCTAATTGTGTCTTTCCCTTACTGGTTGCATTTGGCACTAAATTTTTCCAACAGTTTGGTATCAAAGTAAACAAAAAAGGCCATTATCTAATGGCTTTGAGTTTTTAAATTAATGGTTGATTGTAATGGCTTCCACCGGTGCAAGCCCGCAACTCTTAAACGACCCCCAATATTTGATGGGAAGAACTATGACATTTGGTGTATTAAAATGAAGACTTTTGTTTCTTCTCAAGAGATATGGGGACTAGTGGAAGGAGACTACATAGAGGTAGGCTTCATCTAATACATTGACAAAAGCTCAAGAATGCTTTAAAGTAAAATAGAATAAAATATGTAAATGCTTTCAGCTATATTTAGAATGCACTCACATTAATCATATCCCAAGATAGTAATAGCTACATACTCCATGAAATCTTTGGAAACCTTATAGAATGCTTATGAAGGAAGTGACAAGGTGAAGGTAGTAAGACTATAGATTCTCAAGAGAGAGTTTGAGACTCTTCTCATGAAATACTCAGAGTCTATAAATGACTTCTTTACAAGGACTATGACCATTGTCAATCAGATGAGGACAAATGGTGATGTGGTAGAAGAGAAAAAAATCATAGAGAAGGTATTGAGAATCCTTCCAGTTAGATTTGACCTAGTTTTGGTAGCCATAGAAGAGTCTAAGGACTTAAAAAAACTAGTTTTAATGAGCTAGTGGGTTCTATGCAAACCCATGAATATAGAATGTGTATATCAGTTAGCTCCTCTAATGAACAAGAATTCAATTCAAATAAAAATGTTAGAGGAAGGGGAGATGATCATACAATAGAGGAAGAGGAAGATTTAGCAACCAATAAGAAGGTGGAAGTCACAACCACTATCAAGAGCCACAGAAAGAGGAAGAGGTAGAGGAAGGAGTAACAATTGTTATATAGAGGTGGTTCTTCACAAATGTATGATAAATCAAATGTGCAATGTTATTATTGAAAACAAATTCAGCATTATGTCAATGAATGTAAAGACAAGAAAATGATTGGAGCAATCATAATCATAATGCAAGCTTCTTTAAATGAAAAAGAAGCTCAACTGACAAAAATGAAAAGGGTGTAAATTTGTTTCTAACTTGAAATGTAGCCGAGCAAGTAAACAAAAAAAAATGGTACTTGGATAGTGCTTGTAGTAATCATATGTGTGGAAAAATGGAAATGTTTAGTAATATAGATGAAGCAATTAGATCTTAAATGGATATTGGAACAAACTATATTGTTCCTATGATGGGTAAAGGCGTTGTATTCATTCTCACCATGCACAAAGATAAGAAGCATATTCAAAATGTTTTCTTTGTTAGGATTGAATTATAATCTTCTTAGTATGGGGAAGCTTGTCTAAAACCGATATAAGGTGTTATTTAAAAAAGGAGAATGCATGTTATATGATAAAGGTGAAAGCAATAAGATGATTGCAATAGTGTAAATGACACAAAATAGAATGTTTCCCTTGAGAATGCAAAGTGTAGGAGGTGCAACAATGTTCAATAAAATATTCATTGATCAATCCACACTCTGACATCTTAGGTATGGGCACTTGAGTTATGGTGGATTGCATGTTCTTTATAATAAGAAAATGGTTAAAGGATTGCCTCATATTAAACAACTGGATAAGGTTTGTGAGGCATGCATATTGGGGAAGAAACATAGAAATTATTTTCCCTTAGGTAAATCTTGGAGAGCAAGCTCACCTCTTGAGCTAATACATTTAGACTTATGTGGTCCCATGAAAACTCCCTCCTTGTATATAAGTGTATATTTCATTACCTTTATAGATGAATTCGGATGAAGATAATGGATTTGTTTCTTGAAAAATAAATAGGAAACATTTGAGGGATTCAAATAGTTCAAGGCCATGGTTGAGAATCATAGTGGTCATTATATAAAGACATTGAGAATAGATAGAGGGGAGAGTATATATCAAATGAGTTTTTAAACTTATATAAGGAGCACAAGATCAAGAAACAATTCACAACAAGGTAAACACCTTAGCAAAATGGTGTAGAAGAAAAGAAGAACAAAACTATTGAATAAATGACATGAAGTATATTGAAAGCAAGAGGATTTCCCAATGAATTTCGGGCGAAGTAGTTGCGTAATAGGAATACATCTACTAAATACATGTCCTACAAAGAGTGTGAGGAAAACAATACCTCAAGAGGAAGGGAGTGGAAGAAAATGAAGTGTAGATCACTCAAGAGGTTTTGGATGTGTGGCATATGCATATGTGCCAAAAATAAAATAACAAAATGGGGTAACATTGGAGAAAAGTGCATTTTCATTGGATATAGTAAGAAATACGAAGTTTACAGATTGTATAATCCAGCTACTAAGGAGTTACTAATTAGCTAGGATGTTCAGTTCATTAAGGAAGTATCTTGGGATGATGTACAAATATTTGAGCAGCTTTAAAAAAATATAAATGCACCTATCATTGTGCTTGAAACAGTAGAAGGAAGAGAAAACAATGTACCAAGTTGGACACCCATTTCACAAAGGGGTGAATCGAAATGGAAGCACCAACAAAGCATGGAAGGACCAACTAAAGAAGGAAATTCATCATCATCTAACTCATTGCAACAAAAAGAAAGAATAAGGAATGTTCAAGAGATCTATGATCAGTTAAGGTATGAATAAAATTAAGATGAAATAATTAATTTTACTTTATTTTCATTAGTTGATCCAATTTATTATGAAGAAGCAATTAAAGAAAATAAATGGTGTGAATCAATGTATGAATAAATGCATGCAATAGAAAATAATCAGTCATGGGAGGTAGGATATCTTTCTAAATAAAATCATGTCATTGAGGTCAAGTGGGTTTATAGAATCAAGACTACTCTGAAGAAAAAATTGAAAGACATAAGGAAATATTAGTTGTCAAAGGCTATAAATAAAATCTTGGATGTGATTATAATGATACATTTTCTCCAGTAGCAAGGTTAGAGACTGTAAGATTAATTATTTCCATATCTTCTCATAATAAATGGAATGTCTATCAAATAGATGTCAAATGAGATTTTCTTAATGGAGTATTATAAGAACAAGTGTACGTATGACCACCACTTGGTTATGAAATCCTAAGGCATGAAATGAAATTATACAAGTTGAAACGAGCTTTTTATGGCTTGAAACAAGAACCAAGAGCTTGGTATAATAGGATAGATTTCTATCTTATTAGTATTGGCTTTAAAAAAGCAACAATGAGCCCACACTTTGTATCGGTCTGCAAACAACGGTGAGATTTTAAATATTTTTTTATATGTAGATGATCATATTTTTACTAGAAATGCAAGCAAAGGAATTTGCGATGACTGATTTGGGATTATTGAAGTAGTTTCTTGGCATTAAAGTTAAACAAGTGGACAAGGGAATTTTTAGATGTCAAAAACATTATGAAAAATATTTTTGGAAAGATTCGAGAATGTTTGAGAGCAAACCAACATCTACACCAACCTGGATTAAGTCTAAAGATGACAAAATAATATTGTAGCAACAATGTGGATGCTACTAGATACAAAAGTATGGTAGGAATCTTAATTTATTTAACTTCAACAAGACTATACATTATCTATGCAGTTAGTTTAATTTCCAAATTTATGGAGACAACGAAAGAGTCTCATTGGAAAGAAGTAAAGCACATTTTGAGGTAAGTGAATGGAAAAAGAAATTATGGAATTTTATATGCTATTGATAATGATTTTCAATTAGTTGGATCCACATATAGTGATTGGGCAGGTAGCCTTGATGATAGAAATAACACATTTGGATGTGTTTAATGTTGGATCAGGATCCATTTTATGGGATTCAAAGAAACAATCAGTAGTTTCTTTGTCTACTACAAAAGTAGAATATATTATAGGAAACTCAACCCCTTTTTAGATGATTTGGTTAAAAATAATCCTCTCATATTTTCATTAAAAGAAATAAGGATGTTCTTTTATTTTTGTGATAATATCTCATTGATTGAATTATCTAATAATCCAATTTTTCATGGAAGAAGCAAGCATATTACAATCAGGTATCACTTCATTCACATGAATTGGTTGAGAAAGGAGAAATTGAGCTAAAATTTTATATGTCGAGTAGTAGCTAAGTGACATCTTTAGCAAATTGTTGTCAAAGGAAAATTTTGAGCATTTGAGAGGAAATCTTGGTGTCATAGATGGAAAACCTTTTTCCAAAGATTAATTTTGGTTGGGCTCGAGATTAAGGGGAGTTTCATAATTATTTAATGATACAAGGTAATTTCGAGCCCAATGTAGCCTTTTAAATTTTTCCTCCTACTTTGCAGACCGACTAACATTAAGTTTTATTTTTCTATTGAAATTTTATAACTCGCTGACTTTCAACTTCCATGTGGAGCCATTCCATTGCCTCCCATCCTCTCTCCTCCTAGTAGACGTCAAACTCACAGATTAACTCTTTTACATGGTTTTCAGTTTCATCCTTTATAGTTGGTCCTTGTTTTTATATATATATATTGGGCCCCATATAAAAACAAGGACAAAATATAAAGGGTGGAACCGAAAAAAATAATGCAAAAGAGTTAATCCTACGAGTCTGATGTCTGCTGGGAGGAGAAAGGATGAGAGGCAATGGAATGGATCCACATGAAAGTTGGAATTGGGAAGTTTTAAAATTTCAACAAAAAAAATAAAATTTATTTATATATATATATATATATATTGGATAAGGTTGAAAAGATTTTTAGTTTTAGGTGACCAAACAACCTCATATACAGTCGGAGAAAATATGTAGTGCTAAAGCACAAAAGAGAAAGCCTCTACCAGCAGTGGGAGACACCATGAAAAAAACATTAACATTAAGAGGCGTACTTAAAGTCCCTATAAACGTGACTCAATAAAGCATGGTCATATTTTACATTAAAAATATATTCGAAAGGACATTATGCAATCCTCATAATTGGGTGAGGAATTCAAAAGGATAGCATTTGGTCTACCCGCATCCACCCCGAGGTAGACCACAATTTTTCCATTGATAAAAAAGTTCCATTTTTAATCCTCCGAACAACACTCTATGGATCCATCAACTTCATCCACCTACGCGGGGTTTTACGAGGTGGTGAAACTATTCCCAATAGTAATGTTGTCTAAGGATTTAAATTTGAAATTACTCTCCCACCGGCATCCTCCGGTCCCTCTGACATATTTGAATGGTAACTCAATGACCATTTCCCAGAATCCACCTACATTTTCATTCCTGAAATGTCACCAAACAACTGCGATGGTTTGTGGGCTTTAACAATATTATTTTCCTTCCGAGAACTGTTGGGCTAAAATCTGCAATACCAACGCATCCACTAATCCCAACCTCCTTCCTGGGAACCTCCACCATAAATTCATTTGTCTCATTTCCCTCGGTCGCAACACCTTCTTTCTCAGAAACATCATTGTACTAAGGAATAACGATCAAATGTTCATCGGAGTCCTCATCCCCATATTGATTCTATAAATTTCCCTAACAACATTTACCACTCTTGTAGCTCACCTTTCTAAAATTTTCACATATTCTGGCCAACCTGTCAACGGAAATATATTTCCCGCATTTATCATAAGTTGAATCCGAAAAACAGATTGCACCTTGTAGCCAAAAGTAATATTGATACAAAGTTGAGAAACAATCGTTTTGGACAGGGCTTTTCTAATAAGATCAATGGCCAACAACACTCCCATAGATCATGTTATCCTCAAGAAGGACTCTGGATCCCATAACTCTAAGGGGAGAACAGGGAATTGACTCCAAACCAAAAGCTACTAAAAGGTGAAATATGATGCCATCCCAACTCTCCAGTAGTAAAGGATGAGAGCAACTGTAAAAAAACCATGACGCTCCATCAAACAATTTTTGTAGATTAGTCTCATTTTGAAAGAAAAACATGAAACCCTCAACCAAGAGAGCTCTCACCTCCATCTTGCAAGACAATTTTATCCTGAATCAATCACTCACAAGATCAATATTTGGATTTAAACCTTGAAAACTCTCTACCGTTGAGCATTTAAATCTTTCATTAGCTTGATTGGTGATAGTCTCTCATATTTCAAGGTTAGGGCCATCATGTTCCCAAGATGGCAGGATATATCTTAATATATGTTGCAATATATATTATTTCAAGTCCATTTTTGGGGGCATATTTTTGCAGCAAATGAAGTAAATATTTTTATATATACTGCAATATTAAATGTTTTAAAAATGATATTATATATATATACATATATATATGTAGCATAATGAGAAAAATAAGAGAGAGAAATTTTGTAAGAAAAAGAAACAGAGATTTGGACACAGGAAGAGAAACATTTGAAAAAATAGAGCTACAACTCGTAATTATATGAATTTTCTTTTAATTAATATAATATATAGTTTTGTGTTTTTGAATTGTTTTCTAGTTGTGTCTTTCCCTTACTAGTTGCATTTGACACTAATTTTTTCCGTCACTAATGTCTCCATATGACAGCTTGTCTAAAATCATTATATAATATGAAAAATCAAGCGAAACATATGAGAAATTAATTATATTATGTTAAATTGATATTTCATGACCTACTCATATTTTTCCTCTAGGATGTCAGAAACTCCATGTCAACCCATAATTATATTGGGTGATTTTTGATTACTCTGTTGAAGACAATCAGTATGCAATCTTTTCTCTTAGCCACCCTATTATATGAGTATATTCTGAAACAGTTCACCGATATCTTATCTTTATATTTTTTCTACTTTACAACTTGCTTGTAGTAAAATTAGTGTGTTTGTTAGACCCCAAGAGTTTGGAATAATTCTTAAATAATTCCCAAATGAGTTTTTAAAAATAGATTCTTTAAAAGTAGCTAGAGATAATTGCATTATTTGGAAAATACATATTTATATAATGGTAGGGTGAAAAATCCAAAAAAATTGATATTTGTTCAATATTTTCTAAAGAATTTTAAAATAAAATAAAAATCATAACAATTTAGCAAGAGTTCGATTAGAAAATAATAGGGATTTATCCGGAAATAATGAAAAACTATTGCTTTTAACTAGTATTCCATTAGATTGTGACACTTAAGAGATTATTGCAGAGTTTGGTACACATATTAGGATAAGATAGAAATAAACTATAGATAAGAATGAGTTTATATACAGAAATATATTTTTGTATTGTAGATAAGGGTAAAAATTTGGGTTTTAAACAAACCAAAAACCATGTACAATCGAAAGATAAGTGTCATAGCACCACAAGACATACAATGAAATGAGGTCACTAGACCAAAGTAGAGATGCCACATAGATGAAATGCTGAGAAGGAACAAAAGAGGGAAAAAATATTCAGGAGACTAATAAAAAAAACTTGACCTTCCTCAAGAGCCATTGTAAACCTCAAACGTGCTATCATAGCCAGGAACAATGGGTGACTTACCGAAGAATTTCTCAACCATGGGATCTTAAACTCATTTTTATAGGAATACTATAAATATTCCTCTTCTTTTTTCTATTCTTGATTGTCCATCCATCACACCTATTGGGATCCAAATTTTCATCAGGATGGATTGAAATTTGTATTTAAAATATTTCATTTTTCGCAACAATACATTCTTTCATCATAATTCCGCCACCGCATTCGGCTTTGAAGGTAACACTGATACCTGAGTGATATGACAAGAAGAATAAAAAGTCTCATCTGGTAGATGAGTATTTCCAATATCGTTATATAACTCCTCCGATTAACAAACATAACATCCTCCTAAACATCCTCTATGAATCTTCGATGAAGTATTTGAAACATTTCCAACAACCAACGAACTAGGTGAATCTTCAAAGAGATGTAGGAGTGAAGAGGTGATAGTGTTGGTCAAAGACAACCGAAATGAAATTTCAAGCCTTGGCTGGAGAAATAATTTTCAGAATAGAACATCATCTCCCCAAAATAAACTGAAGGAGTGGTTTTAGGAGCATTAAGCATTTTTGGTTCTGCGGTCTTGAGAAGGGGATGCGGTGCAATATTAAAAATATTGCTTCTTGAAAGGTTGGGTCTAAACCGTAACTTTCACATTCCTTCCCACATTTTTTGTCCCTAGAAAATACGGGAAAATCCCGAAACATAGTTGACCCCACCCTTGGCTAGGAAAGTAACCCTGAAGCACCATTACACAAAGAAACATCCCTACCAAAGTGAGACTATAAAAAATATACGGGCTGACTTAGTCCACCATTGCCAACATCTTCCCTTGGTGCCTTGGAAGAAATAAATGATGATTTATTTGATTCGGATATGGAATTTTTTTATATGTTGTGGTTACAGGGATTTAGCGTAGACATATTCTTTGGGATGCACTGTTAAGGCACGTGGATTTTTTCCCAAGTTCCTGATTTGAGAGGGGATGCATGGGATAAAATCATAATTTAATTTAATTTTCATTTTACTTTTCCTTTGGCTTCTTTGGGTAGAATTTTATGCTAGGAATGTAGCCTGCTATGACTGCAAGATTCAAAAATATGGGAATGTTAAAGAAAAGAACAAAAATTGGTTTCATGGAATGCCAAGATTGTTGGATTTGCACAAAATGGCTTTTGAAATGGGAGTAGGAGGCAGCATATGGACAACTACCAAAGCACACTTGGAAGTGGTTATCGATTTGAATCATAGTCAAAATTTATAGATTAGATTATGTAAGGTCGATTCAAGTATGATACGGGTAATATGTTGGTGAAAATTTACTTTGAACATGGTGGAGAAATGTTCTTCCTCGTTGTAGTAGCACCATACTCTTCCCCTAGGACTGGGCGTTGTCTCCACAGGGATTATTCGGGTATGGATCACTCTTACTCTCGCTTCAAACTAAACATTTCATCATTTATTTTTTTTAGTGTTGGATTTCTGTAAGTTATATATATTAAGAAATAATGCAAATTGGAATGAATTGATATGGATTTTACCTTTCCCAAAAATTTTTGCTTCAATTTTTTTTTTTAAATAAATAAATTAGGCCTTTGGAACAATGTGCATGGAGTACCATGTCAAATGGTTAATGGGAACCAAAACCTAAAACAAGTTCCATCTCAACCCAAGACACCATGAATTTTCTTAACTCGAGCAGACTAACTCAATTAGATGCCTTAACAAGGTGAGATTCGATACCCTTTTAACACTTCAGTCACTTTTGGTGACATTCCCACTTTATGAAATTGTGATCGGTTTTCACTTACAAATGTCGTATCGATTTGGTGTAACTGGAAAAAACCTTCACCTACCTCTAGTACTCCTTTCTAAGAATTGAAACCAACGTTCAATTACACAAAAATAATTTGGTAACCTAGAGATTTAAGTGGATGTTGAAGCCCACCGGTTGTCGTATAAGAGAAGTGTTTAATGTGTTTACAAAAATTTCTCTCGAATTCACCTTCATAAATTGAGCCCTTTATAACTTAATCAAATTCCTTCAAATCCAGTGAGTTATTTTTCTTATAGGGGTGTAGGTATGAATCGATGAAATTTATGTTTGAATGTAAAACAAGTTGTTTTGGAAACCATACTCTAAGCACTTTAGTTGATTTGGTCAGTTTTCACACACTCGCTAATTAAGCTATAAAATCATTCTGAGGATCCCATTGGTTCCTGTAAATTAATTATGAACCCTTTTTAGGGCATTATAGTGTGTGTAGCATATTATTTAATCAATTACTTTGTATAAATGGATTTTGCATTTTATAGTGTTCTCTCTTTCCTCCCTCTCTCTCTTAAAATAAATATGAAATTGTGGTTTGTCCTTGAAAAATGAATGGTTTAAAAATGTAGATGGGTTTTCAATAAAATAAAAATGTCTATGAATTGTGAAATTGTCATAATATTGTTAATAAAAAGGAAAATGTTTTACCATTTCTCTATCTCTCCCTTACTCTCTCTCTCTCTCTCTCTTAACAAAAATGTGTAAATGAATGTGTGAGGAAATTATCTCTCCTCTCTCCTATCTCTACCTATCTCTACGTACTTTGTTCGAAATTAATTGAAATGATGAATGTCTTGTTTTTCCTTGAGCGTAAGGGTTTTCCATACTCAATCCTAGGGTGACACAACTTTGGTTGCAAATACACGAACAAAAAGGAGTAGTAAAAACTCGACTATTGTGTTTGTTATTAGGTTTTTATTTGAAGGAAATGTAATTTTTTAGAATATTTCAATGATATTTTTATGAATAGAATGTATTATTTTAATTATTTCCATGATGAAAATGATAGTGTTGTGTATTGGGAAAATGTACTATTTTGTACATAATTGTACTTTTACCTATTTAATGAATGTTAATCTTAGTTGTAATTATAAATTATGTTAAAAAAATTGAGTTGATGGTATTATGTACTTTGAAAAATATGTCAAATATTCCTTCTTTTAGTGTCAAAATAAATATAGGAGGATGAAACTAGAACCTTTTCATTTAAAATGTTTATTGTAGCTGAAAATTTTTGATATGATTGTGTTAGTAAAATTGTTAGCAAGTAATTTAAAATAAATTTTTTTACCTATCTACTAGTGTTGCAATGACCTAGGAAATCACTTAATCTTCAAATAAAAATATCAACTTACATTGTGTGTGTTTTTCATATTGAGCGGAAAGTGACCAAACAAACATATAACTCAAAATATTTACCTTTGTTGAATGTAATGACCCTCTCTAGTAAGCTCCAAGTTAGGCTAGCTCCAAACATCTTTTGTAGTCTTAGAGACATAGAGGTATTGTATGTGTTTGTGTATTCCTCCCTAGAAACCTAGTTGAGAGTATTCACATAGGTATGAAAGTGTGTAAGATTCCTTAGTATGAGGCATAACATCATTTTAATGGCATACAAGATGACATGTTGAGCTTGAAATATCATGGTTGTTTTTAGAGACTAAATAATGTTAGAATTGGAATGTAATGAACAGTGGGTGGGACCACAAAGATAGTTAGGTTGTGCATTATTTCACTATTAAGTTTTTAATTATAAATGAAAATTTGTATCATGCCTTCATTTGGGAATGCACCCTTATGATGACAATCTAATCATTTCAAGGGTCATTGAGATTGATTGTAACATATTAAATATTTCTTATGAGGTGAAGTGGATGTGATTTGATCCACACGAGAATAAGTGAATAAGAAAACATAGTTTCCCATTTAAGAATCAAACCTAAAAGGTGAATATGATAGGATATTTGAAATTAACTATTGGGTGATATATTTTTATTGGAAGTCAAATAAACGAACCAAATCTAATAGAACCCTTTATAAGATAAATGTTAAATGAAAGTGAGAAAATGTATTCTTGGAATACCTTCAGTGGCACAAATGCCTTGCAAGACATGGACATTTTATTTCTCTAATTTTATCTTGTGGTAAGGTGTAGAAACCCTCGAGCACTAATAAATGCAAAGTATCGAGTGATCTCTCTTGATGTTATTGGACAAAGGGGATATGATGTACGATTATCAATGATTGTAAATATAGCTTTAGAAGGTTGTTGAAAGCATAAAATGTTATAGATTTTGCATTTTAACCCCTCTTTTCCCTCTTAAATAATTATGTCTCTTAATATGTAGTAGTGGATTACCTTGTGATCTCATATGGTGTAGTTTATCCACCATCTCTAAATTCTTTATAAGTTAGGAGATCGTAAAGCTTGTCTTAAGGTTTTTGTGAGGGAAGCACTAATGCTTATTCCCAAAATGATTGAAATTGTTCCTTGGAAGGAATTTGATAAGAATATACTTCTTGGGTTTCCTTGTTATATGTGTTTAATTCTTGATGGTCTAAGATTGGTGAAATAAGTAGATAGGCGCAATGTCTAAAATCATTGTAGTCATGAATCCATAAGTGTAAATTATGTATCATTTAACTTTTAGTTGTTCAAAAATATCAATAGTGAGACCAAAGTATATTCTTAGTGTAAATAGTACATGAGTTAATGAGATTTTGGGTTAGGAATAATGTCATGATTGAAGTCCGTATAAATCAACTAGACATTTTCATGTTGTTAAAAATAAATAAGAATTGCTCATGGTTAGATCAAAATTTTGAGAAAACAAAAATATATATAAACCTAAATATAATTTCTTGATGTAAAAAGGTTGAATGGATTCAAACAAGTTATTGAATGATAACAACTATAATAGGAAAATAATGATACCGTGATGGAAGAATGTTTATGGAAAGAGGTATCTTTGATCTAAATCTCCCTTAAATCCTAATATTTCTTCCTTGACATCATGTTAGATTTACTTGTGTAATAAGTGTAAAATTTAAACATCAAATATATGTCTCGAAAAGCAGAGCCTTAACATCTTGTTAGTTCCTTTTATAACGAGGATACAATTTAACGTAAATTACACATATTTTGAGAAACAAACCTTTAATGTAAGAATGAATATTAGGAGGCATGTAGGTGTATAAAATGAATTTATTTAACAAATGACCTATGGATAACTAATGGAATTGGAGAAAGGAATCAACCACACATTCTCTATTAAAGACTAATGCTCTGCAAAATAAAGTAATTGAAGTTTGAAAAATAGGAAATTGTAAACCTTATGTGTTTAATTATCTAGAAAACTATTAAGTAATAAAATGAAAACCTCAATGCAATGAATATGTAAAACATGAAAAGGCCATGTCGTGGAGTATTCCTTTCCTCTATTTCTTATTGTAAGTAGGTCATTGTCTTGGTTTACGTCATTTCAGTAAGACATTTATGTCTACCCTATTTATCCTACCGTATGAGTGGGTTCATGTTTATGTAAGTGTGTTATGTGATGTTAAGTATATATATTAGATCCAATGTGGTGTCATGTAATGAGAATTCAAAAAAAAAATATTCTAGTACTTTTAGTGTTGAATTTGTGTCTCAAAATTATGTGCATTACATATGGTATAAGAGAGGAGGTTCATGCTATTGAACCTCTAGGATAGATTGGAGTTGTGATGATCTTGCATGGTTGTGGCAGAGACGGGAAGAGTAATATTACATATGTTTTGATGTAAATAATGTTGTAATTGTGATATTATGAACACACATGTTGTGCATGTCACTTAGTGCGTATTTGTTATCATGTTGATGTGCTTATGATGAGAGTATTCACTCTATTTTTCATGGATTAAATGAGGATTTCATGTGTGATGTAATTCCTTGTTGTCCATAAAAATAATCTAATTGTGGAATACAAAGTGTTGGAGTGTTTTTTTATTATGTGATGTGAAGGTGCGTTGATGTGTTGCATAAAAAATATGGCGTAGAGTGAATTTGATTGTATCCTCGATATCACAAACATGTTGTGATGAATCGTGTGTGTCACCATGTTGTAATTGCAAGTAACAATATGTTGTAATGTTAGACACTCTGTTCATTATATGTATAATTTGTGTACTATGTGATGGTTAATTTCATGAGTTAGGGAATATGGTGATCTTATGACCACTATTGTATAGTACTTGCACTTTGGGTGCATTATGTGGAAACGTGATTCATTATAACCCATGATAGTAATGATTGTTCTATACCTTGTATATATGCCATGTGTAAGACATTGTGGTTCTTGTGTGTGAATCACAATCATGTTAGTGATGTAGTTATGTGTTATGTTGTGAACCTTACACTAACCAACCCTAAGGGAAGAAATTGGTAGAAAGTGTATGTTGGAGAAAGGAAATGAGTATCGTTGACCAGTCACTCAAGGTAAGTATGAGATAGGAGGTGGAGTCTTACACAAACTAAAAATTCACCTCTATTTTTTTGGTATGTATGGTAGATTGCCCAAAAGAAACCATATATATTTTGTTTCGTGGACACCTTAGGATCAGTAGATGGCAACTGTACTATTTTCAATCTCCTATATTATTTTCTTATAGATGACCTATGTGTACCTTTCCATTGGTGTATGTTTACCTATCACTCGAGATAAGTACAATATTAGGAGTGGAATCTTATATAGATTGAAAACCCAATTCTTTTCATTTGGTATGCATAGCCACCATGTTTATTATCTTTCTCAAATACCTTATACTAAGTGAATGGAAACCTATACACCCCCTTCCCAAACTATGTTGAGACTATGTTGATCCTTGTGGGAATATGGAGAGATTATTCAGAAGAGATTATAACAATTATATTATTTGACATGTTATTATTTGAGTTGAGGCTTGATATCTGAGTGCCAACAACTCGATGAGTGCCCATTTGGTGACCGTATAAGGAAACATAGTTATTGTGATGTGTTATTTATCTATACATATGTTATTCATAAAATTTTCATTATCTCTTTTCTTTTTAATCAACAGTTTTCTCGATTGACACCTTCTTATATTTTGGGCAATTTATTTTGTTGTTTCTATAACATGCAGATTTTTTCACTAACTATGGATAATTGGCCATTTTTATTTCTTAGTTTTAAATTTAATTTTGAAGTTTAATTTTTTTAATATATAGCCTAGCCCAAGGCTTTGGATTTATTTGCCACTTGGCATTTGAAACTGATTGTTATGTTGGTTCTAATGTCATAATGTGTTGGAATAGGGTTATGAGATTCACCATGGAGTGGTTGAACCCACTTCATTATATGGGGTACAACCTAAGGGGTTCATAGCATAGTGTAGTTTTTGAACTACATGTCACTACACCACTTTGGTGGGGGTGATGTGGCTCTATGTGCCCACCGCTATAGGGTGACCCGACGTCATTGTATGGAGAAAGGAGATGGGGATCTATGGTTGAGTGACCCAATATTCTTGATGGGTCTCTATAGTTGAGCGGCCCAATATTCTTTATGGGGATATATGGTTGAGTGATCCGAAATCTTGATGGTGCTCCATGGTTTAGTGATCTAATATGGAGAAATAAGGAGATGGGGTTATATGGTTGAGTGACCCAACTTGGTTTTGGTAGTATGATTATTCTTTCTAAGAGGTATATGGAGTTACTTTGCAATCCTTGGGAGGTATTTGGAGTTGTTTTGTGATGCTTTGGGAGATATATGGATTTGTTTTGTGATGTGTGGATTTGGTATTATGAGTTTTGTAAACTCTTGTGATTCTTCTTAGACATTGTTATGATTGAGGTTAGACTCTCCTCTTAAATTACTATGTACTATTGGTTATTGACTTGGCACTGTGTTAGTATAGTCATGGTATTTGGGTCATGTGATACCAGTTGTATATGTATCAGTGTGATGATTCATTTTTTGTTAGTCACATGTGTATGTTGAATTTATGCCTATGACATAATTGTTAGAAATTTTTCATTATGTGGACTACTTGTTAGTATTTCAATGGTGGAATTAGAGGTCTTGTGATGTGATACATTCGTGAAAGTATGTAGCAAGATGTATCTTGAGTCATTTGTGATGTGTTGAGTTTTGTGTGACATCTTGAGGCCAATTACTGTTGGGCACCCATGAACAAAAGAAAATTGAAATTTTAAACAATGAATACTAAGAGTTTGAGATTAAGAAATGTGGTAAAGGAAATAAACAAATTAAGTAATAAATTAAAATATAACTAACTACCAATCTTCACATAACATTTAAATTTATGATATTTCTAAAATTAATCTTCCCCGATGTGGTCACACTTTGTAAATATAAGTTGTTTGGTTAAATGACATATGTCATTATTGACTCTCTTGCCTACATATCCTTCTAGCTTTGCTATTGTGTCACATCAAGGAAAATGCTCTTATAAGGGGAGGGAGATGTAAGGCCTCCTTGATTTCAAACATCAAGCCACCTATTTTTGGGATGATAGGTGGAAGGGCCATTAAGTTTTCACTTCCTTGCATATTAATACAAGCACTTTAATTAAGGTCAAGAAGCATCAACATCGAGGAACCAAGGTTAACGTTTGGATTTTAGCAGTGATTGGATAGTTGCAGCAAGAGTAGAGTTATGTCCTCTCATAATTCAATAAACAAACAACTATAGGGAAAATTTTGTTAAACGGGGTTCTCACGAAGATTTTTCCTAAGATTATTCTCATCATGGCTGAATTGAACCGTGTAATTGGAGGATAATATGGAACCTAAATGAGTATTCCTTTAACTTTACAAAAACTAATCGACACGGGTCTTTATCTCAGAGGAAGTAGGTTGTTTCATCTCTTAGAGAAAAGAAAACTACTACATGTCATTATTTTTGTAATGACCCAAAAATTCACACACGAACAACACAGTAAAAGACAGGATATATATATTTTTTTGACTTGCTTCGACACATAACACGACACAACATGTCGTCACAAAGTTACAACCAACTCTGGGAACCACTTGTTATGGGGATGACCACAAGGTCAGCATGGAAACGTTCACACCCAAAAGGATAATACACTTTTCTTTTGATAGAACAACATAGAAGTCCAACCACATGACACTCTCACAACTAGGGCAAACCACAGTAAGAATTGATTGAAGGTTATTTATTTTGATAAAACACCCTTTAACTCATGACTTATGTTTTCAGAAAGATTCAATATATGATTCACACAAATTCATCTTACCAACTGAGTTATTTTCTTATACACTGTAGAGTAGTTCACTTAAAGTCTTCTCCTACTTGCTAAATCTTATTATCTTCCAAAACTAACCATTATTTTCCTTAAGCTTTTTAAGAGTTCACCAAAAGGGGTAGTGTTCACTAGTTTAGCTAGGGATATCAAATTTTAAAATTTTACTTTACAAGGATAGTTTCACCTTTGATCATTTCAGGAGTCTCTTGTTCTCAAGTAAGTCATCTCTACATTAATTTATCTGAATATATATATATTTTAGTTAACTTCTATAAGGGTTAACCACTCCATTTAATTTTACTTATATCACATCATTACAAGGTGTCAGAGAGTTTTGACTTAACACTTTATTCTCAAAAACAAGGTTTTACAATACTTATGCCAATGTAATGATTGAATATCATTTCTCACCAAGGTAAGTTACTAGTCTAACAACAAAAGGGAAAGAACACTTCACCACGTAGTTTTTCCGAACATACCAAGACAAGAGATCTTCTAAACTCCTTGCAAGCAAAGTTACAAAATTTACAACGCATTGAACTTTCTACAAAGAACTTCATAATTTGAACTGATGAAACTTTTACACTCTTTTCCTTTAATCTACTCACATAATCCATCTGCACAAATATTTACTAGAGTCAGTTCGCTAGAACTGAGCATGATAAGATATAAACCTCACCTAATAATTTATGCCATCTAGCATTTAAATAAATGAAAGTTCGCAACACTCCTCATCAAATAAATTTCTAACATACATTTAAAACTTAATCGTACATCTCATGATAATACATTTCATACTCATTAATGTTCACTTCCTTAAGATCTGCTTACATAAGAACACAATTCCAAGAGACTAGATATATAACCTTAACCATGCAATCAATCATACTTAAATTACAGTAATACTAATAACGCTCACCTAATACCCTCGACCTACTTCACATATATAAGTATCCAACAATATTATCTTTCAATTAAAAAAAAAAGCACCAACGACATTAAGTTTATATAATAAATACTAGTATCAATCTTATATTATTCATCGATATTACCCAAGTATCAAACCTTCATAGATAATCAATGATATGTAAGTATAATTTAGATATTTATCTCACAATTTTAAGAATATACTTATGTTAACAAAGATTCCATCAATCCACAAGTTCGTATATTATTAGGTATCCTTTTGGTTGCTTATTCCATGCCTTTATATGTTTCTATTAGTATAAGGGTCCAACTCATTGGAATGATCTACGATCAACAATATTGTCATATTTTGCTAATATGTCAAAGATACATTTGACTAACTAAGATAAGTAAGCGCGGTCCAAGCCACTATAATTACAAGTATCAACATTATCTCAACTCCCAATTGAGATGCAAGTATCAATTTTTAGCTAACATAATAATCATCGTAAATGCCAGAAAATATTCCACTCGTTAACCAAGTATTGAAATAACATATTTATCCTTACTGGTTACCTGATAACATAATATACCCTGTTATATAATTCAACCTCCACTTGCATACCCCAATTTATGGGTATTAATTATTGTTCTATAAAATGAAGTTAAATAATTTCAGGTGGACTTATATCCTTACTGTCATACATGGTATGCACAGTCCCATTATGGTAGCTGTCACCTTTACTTAAGGCTATGCATGACTCCATTTTAGGGTAGTTATCTTAACTTCCCTATTCATCTGTTTTCCTACCAAAAAGTCTTTCGACAAGCTTCAAGGTCAAAGTATAAGATATATTTATAATTTCATATTTCAAGCATTGCCTGAATTCATATGCATGAGGACATCACATATCAATCAAACTTGAAGAATGTCGACATTCATGAGAGTTTGATATATCCAATATTACTTTAACCCGATTCAAAGTTCCTAGTAGTGCCACAAAATTAAGCCATGGAATTATCCACACGGGATAATGACTTGCGTGTTTAACATATGCGTAAAGGTCATAGAAAACCCATTAACGCATGCTTCAAGAGGGTTCTAATCTAATAATAGTAGAGGGCCTGGTGAGGGGTTTTCAATAATCCCCAAGGTAAATGATAATCGAATGACTCAGATGGAGCTATCTAGAAAGACCAATAAAACTAGTATGACTCTTCCCAAATAGAAGGCCCCAATCCTAATGGGAGTTTATATTATTATAAGTCCACAAGTTAAATCCAAATACAGTCATATCGGAAATTCCCTTTTTCAAGCCATGTTCTACATAATATAAACAATACAAGAAAAATTATAAACCTCATTCACGCTCCATAATATTTTCTACAGAAACCATCATTCAAAGGAAGAACCAAGGAAAAAAGATAAACCAACATTATAAGATCGGTAGGCAAGTATCGATGTAGAGATTTCTTCTACTCAAATAGTAAATAAGATAAATTGTAAAGGAGGGAGAGGTCGAGTTCATGCAATTATGATTAAAAGTCATTCGAAAACCCATTTCTTTTTTGGGCATCTCTTTCAAGAAAGAGTCAATATATGTAAAAGCATGTTATAAAATATCTAGGGTCCAAATGCTACTTGTTTAGTAAAACAAAAAACACATCAACATTCCAAAAGAAACCCACATCTATCTAAAGAATCGAACAAAATTGGAAAGGTCAATTTATCCAAATGCTAAAGGAAATAAATCACTAAGAGAGAGGGTTAGTCTTATCATGCCTATTTGGGGCTTCCTCAAGGTAGCCACGTCAAACCAAGGCTCCAGCAGCTACAACACATTCCAAAAACATTTATTTTCCTCAGCACGTAGATCTCTCATGCAAGCTTCATGGCAGCGCCTGGTACAGTCAGGGAGAGGGCGGCCACCATGTCTAGATCTTACAAGTGCTTAGAATAATTTTTTTTTTTAAGAAACTGGAAATAAAATCTGGTCCCTTATTTATCATCACTGACGGACTGCACATGCAGTGCACCTTGTTATAGTGCCAGACTATGTCTGCAGATTGCTTCACATGGCATTACCAATAATCTCTACAAGAACATTTTCCTTTTTTTTAAAGTGATGAAACCGCTTTGCATCTCTCACAACAATTTACATTTGCAACAATCTTGGACAAAACCTGGTGTAGTGTGGCAATCAACACATACATTAAGGTTCTTGACAACTCTAAGAGTTGTCCCACGGGGAAGGCTTAACAATCCAAATGCAATTGCCATCTTCTCACTATGGTGGTAGAGGAATACTTTTACTTTCCGTTCACTCAAGACAAGTTCTGAATCTGAAAAATATCTTGCTACCTTCATCTCCCAAGACATTTTATCCAACATTGCATAGATCTCTTGTGCCTGTGGGTGTGATCTGTCACCTACATAAAAAGCGTGCACCATTTTATTGCCTTTAATCCAACTACATCCAAGTTTCTTTTTAATTCCTCTATCCTTCATCGATCTCCTAATAAGTTCATAATTGCAAAGCAAATTGTGCTTCATGAATATTCTGATATGAAACAGATCCATGCCTATGAGATTCTCTTCCATGAGTTACATCATAAAACAAGTAAGGTCTCAATAGAGAATATTTGCAATAAAATTCACAGTCTCCTGGTAACACTCTCACTGTCACATAGTTGATTTTGATAAAATATCTTGAAGGAGAATCTCGAATTTGAGGATGCATTCGACACTGAACAGATAACAACATAGTTGGACAACCTGCTTGTTGGAAGCGCTCAAAAAGGCTTCTGCCATACTGCAACATGCCCGCCACCTACCTAATCAGCATTGCGCAGGCATTCTTTGAGGCTCTCCCGACAGAACACACCTCGCAGCACCCAATGAAAGTGGAGGTAACACGCCTACTTCATTAGCTTGAAGCTTCATCTATAACCACCATATCAAACCCAACTGGCGAGGGCAGGATAGCAAGGAAGGGGAAACACAGCCAAGTAAAAATCCCTTCACCACACAACTCACGCGGCCAGCAACAAAACAAGAGCAGGTCAAAGAGGCAATGAAAATAGGAATGCATCCCTCCTTCCAACGCCTGCAGCCCAAGAAAAATGTGCCCAACACTCCACCTATACGCATTGAATAAGAGAATCAAAATGAGATCATGGTGAAGGAAGTCAAGACTCCACCGACTCCCATCTCCCTCACGCAAGGTAAAAACATAATGGCCATTACAGTCCTTGCGGCAACATACTGTCAAGATTTCATTTTGAAGAAGAGAATCCAATGCGTGTGCTTTAACAAAAACATTTAAGGAAAAGACATGAGTCCATAACTTCCCACCAACCGCAGCTAACAACCCAGTTTAATTGCAAAGTTAGGCAAGGGAGTAGGAATGGCGCATAGGCTAGGAGAAGAGTAAGATAAAAGTTTTCTTCATTCAGTTGGGTGGAACGCATTAACTGCACAAGACTAGCCACAATGACCTCCTCCTTCCATCTGTCCAAAGAAGAAACACGCCCTTAAAACATTATTACGTGTGGAAGCGGATTACTTAAGGAAACTATGGTTTTGCGAAGAGTTATACATGTTGTTGAAGGTGCAAAATTCTATCATAAGTTTAATGTCAAAGCTACTTGATTTTACCCCCCCTTTTTAATAAGATGTTATCTAGTTTGAAAAGAAATGGGACAAGACAACCCGATAAGATAGGATCGCACACAAACGACCAAGCAAGAATGAGCAAGAATTAATTTCTCCATTACCCTAAATGATAAAACAACATGATCACCAATCGAAAATTACTTTTGTAATACTATTATTACCATAATTTATTATATATGTATATATATATATTATTATTATTATTTTTAGGATTAAAATAAGAATAATGATAATAATTAATCATATTAATAACAATCAACAGGAAAGATCGAGAAAGCAACAACAATATTTTCTTCGATAGGATAATCGCAAGGAAAGTTGCGTGGGCCAACAACAGAAAACATCGACACCAACACAAGTAGGAAAGATGAAGAGGGAGAATTGCAATTGTTTTCTGCGACAAGGGCGAATCCAATAAAAGATCAACAGGATCCCAACAACGTTAAACGCTTCGCAACACGGTCGTCCAAGAAGAAAAAGAGCAATGACGAATGGGGCATTACAATTTTGATGTTGTATGCAGAGCAAGGAGAGAATTTAGGGTTAAGGAGGCACTTCGGGGAAAGTGTAATGTTTATTTTCTCTATTTTAAATTCTTCTTCTTCTAATGTCCTATGATATGCGCATTGTAGCCTTTGTTGCCACTAGTTTTCTTTCCTTCTCTTTATCTTTTATTTCAAGTATTGCTTCTAATGATTATGGAATTGAAAGTGCCCTTTTCTTCTATCCCACTTTTGTATCTTCCATATGTGTCTTTTAACATTTCCTCTATGTGTAACCCTCTGGTCTTCCATTTGGTGCCTTATAAGAAATAAATGTTAATTCATTGAATTTAGATAGGGCCTTTGTTAGCTGTTGTGGTTATATGGATTTAACGTAGACATATTCTTTGGGATGAATTGTTAAGGCATGTGGAATTTGTTCCCAAGTTCCCTATTTGAGAGGGGATGCATGGTATGAAATAATAATTTAAGTTTTATTTTATTTTTCTTTGTCCTTTGGCTTGTTGGGCACCACTATATTCCGGGAATTTGGCTTGCTATGACTACAAGATTCACAAATATGGAAATGTTAAAGGAAAAAAATTCTTTCATGGAATTCATAGATAGTTGGATTTGTACATAATGGATTTTTGAAATGGGAGTAGGAGGAAACATATGGAAAATAACAAAGAACACTCGGAAGTGGTTATCGATTTGACTTGTAGTGTAAATTTTGAGATAAGAATGCAAGGTGGAGGTAACTATGATATGGGTAATCTGATGGTGAAAATTTACTTTGAACATGGTGGAGAAATGTTCTTCCTCATTGCAGTAGCACCATACTCTTCCCCTAGGACTGGGCGTTGTCTTCACAGGATTATTCGGGTATGGATCACTCTTACTCTTGCTTCAAACTAAACATTTCATCATTTATTTATTTTAGTGTTGGATTTCTGTAAGTTATATATATTAAGAAAGAATGCAAATTGGAATGAATTGATATGGATTTTACCTTTCCCGAAAATATTTTGCTTTAAACTTTTAAGAAAAAAATAAATAAATAAATTAGGCCTTTGGAACCATGTGCATGGAGCACCATGTCAAATTGTTAATGGGAACCAAAACCTCAAACAATTTCCATGTTGACCCAATACACCATGAATTTTCTTAACCGAGAAGACTAACTCGATTAGATACCTTAACAAGGTGAGATTCCCTTTTAACACTTACGTCACTTTTGCGACATTCCCACCTTATGAAGTTGTTCTTTGTTTATGTTTATGAATGTCGTATCAATTTGGTGTAACTAGAAAACACCTTCACGTACCTCTAGCACTCCTATGTGAGAATTGAAACCAACTCTCAATTTCACAAAAATAATTTCATAAGTTAGAGTTTCAAGTGGATGTCACGCCACCGATTGTCGTATAAGAGAAGTGTTTGATGTGTTTACAAAAATTTGTCTCGAAGTCACCTTAATAAATTGAGCCCTTTATAACATAATAGAATTCTGTCAAATCCAATGAATTATTTTTTTATAGGGGAGTAGGTAGGAATCGATGAAATTTATGTTTGAACGTAAAACGAGTGGTTTTGGAAACCATACTATAAGCACTTTAGTTGATTTGGTCAGTTTTCGCACACTCACTACTTAAGCTAGAAAATATTTTTTAGGATCCCATTGGTTCTATAAATTACTCGTGAACTCTTTTTAATGTGTTATAGTGTGTGTAGAATATTATTTAATCAATTACTTTCTATCAATGGATTTTACATTTTATAGTCTTCTCTCTTTCCTCCCTATCTCTCTCTTAAACTAAATATTAAATTGTGGTTTGTCTTGGAAATGTAAATGTTTTAAAAATGCGAGACGAGTTTTCAATAAAATTAAAATGGGTATGAATTTTGAAATGGTAAAAATATTTTGAATAACATAAACCGATTAATGGTTTCTCTGTCTCTCTCCCTTAGTCTCTTTCTCTTAAAAAGAAATGTGTAAATTAATGTGTGAGGAAATTATCTCACCTCTCTCTATTATTTGTTTGAAATTACTTGAAATGATGAATGTCTAGTTTTTCTTGAGCGTAAGGGTTTTCCATACTCGGTTCTAGGGATCGACGCTACTTTGGTTGTAAGTACCATAACAAAAGGACTAGTGAAAAATTAAAATTGTGTCTTTTATTAGCAAGTTATTTGAAGGCAATGTAATTATTTATAAATTTTCAATGATATTTTTATTAATAGAATGTATTATTTTCATTATTATCATGATGAAAATGATAGTGGCTACTTACTTGGAAAATGTACTATTTTGTACATAGTTGTACTTTTGCCTATTTAACTAATGTTACTCTTAGTTGTAATTGTATATTTCTTTAAGTAATTGAGTCGATGTATTATGTACTTTGGAAAAAGATGTGAAATATTCCTTCTTTTAGTGTCAAAATAAATATATGAGGATGAAACTGGAACCTTGTCATTTAAAATGTTTATTATAGCCAAACATTTTGGATATGATTGTGCTAGTAAAATTGTTAGCAAGTAATTTAAAATGACATGTTTTTACCTATCTGCTAGTGTTGCAATGACCTAGGAAATCACTTAATATTCAAATAAAAATATCAACTTACATTGTGTGTGTTTTTTCATATTGAGCGGAAAGCAACCAAAAAAACATATAGCTCAAAATATTTACCTTTGTTGAATGTAATGACCCTCTCTAGTAAGCTCCAAGTTAGGCTAGCTCCAAACATCTTTCGTAGTCTTAAAGACATAGAGGTATTGTATGTGTTTTTGTATTCCTCCCTAGAAACCTAGTTGAGAGCATTCACATAGGTATGAAAGTGTGTAATATTCCTTAGTGCGAGGCATAACATAATTTTAATGGCATACAAGATGACATGTTGAGCTTGAAATATCATGGTTGTTTTAAGAGACTAAATAACATTAGAAGTGGAATGTAATGAACAGTGGGTGGGACCACAAAGATAGTTAGGTTGTGCATTATTTCACTATTAAGTTTTTAATTGTAAAGGAGAATTGTAACTTTCGCTCATTTGGGAGCGTACCTTTTTTATGTTGATGCAATCATTTCAAGGTTTATCGAGATTACTTACAACATATTAAATATTTCTTATGAGGTGAATTGGACATGATTTGATGAATGAGAGAACAAGGGAATAAGAAAAAAATCATTTCCGATTTAAGAATCAAACCTAAAAGGTGCATTTGATAGGATATTTGAGATAAACTAATTGGTGATATATTTTTATTGGTAGTCAAATTAACGAACCAAATCTAATAGAACCCCTTTACAAGATAAATGTTAAAAGAAAGTGAGAGAATGTATTCATGAAATACCTTCAGTGGCATGAATGCCATGCAAGACATGGACATTTGGTTTCTCTAATTTTATATTATGGTAAGGTGTATAAACCCTGAAGCACAAATAAATGCAAAGTATCGAGTGACCTCTCTTAATGTTATTAGACAAAGGGGATATGATGTATGATTATCAATGATTGTAAATATGGCTTTAGAAGGTTGATGAATGCGTAAAATTTTATAGATTTTGCATTTAAACCCCTCTTGTCCCTTTGTATGTAGTAGTGGATTACCATGTGTTCTCATATGGGGTAATTTATCCACCATCCCTACATGCTTTTGAAGTTAGGAGACAATAAATACTATCTTAAGGTTTTTGGTGAGCCAGACACAAATGCTTAATCCCATAATGATTTAATTTATTCCTTGGAAGGAATTTGAGAATCATATAGTTGGTGGGTTGTCTTGTTATATGCGTTTAATTCTTGATGGTCTAAGAGAAATGAAATAAGTAGATAGGTGCAATGTCAAAACTCCTTATAGTCATGAATCCCTAAGTGTAAATTACGTATCATTTGAATTTTAATTGTTCAAAAATATCAATAGTGAGACCAAAGTACATTGTAAGTGTAAAGAGTACAAGAGTTAACGAGATTTTGGGTTAGGAATAATGTCATGCTTGAAGTCCTTATAAATCAACTAGACATTTTGCTGCTATTAAAAATAAAAAATAATTACTCATGGTGAGATCAATCATTTGAGAAAATAAAATATTTATATAAACCTAAATACAAATTCTTGATGTGAAAATGTTCAATGGATTCAAACAAGTTATTGAATGATAACAACTATAACAGGAAAATAATGATACTGTGATGGAAGAATTTTTATGGGAAGAGGTATCTTTGATCTAAATCTCCCTTAAATCCTAATATTTATTCCTTGACATCATGTTAGATTTACTTGTGTAACAAGTGTAAAATTTAGAAATTGAATATATGTCTCAAAAATTAGAACCTTAACATATTGTTAGTTCCTTTTTGTAAAGAGGATACAATTTAACGTAAACTACATATATTTTGAGTAAAAATCTTTAACGTAAGAATGAATATTAGGAGATATGTAGGTGTATAAAATGAATTAATTTAAAAATGACTTATGAATAACTAATGGAATTGGACAAAGGAATAAATCACACATTCTCCATTAAAGACTAATGCTCTGCAAAATAAAGTAATTGAAGTTTGAAAAATAAGAAATTGTAAACCTTATGTGTTTAATTACCTTAAAAATATAAAGTCAAAAATAAAAACCTCAATGTAATGAATATTTAAAGCATGAAAAGGCCATGTCATGGAGTATTCCTATCCTTTTTTCTTCTTACCGTAATTTGGTCTTTGTCTTGGATTACCTCATTTCAGTAAGACATTGATGTCTACCCTATGTTCTCCTATCGTATGAGTGGGTTCATGTTTATGTAAGTGTGTTATGTGATGTTTAGTATATCTATTAGATCCCGTGTGGTATCATGTAATGAGAATTCAAACAAACAAACAAAATATTCTGGTATTTTTACTATTTTATTTCTGTGTCAAAATTATGGGTGTTACAACTACAGTTAGAGGCCATTTCTACCCTACCCCTCTACCAGTGGGAAACCAACACCAAGTGTTTCTGAAACAAACACACTGTCTGTCTGGAAGCAAAAATTTCTCAAAGGACCTTGAGGACATACCATATCCTTGATGTTTTTACGCATAACTAAACACCTCAACCTAGAGCCATCGAGAAAAAAACCTTCACCGCAATGAACAAGGGACACATTATTAGGAAAACATTTTTTCTTCTAGGCTTCACATAAGGGCTCTCCATAGAAATATCTTATTGTTTACCTCTCTATATTGGTTAGGTATTTTTTAACTCAAAAGAATTCAAAGTTTACCCAAGGACCGAAAACTGGGACAACCCCATCTAACCTCTATTATGATTAAGCTCTATTTATAATTTTACTAGATATTAGTATTACCATTAAGCAACAATTATTATTATTTGTATTTTTAATATATTGCCACCGTATGAATATATTATTTGATGTTAAAATATGTTATGTATTAATTTCCTTGATATAGTCTCCATTCCTACAACAAACAAATCATTAAACAATGCACATGAAAAGTTCTAATAAAAAAATTAAACATTAAAATTAGAGCTTTGCTCAACATGGTGGAATTTGCATATTAGTTTTCGAATTTCAATTTTGATCCTTCGGATAAGTGTGTTTCGCCAAATTCTATACATATGTTACAAGTTAAGCAAGAAAAAGAGGAATTAAAACAACTATGTGTAGAAATTAGGAACATAAAATAGCAAATAACTGGAATAAAATAAAGAATTGCAAATAAAAAATATTATTGTAAACTTAGATCAACACTTCGGTGCATATGTTTTTTCTTCTAGTTTTGAGGGAGACATAAGAGATTGTAGGGAGGAAAAAGAGAATGTGGGAGGCATAAGAGGATCTTAAGGGAGGCATAATAGTTGTGTAGGGGTTTGAGATGTATTTTGGAGGGTTTTAAGGTGGGATCATAATTCCATTGGGAGGCATAAGTGATCTCCCCATAGATCCTTGCTCCATTGGTTTTACATTTTCAAGCCTTGTGTATTATGTTAGTTTCCTTCTTGTGATTGTATCTTCTATTGAATGTGTTTTGAAATGGTTAAAATTTTGTATTGTGATGTGGAAAATTTTTCATAGTTTACATGATTTGGATATATCCTTTATTGCATTTTTGTTAGGGCTCGAGGGCCAATGAGGAGGATAGCTTCTTCTCCTCATTGGATTATTGGTTGGGTGGAGAGTGTTTCCTCTCCCCCATTTTTGTTATTGTTATTAAAGTGAATAAATGGTGAAGCTCTTGTTGAAGAATTGGGACTTGGAGATTTTATTTTTAAGTCAAAAGAAATCCTTCATTGTGAAATCCTTTCTTGTAATTTCCACTTGGGTGTAAGACTAGTAGTATAGTATTTGAAAGAAAAGTTGTAATACATTGTTGAAAAGGAAACTCTTTGCATTATAAGATAATGATTCATGCTCAAAAGGAAAAGGAATGTTCATTGTTATTATAAGTGTTTGTATCATTGTAAGAATGAAGGAAGAACATAGAAGTTGTAAAACATTAATAATGTATTCTTAGCAAATCTAAATGTGAAATAAAGTTGTTTGTAGTTACTTGAACAAATGGAAAGATGAAATAAATTTTAAAAAAGTTATTGTGTTGAAACAAAAATGCATTTGGTTGTGGAAAGGAAAAAAAAATAATATGAATCGATTAAGCTTTAGTTGTACTCTTGAACTTGAAAGAAGATTTGTTGAAAGAAAACAAAAACAATCTTGTGATTGTTTTCTTGTTACTATAGAGATAGAAAATCCTTAAATTTAGTATTTTTAAGCTTGGGATGAGTTTATAGAATAAACATCTAACTAGAGACCTTATACACATAAAATCAAGTGAAGAACAAAATTTAGATCACTCGAGAAAATTTAGTTTTTAGAAAATTATAGAATTGATGGTTCTGTTTTCGAAAAAAGAGTCTCTACCCCGTGCAGAGTGGCAATGTCGAACCGCCGGTCATATCAAAGTGGCTATCTATGAACCACAACTCATAAAAATAAGTGGCTTGTGAATCATCACCAGGTAGGCGGTAGTCCCAGGGACCACAAGTTTGTGTTGGGCAACGGTTCCATCATTGTTGGCGAAAAATTAAAATCTGCGACTAGGAAAATTTAAAATTATTTTTATTATAAGTTTAATCCTAAAAATTTAAAGAGGAAACCCCCAGCAAGAAATAAAGGAATAAATTCATTGTTTCAAACATGTAAAACTTGAAATAGGCATTTAAATGTATGGAATATCATGGATAGAAAAATGAAGTAGGGTTTTGCCCAAGTAGAAGCGAATCACAAGAGTGCATCATCGAGTAACAATGTTCTTATGACATGTGATATGCTATGTCTATAGGAAAGAATGATAAATACGAAAGGTGTGATATAATACTTAGTATGTTATGTCATGAGGAGGAAAAGTGTGTTAGGTGTTATTCGCCCCATGGTAGTGTGCCTAGAGACTATGTAAACTCATCAAAGATATCATTATCTTTGGAGTTAAATGAAAATGGATAGGCATTGGAGACTTGATAAGAAATAGTGTCGGGTTGCTCGTGTAATGATCCCTTAAGGTGTAAATTTTACATGACCATAGCATATTCCTCATTAGTGAATGAAATATGGAGAAAGAGCTATTGCAGATGATAATGCATCCAAAAGGCATAGGAAAGGATATATTTGTATGATCTAGATCTAGGGTGCCCCTAATATAATCAAGCTAGGATCATCCTAATGTGAGTGGGGAAATGGTAGGAGTGCGTGCAAGAAAAACATCAAGATGAAATACATGAAGCCCATAGGCTGCGGTAACATGGACTAACCCATGATATAAGTGAGGGTGATATGGTGGTGGGTGAATATCAGTAATAGAAAAACCTAGGCGAGCTAAACCTTCATGTGTACATATAGTTTTGGGTAAAGTAGGATCTAACAGAATGTGTTCCCAATAAGAACCATGTATGAAGAGTGTACAAGTGAATGGTTGGAAATTGGATGATGAGGATGCGAGATGGGGAGTGAGGTCAAAAGATGGGACTGACCTCTGATATGGAATAATAGCAATATTAGTACTTGGTGGAGAGGGATGGCATATAGAAAATAAATAGCTCCTTCAAGTGGTGGTAAATGAGGTGGGTTATCTATAGGTTGAGGCTCATCTGTGGTATCAATGCGTGGAATAGGGAGACTAGTATTAAGATAATATTGGAATGGGTAACGGTCGTGAAATATATTAAGCTCAATGTGTTCATGTAATAATTTAACACAATGATGGACTATAGAAGAGACATCCAACATGGCATGAAGCCATGGCCTACAGTAAAAACAATTATATGAGACGGGAAAATCTATAACAAATAAAACTATGGGGAGATTTTTTGACCAACAAGCGATAGGAAAGGTAACATGACCAAGACATGGATGAATAGTACCATCATAAGCATGCAATGAAATAAAAGAGGGACTAATGTCACGAGAGGATAGGTCTTAATCTTGAAGAAATGACATGGGGCCCAAATTAAGCTCATATTTGTTTTGAATTAGAGTACGCTTAACACCTACATTGTAAATTCGACACATAATATATAGTGGTGGATCATTATCAAAGGGATGAATGGTAGCGGGAGGGTTGGCCTTGAATGTTATATGTTATAAAAACAAATTTCTTTTAAAAGGGAATCGGATGGATGCAAAAAAAAATTCATAGTAGAAAAAAAGATGTTGAATGCGACAAAGTAAATTAGGAATAGCTAGAAAATAATCATTGATGGAGATATTAATGGTGTCTAAATGTAAATGCAAACCCTACAAGATGTTATGAAGAATGTATCAGGTTCTTTAAAATGATTAACTAAAATTTGCTAATATTGGAGAAATGTAATAATAGTTAATTTAATCTACAAGGAATAAGAAAATGTAAATAAATGCAATAAAGTATTATGAAATGACTAAAATGATTAAAATGATTGAACTAGTAGAAATGAAACCCTAATTTGAAAGAGGAGGGTAAGGAATGAACTAAGATGCTTATGGATGATTTTCGCATGGTGTCATTGGTCCGATAGAGAATACATAAATTGTAATGACAACACAAATGTCCCGAAAAGAGTGGATCTCGGAAGAATCTGCGCAGATGGAGTATCGATGAGGGTACTGGGGTGCCCCATGACACCCTTTATATGGCATAATAGTTACCCTATTTTCAAAAAAAAGATGGAATCTAATTTTTTCAATGTGGGAAGATATGTCGTAACCTTCGCTTTCATCGTAAGTAATAGATTCATTTAATTACACTTAATGCTTCATATATAGCTGTATAATGAATGACCTACAAAGACAAAAAGGAAGCATCAAAGCCCTAAACAAATAAAGATGTAGAATGAATGGGGTGGATTGACCTTAGCTACTATGATAATTAACTTACTAAACTTAGCATTGCACTACATTTTGGACCCAAGTATAGTTCGAGTGTGTGTGTGTGTGTGTACATGTAATGCCCTAGGTTCTCTTGTGTTAGTCGACTTTGTGAAGTAATGAGCAATAAATAAATGTAAAAATGTAATAAAATGTGTGCATGGAATAGAATAGAATACCTCCCCTTATGAAGTATGTATTGATGCAAATACCCTAGCCTTGATGCATGAAACTATGTGGATGCAAGTGATGTAATGGATGTAACTCCAGCATTGAGTGATAGTAGTGAGTGATGTTAAGGCCCTCATTATGGTCTCTTAACTTTATATTTATAGGGTTCTCTTGCTCTAATTTCATAATTCATCCCGACACTGCTTGACTAGGAAAAAGATAAAGATAAGAAATAGTGAGAAAGATCCCAAAATGAGGTGAGAAAGTAAAACATGGACCAAGGAACCCCGAGTGGGAATGGGGTGCTCCCAAGACAGCCTGTGTGCCTTAATTTAGGATAAAATGATGAGAAAGTACTGAAATATTTTTTCAAGTATGTGCAAGAATGACAAAATAAAATATTAAACAAGATGGCTCAAAAGTGTGATTAATTAGTACTTTCTTCACTTAAGAACATTCTAAATAGTATTATGAGACCGAGCTATATTAAACCTAAAGTGCATGATTTTTTTACTACAATTAGTACCCCTCATACTCAATTTTTCTTTTCTTTATATCAAATTTAATGGAGGAATTGATACCATCAAGATAACCCTTAACATGAACACTCTATAAATATCTTCACAATTGAGGTATTTCAGAATAACATTAATATAAAATAAGCAATGATAAGGATCCTTAGGATTTGAATTGTGAAAAATACAGATATTAATGAAAAATAAGTTGATCTAATTAAACATCACACTAAGATGTGTTTTTGAAAATATATAAGAAGTGTAGCATGAAATGGGTGTTATGATCCTTATCGGACAAGTGATATACAAGTTTTATTCTTTCCTAGAATTTTAATTTTTGATTAAATGTAAAATAGGGTTAAGAGGACCCTACCCCATATAATAAGATGAGAGAATGATGTTGTAATGAGGAATAAATGAGAAAGCTTCTACCAATGGCAAAGAGAAACAAAAAAGCAAGACATCCAAACCAAGGCCTATAACCAAACCAACAACACATAAAACCAAAATGTCATCCCTTAGACCCTTATGCTTTGGATATTTAGTGCATCTTAAGGGGATAATTCTCCCCTTTCTTTTTTTTTTTCACTACCATCTAATCCTTTCCAAGAGTATCCAGATTTTTTGTTTTCATTATTGTGAATTTGAATTATAACTTCAAAATGTTTGTTTGAATTTTGGATCCCTTTATGAGGCAAGAGGAAAGAAACATGTTCCCTTTCCATAATATTCCAAATTCTTAGCACTCTTAAGATCTTATTGTAGTGGATCCTTTTGAAAATGAGGAAGCACTTCCTCATGCTTAGAGTCTAAATATGCATCTTTCCTAGACTTAAAATCATAATCATAATTTGACGAGTCATTTACAACGAGGTGGATAGGATTCAAATTCTTCCACCAAGAGCTTCTAATTTTAACATGTTTTCTTTCCACATGATAATTAGAAGTTAAATGACCAAGAGAAAATAAGGTTCAACACCTAAATGGAAACCCTTCGTAGTCCATATTTTGTGTCCAAATTCTATCCTCAACTTTAAGTTCAATAGTGGCTAAAAATCTACAAAAGTATCCATATCAACCAATATTCTAGCATATGTAGTGTTTTCATAATCTTTATTCTTTTTTTTATAGTCAAACACTTTCGTAAAGTGTTAACTATAGAGGTTAAACATCTCACCATCAAAAATTTGAGCATCAAATAGGGAAGACAAACCTAAACCAGCTTAACTTGGAAAGTATCAATCATCGATTAAACAAAGGGAACTATGGTTTCATAAATAGAAATTGGGATTTGAAATCCCAAACTATTCCAAAAATCAAATCTCTATTTGAGACTTTAGTAAAAAAGCTATGAAAACCCATGTGAAGTAGGGTATATATCAAGCTTACCTTCCATCATCAGGATCCAATGTCTTGACATCCATTCATGAAGAGTGGGAAAACCAAGACAAAATTGTTGAATCTGAAAATCAAGCCAATTTTCATGAAAACAACTTCAGATTACACAACATCTACTCCAAAACAAACAAAGTGGGTGGATTCTTCATAAGCCGTGAGACTTAGAAGTACATTTTCCCTTGTTTCTATTTCCCGCAACATCATTATGCATAAAATATCTAGATTTATTTGAAGGCCCGTGATCAGCTATAATGAGAGAGTCTAGAATAGGTGATCGGCCATACTTTCCAAAACCACGAGTAGGAGACAGCTTTAGAGATCATTTCGTTAACACCGCCACCATCATGAGGATTAGCAGAAACCCAAGCGGGGAATTATCACCGTCACTTCCACCGCCATGAGGAGTAGCTTGAAACCTCATTGCCACAATGAGGAGAAGAATTTGAACCTCCACCGCTGCTAAGGACTAAAGATCGAAGGTCGGGGCCATAGGTCGAGCCGCCATCATCTTCGCTCCTAAAGCACGAAGGGCATCGTGTATGGAGACGAGAGATTTAATGGTTTGGAGAGAGTTTAGGCACAACATCGGGAGATTTTAGGAACGACCCATTTATTTTAATTTATAATTGTGCATTACGTTAATAAATCTAATGCTATATATCAAATATTATTTAAAAATATTTATTTGTTTATAATTAAATTTGGAATACGAATATCTATTACTTTATAATATATATATATATATATATATATATATATATTAATACATAATATATCATCTAATCAATAATTAAAAATTACTTAATTTTTCAATATACTAAATTCCTATGAATGAAAAAAATATTAGAAATAATGTTGAAATTATTAAAAATACAAATTAACCTTTAATTAAAAATTATAATAATAATTGGAAATAATGAAAAACTACATTCAATGGTGTTTGGGTGGCAAAGGGAATGCAACATTATGTGGAATGGGATTTGAAGGGGTATTTCAAGAAACAATGTTTGTCTAAAGGGGTTGATTTGAACCCCTTTAGGGAAACCCTTGTATGTGGTGCCTTAATGCCACTTATGTAGCCTATTTTTCCCATCAATATAATCAAATGCTAATGATTGGCCAAAATATGCCACATATTTTTCAATATTCATATTTTCATTTTCATTATTATGGATTGGAATCATAACTTCAATCTACTCCTTGAAATTTTGATCCTTGATGAAATCAGAGGAATAGAACATGTTCCCTTTTCTAAATATTTCAAATCCACACATTTCTTACAATATTCTTGCAATGGATCCATCTGAAAAGGAAGAATCACTTCCTCCTTTTTAGAATCTAAATCAACCACTTTGCTAGATTCAGATTCACAATCACAATCGTGACAGTCATTTAGAACTGTGTGTCTAAGATTTGAATTCTTATATAAAGATTTTCTACTTTTAACATGTTTTCTTTCCATATGAAAATATGAAGATAAATGGCCAAGAGAAAAACCTGATCTACACCTGAAGGGAAACCCTTTATAGTCCCGATTTTGTATCCAAGTTCTATACTCAACTTTGAGTTCACTAGTGGCTGGAAAATCTAGAGAAGTATCTATATAAACCAATATTCTGGCATATGTAGTGTGCTCATAATCTTCATTCTTTGGGTAAATATGCATACATTTTCCTAATCTGTTACTTGTAGAGGTTAAGCAACTCTCCATCAAATATTGGAGGGGAAAATAAGGTTGACAAATCCAAACTAGCTTAACTTGGAAAGTATCAGACACCGTGTTAAACAATGGTATATTTTTAAATTATTAACAAACAAATTTATTTTAATAAATTCAAAAGTACCAATTTCAGATGCCATAGAAAATTAAAATATTACCCACAATATCTAATAACGCATTTTGTTGCATATCTATGTCATTAAAGCACTCATAAAAATAATAAATTTTTCTTAATTTTTTTTTTTTTGTCTTGAATATACACAAATATTTAAATAAAATAAGGTGTTCACTAAAAAAATTATTTTAAAAATACCCAAAATATGTAAGTGATATATATTTCGGTTTTAAAAATTAATTTAAAATTTAATGATAAGATTACATATTTTGACTACTTTTTACACAATAGGACAAATTTTTCTCTACTTTAAAATAATAAAAAAACCCTTTGACAATTTAACTTTTTATAAAATTCAACTTTAAAAAAATCCATTCATTCTACATTTAAAATTATACATTTCATTAATTTACATAATATTAAAATAATGTAAATGTTTGTGTCAATCACTTCTACGAGTTTTAGTAATGTCAAATATTCATGTGTTAATAAGCACTAGAAGTGCGAAATTTTTGATAACTTATTTACTTTCACCCAATTTTTTTCTTTGTTCAATTTTTCTTCTTCTCAACCTTAGAGTATGCATTAGAAGGAACACTATTTTCTTTTCATCATTTGAGAAAACCAATTGACATTGTATTGTATGCAATGGGTTAATTTGGGATGATTATGCGATCATATTCAATATCATAATGTGAATTCATTGTATAACTATGCTCCATTTTTCATTATGGATATCTATTCCATTAGATTATATCTCTTCATGTATTAAATCATTCAATACAAATTTATTAATGTGTACTCCATATAAAGTTTCATGATATATAAATAACCATTCATCTCTTTTGAAATATGAGGATGTTTCTAAACTTATTTCCATTCAGTTGCACATGTTATTCTCTATAGAAACCTTACTTACTATAAAAAAATGTATCTCAATGTTTATTAACAAGTATGTTTGGATTCTCTCTTCAATACTTGTCATTTTATTTATAGTAATCACAATTTTTTATTTTCTATTTATCTCAATTATTTATTTTCTCCCTATTTGGTATTTGAGGGTTAAAAGAGTGCCCCATTGTCTATCTCAATACTTTTTAATCAAATGAGAATAAAAATGAAATAAAAAATGATTAATTTGTGATCTTTGAAACAAGGAAAAATGAAGAATTATTAGAATGAGATTTTAAAACCAAATTAAAGTTGGTAAAACGTTATGAATATTAAATTTGCAAAACAAATTGTAAATATACAAGTTTATTTTCTCCTTATTTAGTATTTGAGGGTGAAAAGAGTGCCCCACTGTCTATCTCAATGATTTTTTTATCAAATGAGAATAAAAATTAAAATAAACATGATTAATTTGTGATCTTTGAAACAAGGAAAAATGAAGAATTTTTAGAATGGGATTTTAAAACCAAAACAAAGTTGGTAAATTGTTACGAATGCTAAATTTTAAAAACACATTGTAAATATACAAGGGGTGTGTGAGATTTAAAACATTATGCAAGGCCTATGTAATGAAGGTAAAAACAAGAAAAAACATTGACTTGTTTACCATTTGCAAATGTCATGCACTCATTAAACGGGAATGCACCATTTTAAAAGGCTTTATGTCTTACGTTTTGCAAAAAAATTGAACTTTTATTCCATTCTAAATAACCTTGTCTTTAGGCTTGGAGACCTAATCATTCGACCTACATTAGATCAACTAAAATAGATTTTTCATGGAATTTTGAGAATTTTGAAGAATTATTCACTTTTTCCGGAAATAAAATGTTAGCATTATGTATTTCTATTACATATATATGGTTTTGTAAAGGGGAAAATCTAATTTTCAAAAGAAGGATGTTTTTAGATTATAATATTAATATTATTAATTATAACTCCATATCTATATAATGTAACTCATTATAGTTCATATATGTATTATTTTTAATAGTTTAATATCTATTTCATAGTGAACCAACTTGTTAGAAAAGATATCTCTCAACAATGTACGGATCATTGACTACTCAGAAAGAAACAATATCTATTTAATAAATTTCAAACAATTGTGTTTGTGCATTTGTTTCTTATTTTTACGACTTTTTATATCTTCAGACAAGTATTTTATAATATTATACTAATTCAAAAATTATGGCAAAATATTGTTATCAAGATTTCAAATAATATGCATTCTTGTATGCAATATCATTTTAATATTTGTTTCTTTCCTCCAAAAATGTGAGTCCGTACACTTGCAATTCTGATGTATGTTTGTACAAAAATTTATTATATCACTATTAGAAATGCCTAAATTTTACATTTTTTGTCATCAAGGCATTCAAAAAATACCAGTGTTTAGAAACTATATTTAAAGTGCTATGCAATTTATATTCATATAATGTTAGATAATCTTGAACCATGTACATCTCAAGTTCTATCCAAGATCACATATTAATATTGCCAATAGAAAAATAAATGTGTTTCAACTCCATCCAAAACTCTCTTCCCAAAATAACCCACTCCTCGATTGAACCAAACATTTCATTCTAATCCATTCACACACCCCGCTACTATGTTGTTCCTTATTATCCTTCATTTATTAATTGATTCATACTTATTCTTATTCATATTATTATATATATTATATAAAATTGACATTTATATCTCTTAATAATTATATATGAGTATCAAACTTCTCATTTGTTAATGCATTTAATTCAGCTAGGTATTGTATGCCTATATTTCGATAACTGGAAGATGGATTAGTTAATATGAAAACTCCAAATCAATTCTAGTAAAATAAAATGGGATTATATTGTCATTGTGAAGAGAGAGATGGTTGTAGTTTATTTCATTGAACAAAATGGGTAAAACTCTTCATATTTGGATCTAAACATACACACAAGAACACTTGAAAAATGTTTGTTGTTTGAGTGGTTAGGAGATCCGTCTCTGGTTAAATCTCTAACCCTTTTAAGGAGATAAAAGAAATTTTATTGATGTGAAATGGAAAATAATTAAATAAAACAACAAGTATACCTAACCTAGATCACAGAAAAACACATTTATGATTCACCAAAATCACATGGAGATTGTAAGGTAATCACAATTGTGATTCCCAAATCGTACTAGAATTTTGGTAAAAAAAGTTGAAGGTGGTTGTATTTTTTTGTGCTCCAATTTCACTTCTTCAAGACCTAAAAATATTATATATGTGAACAAGAGAGAAAGAAAAATATAGTATACCCTTAGTGCACAAAGATTCAGGGCCCAATTTATGCGAAGGAGATGAAATGATGTGGGTGACAATTGATTTACAAACTTGGATTGCATAAGGGGGTGCGACACACATTGTTGCAATGATAGGGCTATAATGGAGTGGGAATGCAGATGGGTAGGTGGGTTGGATAGAATTAAATGTGAGTGTGCGAGGGTTTGTAAACATATGGTAAGTTGTCTTTTATCCCCATGTTTTGGGCTTATTATATTTGGGTTTTTGGTGTTTTATAATATTTTTGGTGTTTTTGTATAAGGTACCTTAGTTACGAGGAACAATTTCCAGTGTATACAGTAAATAAATTTTCTTGTATGCATAAAAGATTTTTAAAATATCCAAGTTTGATTAAAAGACACGTCTTTAACCAATCACAAGGAAAAGTCCTCAAAGAACACAATCTACATATAATGAGATTGTATCATCTATAATAATGTATTATGTAACACCCATAATTTCGATGCACCAAACAAGGTCAAACTCCATTAATTACTAGGGGAAATTACGGAATATTTTTTTTGTTTAAAAGTTGATAAACATTAGTTACGAACAATTTAAATTCCGTTAATAAATTCTACATAACCATAAGGTTGTCAGAATTAAATTAATAATTAAATATTATTAATTAATTCCCAAAGATCATTTCAGAATTTAATTCTCTTTTGAGGTTTCAAATATTTTTTATATAAAATAGTGACTAACCGAATCTCGCTATTTTACCTTAATTAAAATCCTCTTAAATTTATTACAGGCCATTTTCTAAGTTGATTTAAAATTTACTCCCGTAATAACATAATAACAATACCCATCATTTAGTTATTTAACCGTACATTTTACTTTTAGTTAATTTAATCCTTTTATAACATTGTCTAAAATACGTTATCCAATTTTTTCCTCGAGCAAAATTTGACAAATATGACCTCACATAGAGAAAATAGAAGGATCGATTCAGCCATGGGAGCTCACATTTTGGGATTGAGCTAAGTGAATTGAAGTGAGTCGAGCACATTGTAAGGAAACTTGGGAGTTTGAGTTCGTTCGGGGAATGAAGGAGCTCCGAAGTTTGGAATTCAAACTTTGGAGGTGAGGTAGTTCATAGGTAGCCTTAAGAAAAAATGGTGAAACCCAGAGACAAGGAGAACAAAGCTCAAAACTTCCGAGTTAAACAAATAAAAAGGAAGGTTGATTTCGGATTTTTAGAGTCTTGGGTTCTCACAAAGAACATTTCCACACTTGGAGGAAAAGGGTCTAAAACCTAATGTCCAAAATTCAGACTTCGGGATTTTGGGGGAGATATGCAACAACCAGATGGATGAACAAACCCTAAATCCTGAAACCCAAAACCCTGAAACCTTGAAACTCTGAAATATTGAAACCAGAACCCTAGAAACCCAGAAACCTGAACCCCCAAAAATAAAAAGGTCCGAAACCCGAAGTCTTAATTTTGGACTTTGGGATTTTGGAATTTTGAAAATTTTGGATTGAATGATGATCAGTGTCACGCAACATGATTTTTGAGTTTGAACTTTCAAGTCCAAATTTTGCACTTTGGAGGTTCGGGATTTTGGAACTCTCGAGCCACTTGAGTGATGATAGTGGAGTGATCTCCAAACTGGAAAAGCCTTAAGTTTTGAATCCCAAAAGTTTAAAATTTCTGATTTTGGACGGTACCATGTGGGGTCGTAGTCTAAAAATGTAGAATCAACAACCCATATTTATTATATAATGGTACCCTCATCTTTAAATAGCCATAAATTTTGATCGAAAGCTAGGATTTGCATAAAATTGGACTTCATGGATAGCTCTCGGTGTCCTCTACAAAACTATCATTAGTTTCTTAATTTTAGTAAGCTTAATTGTTTAAAAATGAATAAATACATTGTGCCATTTTAGAGGAGTGTTTCCATATTTCTCACCTACCCGCATGATGAGTTATGGAGTTCCTTTCTTCTCCAAAAAGATAAAGTACACACAGGAATGAGTTTTGCAGTGGCACTCATAATTGTTGTAGGTTATTTTAATGCATTTTTGGTAGTTCAATCAAGATTTTGAAATATTTTTTCTCCCTTATCTCATTCTTCCTATATATTATAAGGATGGGCTCATTTCAAAAGGTTGGATAATATTTCTTTGCACCCTCCCTTCTTCTATTGTTTGGCGTGATCTTGTGTAGTCCAAACCTCTCATTAAAATTGTAAATGCAATTTTTTTCCTCTTGTCCATTTTAATGCACTGTATCAAATCTATGGAGCAATAATATAATTCTATGTATGAATTTCAACCCTCTCTTGTGTTAATTACATCATTACGATACATCATTACATCTTTTGTTAACTATGTAATTTAGGTGTGTTACATGTTTTGATAGTTTGTTTTTAATGGTGAATGAATTTGTGATAAGAAACTTATTTGTGTTTATGTTCATCCTCTTCAATCTTGTTTCACTTTCATTTCCATGCAAGGAAAGTTATTCAAAGCATTCCTTTTGGTGCATCACCTCCTGTAGATTAGGTTTAATTTCTTGCAATATTTTCAACCCTATCTCCTTGGCAAGTTAGAGTAGATTTTAAGATAGATCCTCTACAATTTGAATGTGTGTATCAGAATAGAGGAATAGGAACTGACCTTCATCCGGAGATCTTTCTTAATTGTAAAGTCCCACACTTTAGGAAAATCTCCATGTCATGAAATGACATTAATAATTTCAATTTATCGAGTTGTAAACAATAAGGACTATTGTGATTACGCATCAAAAATACCCATGCACAGTATTTATTATTTAACCCATATTCTAAGCTATTTATTTATTTATTCAAAAAGGAAATGGTCACAACTTACTCTAACTCACTAATGCACTAGGTGACCCCATCCACTAAATACCCATAAATTTTATTTAAAAATACCATTTCCACAAAAATTCCAATAACTTAAAATGTGTAGGGACAATCCTCCACCCTTAGATTAGATTAATATGAACCCTTATATTTAGGTTTTCCTAAAATCCCTAAAAATCTTTATGTTGTCTTTTTATTCCTTTCTTTACCGTAATCTCTTCATTTGTTCATTTTGTTTTGTAGGTTGAAGAAGGTGGAAGCCATGAAATTTTTTTGGGGAAACCATGGAGGTTTTCCTTTGGATCAAAATTTTTAAATGGGAGAAGAATTCCTCCATTTTACTCTCCATTTGAGTTTATTTGTTCTCGTGTTTTATTTCGTAAAGTTATCTTTTTTTTTTGTTTTAGAGATCCCACAAAAAAAAATTTGTGGGTATTTGTTTACTCACATTTCTTTGAGTTCATCATTTGGGTAAAACCATTTGATTGATCTAAGGTGTATATACATATATACATTCATGTGTGTGTGTAGACACACACACACACACACACACACACACACACACACACACACACACACACACACACACACACACACACACACACACACACACACACACACACACACACATGTTAGATTCACATTTTGTTTATACATTATTCATTTAAAGTATTGGTTTTAATTTAAAACACATTTTTTCAAAAAGAGTTTCTCGCACAACCAAACAGCTTTGTCGCTTAACTAGCGGTTGTAGTTATCACTATGCCTCGACTCGTGTGGCTGCCATGGGCACCGAGCTTATGACCCCAACATGATTTATTTAAAATATATATAAATGTATATATCTTCAAATATATACATCTGTATACATTTTTAGAAAGGTTTACATATGTTATAATCTCTGTTTTATGGTTTTCTAAGGAATAGTCATGTAACTAAGTGAAAAGATGGATTTATAAAAAGCGTATAAAGGGTACATAGACTTATCCTAGTTTCTGTTCTTCTCGACACAAGTTGGGTGACAGAGCTGGTCACTATGGAAAATAATTTGTTTTAAAGAGGGATATATATATAAACATATATATCAAGCAATATATATTTTATATATATCAAACCAGAGTTCTAACTTACTAGTTTTTAACTGAATATTCTAATGAAATTAAAAACTTCTTTCTTGTTTAAAATTACTAAAAGTATAAATTTTCCCTTTGTAACATTGTTTAAAATTTGACTACAAAGGTTCATTTCAACCACAATGCATCTAATTTTAGAAGGGAGGAATAAATTTAACCATTTACTAAGTATAAGTTTCTTTCCTCTTTACAAACAAGAATGATAAACATTCCAAGGGAGAAACAAGCATGTATTTTCAAGTATTTGCCATTTCAACAATACCACTTTCAAAATGAAAACAAGATGCAAACTTTTGATTAAATTCTACATTAGAAAGGAACTATATTTCCACTAAATACAACTTACAAAAGTTTTCCTTCCAACCATTACAATACATGGTTTGATAAATAAAATTTACAACTCTCTTTAAAATACAAGTACATACAATCCTTCCACTCAAAGGTGGAAAAACATGAAATTTTTTACAAAAATAAACTTTTTCTTTCTTGGTATTCTACACAACATCTCTGTCGAAGGCTTAAAATTTGAGCTCCTTCTTTTCTTCATCTCCAAATCACAATAACAAGGAAGGGAGCATAGGAAACACTCACCTCCCAACCTTTATTCCAATGAGAAGGAGAATCCATCCTTCTCATTGGCCCTCGAGCCCCAACAATGAAGCAATAAGGGATATTAAGAAACCATGACAACTTTTACAAAGGCTTCAACAATACATACACCCATACCAACAAAACTTGTAACACAATAACCATAATGAAAACAATGGCATCAATATATAATTTTCCCAAACACAAAGGCTTGAAATCGAAGCTAATGGAGAAGAGAAATATGGGGAATACATTATGCCTCCAAATGGGTTAAGTTTCTACCTTGAAAACATTCAAACAATTCATCCACAAAACAAAAATCTTATCCCTACCTCTATCTCTTATCACTCCCTCAAATAAAACATACAAAGATAAGCAAGAATTTTTTTTTATCATCACAAGGTGGGACACCCAACCCAAACTCCCTTCAAATACACATACAACACTCTTATCCCTCCCTCAAAAGATCCATGTTTTACTTCTCCCTCCATCGTTAAGGTCATTCTAACCCAAATAGAAAACAACACACAACAAATAAAATAAAATGCAAGGGTATGTACCCTACCTTGCCATTACATGATCCTTCAATCCACAAGAAATAATCCTAAGCTTCTTCAAATTCCAATACAAATCTATAAGCAAGCTCCCAAGCTCCAAAACAAGTACATCAAGCCAAAATCTAAAAATGCAAGTGTCCAACTAAACCAAGTAACCCCAAAACTACCAAATAAGTCACATAAATACAAAATGAGGAAATAGGGGTTGAGTTGGATCCATGTAGGATGCCACATCACTTATCATCAATTCCACCTCAAATATTCAAACAAAAATACCAAGACTCATAGCGGGTGGGAGAAGATATGACAATTTTCCTTCCCCACACAAACATCCAATCCATACTTCTAAGAACATAATTGAAAGAGTTTGTAAGAAAGTGAAATTAGTTTCCTCTTTCCTCATCCAAAACACATAATGAGGCCTAATTTTAACCCCATACATCATAGGTATAGTTGGTGGGTGATTTTAAGAGGCATAGGAAAATCTTAAATTGTCCCATAAGCCTGTAAAATTTGTCTATAAACAAAACATCGAGATTTGAAAAGTGACGTTTAGTACACAATACCAAAATCAATAAAATAAACATCAATGAGATCACAAGACTAACTCCATCATCTAACAAAGTCAATATTCCAATAATCCAAAGTGTTAGTCTATATAAAGTAACAACACTAGATCATCATCAATACTGAAATACCTATCCATGCCTTTAGAAGTCCATCCAATCCATAATATGATTCACACCATTTCAATAATAAAATTATTCATACTTTCCATCAACATGCTAATAAAAATATGATAATAATGTCCATGTCTCTAATCATGATACTAAAAATCATATTAAAATCAGTGTGTCAAGAGGAGTGGGCAATACATGTGGTGAGTTGTCTTTTATCCCCATTTTGTGGCGTTATTATTTTTGGGAATTTTTATCATCAAATCACAACACCCTATGGTTTGTACAAGTATGTGTGTTTGAGCTCACAGTGTGATTGGATAACATGGGTACTATCTCCAAGTTGTGGGACTTGCTACTTGAGATAAACCTCTAGAGAAAGTTGTTTTTCTCAAAAACTACTCGCCACAATATACTCCATTGCATGCAAAACTATCTTTCCTAATCTAACTCTCCAAGGGACTAGGGGAAAAAGTGCATGAAAAAATAATCGTACACTAAAGAGGTGATACACCAAAATAGGAGAGGATGAGTATAGTCTTTTAATGTGTGAAAAGTGGAAGCAAAATGCATGTTAGAAGAGGTGATCACAGTTCTCCACAGTCCAGCAAAATGCATTCACAACAACATTTCATACACACACAATGATAATGGATCCCTACAAGAGCATAAGATAGACATAATATATATGCAATGAGATTGAAGGGGCAAGAGGAATGCAAAAAATATAGCAATGGAAGATACATCCACAAACTTTTATTTATTGCTTCATAAGTATGCACAATCCAATCTATTACAAGATAGGGGCTTGGATCACCATGTAAAGAGTCCACTACAAGGGCCTTTAGCACATTGGCTTAACAAAAAGAATTTGACATAGGTTTTCTAGTATAAAACTACCTCCCCTTACAATGGGCCCGACACTCCAATTTTTAAATTTCTAAGAGAAGAGAGAGAGGGAAAATGAAAATCCCAAAATTTGGCTTCCCACCACTTGCAAGATGCAATAAATGAAGTGAAATGATGTTTTTTTTTCTTGCGAAAGGCTCCCCATATTTTCGCATGACTTGGAGTAGTGAGAAATTTCATCTTATGCTCCATTGAATTCATCCAAACTACCAAATAAAACACTCTTATGAACCGTGCACATTTGTTTTGTAAAATTGCCATCGATTCTTCATCAAATTATAAATTTCTCAATTTCGTGCATCTAACTTGGAACCATGATTCCAAAGTGTGACTATTTTGGGTCTGTTAGGCATTTACTTTACCGAGTTGAATATGTTTATTTTATTTTTATATATATACCCTCTTCATTTAATGGGACTGAGCATTTACTTTATTGGAGCATAATATTTGGCATAGAGGATGTTGTGCTCATTCCAAAAAGTCAAATTTTGTGAAAATCGGAGCTCGGGGTCAAAAGTTATGGCCATTTGAAGTTTAGGGTCTGATTTGCATTGTTTTCCTTTGCATGCAGTGTGCTTTGGCTATTTTGGGTCTTGGAGTCTTAGATGTCCCAACGATGACTAGGTTGTGAGGGGTGTTTACCTCTATCTTTGTAGCATCTCCCTTGGACGGGGTGCTTTCGGCTTTGCGCGTCCCAATTGTCCCGTTGTCCATGCAAACCGCCTAGGACATATTTCTCTAATTTTTCCACACAATAAAGAAATGTGGCAATTTTAGGTTTCAGGACCAAGATGTCCTACGCATACCTATGTGGCTTATACCCCAAAAACCTAACCTATTAGACTTTCTCTTTCCTACGGTGATTTCGGCCATGCAGGTCTCGGCGTCCCGATGTCCCATGTACGACACGGGAAACTTCAACCTGATTTCGACAATTTAATCTTGGTGTGGTGATTTTGGCCTATCAACACCAATCCGACACTATGATATTTCTTCACCGGGAACTCCTCGTCTTTATGATTATTTAGTAATGCATAGCTTTTATTTTGGTCGATGTAATCTGGAAACACAACAACAAACATAACACAAGAATACCATAAACTATGACAAGAAATAATGATGATAAATCTGAAATATCAATGTAAATTATAATATCAACATGAAATTGTTACAATCTCACCCATGAGGTACTTCAAGTGTTCTGACTTCACTTGCCTTCCAACAATAACTATGGGAGAAACTTCACAATTACACCTCTTAATGGCTTCTTTAACACACCTTCAAAATGATGGCTTCCTTTACACACTTACTCATAAAATATTTCTCAATACTTCCTTCTATTCTAAATGAGGTGGGTGGCCTCTCTATTTATAGAAATTCTAGGCATATCCATCTTATCTCTAAGATAGGATAAGAAATCTACTATGACGAATCATATCCCATACCTTAACTCTTATATGTACATGTAAGCTTATCTTTTAAGATAAGATGAACCTTATCATTTCACATGGGTTCCATATTTTCATAATTTTTACAAATAAAATACACAAAATATTTATGACCTCGCTCCTTTTCGTTATTACCAATATAATGTTTCTAATTCTTAATCATGTAGACCCTACTTCTCTACTTACCCTAACTTTGACATTTTAACATTCTTGGACCACTTACGACAAATATTTACTTCTTACCACAACATTCCTATTATACTTTTGACTATTACCGTAATATACATTATTGGCGGTTTTTTCTTGTTAGCAGCGTTGTTATCTTCTATCAAATGCTACTACTAATTATACTTAACAACATCCTATTGCTAATACATACATTAATGAAATAGAAATTACGGAGGAAAATTTTAGTGTTGACATCTTCCCCTTTCCTAGCTTCTACTTCGTCCTCGGAGTAGACAATTCAGTGCTTGGAAAATCTTTAACTTGTCATGGTTGACCCATTTCATAATGGAAGTGCCATCTAATTCCTCCAGTCAAGTATGTACCATTTTCATGCACATCTATTATTTTGTAGGGCCCCATCCATTTTGGAAGAAATTTTCTGTCTTCTTTTTTTGTATCGGAATCATATACTAGAACCAATTCATTCACATGAAATGGAGACCAACGAGATATTTTGATGAAAGTATTCCTTCGCTTCATTTTATTCTTATAGCTTGTATCCTTCACTATTTTCCTCATTTCCTCTAGAAAATGAAGATGTACAAACCTTTCTTTTCTTGAATCACTTTCATCCATCCTTTCATTTTTCATAACTCTCACAAGTAGGAATATCAAACTTAATAGGAAGAACTTGATCAATGCCATAAGCCAACTGAAATAGGGAGTATCCTGTTGCTGACTTTGACGTTGCCCTATATGCCCACAATGCTACATGAATCCTTTTATCCCGCTTATGTACAAAGCAACGCCGCATCTTTTGCTATAATTTGACACAACACAAAATTTGTTTATTCCACTGTGCATTTGTGCTTGGCTTGTATGTTGTTTCCTTCCTGTGCTTAATAGAAAACTTATTGACTAGGGCTTCTACCACCTCATTAATGAAGTCACTTCCTTGATCTATTATAATTTCTAATGGATAACTAAATCTGGTGACAATGCGTTCATATATGAACCTTGTCACTTCATCCATGGAAATTGTTTTCAATGGCCTACCTTCAACCCACTTGGTTAAATAATCTATGGTAACTACAATATACTTATTTTGGCATGGGGTAGTTGGAAGTAGACCTATAATGTCTATTCCCCACTTTTCAAAGGGACCAAGTTGAAGAATAGGGCATAATTGAGTTGATGAAGTCTTACAGTTACCATGTGTTTAACAAATATAACATGTCTTACACTAATTTTAACAATCTCTAAAAAGAGTAGGCCGGTGATAACCTACATCCAAGGTCCTTCTGTTGTAAGTTGTCCAGAGAAGTGCTTGAGTAATCTTCCTCTTAGTCTTTGCATTGGCACCATCATGAAACTTGAATTCATTCAAGATAATTCCAAATATATATGTATTCACTAGGTATTGTGTCAAGGGATAATAATGCTACATCTGGGAAATCATCATCATCACAAGATGAACTTAAACCATCATAGGCTCGAGAGAGTGCATCTACATTGACATGCTTCTTTCCTGGCCTATCTATAATATCAAATTCAAATTCTTGTAGTAAAATTATCCATCTTGCTATCCTCCCTAATGGGTTAGTCTTATTTACAATATATTTTAGAGCCTGATGATCTATTACAACTATAAATTTCTTCCCTAGCAAGTAATTTCTAAACTTCTTTACAGCAAAAATGATAGCTAGAGCCTCTTTTCAGTTACAGTATAATTTACCTCAGCACTGGTCATTTGTCTGCTCCCAAAGTAAATTGGATGATCATTCCCATTTTCATCCTTTTGGCTTAGAGTTCTTCCTAGTGCTACATCTGAGGCTTCAATATACACAATGAATGGCTTGCTCCAATCTAGATTCTTTAAAATAGGTGAAGACACTGGGCTTCCTTTGGTTTTCAAAATCTTCATGCACCTTATTTCTGGTTCATAAGTAACATCCTTCTTCAAGAAGCTGGCGGGTTAGTGGTTGTGCAATCTTTGAGAAATTCTTGATGAACCTTCTATAGTAACCCATATGGCCTAAAAATGATCTCAACTTACTTCTATTCATAGGAAATGCTAACTCTTTGAATTTTGAAATTTTATCAGGATCAGTACTAATACCATTTCTGGATACAACAAGCCCTAAAAAACACCTTTAGAACATCCAAAGACACGCTTTGTAGGGATTAGTGAGGCTTGTTCTTCATCTAACCTTTGAAATGTTGTCTCCATCTCAGTGCAGGTGGTCCATCTTACTCCCATAGATGTAAAAATCATCCATAAATACTCGATGAAGTTCCTAATGTAGTGTTCAAACACTCTATTCATCAAACACTAGAACATTTTGGAGCATTACACAACCCATAAGGCATAACTCTATAAGAAAACATTCCCCATGGAGTGTTGAACGTGGTCTTCACTGATCTTTCTCCGCTATACGAACTTAGTTGTATCCACTATATCTATCAAACAAAACTATAGCACTCTGGCCAAATTTGCTTCGTCAAGATCTGATCTCGAGAATGGAAGAGGGTAATGATCCTTCTTTTTTCCTTATTGAGCTTCCTATAATAAACAAAAATGTGTATCTTCCCATTCTTTTTATTGAGATCACAATGGTAGAAACCCATTCTCGAATTCTCCACAAGCAAATATGAATCCCGCATCAAGCAACTTATATATTTCTTCTTTTATAGTCTTGGAAAAATTAGGATTCATTATATATGGCATTTACTTTATGGGCTTAGCACCATCTACTAGCTCAATAGAATGTTCTACCCAACTTACTTGATGGAGTTCCCAGTAATCAAAAGTGAATAGGTGTATCTACCTTCGAAAGAGCTGGAGGTAGGATTCCTTCTCCCTCTCCATCACAACATCACCAATCTTTATTTGTTGGAGATGATCATCAATTTCTTCTTCAGATAATTTTATGGGTTCATGAGTCGGTGTGACTAGAAGGATATCCATGACCGAAACATCAACCTCACTTTCTTCATCTTCTGTGTCCACTTCACTAGTACTATAGTAATCAAAGGATGTCCAATCATTAGTTTCATCACTTGAATCCACAAGTTCTATCTTATGATGTTGAGGGATCACATTTATCTTCACCCTCTCTCTATCATGTCCAAGTGTCATGAAGCCTTCATACCAGTAGTTTCTTGCATGAACTCTCCTTAGCCATGGTCTTTCCAACAACATTGGGTACACAACAAGTACCATTTTTCATCACCGAAAGTCTACCATAGATACAACACCCATTGCGAGATATTACCATATTTGAAACAACGCCTTGTGGTTTAGTTTTCCCTTATTTAATGACCTTAACATAAGTGTTGAGGGGCGATCAATTTTAAACCCAACATATTCATTCTGAGACTTGGTCATTACATTAACTATAGCACCTCTATCAACTAAGACATCATGAATTGAAATACCATTACATAATACCTTAGCTTGTGGAGCACATGGATCCATCTTTGCCTCTAAAACAAGGACCTCAACCTCCTTTCTTCGTCAAGCATTGAGTCCACTTCGCAACTCCTGCGTCTTCTTAAAATACATAGCTAAGAGTTAACCATATGTAATATTTGTAGGCCTTTTGGATAGATTTTCTAAGATGGAGTATGGTCCTTGTCCCTATGAAATCAAAAATCTCGCACACCCAACTTTCTTCTCCTATGTTTCTTACTAGTTTATCTTTTCATCTTCTCGAGGATCATTTCCATCTTGGTTATCTTTTTCTTTCTTTCTTTTTGTTACAAACACATCTACTTCATTATTTATGCTATTATCTACTACATCAAAAGAATTCACAGTGCTTTTCCTTTATCATTATCTCTTGTACCGGATGTAGAAGCTCTATCTGGACAATTATACTTATAATGACCCTTTTTATGAAAACCATAACATAAAACTTTAGAAATATTTCCTTTTGGACCTTTATCTCCTCCCTAAGAACTAAAATATTTTCCTTCAAAAAGATTAATAGTTAACTGACCCATCTTCTTGAGCAGATCTTCATACTCAGTAGATGTACTAGGAGAAATATTTGTGCTCACCGAGAGTGGTTGTGGATTCGGACCAAAGGTGCTAGTGAGGGCTCTACTTTAGCAACAATTTCTTTGGGCTCCTCTTCTATGCTTTCTTCTTTCCTTCTTGCAATCTCATTTGATTGTTCAATTGTAGATGGGTGGTCATACTTCACTTGTTCTCTGATCTCTAGCTTCATCCCATAATGAAGTGCTTACAGAGGATATTATCCACACCATTCATCAACCCATCCGCTAATCCTTCCTTCCGGATCTGGGCATCGAGCTTCCTTCTTAGCTCTAGAACACAAGCATGATAATCCCTTATCTTCTCCTTCTCTCCTTGGGATAGCTTTGTGATATCGATCATGAGATCTACATATTTCTGTTGTTCACCAAATTCTTTAAGAAAACTTTCAGTTAATAAATCCCATGATTTTTTCACATTATCACCTAGTGTTTCAAACCACCTAAGGGCTGAACCATCCAAAAAGGTAGGAAAAAATTCAGTCCATTGTTCCCTTCTTATAAGGCCATTACAAATACAAGATCGTTTAAACTCTTGAATGAAAGAGGAAGCATCTTCATTAGATTGGGCTGAAAAAATAGGAATCTTCCCCATTTTCAAAAGTAACCATAGTGAAATACCAACCCACAAGTACAATCAACAAGACTTATGTGCACAAATAATTGGAATCACTATAATAGAAAATAGAAATGACCACGGTAAACTATGGTAAAACTTGACTTATTGCGGTAAAAATTGACTTTCTTGTGGTAAACACTATTCACAAAAAAAGTGAAATTCTTGTGGTAAATACTATTCACGGTAAAAAGTGACTTTATCGTAGTAAATACTATTCACGGTAAAAATTGACTTTACCATGGTAACTACTATGCACAGTAAAAACAAGGTTACCCTCCAAATGTTTTTGACTAAGTGGGAATATCTCTCCAGAAAATCCACCAACGAGGAATGGTCCTAAACGGAACCAAAATGTCAACACCAATCCGGCACTATGATAATTCTTCACCAGAACTCCTCGTGCTATGATTATTTACTAATGCATAGCTTTTAGTTTGGTGGATGTAATCTGGAAACACAACAACAAACATAACACAAGAATACCATAGACTATGATAAGAAGGAATGATGATAAATCTGAAATATCAATGTAAATTATAATATCAACATGAAATTGTTACAATCTCACCCATGAGGTACTTCAAGTGTTACTGACTTCACTTGCCTTCCAACAATAACTATGGGAGAAACTTCACAATTACACCTCTTAATGGCTTCTTTAACACACCTTCAAAATGATGGCTTCCTTTACACACTCATATAATATTTCTCACTACTTCCTTCTATGCTAAATGAGGGGGGTGGCCTCTCTATTTATAGAACTTCCAGCTTATCCATCTTATCTCTAAGATCGGATAAGAAATCAACTCTGACGAATCATATCCCATACCTTAACTCTTATCTATACATGTAAGCTTATCTTTTAAGATAAGATAAACCTTATCATTTCACATGGGTTCCACATTTTTATACTTTTTACAAATAAAATACACAAAATATTTATGACCTCACTCGTCCTTATTACCAATATAATATTTCTAATTCCTAATCATGTAGACCCTACTTCTCTACTTACCCTAACTTTGACATTTTAACATTACCGGACCACTTACGACAAATATTTACTTTTTACCACAACATTCCTATTGTACTTTTGACTATTACCATACTATACATTATTGGTGGCATCGTACCAGCATCGCCGTTATCTTCTATCGGATGCTACTACTAATTATACTTAACAACATCCTATTCCTAATACATACATTAATGAAATAGAAATTATGGAGGAAAATTTTAGTGTTGACAGGCCCTATGGTGAACACGTGTCCCAACATCACGAGGACCACACAGGAGAAAAATGTTTGATATCACTGATCACCTTTGATTGCAGCTTTTTCAATGATGTGGGTCCCACATGTTCTAGTGTCCTGTGTGCGGTATGGGACAAAAATATCCATTTTTTTGCAATACACTCTTCTGCGGTGATTTTAGTGATGTGGGTCCCAGTTGTCCCAACGTCCCGTGGACCACGCGGGAAAAATTTACCCAATTTCACTGATTTGAACTATTTTTAGCCATTTCGGGCAAATCAGGTTTTTGGGTTCCGATTGTCCCAACTAAACCTATGTGGCTTGGGCCACAAAAACCTAACTTTTCCACATTTCTCTAGCATTGGCCAAATTTTTGTATTTTTTTCAATTTATTCAACTTCTTGGATTTTTACCTTGGATGAGAAAGTTAGAGAGAAGCCAAAGGTACCCTTAAAACTTATTTTGTCTTTTAGACCAATTCTACTAGCTCAAGATAGAAGAAATGATGCAAGTTATCGAAAATTACCTTGAGGGGTGAATTTTGGATACCATGAATTTTTGTGTTTTATAATATTTTGGTGTTTTCGTATAAGGAACTTTATTTACAATGAACAATTTCTAGTGTATATAGGTAAATGCATGTTCTTGTATCCATAAAAGATTTTAAAATATCCAAGCTTTCTTAAAAGACACATATTTAACCAATCACAAGTAAAAGTCTTGAAGTACACATTCTATATATAATGAGCTTGCATCATATATAAAATGTATTATGTATTCTTTATAGGGTATTCTTTTCAATTTGTTCTCACACAAATTATCTATGATATCACAACTTTGTAAATGAGTGGTTGAACTAGAAGATAAAAATCTAAAGATCTTTATGCATAGTGAAATTGATATCAATATATTTCACAACCCTAATGTATCCTAATTTTATCCCTAACCCTAATTGTTATGGCCTATTTGGTTTCAACAAGGCGGGGTGGTCGTTTGATGGTTGTGGGGATGCAAATTTTGGTCCCACTAATGATGTTTTTGTTGTCTTCTCATGGAGAAGCTTCCCTATTTCAATAGCACTGGTTGGTACATCCTTGTGTGTGGAAGGGCGGCGTGGCCTTTCTTCTGGTTTTGTTGCAAGGTCTTCAGGGAAATCAGTTGATGGTGGCACAACTTCTGTTGGCGACCCTATGTTGACCAATGAAATTATGGCAGTTGTTGTTGTGTTGTGTTTTGTTTCCTCTTCCTCGGGAAAGGATATGGGTGTAATGAACCCATTGGAGATGTTTCTCATGGTGCTAAAAGGTCTCTATTTTTGTTGATTTGAGGGTTCCTTCCCAAAACAATGTTATCGAAGCTCCTTTATGTGTCTTAGGTGCCGTTGTGTGTGGTAGTTCTACTGTGTATGAGGTGTTTTGTGGGGATGGATGTGAGACTCTGCCTAGCCTGAGACTCTATTCTATTTTCTTTTAAGGATGCGGTTAGGGGTGGAGGAAACAGGAATAGAATTTTTCAAGATGCCAGGAGGAGTAAGCCAATGGCTTATGCTAAATCTACTCCATCTGTGAGTTTTGGGGAAGAGGTCATTCAATTAGAAGAGGATTTTAAGAGAAATGGTCTGATTTACAGATTTAACAACTTTTTCCCGGGTTTTCCAACACTTCATGCCTGGATATCAAGTCTTTGGGGTCCTTGCTTGGTAGGTAGGTTGGATATCTTTCCTAGTGCACGTGGATTTTTCATTGTTGCGTTTGCTAGTGCTTTAGATAGGGATTTAATTTTTGGGAAAGTTTGGGAGTTTGAGTCTCATATGCTTTTGATGAAACCATGGTTCCCTTTGTTTAACCTAGTTTGTGATTCTTTCCAAGTTAAACTAGTATGGATACGTTTACCTTACTTGCCCCTCCAATTTTGGTTGGAGAGTTGTTTAATTTCTATTGGCAATTCTTTAGGGAAATTTTTATTTCTTGACCCTAAAACCGAAGAGTTTGAGCATACTACTTATGCTCAAATCTTAGTTGATATGGATACATCTGTGGATTTCCCTGCTACTATTGAACTTAAAGTTAAACATAGGATCTAGATTCAAAACATGGATTACGAAGGTTTCCCCTTTCCTGCATAACTTGCTTCTCTCTTGGCCATTTAGCAGTAGATTGTCACTTGGCTCATAAACATGCTAAAGGTAAAAGCTCTTGGTGGAAGAACTCTCATTCTAACCATTTGGTCATGAATGACCCTTTGGATTGCATTTCAGTTTTCGTTTCTGAGTATTTGGCTTATGCTAAAATGTTGGAAGTACATGAAGCATGTAAGGATGTTTCTAGGTCCCTCGACTTTGGGGAAAACATTGAAGTTTTGATTCCAATTCATACTGAAAATGTAAATCCAAAATTGAAAGAGGATTGGACTATTGTGAGTAGAAAAAGAAAAGGGTTATCTCTCCCCTTAAGATGCAGTTAAGATCCAAAGGGAAGGGGTCTAAAGCTTGAGATAGCTATTGTTTTATGTTTTTGTTGTTGGTTTTTTTCTGTTGTGTATTTTTATCTCCTTTGCCATTGGAAGAGGCAGAATTTTTTGTTCTTCATTGTTTAATATTTTTTTCCATCCATTGTATGGGGTAGGGCCCCCTTAACCCTTCTTTTACCATTAATAAAAAAATGATATCAATAAATGTTTAAGTAGGATATGTCAATGAGTAGAGCTAAAGCATTGACAATGATCACTAATTAAATTTAGATTTGTATCCATAGACATTGATTTAATAATATTTATAACATTATATCGCTATATTTTTCTTTTTGTTAGGAAATATAATGTTTAAATTATAGTGTGATATTTACCAAAAGGTAAATAATAATTAGTTAGTTATATTATTTTTATATAAACAATAATATATTAGCTCGAGTTATTTTAAAAACTCATATGATTTGAGTTGTGTATTGTTACGTGAGTAACAATCACAACTAAATATGATTATTGTTAGAGCATTTTCCTAATTTTTAGGAGTTGCATATTTCTATATATTTGTTGTATCTCCATATGTTTAATGTCGAAGCAAAACAGAGAGATAATATAATTATTTTTTGGTTATTCTATTCAAGTTTAATCCAAATATTATATTTGGTATCGTGAGCGACACAATTTGATCCAACATCATGGAATTCTAATTGATTATTGGAATGTTCTGATTATTTCCAACGTGACTAGGAAGTGCAAATAGAAAATGCAAGACATCTGAGTGTAGAAACTGTGGAGGATGTTAGATATCACTCGAGTCATTTATGCCATGCGTTAGTACATGATCGAGCTGTATGAATAGTGCATTTTCTTGGTCGGTGTTTTGACTATCATTGAATCTTAGCAACTGGAAATAGAGAACAATTGTCATCTCCACGCAATAGAATCATTGTAGTTATTTTTTTCCTGTCTTGTAAAGATGCATTTGGCCTATGCACAGTCTATATCTTCGACATCCTCAGAACGATTAGATATTTAGTATCTTGACAAGTATATGATAAGTTCCATTTAACAGATGAGTGCAGTAAAAATTTGCATGTCATTTTGACCTGCGAATGCAAGCCAGATCAAGTGAAAGGTGATTCCATTGAATTATCTTCAAAGAAAGGTTTAGTTCCACCATTCAGATAAGAGATTTCTATTTTGTGCACTCTAAGCGGCCGTAAATCTCATTTTAGTTCTTATATCTGTGATAGAGGGCCCACGTTGGAAGATTAAGACTCTATTTTGTTGGGTTTACAAGATCTACATGCAAGTCGTCCCACTCTCATAAGTATTTGGAAGACGAAACTAGATTAAAGGCATCCATTGAATGCATACGAGTCAGTTTTGGTGTCTTTGTTTATTGTCTTTCTGCCACAAACGTTGCATATCTGGATGCGGTGCATTATTTAGACAGTTGTCCACTCTTCAAATGCCACATATGAGTTTACATGCAGATAGTCTTTGGCTTGATTTTCATGAGTAATGTTACAATATTCCACTCTTCATAAGTCTTTTAGGAAAAATAGTTTTAGTTTTATATGTTATTACGTTGAATAGGTTTATAATAAAAGGTTGATTCATGTAGAAATAATTTTGTTTTTTATATTTGAATTAATGGTTTTCTAATTGTCCATTATAAATCAATTTTATAGTCATTAGTGTCTATTTGTTTGTAAACATGTGCATTTTCGGTTTTAACCGACACTTATTTTTAAAAAAAAATTGTGAAGAGTCATAATGGATAAGTTGAGTCACATTGAAATATTTGAAGCTAAAAAATTTCATACCTATAAAGTACAAACTAGGTTGTTCCTAATCAATAAATATTTATGGAATAGTGTTGATGGAAAAGAGAAGAAACTGACAAATGTAGATGAAGCAACAAAATGGGAAAGTAGAGATCGAAAGGCTACAACGATTATTGGATTACGTCTATCAAATGCTTATTTACATCATATAGACTTAAAAAATTCCTCTCACACAATTTGGGAGACATTGAACAAATTGTTTATATCACAAGTGGAAGCACAACAACATCTTAAAAGCAGAGATTATTAGGCCTCAAGATGGAAGAAGACGACAATATGGAGGAACATATTAGTAAGTTTCATTCTATTTCCAATCAACTAGCCGAAATAAATATAGATGTTCCCGATGATGATGGTAAAGAAGTATTACTTAATCGCATGCCTCTATGTTAGTCTAACATGGTATTTATATTGAGTAAAATAAATCCAAGTTTAGAAGAACTTATTTCTTCTTTTCTTGATGAAGAAAAAAAAATCATGTTTGAGAACAAGAGGAAAAATAAATGTATAGTAAGAAACTCGATAAAAGAAGATATAAATATTCTTACAAACCGGATCATCTTATAAAGATTCGAAGAAGAGGCTCACCTGTTATTATGTAGATAATATGGTCACTTGTCTTCAAATTGCAAGAAAATATCACAAGACTTACTTGATTGGTAACAACAAGATAATGTCATGGCTCTGCGATGAAGAAGGAGAAAATGAAGAGGAAGGAAAAATCGCTCATACGAGAAAATCAAAGTGATGAATATTTTATCTATTAGATAATTTTCTTTTGGAGGATGAAGGCGTCGGAGGTCGAGGTCAATACACAACCTCTCATTAATCACTAATGACTGGGCGCCACAATGCTATGGTGGCAAATATATAGTGTGATTATATGTTTCTCAGTGTGGTTTCATGCACTTCAGTTTTTAAAGTTTACAATTTTGAATACGTGGTAATTTCACATTGAGGGGGGAACATGATTCAATGTTCCACTTCAAGTTTTTCAGTTGTGTATTTGATTATTTTTACATAAATTCCCAATGAAAAACATAGCAAGGAACATATAACAATGTGTAATGCAACATCATGTGTCTTGATGAGGTAGAACAGTCACATGTGTTCCTGTTTATACCTAGGTTTTTGGTTAGCTTCGAAAAACCTTTGAAGGCTACTTAGATGTGTTCTACTTTGGTCCCACACCGCTAAGTGTTACATGTTCCTTAGAGTGGTGGTTGATAAGCAAATGATTCATGAGCGTGTTCCCATCTTTCAGTCAAATGTGTTTTCCCAAAAGTGCATGGTCGATAAGAAGTTGATGTGTTCCTTCTTCACCTTCAATTCGAGTGTGTGCAAGATGATGAGCGTGCAAAGGCAAAGAGGCTACGAGGCGAGTGTAAAAATTGTTTTAATATCATGTAAACATTAAGGTAGGAATGTTTGGAAATATAATGTTTACATCATCATGGGATATTTACAAAAGGTAAATAATAATTACTTATGTATATTATTATTATATAAACAATAATATACTAAGTGGAGTTGTTTTAACAACTCATATGATTTGAGTTGTACATTGTTACGTGAGTAACAATCACAACTAAATAGGATTATTGTTGAAGCATTTTCCTAATTTTTAGGATTTACATATTTATATATATTTGTTGTATCTTTGTATGTTTAATGTCGAAGTAATACATAGAGATAATATAATTATTCTTTGTGTTATTCCTGCTCAAGACCGATCCAAATCAATGTTCTATATGCTTAGTATATTGTGTGGACTATGGATGGAAATAAAGCTTGGATAATACTTTAAGTCATTTGACATGATTATGTTCTCCCTATATAATAACTTGTTGGAAAAATATAAGTTAATGTCTATTTTATCACCACTTATGCATATCAAAATCAAGGGATATTTTGAATCCAAAAGCATCTATAAATACTTTAAATAAGTTAAAATCCATCTTATATGGTTTGGAAATAGTAAAAATCACGCATGTGACTTAGTGGCAATTTATTAATAAATATTCTAAATTTCCACTTCTTGAAATGCTTAATATAAAAGAACTCAATTAATTTAGAAGAGTCAACTCCTATATATTGGGCCTTGTTATCTAGAGAATGGATCCAATGCTTTGATTTTTACGGGAATTTTTATCTCATGAAGATTTGGACATCACTTTCATCCCTCATGTTAAGGCTATATTGCAATATGTCACATTCATAACATTGATCTTTATCCACATTTGAGTGTGTTTCTTCTCTCCATCTCTATACAAGCTCAATCAGTACTCAAATTCCCACTTGTCTCCTCAACATGGCTTACTATACTTATCCAAATTAGGAGTTTAAAGAGCTAGTGTGCATTACCTCATTTTTTTGGTTCCTTGTTTACTAGAGATTTTTTCCTTAGAGAAATACTCATTCATATCAACATCTTTAATGTTAAAGGTCTTTAATGTGTCGACTCAAGAACATTTAAGATCGTATTTTGGCCATTCCCTAGAGCTTAGTGATCCTATAACTAGATCCACAATATTTTCTATCCTTTCCGTTCTTCTTGTTTCACTTGGCATATGATTCTTTTTTACAATTATGCTAACTTACCTATACACATCAAGTTTTCTTTCATTTCTTTAGAATAGTTATTCTCGAGAACCTGTGAATTTCTAGAAATTTAAAATTGTTATAGTAACATTATAGCTATTCATCACTTTACTCTAAATAAAAACTTCTTGTGATATATTAGGTTCACATGCACATTCAAGGCAATTTAAGAAAGTAACACTTAAATTTAAACACTTAGACAAGCTTTTCCATCACTAGATAATGATCCAACACCATGAGATTCATGTTTCTTGACTAAAATTTGCATGGTTACCTACCATCAATCCCAAGATGTCGCAGTGTATCCATTGCCAAATGCATTTCTCCACTCCTTAGAGGAGAGGTTGGTGAGGTTGGGGTATACCAACGTATTGCACGTCTTTCGATAGTCTAAATTAGTGGTCTTTTCTAGTGCAAGAAAGTGTTCATATCGCTACATTGTCACCACTCGAGTGGGGAGTTAGATTTCATTAGCTCTTGATAGTGACACCATACATGGGGATGAATGCGTGGTGCCCAATGCTCCTTTAAATAAACCACCTGCTCAAGGTCCTCTTAAGAACAATCCTCCTCCATCTACACTCGGTGCCATAGTTAAATATGGTTTATGTTTCACACTCTTTGTAATGAACTTATTTCTTTGTAAAGTCGTATTTTCTAATACTTTATATAACTTATCTATTTCTACATTTTATTACCATTTAAATCATATATTACACTCAAACATCTTTTACTATAACTAATTGCAGTCTTATTTTATCTTTATTTTGAATATGATTATATCTATATATATATATATATGAATTATGATTAGAAAATGACATCATATTTTAAAAAATAAAAGAAGTGGAGGAGAAGAAAAGTGTGCGTAAACGGACATCAACTTAAAACCTGGGGGCCGGAGTGCCTCCACCTTTATGGTTTAATCGAAAAACCTGCATTTTCTGCGTAAAATATATGAACGAGCAGTCCACAATCTTATATTCCGGCGTACAACAAGATTCCTCTATGACAAAAAAACAAAAGTATTTTCGATGGAAACAGGCCCGAACAAATTTAGATATAATTTAAGTGGAGAAAAACCACATGGAAAGGGTGTTGACTGGGTGTGTAGAATATTGGGAAGTGGAACGCGTAAAGTGATTCCGGATTGATCGGATCCGTGAACTTTAAAGTACAAAGTACGCCATCTCGGACCATACATTTCTCATACATAATTGTTATATCATCATGGTATCATGTCCATTTGCTATTATTGTTGAAAGTTGTGAATGCAAAATAGTCATTCAAAATCAAAGTAATTTATCGGCGACGTTTTGTGGGGCTCTTCTACGCTCATGTGGAAGACGCCCCGTTGACTGCGCATATGTGCGTATGTATAAACTCACATAAAAGATACTACAACATCATTCGCTGTTTGTAAACTCGGAAGCAAATAAACTAACACATAAAAGATACTCGAGAGTCGAGAGTACAGATATGGTTCAACGCGTGTGAGGCCCCCGCACTATGAAATGCATATCCCGTTATATTAATAGCAGCAAAAAGAAAGATGAATAACAAGCATATTCAACGTATTTTTAATTTTTTTAAAAGTAATTTAAATAAATTAGCAACTAGTAATCGCATGTGAAATCATGAAATGTACGATGGAAATATTGAAAGTGATGTATTGAAAAAGTGAAAGTGGGTGGAGCTAAAGCTAAACAAGGAGAGAGGATGAGAGTAGTTGAAGAATGGGTTTGAAGGAGAAGAAATCGATGGTTTGGGGATATTGCTCTCCGAACCAATATGAAATTCTTTTTCCAACAACCACTAGCAATTTTTGTCAATCGTTAGAGGAGCAGGGGGATTCGATTAGCAAGGCATCGAGGCAACATATTTTGTACATATCTTAGAAGGCAAGAAGTGGTTTATCAATATGCCTTGATGCCAATAGTTGTATGTAATTTCATCCCTTGTGGTATTTGGGTAGTTAGAAGATGAGTAATTGTAAGGTTATTTTGCTTATGCGTATCACGAGACACTTTACAACCAATAATATGTGTAGTGGACTTGGCATCCCATGGTAGCGATTTCATGCACATTTGTGATTAGGGAGTCTTTCTAGCTAACCAACATAAAATGGGCTTTGTTATTTTTATATTTTATTTTTATGGCATCGAGGCTTTTGGTTGGATGGTATTTAGTTTGTTAGTTATGGAAAACACATGAATGGAATGTTTGAAATGAAAACCTTGTAATCTAACACTCGCATGCTCTACACCCATTGTAATTCTTAGATTGTTCCTACCAAAATAATATATGTTATATGTGCTCCACATCATTGTCTCCATCTCGCTTGCATTTTTCACATGAGTGTGATTCGCGTTGAAACTCGGGTCAAAATGAAAAGCTGGAAAATCTAATAGGTTCCAAGTTCAAAACCCAACCACTTAAATACAACATACCTTTTTCTTTGTTCACGTTTTGGAAGAAGTGATGCCCATGTCCTTCATTTATGTGCTTTATTTATAATTTAATTTAGAGGGAGGAAAATCATTTTCGCCATGCACTAGGTGTTATCTAGCGGTGGCAGTAGGAAGACTATCATAAATTGGGATTGTTATTATTCTTTTTTGGCATCAAGGTTATCAATTAGAAGGAAACGACCCGTGGGAGAAAGTATTTGAATCTTTTGACGGGGGAGAGAGAGAGATCTAGACCCTAAGATGCCCTTCCTCCTCAACAAAAGATATGGGTAGGCTTGTTGGCATGATTTATTTCTAGAACTCGGTGTCTGAATCATCTTCTTTGTTGATCCCTTCCAAGAATGGTGAGTATCCCTCCATATTTATTCCTAATAAAATAATATTTAGGTCTCAAAATAGATTCAAATATGTTTTCCAATGTAGTTATGTGGGATTTATCCTAACATTGAATTTGTGAGAAGCTAGGAACTTAGAAAATTGAGGCCAATGGAAATATGTTTGTGGTTTCCCTGGCCCATGAATCCTTGCTTTTTAATTTTATAGCGGAATAAGACCTTCTCAAGGTATTACAGGAGGTCCTTGGTTCTTTGGGGGGTTGGGGGGAATTCATTTTAAATTAGGCTAAATGGGGCCCTAGGAATTTCTCTCTAAGCTCCTTTCCTAGTGTTTTCCATATGTCAGTTAGGATTTTAGCTTTGCGAATGGACATTTGGGTGCATGAAGAAATTATTAGCATTGTTAGGACTTGGTGGATGTAATGCCCACTCCTCTTCAACAATGATTGAATCATGTTTTCAATTTCAAATTGATTATAATATTAAACCTTGTTGTTGTATTCTAGTTAGCATACTAATAAGATGTGTGGGACATCATGATTACTATTGTGTTTTGATTATTATTTTGACTGTATGGTTGTATTGTGAACATTTATGGGAATTTAAGGATATGATGATGATCTAGAATGGTTGCCTTGTTACAGACTGATTGTAATATTGTTATTATTTTTATATTGTTATGTCTCTGCTCACTCTGTATTGGATCCCTAGACCTTGATATCATATTAGATATTAGACATTGCTAGATGGGCATTGATACACTTGTTTTACTTATTTGATAGACAATACAAATGTGTTAGACTTGTGACATGATGTGACTATTGCGATGAATTTTATATGTTTGATTCATATATCAGTATTCGATGTTCTAATTATACTACTATATGGACATATTGGACGTGATTTATGGATATTTTTGGATGATTGTTGATGTTATGATCTTAGTACAAATTGATGGTAGAATTGAAATGTTAGAAATTGAACTATTGGTGAATTACTTAATTCTAACATTGGTTTAATTATGATATTCGATGATGTAAATTGTTATGTATGCATACATGTGTTTTATTATTCGACGTCATTAATATGGACATGAGGCCAGAACGGTATTGTTTGATTTTGTAGGAAATTATAGCACAACTACGGGTGATAGGAGACCAACAGTGAAAGAATATGGAGTATTGGCAATAGGTCACCATGGAAACACGTGTATTCATATGTTGTATGTTGTTGTAGTTTGTTAGGAGGTCCCCATTGGGGGTGACCTCAAAAGTGACCTTGGGAATGTTTGTAATTTTTCTTGTTAATTTTATTTAATTGTGAGTTATTTTATTTTTATTTACATGTGGAGTCATATTTATTAATTGTGTTTTGTACCCCTCTTAAGTTAATTAAAATTGGTTTACTAATGCTAACTAAGATGTGACAAAAAGGGGGAAATAAATGTGAGTTGGTAGCCTTAATGTGTGTTGGATGAGAATGAATTTAATTTGTTTTGGAGTAGTGTGTACTCAATCTCTCAAGTGAAATTCGGATTTTTACCTTCTAGGCCATTTTGGTGACTTGTGGGAGAAGTTAAGCTTGTTTCACACCTTTTAAATTGACCCACCCACCTAGCCTATGACATGAGAGACTTTTTTAGGTCCTATTTTGTGTTTGAATGAAGGAAAAGGGAAATCCATTGCATTTTTCTTACATGGGTAGTTAATTTTTTCATTAAGGGATGTGGGTTAGGTGGAGTGTGTAAGAGGGTGGTATTTTCCCCTACCACCAATTTATTATGCTTTGGGGTTTGGGTTTGACCTTGGTGATGTGGGGTCACGAGAGATGATGTGGCTTCCTACTGGAGCCACATCACCCCCTCCCTTTTTCTATTTATTAGAATTTTTGTGAAGTTTTCGGGGTTACTTTCTTGGTTTTAGCTCTCTCATTTTGGAATGCTTTATTTTTGGAGTGATTGTTGGAGTTGAAGATTGCTTGGAATTTCTTTAGCTTGGAGGATTTTGGGACTTTCTTTTGGAGTGGATTCTTGCTATGGCAAGGTAGGGTCTTCACCCTTTTGTTTTCTTCTCTTTCTTATGTGTTTATGTGTTGAATGAATGTTGTATTGCATGATGTGTTGGGTAGTGAAATGCCCTTAGGATGTGTATGAGAAAGTGAAATGGGGATGAAATTTTTTGGGAGGCATAAGATTTTCTCTTGGGTATTTAGGAGGGAGTGGGTTGGGTGCCCCACCTTGTTCTCATCTTGTTTCTTTTTCATTGTGGGAGATATAAGAGAGAGGGAGGCATAAGAGTGAGGGAGGCATAAGAGGTATTTTTACTTTTAGGGAGGCATAAGAGATTTTGGGGTTGATTGTGTTTTGAAATTTTTTGAGGTGGGCATCCAAAACCTTGGAGGAACAAGTACAATCCACATTTTCCTTTCTCTACTTAGCTTGATTTTAGAGAAAATATTTTTGGGAAATTTAGGTGTGTGAAAATTAATGTTTTTGTGGTTATTTTATTGTGTGAATGTTGGTTTGAATGTGAATGTGGAAGCCTCATTTTTTTCAATGGTTGTCAAATATTCCATATTGTTTTTGTGTGCATGTATACTTTGTTTAATGCTAAATCAAATGAAGCAAGAACTACCACCTAAAATAGTTCTACAATTTAGCTAAAATAAAGCATAAACACCATCAAGATAGAGAACTAAGCAAGATCTAAATTAACATTATAACTTTGAAAACATGAGATCAAAACTATGCATGCTATTTTAACATCTCTACTCTCCTAGATTACCAACAAAATGCATGGACCTATTTAGCTCCAATGGCAATCAACAATTACTTGTTTAATCCTTAAAGAATGCAAGAATAGGAAGCTTAACTCTTAACAATGGTGACCTCTCAAGACAACAAAAGGCAAGCTCTTAGTCTCTTTGCCATATTCTTTGCATTTTCTCTCTTAAGAAGTTTTAGGTGTAGGTATAAACGTAGAACGAGGGTTCCTTATATAGCCCAATGGATAAAGGAAACACTTCATCCCTTTGCATGTGAGATAAAGGTAAAACATGATTAGGAATGGATAAGGTTGCTTTATTAAAGGTAACCTTACTTTAGAAGGGTTTAATTTATGCTTAGCAAGTCATGGGAGTTGGGGGGTGTTTTAATTAATCAAAGGTGATTAACTAATAGGTAGATGTAAGCTTATAAAAGATAATTAGAGGAATACTAGTACGATTTAGGCTATTAGAATGGGATTAAATCAATTAAATATTGATTTATTGGTTAAATGGAAGGGAAAGCTAATTAATTAATAATAATTAATTAGTCTAGGTAGAAAGGGTGATTTATTAATGGAAGTTCGTTAATTAGGGTATTTGTTGGATAGGCAACTTAGTTAATTAGCTTAGTGTAATTAATTAATGATGATATGAGAGAAAATGAGTTATTTTGATGATATGTCATCTATTTGCGAGAAAGATGATAATTAACGCAATTTAAGTATTTAAATTTCTTGGGCGTAATTATGAGTGTCTACATTTGCCCCTCTTTGGGGTGGCATAAGTAACGCCACTTCAAAGATAGTAGACATGTGAAATTTTGAAGAGGTAGAAGAAAAATTAGTAGAAGTGAGAGATGCCTCCTCGAGTGTCGATGGGGTGATGAAAGAAGACAATCGACGATCGAAAAGGTGAGAGATAGATAGAAGAATCGGAAGAGGCAAGATGCTCCAGAATGATGGAAGAATAGGGGTGCGAGGAAAGCGATGTAGATTGAATATGGAGGAGGGGAGGAAAGAGCTTAGCCTCAGCCATTGTGTGTTGGAACAATTTCGGTGTCATCATATTGCCATAAGAGCTACACCATCGGTCCTTATGAATAATATAAGCATACGAAAAGGTAGAATGACATGAAAAGTCATACTATGAAGCGATTGTCCATTGCTGACAACACCAACTCCATGCAACATACAAAATGCAATGTAATACGAAAAAGTGAAAGATGCCTAACTCCATGCAACATACAAAATGTAATGCAATATGGGAAAGTAAACAAGCTAAACTAACAGAGAAACATAATATAATATTTTTATTATCGAGCTTTAGTTACGACCTGTGCAAATTAACGAAAAGGGTGATGAAGGTGCCCCAAGAAAGGATACATACGAGGGGAATAACGGAGGACACTTGGGTCTGATGGAAAAGTAATGTGAACTATGAAAAAGACTGCAGGCAACTCGTTGTGCCCCAGCAGTACGTATGAACTAAGTAGCTTAGATTTTGTTGATGGAGGTAGATCAAGATAATCCATAATTCACACACATGAACAAGTGAGAACCAAAGAGTGATGTTTTGTAGGATGATTTTCAATTTTTAGAAGTTTTTGAAACATATTTGAATGTTTTTGATGATTTTTTTCTCTAACATATTTGAATGTTTTGGTTGATTTTAAATTTTTATGAAACTATGTATAGGAAGACAAGGAAGCATGGATGCCCCCAGCGATAGATGGGATGTACAAGGGCATAAGGCCACGTGCATACCAGAAAGGTGAAGATGTAAAAATGTCCCAACGATAAGGTGGGAGTATTCAAAGGTAAACTCTTCACAGGTAGAAGCGGGACCCAAGGCCATTATGGATAGGTTCAACATGATGATGAACATAAACCAATGAAATGTTAGGAAGAAGCAAGGATGCCCCTAGCGTAAGTTGGCCTAAGAGCACATGATAGAAAGGAAGGAGAAGATTATTTTTGTGGAAGGGGACAAAGGTGTCCAAAAATAATGTAAAAAATTAATCTTATAAACATGGATGTTCTAAATGAAGTAGAAGAACGATGTGAATGATATGAATGTAGCTTAGAAGCCTCGCGGTGATGAAGTGATTAGCGAAAGGCATAAATTATGAGATGAGATATGGACTAGAGTAAGAGTCTAAACAAGGTCAAAAAAAGACATTTGGTAACATACTAATCCTGTTTACTCATAGAGATCTAGTTTGTGCACGTGTATTTTATTACCTCTTGAAGTGAAGATTTAATAGACAACAAGTGAAGAAATCCTAGCCAATGTGTAGGAATGATTTATTTTGATAAGTGATTTTGTGAATGGAGGGTGAAAGGATAGCCATACATTACTCATTTTGCCAGCCTAAGTGTCCATAGCCACATCGTATTTGATTCTAATCACAACATTTCTCTACTGAAAGTCAGGCGTCCATAGCCCTGATAGAGATTATTGGAAATACCCCAAGAGAGAGTTATATATTAATTTGATTTTTCTTTGTAGTTTTTAGCTTTTGAGTTTTGATTGATTTTGATTCTTTTGCTTTTTGAAAACTTATTTCAGCTCTCTTGTTTGACAAGGGTTAGGAACCACTGATGGCTTGATGGAAGGAGGTGTAAGTGATTGTGATGATGACACTGGATAGTGTCAAAAATATGTCCAAAATTTCTTCGCAACAAGTTTATTAGATGTTTGAATGTGATAGGATCTCCATGAGGTCAGTCGTTCTTTAATTTACCAAGGTGATAAAAGACCAAGGGCAAATAGATACCATAGAGATAAATGTCGCAAAATGTGTGCGAATAAGCTAACAAAAATATCACCGAAGGGATGAAAATGGTAGGAAGACTTGTAGAAGAATAGAAAGGAAGGGAAGAAAGAAATATCCATGTGTACGCAACACCGGATTGCAATGTTTGATCTTTGTACTTTTGATTTTTGTTGTTTTTTTTTCATGTTTTTTTGTATTTTTGTATTTTTGCATTGTTTTTTATTTTTAGATTTATATATATATATATATATATATATATATTAAACCGTTGTTACTAACAAAGTCACTTTGTGTGATATGATCAAACAATGATGTTTGCGACTTCCTTGATAAGGGAGACTAAGCGTGTAACTTGTTTATCAAGAGTCATGTTTTCCTAATCTTGATGATCATGGTGAGTTCACACTCAACAAAGGACTGTGATTTATCCTGAAACATGGATTTTTATGTGGGAGCTTGAGTTCCCTATCCAGAGGTTTATGCACTTTGCGCCATACTTGATGGTTATGTTGATGTGTGTTCTTGAATCGAACTTGATTTACAACTTTGAGATTGTTCCAGTTGTTGGGAGATTTTGAGCTCTTGGAAGTTTTGACCTGAGCTTGATAATGAACCTATTTGGGTTTCTTATAAGCTGACACTCAAATTTTCTAACCTCGAGAAGGAGAAGAATGCGAACATTTACGATTGATGATAGGAACGATAGAAATGGTAGTGGGCTTGCCACAAACATTGATAGAAGAAATATGTGATAGATGAAAAGGATACGGTCCAAGAATTGAAGAGGATGGGATACCAGGAGGTGAGCCATAGATAGAAAGTGAAAGGCTACTAGGATGTGGCCCAAGAATAGAAGAAAAATGTCTACTAGGACATGACCCATAAAAATAAGATGAAGGGCTACTAGGACATGGCCCAAGAATAGAAGAAGAAGGGCTACTAGGACATGACCCATAGATGTAAGATGATGGACTAGTAGGATGTGGCCCAAGAATAGAAGATGATGGACTACCCGGGAGTGATCCATACATAGAAGATAAGGGGCTAGTTGGATGTGCCCCAATAATTGAAGATAGTGGGCTACCTGAAAATGTCCCATAAATAGAAGAGGGAGGGCTAGTAGAAGGTGATCCACACCTAGATGAAGATGAAGGGCTAGTTGGCACCGACCCCACAAGAGATTGTGATTGAGGAATTATGATAGATGAAGAGTTATTGGGTGATGAGAAGATAGGCCATGGATCTATACAAGACCAAGTAGTTTCATCACATAATGAAGAATGTGAAGATGGAAGAATAAGAGGAGGATCAAGTTACATGATCTGAGGCTCTTCCTCCATTTCTTAATCAAATGAATCAACCTTTTCCTCACAATATGCAGACACATCAAAGTCTAAAGAGATTACTTTTTGTAATATACTAAAGAAATATTTTGATATGCCCCTATAAATGCCCTGATTGTTTCTTCATTCTAAAAGAGATAAATCAGTATGAGTTGTTGATCGATCCCTAGGGGTTTATTGGAAGAAATAGGTTCACTTGGTGTGGAATACTTAGAAGATGTTTGATGATTATTGATAGAAGAAGATGATGTGGGGGACGAAGAATATGTGTAGCTAGATGTCTCAGGAGTAGAAGAAGGTGGTGTGGACCTACTTATAGAATGGTATATCATATGTAAAATAGTAGGATTAAGTCAAAATTCTATAGATTGTGACATAGGGGTCGATTCGAGATGTTTGTCTCGAAGGACTTTGAGTCACACGAATCTTCACAGAAAGAAGATTCCGTGGGGTGATTTATGAAAAAGGTCCCGTAAAGAAGGGGAGGACTGTGATTCAAGCATCGCATTAGATGAATGATGACAAGGGTCTTACAAAGAAAGAGAGGACCGTGATTCAAGAATTTTATTATACTTCTGATTGGAGGGATTTAGAGATGTGTGTATCTTCAAAGGAAGAAGACATCATTGGGGTGGTGATAAAAGACGTCCTGCGAAGAAAGGGGAAGCTATGACATAAGAGTCGCATTAGATGATTGATGAAGAGGATCCTGTAAATAAAGGGAGGAATGTGATTTAAGCATCAAATTAGATGAATGATGACAAGGTTCCTTTGAAGAAAGAGAGGACCGCGATTCAAGAATTGTATTATACTTCTGATTGGAGGGATTTGGAGTCGTGTGTATCTTCAAAGGAAGAAGATGTCGTTGGGGTGAATGATAAAAGGGGTCCTGCAAAGAAAGGGAGGACCGTGACATAAGAGTCACATTAGATGATTGATGAAGAGGATCCTACAAAGAAAGGGAGGACCATGACTTAGGAGTCGAATTAGATGAATCGAATAGTAGTTTGCATTTGAATCCTCAAAAGTCAGAGGAAATATTTGGATTGGAATCCTCAGAAGAAGAGGAAATGTTTGGATTAGAATTAGAAGAAGAGTGGGGGGAACTTGAATAATAATTTGGATCAGACGTGTCCAAATCATACCACCGACTATGAGATGAAGGTGGGGAACGAGTTACCCGGATGGGTTCTCTAGATGAAAGAACCAATTGAGGTTTGGTCATGATGGGCATCCTTTGATGTGAACGCCGAAAGTTGGATTCCTTATTGTTGTAAGCGTGAGGAACCGCATGATAATCAGTCATCTCTTGTGTCATTTAAGCACAAATGTCTAGACCTAGATAGTGCAATCAAACTTCTTCAAAGTGTAGAAGGCTCCATGCCAATTTGGGTAGCACAATGGCAGCCAACTAGACATTCATTATGTACGGAGATGTGTGTGTGATTTTTTGAAGGGGGGCTAAGGAAAATAAACATCGTGATGATGCAATCTCGATGAGATCAAAAGGGATTGTCCTAGAAAACAAGTTTTCTGAATGAATAATCATAAAGAACAATCACGAAAGTGTGAAACACAAAGCCAATCAACAAGGAACTACTCCCTATGTAAAATGCATGTGCAAAGTGATAGTATTATGCAAAAATGATCAACACAATGGCAATATTTACGTCAAGCTCAAAATTAACAAGGCGTAAATATTAGAAAAGGGTAGATGTGACTCCCAATCAAAGGATACCATGAAAATTTTAACAACCAACAAGGCCTAAATGTTAAAGGGTGAGGATTACAAATGTAAGCCATGTAACCACACCAATTGAACACGTTAATCAAGATTTACAAAGAAGTGAGATATTAGTGTCAAAGTGGTATCAAAATGACGCAAACAAAGTTAGCGATACTCTTCAAGATTTTGGACAATGTTTGAAGCCAAATGAAGTCAAGGTATACCGAGGATGTGTTAAAATGTGCATAACGTAATGCCACAATGCTGATACTTAGATCACATTTATGACGTCGAGAGGTGATTCCCAAAATCTGCGCTTGCCCCCACCATCCTAAGCAAGGAGTTCTTCAAGTTTAGGAAATTTATGAAAAACATGACATAAGTATCTTAATTGTGTCGAGACAATGTACACAAGGTAACACGTCAAAGGGAGATCAAATGATGAATTAATCTGAAATATGATGATGATCTTGACGTGGGTATCAAGATCACAAAGGCTACCAATAATATAAATATGCCTCCATGCACTTTAGACTTTTAACTTACCCATCCGTAAACATGGATGAGCATAAACAGAAAAAAAGTGGCGAGACAATTGATTGGTAACACAAAGGTAGTCACTCTCCTTCTGATCAACAAAGCGTCAAAAGAATGAAAAAAATGCTAGCTTCACTTTGGCAGAGTTTCGCATCACCCTAAGGCAAGTAAAAACTAGGAGAATGTAACGCGTCACACGTTTCTCAATGAAAATGTGGTTCACAACTCAACACTGTTTTAGAATGGTCAAAATGGGCTCTAGCAAAAGTATATTCTCTAGGTGGTTCTCTCTCGCCCTAGGTGTTACAAAGTTGCCACGAGCGAGCGTGATTTACCCAAAAGTCACACCGACTAGTTTGGGAGTATCTCGGCTTTACTTTACCCCCTTCAAGAACAGAGAGCAACTAGTGCATCAACATGTACTATCACTAGGGTAGCCATAATGGACAACCCGTAACGCTATCTCACAAAGGAATCACTAGTCAAGTAGGTAGTGCGGAGCACTTCCCATTTCATTCACAATGTTCCCTCTTGCATGGACTACTTTGGGGTTCCTCGAACCACCCCCATTGTTATAGCTTAAGGGTTATGCCAAAGGGGTTATATTCCAGATTGAGCGGAGAGGGACGTACCCTTTTCTCAAGCCTGCAATACAATGTTTTGAATATGTTGTTCTTTTTATCCTGCTTAATTAGGTGTGGTTTGGTTGAACACCTTTTGGCAACCCGTATAACAACTCTATTAGTAGTTTTGACTTTGTTTTGATTCATCCTTTCTTTTGACAAGCATTTTTGGTCCCGCACTCAAGCGTTAGTAGTCCTCCAAGAAAATCATATTATTTAAAAGAGAATTAAGAGTTGCTTTTGATTCTCAAATCATCCTAGGATGCAATACAAGAGAATACACCAAAAATAATCCAACTAAAAAGTAAAGAAAAACTTTTCAATCAATGAACCATACAAAATTCTTGATAAATGTTCATTCCTTAAACCAAAAGTGAGAGATGAAGTTTCCAATTTACCAAATGTTATAAAATGGAGACTAAAGTTGCTTTTGATTCTCAAGATCACCCTAAGGAGCAAGAGAAGAGCATACACAAACTTTATCCCAACTATATAGAAATGCAAAACTTCAAATCAAATGACCATTGAAAAATACTTTGAAAAAGGTTCATTCCTTAAGCAAAATGAATAATCAAATTTCTAAGTTTAATCCCAATGTTAACAAGATAGAGATCAAAGTTGTTTTTGAATCTCAAGATCACCAAAAGGTGCAAGAGAAAATCATACACACGCTTTGGTCTAAATCGAGTAGAAATTTCTATGAGTAGAAATCCCTAATTTATGTTTTCATTGCATAGTTAACTTACATACCTTTCCAACACAAAAAAATGGAGTCAGTTTGAGTTCGGAAGAAAAATTTATGGCCTTCGGAATATGGGTTATGCATATGCTCTTATGCTCACGGGTATGCACTTGACATGCACTCGAGAAAATGTAAAAAAAAACGTCTCTTAATCTACAAAATGGGCAAATTTTTCCAACCAAGATTCAATTTTGATAATAACCTATCACATCAATATATGAATAGAGGACTCAATGCTATCAAACATTAACATACATGCTCAAGAATTTAAAATTTTCAAGAAATTGACAAAACTAACATGTAGAATGATGAAAAAGTAAGCTCTAAAAATGAAAACATGATGAAATCTTGAAATTTTGAAAGCAACACACCACATTAATATGTAAGTAGAAGACTCAGCACTATCAAACACTAACCTACATGCTCAAGAATTTAAAATTTTCAAGAAATTGACAAAACTAGCATGTAGAATGTTGAAAAAGTAAGCTTTAAAAATAAAAACACAGAGAAATCTTGAAATTTTCCCATCAATTCCAATTTTGACAGCACTTCACCTCCTTTATACCTATAAGGAAGACTCAACATATGCAAACTCAACAAAACAAGTTAAGAAAAACAAGTTAGATCGACATGTGTAAAAGACGGTTAGTAAAAAAAAAATGAAACTTAACTACAAAAATTGAAATTAAGTGCAAAGGACAATGGAGTAAGTCCCACCGAGCATGCCAAATGTGTGCATGTATACTTTTCTTAATGATAAATCAAATTAAGCAAGAACTACCACTGAAAATAGTTCTACAATTTAGCTAAAACAAAGCATAAACACCATCAAGATAGAGAACTAAGAAAGATCTAAACTAACATTATAACTTTGAAAACATGAGATCAAAACTATGCATGCTATTTTAACATCTCTACTCTCCTAGATTACCAACAAAATGCATGGACCTATTTAGCTCCAATGGCAATCAACAATTACTTGTTTGATCCTTAAAGAATGCAAGAATAGGAAGCTTAGCTCTTAACAATGGTGACCTCTCAAGAAAATTAGAGGAATACTAGTACGATTTAGGCTATTAGAAGGGGATTAAATCAATTAAATATTGATTTATTGGTTAAATAGAAGGAAATCTAATTAATTAATAATAATTAATTAGTCTAGGTAGAAAGGGTGATTTATTAATGAAGGTCATTAATTAGGGTATTTGTTGGATAGGAAGCTTAATTAATTAACTTAGTATGATTAATTAATGATGATGTGAGAGAAAATGAGTGCTTTTGACGATATGTCGTCGATTTTGAGAAAGACGATAATTAACACAATTTAAGTATTTAAATTGCTTGGGCATAATTCAGGTGTCTACGGTTTCATTATTGGGGCTCGGGTGCAAATGAAGAAGAAGGCTTCACTTCCTCATTGGATTTTTGGTTGAGTGGAGAGTGTTGCCTACTCCTCCTTGTTTTGTGATTGGAAGATGAATATTTTGATGGAGCTCAAGTGAAGTCTTGCATGGAGTTGTTTTCATGAAACCAAGAAGGAGAAAGAGTTCTAATTAATTTTGTAAATTTTATCATTTTTATCCACTTGGTGTGGAGGGATTTTGTGCTTGTATTTTAAATTTTTAGCTCTTTGAAAATGGATTATTCATACCATGTGTAGCATTTAATAGTCAAGTGCATATGGTTGGAAGAATTTATTAAAGAGTTTATTTTCTATGGAGTTGTCTTCTCTTCAAACTTTGTATTGGGTTTCAAATCTACAATTTAAATGAAAAGTTTCATTTTATTTAAAAAGATGGAAGTTATCTATCTTGGAATTTGAAAAATATTGAAGTAAATGGTGTGATTTTCTTTGGAAATTCTTTACTTTGCATCAAATTCTTATACATTTAGAAAAGAGAGTCATGTTTTATTTTGCTTCCACTTGTTTTCATCTCTTCTAAATGAGTTTATAACTTTATAATACTAAATACAATTGTTTATAGATATAATATGATATAAAAAGTATGACATTTGATTATAAAATGTGATGTATGATATATATATATATATATATATATATATATATTACACAACGTAATAAAATATATATATATTATATTATAATGGAATATACAAAATTAAGAATAAGGATTAATAATAACTATAACAAAAAAACCAAAAAAAAAAAACATGTCTATACAAATAACGCTTTAAAATGAAACATTGGGCTGAAAATGGATAAAGAGAGGGTCTAACACAAAGGAAAAGAGAAGTAGACAAATATTTCCAAGACATATGGGGATGACAGAAGGGGACCCTCCATATTTTTTTTTATATATCAATACAACCACTACCCGAAATTAAAGACGAAGATAAGGGAAAACATGGCCTCATCTACAACGAGAAACGAACTAGAAAGGCTCAGGTGCTTAGAAGTAGGAGAAGAAAAATCAATACTATTAGGAAATGTGCCAAATGAAGTTCCTCCTAATCCTCAAATCATCGGCTATTGCTGCATATAACAAAAAAAAAAAAAATAACGGCTCGTAGTAGTTCGGCTCATTAACTATGTAACCCGCTTCAGATGTGACTACAAATCAAAATATTTCTATTTATATTTGCTAAAATGAGGATATATTAGAGTTACGTATTTATCTCCATGTGTTGTGTTGATTCAATCCATAATGAAACTTATTTTAGGATGGCATCTAGTGGACCTCTAAACCCTGTAGTTGCTACAATTATCTATTTTTGATAAAATTACCATGCCTCTAGATTAAAAAAATACTTATAGTTGTTTTCTTATGCAAGGAAATTGGCAGGGTGTGAGGAGACGTGTAGTGTAGTGCCCACTTTCCTTTCACACCTTATTTTTATATTGATCATGATATTGCTTATCATATTATGGACATTATTATGGACTTTATTATAGTATGATGTTAGATGTTAGATCATGGATTATTGTTGACTTGATTCAGTTATGATGCATGATGATTATTAGAGACATTTTGGATATTAATGTTGATATATAGTTTTGCATGGTTATACTATGGATGTTGTTCGAGACATGTGATATTTGCATATTGTGAGTAGACCTAAAAATGGAAATTATTGACGATGACATACTTTTGAGTAAAATTACAAATGATCTTGTTGGTTGCTTGGATGTTGTTGTGATCCATATATCTAGATGGTTTTGGAATTTTCTTTATATTACTTTGGATGTTATGATATGGCCATGAGGTGAATGAGGTATTCATGTTTTGTCGGTTAAAATATCACAACAAACATCGGTGGATTGGAGACCAACCACATTCAAATTCTAGATGAATTCAACAAGGTCACCATGGCAACTAGTATTTCTTTATGCGTGTTGTGTCGGTTAGAGACTCCCATGGGGGTGATCACCTTTTAATGTGACCAAGGGGTTAGGTGTATTTATTTATTGATTCTTTGGTTTATGTTTGCATGTGTTTATTTTGTGGTGTATTGACCCTTTTATTATTCATTAAATCATGTGAAATATTGTGAGTAATCATGTTGTTAAGTTAATTAATTAAAATATGTCATAAGAAAGTAATTAATAGAGTTTTTGGCCTTGAATTAAAGTGTTGTAAGTGATGTGTAAGTTAACTTTTAAATGTGAAACACTTCATCTTCTTAGAAATTCGAATTTATCATTAAAGGATGATTTTGGAGGTTAAGGGACAAGTTAAACTTGTCCCATACCTCTTAAATTCATTTACCAACCATACCTATGGTTGGAGGGTTGATTTTATACTTTTATAATGCATTTTTGTAAGTCAAATTGTAAGTTTTAATTGCACTTTTCTTACATGGTTTAATTTCAGTCCTTTGGGGTGTGGGTTGGATTTGAGTATGTAAGTAAACTGTCATATTATTCACCCACCTATTTATTATGCATTGGAGAATGAAGTTAACTTTGGGGTTGGGGTTGAGGATGTGTGATGTGGCATCCTACATGGATCCACCTCATCCTCTTCCCTTCCCTCTTCTATAAAATTTGAATTCCTTGCCTTGTTTTGGGTTGCTTCACTTTTGAGACTTCATTCTTGGGTGAATTCCTTGTTGTTTTGGGAGCTCTTGCTTTTGAGAAGTTTTAATATTGTTGGATGCTGGTTTTTGGTGGATTTTTGGATTGTTTCTTGGAAACAAATGTTGTTTGGAACTTGGGAAACTCCGTCATGGAGAGGTAAGAGATTGGTTCTGAAATTCTCTTCTTTTATGACTGTAAATGTTAATGTGTGAATTTTTGGCATGTTTGTGGGCTGTTGGGTAGATGGCCTATGAATGGTGTAGGACAAGACTATGGGGTTTATTTTGTGGGAGACACAATTCTATTTTGGGGAGGTATAAGGGTGGAGGGTGTTGTTATTTGGTTTCAACCTTACAAAGAAATAGCTTGCATTTATTTACTTGTTATGGGGTGACATAAGAGGTTAGGGATACATAAGGAAATGTCAGGAATAAGGTGTACTTGGGGAGGCATAAGGAATGTCAAGGTTTTGATATACTATATTTTAGAGTTTGTAATTTAGGTGGTGATACCCATTTCCCCTTTTGGGAAGCATAAGAAGCATCCCATATAGTTTCTTGCTCCTTTGGCTTTTTTGATGAAGCCTTAGTAATGTTTTTCATGCTTTAATGTAGTTGTAAACTACATTCAGATTATGGACTGTGTTTTTCTTGTGAAAATATTGTTTGTGTGTTTGTGGAAGTCTATTGTTGTCGTGAGTTGGATCACATATTTTATTGCATTGTGGTTGGGGCTCGGATGCCAATGAATAAGGATGGATTCTCCTCTTTATTAGACGTCCTAGTTGGGTGGAGAGCGTTTCCTTTCCCCTACTCTTGTTGAGATCACAATACGGAAGAATGAGAAATATGCATGTTGTTGTTCTTGAGCTGAGATAAAGACAGTTTGATAGTCCCTTGTGAAATGCAATCTTATTGTAACCTTTCCCACCTGAAGTGGATGAAATTTTATATGTTTTGTAATGGAAAGATGTTGTATTGGTTCTGAAAGTGTAAATTGAAATGTGAAAGATACATACTATGTTTTTTTGAAAGCAAGAAATTGTGTTCTATATGACAAAATTGAAGAATGAAAAAGAAGAAAGTTGTATTTTGGAATAAATAAATGATTACATAACTTTCCTCAAATTGCATCATTGTATTGAATTTGATCACCTATATGTGAGTTGTAATCTCTACTTGAAGGAAAGAAATGCGTGTGGAGAAAATGTAATACTACTGATTTGTAAAGTGCATGATTTGAAAAGAATAATAGTTGCATTATTGTATTTATCATTTGACTAAAGGAATGAAACCTATTTGAAGTAGCATGAAATGAATTCATTTGTAAGGAAAGTAAAATAAGAACCATTGAGTTAATTTTGTTGTTTCTATTTTTGCTTCACGTTAAACTCTACAACTTTTACAAGAAATGAACCGATTGAACCTACAATCAAGAAATAACAATGAAACATTAAAATTGAACATGCTAGGCTATAAATGAATACAATTAGAAAAAATAACTTAAGGAGAATCCTTCAAACCTTGCAATAATGGTCTCAACCCTCTTACAGTCATTTTGTTGTCAAGAGATGTAGATTTTCAAATTGTAAATCAATCAGACAAAATGAATCTTGAAATCCTTCTTAAATATATCTAAGAACAATTATCCATGTCTACTTGACATGTTGAGAGAGGAAGAAGATCAAATTGAGAAAAATTTATAAGTTAAAATTTACCAATTTGCACTGTAAAGTCTCTGTAAATCATTTTCTTTAAATTGACTACTTAAAATTTATCAAAATAAAAATTTAATGAATCTGTGTAAAGATGATATGGAGAGTTTTCCAGAAAGTCCTCATTTTCCCATAACCAAACTCTCTATCAAAAGTTATGGCCTTCTGATTTTTTTTTTCATTTGGTGTCAAAAACTAATTCTAAGCTGTAAAAAAAAAGTTGATTTTTTTCAAAATTTTCCCCACCACCCCGCCATTTTTCCGTGGCACTCGCAGCCAATGATAGGCTGAAAAATGGAACCATGAGGCATTGGTGGAGGGGCGGATCCTTTTTTAACTTAGTGCATCAAAACAAATTTGGAAAATTTTCTAAATTTTCCCCACTGGCCTGCAACCAATCAGGGGCTGCCATGTGGCATCGCGAGGCATCGGCGGGGGAAGTTGGTTCCTTTCGACCTTTACATTTTCAAAATTTTTGAGAAAATTTTATACATTAGCTCACCACCACCCGCAACCAATCGAAGCCGCCATGTGGCATTGTGAGGTGTCGGTGGAGGCGTGGGTGAAGTTTACCCTTTTGCCCGGGTGTTAAAATTATTTTATCTCCACTGCCCCACTTTCCCCACGTTGGCTTAGGAGGTGCCATGTGTCCCTTGCGGACTTGTGGACTCATGGGAGCGTAGGTGTAAAGGTGGCTTTTCACCCCACGCGGGAAATTTCCAAAACGTCTCCCACGGCCCCACCAACACTCCCCGAGAAAAACTTTCTCTCCTCGCGGCCCGCAAACTCATCCGTGGGGGAATTTTTCTCTCCGTGGCCAGCAGACCCACATGTGGGGGAAATTTTCTCCCAGCAGCCCATTGAGGCTCCCATAGGCAAAAATTTCTCTCCTTGGGCTGCAGGCCGCTCCCGGGGAAAATTTTCACCCCAAGGCCCGCCAGTCCTTAACTTTTGAAATACAAGGAGTTTGGTGGACTTCTTTATATCAATGGAAAGGTGATAAAATTTACTATCTAATGGGAATGGTATAGGGAAATTTTGAATATGATAAATTTTATAAAAATATATTTGAATCTTTAAATCTGTTAGAGACTGGGTATTTGAGGAATTACCCTCTTAACCTGATTGAACCTTCTAACCCTAAATTTTGGACCTTTTGACCTCTAATAATTGTTAACAAAAGAAAAGTATATTATAGTATATTAGAATTGATCTGGAATGTGTTAGTGACAATTGTTGTTTTGTAACCCTGGTTGTAGACTCTTTTTTAAAATAAAAAATAAAAAATTATTCCATAATTTTTTCTTAACTAATTCTAGGTTGGTCTTAGGTCTCAAGTGGGTTGTTTTAGTAGGTATCACACTTGGTACCGGAGCAAAGTGGTTCATAATGTTGGGCCATTTGGCACACTAGAAAATTGACACATGAACCTTAAACCTAGGACACTTTTAAATCTAGAAGACAACTTAGTCTAGAAATTACATATGTTAGTAAACGGGGAAACTAAGTAAAACCTAGAATAAGGAACTAACTCTCGCTCTCTTGCTCGTGTAGGAGGTGCAAATAAGATGAGGATCATTTTCACATAGATCTAGACATACCACCTCAGAGCATTCCATGCAGCTATCCTACCACCAATTTTATAAACTCTTTAGGATGTTAATGCTGCTCTACGTGGAGGATCGTAGGAGGGCATGCAATGCAGACATGATATGATCACTTCCATTAAGGGTCATGTATATCCTCCACTCCAATGAGGAGCATGGAGAGAGAAATTCCATGCAGAGTCATCCAGATCAAATTCACCACGAGAGGGGATAGGGTGACTAAGTTTCAAGACATACGGAGAGGTCTTGGAGCCCAGGAGACTTAGGGATGACCATACACAGAGGCCTTGAGGTCATCATACCACATTTACAGATAACATCAGGGAGATCCTCAAGCTTCAGCCATCACATTATTCTAGTGACACAGGTGGATTTTAGGAAGAGGATCTGGTTAGTGAGCTTGAGCGGGTGCTTCAAGCTCTATCTTTTTTCTACCAACACGAAAGCTTGTGTTGTGATCCATCTACTTAGGGATGGAGCTAGTGTCTAGTGGTAGACAGAGGAGCAGAAGCTCCATGTTGATTTTGAGACAGTTACTTGAGAGCTCTTTGAGGAGCGTTTTAGGAGCATATACTTGTCATATAGGTTCATACAACAGTAGATAGATGAGTTCCATGACATCGCACATGCATCTCTTAGAGTGGTTGAGTATGAGAGTAGATTTTTGGATCTACTCCAGTATGTTGATTACATGCAAGATGAGCAAGTGTGGATCCAGGTTCATCTGGGGCTTGAATCTAGACATTGGAGGTGCAGTGCGGATCCATTGTCCACAAACATTAGCTAAGGCCGTTGAGAAGGCCTATATAGTAGAGGAGACTGGGAAAGACCCAGTAGGCTAGAGATCGATTCTGGAGCCGCATATAGTAGATGCAGGACAACAAATTGAGGGGGTCAGTACCTCTTCCTCGTGGTGGATAGGGTTCAACACAGTTATCTTTTAGACCACAACACTAGCAGTCCCACCCACCTTATAGACCTCCACAGAGATTTGATGCACAGAGAGGTCAGAGTATGGGGCCTCCTCCTAGGGGTCCCATCAAGACACAGGGTGCCCATAGAGCTCACTTAGTAGGAGCTCGCTAGCAGAGACCTTAGCAGACCACAGTCAAATCATTAAGATCCACACCACAGACCTTAAGAGTACCGGTCAGACCTACTACACAGAGGAGAGGATCAGTTGGTGGTTTTGGGTGTGGTGTTACTGGACATTCTTGGAGAGACTACCCACATAACCCTAATAACAAGGGTAAGACAAAAATCTCAGAGCCTACTATTGGTGATATGAGGCATAGTCATAGGATGTACACAGTGGTTGAGAACTGCTAGGTAGAGAATCATAGTATAGTTATTGAGACTACAGGTAACATTGGACGCATTCCTACCTCCATTTTGTTCTATTTTGGTTCTTCTAATTCTTTTACTACCCCATCTTTAGTAGAGTGATGCATGCTGGTGATAGTAGTAGGCGGGGTCATAGTTTGGATGTTGAGTTGGCTTCTGGAGCCAAGATCTCTATAGACTCCTTAGTTAAGGAGTGTGTGGTGGATTTGGAACCTTTCACCACTACCTTGGATCTTCGTATCCTTCTGTTGTGCTCTTATGGAGTCATCTTGGTCATGGACTAGTTATCTACACATAGAGCCAGAGTGGATTGTTACCACAAGATCATATCTTACATAGATGATCTAGGAGTGGAGGCAGTGATAGTGGGGGTCAGGAGAATCATTTCTATTCGCACCATATTTGCTATGTAACTTAAGCGGTGTGTGTGACAGGGTTGTTATATGTATGATGTTACAGTTAATGATAGATATGAGGATGGGTCTAGTGGACCATCACTAGATGATCATCCCATTTTGAGAGATTTTTCAGATGTATTTCTAGGGGAGCTACTGGGGTTACCACCCCCACGTGAGATTGATTTTCATATAGATTTGGTTTTGGGAGTAGATCCTATCTCACGAGCACCTTATCGGATGACCACCCTAGAGTTATGCGAGGTCAAGTTAAGGCTTGAGGGCCTTCTACAAAAGGGCCTAATTCATCCTAAAGCACGTCCCGTTGGGGTGCACTTGTGATATTTTTAAAGAAGGAAGGATCCTTCGAGTTGTGTGTATCAATTACCGCTAGCTAGATAAGGTAATGATCAAGAATCGTTATCCCCTTCCATGCATTGATGACTTGTTTAATCGGATGAAAGAATCCATAGGTTTCTCTAAGATTGATCTTAAGTCGAGGATATCATTAGTTGAAGATTGTGGAGGTGGATATTCATAATACCCTTTCGTACGAGATATGGAAACTATGAGTTCACAAAGTGGTGCCTTTTGGTTTGACGAATGCCCCGTAAAATTTATGAGTTTGATGAATGGGGTATTCAAGAATTTCTTACATCGCTTCATGCTCATCTTCCTTGATGAAGTTTTTATTTTCTCACATACGCGTGAGGAGCAAGAGGGACACCTTCGCCAAAGGTTCTTCATTGTCTTTGAGAAAAGAAACTTTACATGAACTTGAGACGTGTGCATTCTTTTAGATAGAGGTGCATTATTTGGGTCATATCATTTCTGGGGAAGGTATCACCATCGATCCTTCCAAGATTAGAGCTATTATGGATTGGTCAACACCCACTACCGTGACTTGAGGTGCGTAGCTTCATGGTACTAGCAAGTTACTACGGAGATTTATTCAGACTTCTCTCGGATTGTGTACCCCATCAATTCCCTTCAATGGAAAGGGAAGAAGTTTTTTTGGTCGAACATGTGCAAGTAGGCCTTCAGAAACTAAAGGAATGCCTCACTAAATCACCTATCCTTGCAGTGTACGGATCCACAAGGTGAATTTTTGTTTTCTGGATGCTTCTTTAGCGAGGGCTTGGAGGTGTGTTGATTCAAAGGGTAGAGTAGTGGCTTTTGAATCTCACAAACTAAAAGGATTATGAGTTTAATTATCCAAATCATGATCTTAAGCTTGCAGCATTTGTACATGCTTTGGTTTGATGGAGGAACTTTATACTGTTTAGAGATTCACACTGGATAGATCACCTAAGTCTTCGTCACCTCTTCACACAACCCAATCTCAACGCTCGTCACAATGGGCGGTGGATGGAGTTGCTTTGTGAGTATGATATGGAGATAGAGAATGTGAAGGGGAAGGATAATGTGGTGGAAGACACTCTTAATAGATGGAGACATGTGGCTATGGCCACCTCAGTGAGCATAGATTTGCGGAGTAGGATTCTTCAATAGCTTCCTCTTAACAACTTCTACATTGTAGTTCGAGAAGAGATCAAGTCTCAGAGACCCCTCGAGGGGAATTTTTATGGTTTCTCACTAAAGGAAGATGGATTTATTAGGCAAAAAGGTTGGAATTATGTTCCCAGAGATAAAGACTTGAGGAAATACATTTTGGCAGAGGCACATCGTGCACCCTATTCAGCCGCATCCGGGGGTGAAGAAGATGCACACTACTTTGAGACAACAGTTGTATCATTGGAGATGACTTCAGAGAGACATTGCTCACTTTGTGTCACACTATTTAGAGTGCCATAAAGTGAATGCCAAGCAACAATATCCAACTAGCCTTCTATTTCGTCATGCTATATCGGAGTGGAAATGGAACACCATTTCCATGGACTTCATTATGGGCTACCGATGTTGAGATATCACCACGATGCCATCATGGTCATGTTTGATAAATTGACAAAAGTGGCTCACTTTTCTCTCGATGAAGACCACTTTTATAGCTAGTGCAAGCGGTGGCACAAGTATATCTTGATGATATTGTCAGGTTGCACGGGATTCGCAGAAGATCATTAGTGACCGCGATCCTTTGTACACTTCCCATTTCTTGACTACCATGCAGCAGATGCCCCTGGGACAAGAATCAACTTTAGCACAACATATCACCCCGAGACAAATGGAGTGACCGAGTAGGTGAATAATATTTTAGAGGATATGCTCAAGATGTATGTGATGGATCATAGATAGATGGGATGAGTACTGTACTTGGTGGAGGTTTCCTACAATAATATTTTTCAGAGTTCTATAGGTATGGCTCCTTTTCAGGATTTATATATGCAGACACCTCTTAGTTAGGATAGGTTAGAGGACGGGGTTTCTCTTGGACCATCTTTGTTGTGGGACATGGAGCAACAAGTGGTTTTGATCTGCATAGAGACTATAGGAGGCACAAGAAATGTAGAAGAAGTACACAGATCAGCATAAGACTTATCATAGTTGTTATATGGGTATTAAGGTGTTCCTTTGTTTCGAGCCACACAAGAGCCCTATACATTATGGAAAAGGTTCTAAGTTAGCACCTATATTCGTGGGTCCTTTTGATATCTTGGAGCGTAGCGGGCCTTTGGCCTACCATCTAGCATTGCCACCTGTTTGTCTTAAGTACATGATCTATTTCATGTTTTAGTTCTTAGGAGATATATTGCGATCCTTCTCATGTGTTAGATTAGACATCATTACAGATGCAAGATCGGGGAAGGTGATGGTGGAGCCCATTCACATCCTAGATGCAAGACCATGAGCCTTTGGGGTAGAGAGGTTGATCAGGTCCGGGTGTAGTGGGAAAGATATGACAAGACTATAGCTACATGGGAGGATGGTAGTTTTCTATGAGTTTAGTTTCCACATTTGTTCCAGTGACTTCTAGGAGGAAGTCGAGTCTAAGGGGGGGGAATGTAGTGTCCACTTTCCTTTGACACATTTTTTTATACGATCATGTTACTACTAATCATATTATGGACATGATTATGGACTTTATTGTAGTATTATGTTAGATGTTAGATCATGGATTATTGCGAATTTATTCAGCTTATGATGCATGATGATTATTAGAGAAATTTTGGATATTGATGTTGATATACGTTTGACATGGTTATACTATAGATGTTGTTCGAAAGTGTGATATTTGAATATTGTAAGTACACCTACAAATGTAAATTATTGATGATGATATAGTTGTTGAGTAAAATTATAAATGATCTTGTTGGTTTCTTGGATGTTGTTGTGACCCATATATCTAGATGATTTTAGATTTTTTTTTATATTATTTTAGATGTTCGATATGGACATGAGATGAAGGAGGTATTCATATTTTGTAGATTAAAATATCATAATAAATATCGGGGATTAGAGACCAACCACATTCATATTCTAGAAGAATCTACAAGGTCACCATGGCAACTAGTATTTTTTTTGTGCATGTTTTTGTGTGTGTTAGGGATTACCATGGGGGATCACCTTTAAATGTGACCAAGGGGTTAGGTGTATTTATTTATTGGTTCCTTGGTTTATGTTTTCATGTGTTTATTTTGTGGTGTATTGACCCTTTCATTATTCATTAAATGGTGTGTAATATTGTGAGTAATCATGTTGTTAAGTTAATTAATTAAAATATGTCATAAGAAAGTAATTAATAGAGTTGTTGGCCTTGAATTAAAGTGTTGTAAAATGTGTAAGTGATGTGTAAGTTAAATTTTCAGTGTGAAACACTTCATCTTCTTTGAAATTCAAATTTTTCCTTGAAGGATGATTTTGGAGGCTTGTGGGACAAATTAAAATTGTCCCAAACCTCTTAAATTCATTTACCAACCATACCTAAGGTTAGAGGGTTGATTTTAGACTTTTATAATACATTTGTGTAATCCAAATTGTAAGTTTTAATTTCACTTTTTAACATGGTTTAATTTCAATCCTTTGGGGTGTGGGTTGGATTTGAGAGTAAGTAAACTATCATATTATTCACGCACATATTTATTATGCATTGGAGAATGAATTTGACTTTTGGGGTTGGGGATGAGGATGTGTGATGTGGCATCCTACATGGATCTAACTCATCCTCTTCCCTTCCCTCTTATATAAAATTAAAATTTCTTGCCTTGTTTTGAGTTGCTTCACTTTGGAGACTTCTTTCTTGGGAAAATTCCTTGTTGTTTTTGGAGCTCTTGCTTTTGGATAAGTTTGAAGATTGTTGTATATTTGATGTTTGGTGGATTTTTGGATTGTTGATTGGAAACAACTACTCTTTGGAACTTGTTAAAATCCATGATGGAGATGTAAGAGCTTTGATTTTGAAATGATATTATTTTATGAATGTAAATATTAATGTGTGAATTTTTGCATGTTTGTGGATTGTTGGGCAGATGGGCTAGGAATGGTGTAGGAGAAGACTATGGGGTTTATTTTATGGGAGGCACAAATGTGGTTTAAGGAGGTATAAGAGTGGAGGGATTTGGGATTTGGGTTCCACCTTAAAATAAATAGCTTGCATTTCTTTACTCGTTATGGGGTACCATAAGAGGTTGGGGAGGCATAATGAAATGTAAAGAATAAGGGGTACTTGGGGAGGCATAAGGAATGTCATGGTTTTGATATACTATATTTTGGTGGTTTGTAATTTAGGTGGTGATACCCATTTCCCTTTTGGGAGGCATAAGAAGAATCCCCATAGTTTCTTGCTCCTTTGGCTTGCTTGATGAAGCCTCAGTAATGTTTTTCATGCTTTAATGTAGTTGTAAACTACATTCTATTTTGGATTGTTTTTTTATTATGAAAATGTTGCTTGTATGTTTGTGGAAGCTTGTTGTTGCCATGAGTTGGATCACATCTTTTATTGCATTGTGGTTAGGGCTCAAGGGCCAATGAAGAAGGATGGATTCTCCTCTTCATTGGATGTCTTGGTTGGGTGGAGAGCGTTGCCTTTCCCCTACTCTTGTTGTGATCACAATTTGGAAGAATGAGAAATATGCATGTTGTTGTTCTGGAGCTGAGATAAAGATAGTTTGATAGTCCCTTGTGAAATGAAATCTTATTGTAACCTTTCCCACTTGAAGTGGATGAACTTGTATATGTTTTGTAATGGAAAGATGTTGTATTGGTTATGAAAGTGTAAATTGAAATGTGAAAGAGACATACTCTATTTCATTTTTTGAAAGCAAGAAATTGTGTTCTGTATGATGAAATTGAAGAATGAAAGAAGGAAGTTGTAAATTTGTCTTTTAGAATAAATAAAGTATTTCATAACCTTCCTCTAATTGCATCATTGTATTGAATTTGATCACCTATATGTGAGTTGTAATCTCTGTTTGAAAGAAATAAATGCGTATGAAGAAAATGTAATACTCTGTTTTGTGAAGTGCATGATTTGAAAAGAATAAAAGTTGCATTCTTGTCTTTATCATTTGATTGAAGGAATGAAACCTATTTGAAACTAGCATGAAATGAATTCATTTGTAAGGCAAGTAAAATAAGAACCATTGAGTTAATTTTGTTGTTTCCATTTTTGCTTCACGTTAAACTCTACAACTTTTACCAGAAATGAACTGACTGAACCTGTAATCAAGAAATAACAATGAAACATTAAAATTGAACATGCTAGGCTATAAATGAATGCAATTAGAAAAAATCACTTAAGGGAGAATCCTTCAAACCTTGAAAAAATGGGCTCAACCCTCTTACAATCATTTTGTTGTCAAGAGATGTAGATTTTCAAATTGCAAATCAATTAGAAAAATTAAATCCTGAAATCCTTCTTAAAGCTATCTAAGAATAATTCTCAATATCTACTTGACATTTTGAGAGAGGAAGAAAATCAAATTGAGAAAATTTTATAAGTCAAAGATTACCAATTTGCACTATAAATTATTGAGATCATTTTCTTAAATTGACTCCTTAAAATTTATCAAAATCAAAATTTAATGAATTATGTGTAAGGAGAACACCAATATATTTCTAGAAAGTCCTCATTTTCCCAAAACTGATCTCTCTATCAAAAGTTATGGCCTTCTGAAGTTTTTCTTCATTTGGCATCAAAAAAATAATTCTAACTGTAAAAAAAAAAATTGTCTAAATTTTCCCGCCACCCCACAACCAATCGAGGCTACCTCGTGGCACCACAAGGACTTGGAAGAGGGTAAGATCATTTTTTTAAACTTAGTGAATCAAAAAAAAACTTTAGAAAATTTTCTAAATTTTCCCCACAGCCAACTAGGGGCTGCCACATGGCGTCGCAAGACATTGGCAGGGAAGTGGATTCATTTCTACCCTTTGCATTTTCAAAAATTTTGGGAAAATTTTCTACATTTTCCCCATGGCCCCGCAGACTAATCGAGAATATGCCATGTGGCATCACGAGGTGTTGGCGGAGGCATGGTGAATTTTACCCTTTTTACCCTTCTAGGCATTAAAATTCTTTTATCGTCGTCCGCCGCCCACTTTCCCGTGTTGGCTTAGGAGGCACCACATGTCCCTTGCAGACTTGCAGGCTCACGGGAGCACTGGTGCAAAGGTGGCTTTTTCCCCAAGTGGGAAATTTCTAAAACGTCTCCCGTGGCCTTGCTGACCCACCCCTAGAGAAAAATTTCTCCCCGCAACACGCAGACCCACCCATGGAGGAATTTTTCTCCCCGCAGCCCGCAGACCCATATGCGGGGGAAATTTTCTCCTCGTAGCTCACTGATCCACCCTAGGGGAAAAAATTCTCCCCGGGCTCACAGCCCGCTCTTGGGGAAAATTTTCACCCTAAGGCCCGCCGACCCATAACTTTTGAAATACAGGGAGTTCGGTGGACTTCTTTATATCAATGGAAAGGTGTGGAAATTTCCTATCCAATGGAAAAGTTAAGGGAAATTTTGAATGTGTTAAATTTGATAAAATATAGTTGAATCTTTAAATCCTGTTAGAGAATGGGATGGTGAGGAATTACCCTCTTAACCTAATTGAACCTTCTAATCCTAAATTTTGGAACTTGTGACTGCTATGATTATTAACCAATTTTTTTTTCTAGTAGATTAGAATTGATTTGGAGCTCTGTTAGTGACAATCTGTGGTCTTGTAACTGGTTTGTAGACTCTTTTTTAAAAAAAAAAGTATTCCATAATTTTTCCTAACTAATCCTAGGTTGGTCTTGGGTCTCAAGTGGGTGTTTTACTAAGCATCACATGTAGGATGGGTTTCGTTTTGCTTGGGTTTCGAACCACACTTAATTTGGTCAATGGATATTTTTAACTTCCACTCAAATTTAATTATATTGTAAAGTACACAAATAAATAAATGCCAGCCACGTTACTTATGAGGCTATACAAATCTTATAATCTCTCTCAACCGGAATCTTATCACCCAAAGGAATATCCTTACCGAATGCCTTTAAAATAGGTTTGATTATATTACATGGGAATTGGATATATACTAGTTAATTTAAAGTTATAACGTAAAAGCTATGGTTACACGTTTAGGTGGAGAGTTGGAATTATATTAAAACTAAATTATAAATAATGTTTCAAGATATGATATAATGTGGGTAGCTTATGGAATCAGTTTATGTTTGTAAACAAATATTATTTATATTAGTATAATTATAATTGATCAAATCTTCTTAAATCATATATATATTATTACTTGTAATAAGTTATAATACATATATTTAATAATTATGGAAATTATTTATTTAATAAAACATACATATTATATATTATGTAAAGTATGTCATAGATATGACACTATGTGAAGGGATTTTAGGGAATATAATATGGTTAAATTAAATTATAATGATATACTAATTATAATGAATTATAAGGTTGTAATGTTAACAAGATAACATTATAGGTTTCGCATGATAATACTTAAAATACTATAACATTATGTTATATACAGTGTGATAATTATTATATGTAAGAAAATATCATTTTAACTTTTATAATGTACACACTATAATATAATCAATATAACGTAAAGTATGTCTCTTTGAAGACATTTGATAAAATTAGAATGATACATGGAAGATTAGTATGGTCCATGCGAAAGGAGGAGATGAAAAAGTAATCGAGATGTAACCCATCATGTGTCACAATGAAATGGAAAGAAAGAAATGAATTGTTCTAATATAAAACAAAACAAAAAAATTATCTGGATTTTTTTGCAATTATTTTATTGGGGTTTATAGTGGACTCCCATTGTCATTGATCCCACCACCAAGACCTTCTCTAGGATGATTCATGCAATATTTTGTATAAGCATGACCGTTGATAAACTTGCCCCCGTTTCTATTAAGCTCAAGACTAGAAATGTAGTTTAGATGCAAGATTTGGTATATGAGGACTCTAAAATTTTCTATGTAAAATGTATACATATTGGTCCTAGAACTAGCAAGGTGATGTTTAATAAACCCGGGGAGAAAAGGGTTGCTAATGGCCAACTTGAAATAGATCATGTATGATGTGGTTTTGAATAGGGAGTTGTTTCAAACCCTAAGTTTGTTCTTCCCTCCATGCACCAAGCATTCAAGGCTCCCCTTTTCGCAGAGAGGAATGGATTGGGATTAGGATTGAAGGACAGATTGAGGGAAATTTTGGAGGATAAGTGGTGTCCCATTTGGAGAATGTTGATCAAGGGATATCTACTAACCGCCATGTTTTGGTGAAGAGTTTGGACATGAAAAGTGCTTGTATTGAAAACCACATGGTCTAATGCTCTGTCTTAAGGGCATCCCATGTTACCATGTCTGTTGACATAGCCATAGATGCCGTAAATAACTTTTAGTGAACAAGACTATTTGGAGGATGGAAGGATATCCTTGAATCGGCCCCATCTGATGAAATGTTTGAAGATATGGGTTTGAAACATGTAATGGATGAAGAAGGGTTTTCTAATGGTAATTTTGAGGTTTTTTTAGTTCTTGATGATCATGCATATGAGAAAGTCACCGTAAAACCCTCCAAAAATTTCTCTACATCCCTAATTAATCCTAGACTCTCTTAAAATTTTGCAATTTTGGGAATGTCCTCATTACAAAGACTAAATTCACATCAATGTTAGCATGCAAGAGGATTGTAAAGATCGGGATGAAGTCAATCGTTGGAACCTTTTCGCAATAGAAAATCTAAATTAAAGAAGTTCAAAGATTATCCCCAAGGTCGGGTAGTGGTTTAATATTATCCTAGTGGTTGATGAGGCCCGATATTGCCCCTCTCAACTATTATTATTTTATCATGATGGTGGTTGTACTTGGGATGTATTTTGTATGTATCTGGTTGGTTTTGAGTTGCTTCCACCAACATTTTTGGTTTTTTCTTTTGTTTTATTCTATGTATTGTTAAATATGTTATCTAAATGTTATATCCCCTTTGTAACAGGGTAGGGTCCATGGAAAAACGCTCCTTTTACCTATTGTCAGACAAAATGAAGGTAAAGACATGAATGAAAAAATTGAAATAAAAAGGTGGGAATGAACTATTTCTGTGTCCCAAACCTATTCCGTGGGTCCTAGTGTCCATACAAAAAACAATATGGTATATGTGTCACATTTTCTCCTCTCAATGTCATTTGCATTATTCACAAGATTATAATATCGCTTAAAGTGGCAAAAATAAAAAAGGGGGACAATCCAATATGTTCAATGTTCAAACCAAACCACGTTGCTTCCTTTTGCTAGAACAAATTGAGGCCAACTTTTCATTTTCAAGCTCATGTAATTCAGTAGGAAACAAAAGAAGCTTGAACAATCATCAATAATTGAGCCCCTACAACAAAGCTTGATTATATAAATGATGAGTAGACTTGCATTATCAATAAATTTTGAAATTTTTAGTTTTGTATTTTATTTTAACCTCAAGGTCATCAATCGATGAATTTAGTTTGGCACAAAAGACAGACATGAATGGAAAGATGGAAATAAAAAGGTGTAAATTAAATACCTAAATGTCTCACTCTTATTCCATGGCTCATATCATTCATGACTACATATAATTTTCTATATGTACTTCACTTTATAGTTTTGATCTTACATGCATTCTTCATGTGAGTGCAATATTCACTTCAACCAAAATAAAAAAATGGAGGAAGTCCAATAAATTCCAGTTCAAAACCCAAATGTTCTAGTATATCACCTAATTCAGTAATAAAACCTTACTTCAATTTCATGTTCAAAATAATTTAGAGACCAAGCATGTGGTCATATTAAATATGGGAAAGTGATGGGTAAGTTTTTTTCATCCTATTGAAAAGCCATTCTTAACAACAACCAAAACAACCATATCTCAAAGCATTGTTAAATTCAAATCATCCATTTGGGTCGTACATGGGTTATAATTCTCGGACGCCTTTGCAACAAAGCAATGACCTAGGTGCCATGACAAGTAGGGATGGAATTTCATATTATGAGTGTGTGTAAAATCAAATTTCGCTGATGTCTTAGCTCTTTCGGTAGACGTAGATTATAATAATTTCAAAGATATTTCTATAATTTGTTCTCTCACTCTCACGTACATATAAACAAATTTAAAAAATTACAGCTTTTCAAGTTTTCAACCTATCATTTTCTATTAATATCTAAATATGGGAAAGTGCTTGGCCTTCTATGGACATCAATATCTAAATAAATATGGTTTCCTAAAATTTTCACCTGTTCTATAAAGCTAAAATTATAAAAATCCCACATCTGTCAATTTCAAGGCTCTTCCACACCGGTCTCGCACACACAGTCAAAGGAGTTAAAATGAAATGACAACCTATGTGCAGCACCATACATATGAATAGGTGGCATTACCATTCACCAATAAGACATCTTCCCATGGTGCGACATTGTAAATGCAATGTTTATGTTTCCTTTAGATCTCATGGAAAATGGACAAAGCGTTAGTGAGATGAAATTCAGAGGATGAATTGATCCATGTGGTGAAAAATGTTAAGTGAAGCAAGTTCACAATTGACATCAACACCGAATCTGAATCGACATCAACACCGAGTCCGAAAAGAAGAAACAAATAAATCCCGCACGCCGCACTCGTAAATTGATGAGAAAAGACCCGTGAAATCATCTTCTTGTTGGGATGATGTTCATGAGGATCAAAACAATGACCGGGTGACGATGTTGTGCCTATCCCTCACGTAAGTTTGCAGGGAGGGGTGATGTGGAAGTTGTTGATGTGGCAGTTGACCAACAGTTTCCATCTTCCTCCGCCTCCGTCTGTCTTGCTGCGTCCATCATATCAGTTAATTTATTACCTGTGAGCTGATAAATTTCTAATTCAAAATTTAAATTTTACCGCTCATTCATTCTATTTCCCTCATATCCCGCTCATAGCTTCATTTTCCCTGTTTCACTGCAAGGCAACCTGGATATAGTTCGTGTGATGAGGATAGGGTCTTCCGAAGCCGTGTGGGTGCCATGATCGGCCTGATCCCTTGGAGATATGTACTTCTCGGCCTCGTCCATAGGCCCATTTGTAGCCTTTACAGAAAAATCTTGTGCCGATCAGTTTCTTATTACAGTGAGACGTGTTCAGCGTCCCAGACTCACACACTCCCTTCCATCCATCTTCTCCAAGGCCTCAGCTTGCAGGGGTGAGCTTCACTGCAAAAATTATATTATTTTAAAGTAGCTCTCAATGAGCTAAATATGGTGAATTTAAGAGTTACAGGACTTGCTATGATGAACACTAGAGAAATGCTTGTATTGAAGTTCTCACAAGATCTTTCAATGTCATTTATATATGTTCACATGTCTACAAAGTATCATATCATTTTTTCATGAAATCTCATTAGGAAGTGGTGATGTAATTTTAGGATAAGCCTATCACAAGATTTGTCACTGCCTTGTAATCTCTTTATGAAATTGTGTTTTTTTAAGTTTATAGTGTTATATTTAATTTTTGATATTTTTACTACATGTCAACAACGTATAATGTTTTTAACCTTGATAATTCTTACACAATGTGCTTTAATTACAAACTATCCTCTATATACTTTATTAAACTATAGTGTCAATTAAAGGTGTGAGTATATGCATTGTGTCAAAGTAGCATGATTTCTATACCTAATACGTTGTTACCTATGAAACTTACATTTTGGATATTCATTTTGCAATGCATAGTGTGAGGAATACAATCAAAGTGATTTCATTTAATTATTTTGGAATAATTTCTAGTGCATTGCCCGATACTTTTACTACAACAATTCAACAATAGATTACGTTGTTACCCCTAATAATGATGACTCAATGCGTTATTATTATAAACAATATTCATTATATTGTTTCAAACTGCAATGTCAAAATTTTATGAGCATACATGATATATATCAAAGTAGTTTATTGTTCCACGTACTACATTGTTACATCAAAAACATGCATTTTCAATGCTTGTTTTGTAATACATAGTTTTATGACTTTATTCAACTGATTTCATTCAATTATTTTTGAATAATTTTCAATTGATTCCCCTCTTTTGATTACAACAATTCAACAATGTATTTTGTTGTCACCCCTAATAACGATGATCCAACACATTAGTCTTATAGAAGATACTCAGTGTAATATTAAAAATACAATGTCAAATCTTAGTGTGCCTACAGGATCTATATCAAAGTACATTGTTGATCCATGTAATATGTTGTTGCTTTGACAACCTACAATTTTTAATGTTTGTTTTTCACTGCATAATATATTCAAAGTTGTTTCATTCAATTATTTTAGAATAATTTCCAATTCATTCCCTCCTACTTTAACTACAACAATTCAACAACATATTATGTTGTCACCCATAACAAATGATGAACGAACATGTTATTCTTACAAGATATAGTCATTATACTATATAAAACTATGATGCAAAATTTTATGTGCCTACAAGATCTATATGAAAATAGGTTGTTATTCCATGTAAAATGTTGTTGTGTTGATGACGTGCATTTTTAAATATTGTTTTACACTACATAGTGTTATGAATCTATTCAAAGTTGTTTCATTTAATTAATTTGAAATTATTTCCAGTTCATTCCCTCCTACTTTGAGTACAACAATTTAGCAACGTATTACATTATTACCCCTAATAACGAAGATCCAACACATTATTCTTATCGAAAATACTGTATACTATATAAAACTATAATTTCAAATCTTAGTATTCCTACAGGATCTATATCAAATTAGTTTGTTGTTCCACGTAATACGTTGTTGAATTAATGACATGCATTTTTAATATTTTTTTGCACTGCATAACATTAGAAATCTATTCAAAGTTATTTCATTCAATTATTTTTGACTAATTTCCAATTCATTCCCTCCCACTTTGAGTATAGTAATTCAACAACGTATTACATTGTTGCCCCTAATAACCATGACCCAACACATTACTCTTACAAAAGATACTCAATGTATTATATAACACTACGATGTCAAATCTTAGTGTGCTCACATGATTTATATCAAAATAGGTTGTTGCTCAACGTAATATGTTGTTACCTTGATGACATGCATTTTAATGTTTGACTTGCATTGCATAGTGTTCTGAATCAATTCAAAGTTGTTTCATTCAATTATTTTTGAATAATTTTCAATTCATTCCCTTCTACTTTGATTACAAAATTTCAACAATGTATTACGTTGTCAGTTCTAATAAATAACTTTTTCATAGGTAAAAAGTGATTTTGAAGGGATCAAGAATATCGTACAACCGAAAGATAAACATTAGAGAAAAACAAGAAACCATAGGCCGATTGCATGATGTAAAAATAATGATATGGCCATATAAACAAATTTTATTATAATCATGTTTTTCCATTGTATTTTTCCATAATCTAGGTAGTCATCATTATAATATGTAAATATATTGGTTTTATAATTTATTATTGATATAGGAGCATCCGAAGTTCAAATAAATCCTACACAATGTTTTTCTAAGTATGGGAGACTACATGGGTGATGAGAATAAGGGTGATGTACAGAAGCACATTGTAATAGTCTAGTAATTAGGAGTGAGTGAAAAAGGATCTACACAATGGTGAGTGAACATGTAGTGCATGGAGACTTTGATAAACGTAAAGGCATGGATGGTATGTGTAGAAGTTCAATGATAAGATCCTTAAATGAAAAATATGAATACTATGTAAAATATAACACAACACAAATGATATTGGTGCACCAAGAATCCTAAATATTCAATATATGTAGAATAATACCCTTAAGGTAGGTAAACACCATACAATGCTCCTTCAGGAAGGAGTAACTCCACAATCTCACAAGATGGTAATCCACTTCGAAGGGGACACCTCCAATATACCTCTAATAAGTAGAAGACATAACACATACAACACATTACATCATAATTATACTCATATGCTTTATATAAACATACATCACTCGTAATGGATGGGTAACATGACCTAATCCTAATGTGTGCCGACTCGTTACCCAATATAACTAGTTCCTATGTGACCCCATATATTATAAACATATAACTTACTAAGGGGATGTGTGCCACATGTCGACATCTCCATCAACCCATATACATTATAATATCATATCCCAAGGTACATAACATTCCTGCCCTCCTTGACATGTTTCATCCCAAAACATAATAAGAAGCCATATAGTGAGTGTGCTTCAAATCATTACACACTTGTCACTATGCTCGATCATCCAACCACCCATATGAGATCTTAGTGGGTGATACTTCTCCAAATCTGATTGCATATTCCATTGCACTCCTCTAATTCCATCCATGTCCATATTTGTTAGGGGTAACAACGTAATATGTTCTTTAATTAGTGTAGTCAAAGTAGGAGGGAATCCATTCAAAACTATTCCAAGATAATTGAATGAAATAAATTTGAATAGATCATAACATTATGCACTCCAAAACAAAACTATTGAAATATCCAATCAAGGGATAACCGAAAACAGGATAAAACTGATTAACTAAAAATAGAGAAAGATAGGTTTTTCTTATTAACTAAAAATAAGACAAAACTACTTTGATATGGATCATGTTAGAATAATTTAGCGTAGGCATATTTATTGCATTTAATTACATTGTCTTTTATTTAATAATGTGTAACATGTGCACTCCAGTCTAGTGATTTGCATTTTAATATTGTTATGTTGGATAACATTCAATATTGGTATTAGTAGTAATTACATGTGCATGTGAGATGAGTCTTATCATCTCGTAGTTGGTGCTTGATAGAGTGTCATGTATATCCATATGAGGCTGTCTAATATCTATAAATATTACAACTCTTGCATTGTTATGTAATCTGATTTCATGATCAATAATATTTGTGAGGCTTTCGTCCCTCTTTGATCATTGCAATATAATTCTATTTTATTATTTGGTATCAAAATGAGGTTCTATCCAAGCAAGGTTGAAGAGGAGCACTATTTGAGAGGATCCATTGGAGAAGAAGATCTACATGAAAGGAGAGCCATTGAAACATCCCTCAACTAAAATTTGACCTATCCATTTATTTGGAAGGTAATTTTGTTTTGATTAGTCATTGGCATAGCCAATTGATCCAACATATTGGCGAAATATTTCAGATTTGGAGATTTTTTTTAAAAAAGATCTTAAAAAAGATTTGTGAAAAAAAAAAGAGATCTTGAAAAACAATTTGCAGATCTAAAAGAAAAGGAGTGAAAAAAATCATATCTTAAAGTGGAGGTGTGAAGAATTTGGGAGCAAAGGTTGAAGCAGTCCCATCAACAAAATTCCAGCAGATAGCTCTCAGAAAAAGACGTAACTTTTTCATACAATTTCAGATTGATGTGCCATTCCTTTTGATGGAAATAAAAGAAGGAGACTCACAACTTTATAGTATACATCATCTTCAGATTCGACATCTACATGTGACGAAAATTATGTGCAAGTCGGGTAATTTTTTCTTTAAAAAAATCAGATCTAGTTGGTAAATTGGTAAGATATCCAAAACAAAGATTCTAATTATTTTGAAATTTTGTTGGTTTCAAGAAAATGATTGTATGATGTTCTTTGTCAAAATTTTAGAAAAATATAGATCATGGTTTATGAGAAAAGGTGAAAACAATATTCAAACTATTTCTTTGGTGAAAATAATTTTTTATTTTATGTTTGGTTCTATCACACGAGATCTTTGATCTCATAGAAGCATTCAAGTATATACGGTGCCTCTAGGAAACACTTACGGGTGGTGTTGTTGTGACTACTACCGTACTTAACACCTAACACACCTACCTAAACATCATCCTGGGCATCGACCCTATAAAATCGATAGGGAGAAATAAGGACACAATACACACACATTTGAGCCCTCCCATCTGTTTGTGCTTGCATGCAAACCCCTATCTATACCGTCTACGTACCACATACTAAATTATTTCATACGCGTTAACACCTCTTTCCATCGACTTTGAGTATATTTAAAGGGTGATCTTCTTCCAATGCCGATGAGTATATCGGAAAGGAGCGTATATAGAAAGGTTTGCTATATCATCCCGATGGTATATTGAGAGGGAGACCATAAACATGGAGTGATAAGAGCCTTACCCTTTGTCGAAATTCAGAGTTTCAGAAATTCAGATTGTAGAAATGGGTACAACATGCACCAAGGTTCTTCTGCGAGATTCATAATCGCTTAGAGGAGAGAACTATGTTGCATGGAAACCGAAGATCAAGGTGTTACTTGAGTTTGAAGACCTATGGATAGTTGTAGATGAAACAATAACAAGATCACTTGATGATGGAAGACAACAAGTTCAATTTGACAGGCCAATCAAAAGGCCAAGTACCATCTTGTTTGGCATAAAATACTATGTGCAACCCCACATTAGAGATGCCACATCGGCCAAGGATGCATGGGATAAGTTGAGCACGCCTATGAGGCAAAGAACAAGAATGTCATCATAAACCTACTATCACAACTACATACTCTCAAGTTCAAGCACAATGAGAAGGTTGAAGCTTTTTTGAGATGAGTTACTACTTTTAGGGCATCTCTACTCGGCACTAGAAAAAGAGATAAGTGATGAGGACCTCGTACCAATTGTGTTACGAGCACTTCCTCCTTCCTATAGAATCTTTGTGAAAACTATCAATATGAGTGAACACACACAGTCACCTTTGAGAATTTGATCAATCTACTCCAACAAGAAGAGGAAATGAACAACAAAGATCATGAAGATGAGGAAGAACTATCTTCCAATCATAAAGGAAAGGGAAAATTTTAGTCCAATCACAAGAAGTCCCAACAAAATCACAGATTAATAAAGGGACCAAAGTCAAAGAGACAACACCAAGAAGTGTCCTATTTTCAATAGAGGGGGACATGACATCAAAGATTGTTGGTACAATTCCTACAAAAAGAGTTCATCAATCAATTCAAAACCCAAAACCAACAGGTAACAATAATTCAAATCAAGGGAAGTCCAACAACAACAACAATCAAGGGCATAAAAATGGTAATTAGCAAAGAAAACCCAATCAACAAGGGTACATTGCCAAACATGAGGATGATTCAGATGAAGGACACCAAATGTATTCTCGCTCAATTTGATGAAGAAACCAAGTCCACACAAAATATCTAGTATGTTGACACGGGTGTGACCGGACACATGACTCGACACAAGGATTGATTCTACACACTACGTGACTCACCTAACAAGAACCATGTTTCATTAGGTGATGACTCATCGTATAGTGTCAAGGGGATTGGAAACATTTCACTACCTCTTGGAAAGCATGACTGTAAAACTATGGATGTATTGTCTCGTACCTAGGTTGACCAAGAATTTGGTATTAGTTAGTCAACTCCTTGATCACAACTTGAAGTTGGATTTTGACAGTAATAATGGAGAAAAAGTGTGCTTGATAAGAGATAAGTCAAGAGGTTCCAAGATTGTAGCAAGAGCCTCCAATGTGGGATGCATGGTCCAACTTGATTTTGTCCACAAGGATGATCAATCTCTAGTGGCCAAAGACACACAATCCGCAGAACTATGGCATCGCAGATATGGTCACATTAGTTTTGGCTATCTCCAAACACTTCAAAAGGGAAACATGGTGAAAGGATTTCCTACACTCTAGCACAACACTGACAAGTGTCACAATTGCCTAGCTAGAAAGCAACACAGAGTACCCTTGTATAAGAACACATATAGAGCTAAGAGAAAGCTTGATTTGGTGCACACCAATATTTACGGGCCCATGCAACCAAGTCATTCTAGATGTCAATACTTCATGATTTGTGTTGATGACTACTCAAGAAATATGTTGATATATTGTCTAAGAGAAAAGATTCAAGCCTTTGAGACATTTCAGAAGTTCAAAGCACTTGTTGAGAATGAAGTTGGTCACAACATCAAAACTCTCCAATCGGATCGAGGGGGAATTCATAAGTAATGAGTTTAAGACCTACCTAGAAGCTCATGGGATTCACCGACAAATGCATCCTCCTCACACACCACAAGCAGAATCATATAGTTGAGAGAAGGAATCATACTATCATGGAAATGGTACTATGTATGATTGACAACTCGGGTTTAACAAAGACATTCGGGCAAGCGTGAAGCTACAAGAACTACAGTCTATTGTTTGAACAAAGAGCCCATAGTAGCTCTTGAAGAAGTGACACCTCAAGAAGCATGGTCAAATTGGAAACCATCAATTTCACACCTAATCGTATTTGGGTGCAAAGCTAGCATGCACATACCCAAGAAGAACAGAACAAGTTGGATATGAAAGATGAGAAACTTATATTCATTGGATATAGTGAATAAGCACTTGGGTACAAATTATGGGATCTGAAAGAAAAGAAAGTATAAGCAAGTAGGGATGTTGAGTTCTTTGAGAAGAAACAAGCAGATGCTCCACTCAATGACTCAACAAACATGCAGAATACACCTCTTGTGAAGACAGAATTTGATGTTCCCACTGAAGATGATAGTGATGAATTAGATGATGGTGAAAACTTCAATCCACCACAAACCAATGGAAAAATAAGAAGTTACTGAATGGTATACTCAATTAATAAGAGATGTAAATTTGGATGAAGCACCTATCACATCATCCAATCCTAGACCTAGAACTCATAATCAAACTCACGAAGAGGTCAATTATTCCCTAATAAGCAGAGTTTTGAAAAGTTGAGCCATCTATAGTTCAGAAGCCCTACCATCAAAATCTTGGAAAGATGCCATGGATTAAGAGTATCGTTTAGTGATGAAGAAAAACACATGGTAACTTGTCAACCTTCCACTAGGAAGAGACCCATTAGATGCAGATGGATATTCAACGCTAAGTAGAAATCACATGGGACTATTGACAAGTATAAAGCACGGCTTGTAGAAAAGGGGTATGCACAACAAGAAGGCATTGATTATAAGGAGACATTTGCTCCCACATCCAAGATGAAGACAATCAGATGATCTTTGCTCTAGCTACACAATTTGGTTGGAAAGTCCACCAAATGGATGTGAAAAGTCCCTTTTTTAATGGAGATTTGCAAGAATAAGTCTATATGACTCATCCAAGGGTTATGTAATACCATAAAAAGAGATGATGGTATAAAGACTCATAAAATCTCTATATGGCCTAAAACAGAACCCCAAAGCAAGGTACATCAAAATTGATGAGCATCTCATAAGTCATGGATTCAAAAGGAATCCTTATGAGCCCAATCTCTACCTCAAAAATCAAGGGGGAGATTGTCATTATGGTTGTTTATGTCAACGATCTAATCATTACATGTAGTTATGTGAAGATGATCAATGGAACAAAGAAGGATTTTAATCGATCGCTCGACATGACAGATCTTGGGCTCATGCATTATTGTCTTGGGTTGCAATTATGGCTAAAAAATAGAATCATATCTTTTTTTCACTGGTTGAAATAAACCAAGAAAACACTCGAGAAATTCAGATGATGGACTGCACTCATATTGGTACACCTATGGAAGTGAGACTTCAGTTATCTTGTTCCGATCCATTACCATCGGTGAATGTAACTCTCTATCGATATTTGATTGGGAGTCTCATTTACCTGACATATACTAGACCAGATATCAGCTTTGCAGTCAGCTATTTATCACACTTCATGCAAGAATCGAAAATATGTTATTGGAAAGAAACAAAGAGAATAATGAGATATCTAAAGGGTACAGTTGACCTTGGTCTAGAGTACAAGAAGAATGACAACTTCTTGATAGGATATTCAAATTCAGATCATGCAGGAAACATGGATGATAGGAAGTCAACATCATCCTTCATCTTCTTTATGGGATCTAGACCAATATCATGGGGAAGCAAGAAACAAAATTTTGTTTCTCACTCTTCTCTAAGCGAGTATCGAAAGCAACGGGCGAAGATGTTTGTGAAGCAATATTGCTACGCTACCGAATACATGGAAGGAATTGGTTTACCACAATAGAAATCTACTCCAAGATATGTTGATAATGATGGAGTTCAAGCTTGTTCACAATCCAATATTTCATAAGAGAACCAAGCATATTGAAGTACAAGTTCATTTCATACGCGAGCATGTCTTGAAGCATAATGTACAGTCTAGATCTATCCTAGAGTGAATGAGAAGGCAAATTTTTCACTAAGTCACTTGCACGTGAAAAATTCACATAATCTAGAGAGTTCCTCTCCATTTCATTGCAAACTATGCAAAATTAAGGGGGAAATGTTAGCATAATTTAGAGATAGGCATATTTATTGCATTGTCTTTTATTTAATAATGTGTAACATGTGCACTCTAGTCTAGTGACTTGCATTTGATATTTTTATGTTGGATAACATTCAATATTGGTATTAGTAGTAATTACATGTGAATGTGAGATGGGTCTTATCATCTCGTAGTTGGTGCTTGATAGGGTGTCATGTTTATCCATATGAGGCTTTCTAATATCTATAAATATTATAGCTCTTGCATTGTTATGTAATCTAATTTCAAAATCAATAATATTTGTGAGGCTTCAAATGTCCCTCTTTGATCATTGCAATCTAATTTTATTCTATCATTTGGTATCAAAGCTATGCCATTGTTATCAAGATCCCAAGTATGCATACAAAAATTTTACATCACACTTTTAAACAATATAATGAGTTTTGTTAGCAAGAATAATGTGTTGGATAATCATTATTAGGGGTACTAATGTATCATGTTGTTGAATTGTCATAATCAAAGTATTAGGAAATGAATTGGAAATTATTCCAAAATAATTGACTGAAATCAATTTGATTATATTTCTCACTCTATGCACATGTTATCCAACACACTATTGAATGTGTAACAATATGAATGTTATCCAACATAACAATATTCATTTTTAAGAGGTAACAACACACTAGGTGTAATAACATGTTACTTTGACACAGTCCATGAACTCACATAAAAATTTGACACTAAAATTTAATAAAGTATATAGAAGATAGTTCGTAATTAGTTCGTAATTATAGTGCATTGTATAAGAAGTCAAATGGTTAACAACATTATACCTTGTTGACATGTAGTAAAAAAATTGAACACTATACATTTAAAAATAAATAAATTATGTAGAGATTAATGTCTTGAGTAAACTTTAAAATATTCTACTACAACTATCACTCTTTCTACAAATAATATTTACATAACGTAATTTGTTTTATGTTATTATATTTTCTAAACAGATTTTCAGCCTATACCATGATTATTTTCAGATACCCATTTGGATTTTACAAGTGATGGTGAAAACTTTCAAATAGGTTCTTAAGGGAAATTACACAGTTTTACTATAAGGGTGCTTCAATTAAGTCTCCATCAGGCTTGAAACAACTCTGTTATGGATTCATCCATCCATGCAACATGAAATGACATGAAACCAATGGAATATCTTAGAGTAACTTCTACAATCTATACCTATCAAATTTGAGCCAATTTCGTCCATAAACATGAAAGATACAAGAATTTTCCTCCTTAAAACCTAGATCAGTGTTGAACAAGTTTCCTCGCTACTTGTTTCAAATTAGTGAAATCACAACAAGAAAGATAACAACTCTAAGTATAAGAGGGTTTAAGGTACCTCTAGATGGGATAATGATGTGTACGAGTGCAAAATGAGAGATCTTTCTGCAGCGAGCTAGATGGATTACAAATCAAGAGAACTCAACATGAAAAAATGGATTAATAGATAGATGGGTGGGTTGTCTAAAAATGTTAGTCCCAAGAAGTGAAAACTTCCTAGGATGGATGTCAACCCAAAGGTAAGATAAAATAATGATTGATAAATTAGATGTATCACAATCTGAGATTAAGAAAACTGAAATGCAATAAAGATGATAAAATGCAAATCTGGTCTAGCTAAATCAAACCAAACTGTGTAGGTCGACGATGACCCGAGACTGTAGGGGCCCAGTCAATGGCGAATGGAAGATTCTAAGTGAAATAGTGACATAAAATGCAGATCTGAAGGCCTTGGAGGAAGATTTGGAGCTGATGATGAACTAAGATGAAGAAACAGGAACCCACAAGAGATCTGAAATTGGATCTGATCAGAAAGGATGCAAGAAAATTATGAAATCTAAAGGCAAATTCAATGAAGACTAATTTGGTCTATGATGACCTGAATGAGTCGGTGATGAATGGAGCTAACAAAATAGATCTAAAAGTGACAAGATATGAGGGTCTGAGTAACTGTGAAATCAAAGAGGGGATGACTGAGAATATGAATGGCAGAGAGGCTAAAAAAATGGGAGTTAGATCAATGACGACTAAGAAGATTCAACGATGACTGGGGCTGATTGAGGATTTGATGGAAAAGGATGCACAAGGATGATGATGATCTGTAAATGAAAAATGAAGGCTTACAAATCAAGAGAACTCACCATGAAAAAATGGATTAAAAGATAGATGGGTGGGTTGCATGACAATGTCAATCCCGAGAAGTGAAAAATTCTTAGGATGGATGTCAATGTGAAGGTAAGATAAAATAATGATTTATAAATTAGATGTAGTGTAAAAAAACATTAAAAATGCATGTTTTTGAGGAAACAACGTATTACGTTGAACAACAACCTTATTTGATATAGATCTTGTAGGCACACTAAGATTTGACATTGCAGTTTATATAGTAAAGTGAGTATATATTTTGTAAGAGTAATGTGTTGGATAATCATTATTAGGGGTAACAACGTAATACGTTGTTGAATTATTGTACTCAAAGTAGGAGGGAATGAATTGGAAACTATTCAAAAATAACTAAATGAAACAACTTTGAATATATTCATAATGCTATATAGTGCAAAAAAACATCAAAAAATGCATGTCATCAATGCAACAACGTATTAGGTGGAACAAAAACATAATTTGATATAGATCATGAAGTCACACTAAGATTTGACATTGTATTTTTATATAGTACATTGAGTATCTGTAAGAGTAATGTCTTGGGTCATCTTTATTAGGGGTAACAACATAATACATTATTGATTTATTGTACTCAAAGTAGGAGGTAATGAATTAGTATTAAAAAATAATTGAATGAAATTAGAAATTATTAAGAAATAATTGAATGAATGAAACAAATTTGAATAGATTCATTCAATTATTTCTTAATAATTTCTAATTTCATTCAATTATTTTGTAATAATTTCTAATTCATTCCTCCTACTTTGAGTACAATAAATCAACAACGTATTACGTTGTTACCCATAATAATGATGATCCAACACATTACTCTCATGGAAGATACTCAATGTGTACTATATAAAACTACAATGTTAGATCTTAGTGTGGTTTCATGATCTATATCAAATTAGGCTATTGTTCCACCTAATATGTTGTTGCGTCGATGACATGCATTTTGAATGTTTATTTTGCACTATATAATGTTATGAATCTATTCAAAGTTGTTTCATTCAATTATTTTTGAATAATTTCCAATTCATTACCTCCTACTTTGAGTACAATAATTGAACAACATATTACGTTCTTACCCCTAATAATGATGATCCAAAATATTACTCTTACAAAATATACTCAGTGTACTATATAAACTGCAATGTCAAATCTTAGTGTGCCTACAAGATCTATATCAAATTAGGTTGTTTTTCAACGTAATACGTTGTTTCCTCAAAAACATGCATTTTTAATGTTTTTTGCACTACATAGTGTTATAAATCTATTCAAAGTTGTTTCATTCAATTATTTTTTAATAATTTCCAATTCATTCCCCCTACTTTGAATACAATAATTCAACAACGTATTGCATTGTTACCCCTGATAATGATGATCCAACACATTACTCTTACAAAAGATGTTTTGTGTACTATATAAAATGATAATGTTAAATCTTAGTGTGCCTACATGATCTATATCAAAATATGTTGTTGTTCAACATAATACGTTGTTTCTCGATGACATGCATTTTTAATAATTGTTTTACACTTCATTGTGTTATGAATCTATTCAAAGTTGTTTCATTCAATTATTTTTGATTAATTTCTAACTCATTCCATTCTACTTTTAAGGGACATCGGGCTTATTATGTGCCACATATTAGTAAGGAGTTGCAAGAATGAGTAGAAAAGTTATTACTATTAGGAATAATTATAGCAATTCTTTTCATTATCGATATTTAATATACTTAATTAATACATGTAACAAGGTACTTTAATATAGATCATGTATACATACCAAGATTTGACATTGTAGTTTTATATAGTACATTGACTATATTTTGTAAGAGTGATGTGTCAGATCATCGTTATTAGGGGTAATAACATAATATGTTGCTGAATTGTTGTACTCAAAGTATCACACAATGAATTGGGAATTATTATAGAATAATTGAATGAAATCAATTTGAATAAAGTCACCACACTATGTATTGCAAAACAAACTTTGAAAATGCATGTTTTTGAGGTAACAACGTAGTGTGTGGACATGAAACTTTGACATCACAGTTTTTTAAAAATATAACGAGTATTGTTCATAAGGATAATGTACTATATCATCATTATTAGGGGTAACAACATAATTTGTTGTTCAATTTCTGTAATCAAAGTATTATCGAAATGAATTGGAAATTATTACATAATAATTGAATAATATCCATTTGATTATATTCCTCACACTATGTATTATAGAATGAATATCGAAAATGCAAGTCTAAAAGGTAACAACATACTAGGTGTAATAACATGCTAACTATTCGACCGACATGTCCATTATACTATTCGTTTCACCTAGATTTTACACATATATAAGAGCTTATGAATGTAATTTTCCACCATTTGAATCATATCATGCGCATATTCACCGAAGTAAACATAAGAAAATACGCAACCACCAACACATAAATCTGAGCCTTCCAAACCTAAGCCATCCAACCCTAACCCGTATAACTCTAAAATCTAAGTCATCCAACCTCTTAGCCATCCAACTCTGATCCGTCCAACCCTAATCCATCTAACTCTGATCCATCCAACTTTGATCCATCCAACCTCTAGCCATCCAACCCCTAACCGTCCAACCCATCGTTGAACGTTCAACCCCTAGCCATCTAATCCATTAGCCATCCAACTGTTATCCGTCCAACCCCGAGTCGTCAAACCCCTTAGTCATCCAACACTAAGCTTATTTTTGAATGGTAAACATGTTAACCAATGTACATCCTTAGGTTCAATTGAGAAATAAATTTGATGACATCTTGGATGCACGAGGAGAACAAAAATTTACCATCACTCTCGTTGTAAGAGGTGAGAAGGTAATCAAGGACTGAAGTATCAGTATCAAATTGGGGCATGTCCACAAGCCGGTAAATTCTGATTTTTTGAGCCAATCCTTTTGTGTGTCTTTTGCTCTTAGTAGAGCTACAATCTATGGGCACATGAGGTTTTTGTATTGAAATTTAGGTGTAGGAATAGATGTGGTGTTGGCCATTGCTGAAATTTGGGAGAAGTTTGAAGATTGGAGAGCTCAGAGCACAGGAAATTTTCATAGAAAAGTGAATAAATGAACCTTGAAGGGGTATTTATAGGGTCCTGTATGGTTCAAAGGACACATGGTGGCAAACTATCCATGCTTTCTCAAATGAAAAATATATAAGGCAATTATTCATGCTTTCTCAAATAAAAAATATAATACACAAGATTTTTCATTGTGGATTTGTATTCGATACTACAGGTCCTAATTTTAGGTTTTTGAAACTCATTAAATTTGACTCATTGACACATGTATCTCTATTAGGTAATATTTATATACCTACCACTCTTTCGTTGATTCCATTGTTAGCAATGTTATTGTTAAGGTTTTAACACACAACATGATGTTGTACTTATAATTTGATCATCCTAAAAATATGGTCGACAAATAAAGGATATCATTATTAGCCTTTCATTAGTACCCATTGGTGTACTTCATGAAGAGGTGGGTTGTTTGATCACATCACCGAGTATCCTTTGTCATTTATTACATAAAAGGAAAATTGCATATGTTAGATATAGATACTCTACATTTAGGGTTCCTTAGATGATGTCATCCATCAATGACCACCAACACAAAATCTTGACCGTAATTTTTCCTAACTATACCATCTATTTCATATACATGTGTTTCAGAACATCCGTCGAGACTCCCATTTGGAAATGCATAGTTACATAATTAGCATTTTAGGAATTAGAAAAAAAAAAATTACTTTTTTTTTGTTCTCTTGGGTCCTCATTTCATGCTTTGACTCATCCAAGGTAATAAATAGGGGACACTTTACTTTGAATATTATAATTCAGTTGATCTCTTTCAATATTATGATTTTGTTTATTTATCATGGTTCTCTATATTTGTTTCAGATCTATTAGTTTAGTTGTGGTGGTGCGGGTCATGAATTTGGGAGGGGAGATGTTATGTTAGCATATCTTTCCCAAATTAAAATGCAAATGCAAATGTTGGAGTATTCATCGCGTGTCTGAGTGGGAGTAGGAAAAAAGTGACATTTAGAGGCTCATCAGCATCATCATCATCTATCATCATTAGAAAACTACGATTCCTTATTCAAAAATTTCATTCACAAATTGTAATATGTGAAATCAAGCATGCCCAAACCATACGCTTTGATTATCTCATGAAGTGGAAGAATGTAGTGATGTCAGTGTAGTTTCACATACAATGTAGGTGGGATATTTGTATGCATAGTTGAAGGAAAAACTATGACAAAATTTCCTCTACTTATCACATTCCCATTTTCTCCATCATCGATCTCATGAAATTGGATATAGTCAAAGTGGGTATAAATTCTCAAATTCCACATGTAAAGTTAAACACAAGTCTCGAGGCTATATTTACTCTACGATTACAGATAAAGAATCCATACAGTTGAAAGTTTGATTTTATCTCTTGATTGAAAATTTTAGATTGAGACTCCATTTGATTTCTTATGTTGTTGAGTGCAAATTTATCTCTGATTTACAAGGAGGGATTTTTACTAAACTATCAACTTGTATCGTAGAAAGTCCATATATATAGGAAACTCAATAATAAAATTGTCCAATTACTTGAGGGTGAGAAACATGAATGATCTATCCTTTTTCTCATGAAAGCCAAAACTATAGATAAACATAGAAGTTGGTGAATATAACAAAATATCCAAAGGTTGCGAATAACCAAATCATCATATTAGATAATAGAGTATCTTTTCTAAGTCCTTCAAGGTTGAGAATTATTTAAAATCAGTTGCTACCTTATAAAAGAGAATCAACCCAAAAATAGCTCTCAAAGGTATCACAAATAATCACAAGCATCAATATTGAAGTATAGAAATCATTTTAGGTCTCAAACATGCCACCACTCTAAACAACATGGGCTAAAAAACTTCATTATCATCAACCTGATTGGAGGAATCATTGATAATATTTATCATCGCGAGAACGGAGAATAAACCTTATTAACATTTATCATCGCCATCAACTGTTAAATATTTTACAAGATATTCTACAGATGAATGTTTAGTTAACAACTACATATTTTACAGATTTTGACACAAACAAAGTTTCCTTTCTTAATAAATGTCTTAAATCTAAAAAATGTATTAAATCTGAAAAATATCCTCTTTCCATTTTTAATAAATGTCTTGAATCTAAAAAATGTCTTGGAGAGGGTACCCTTTGAGCCACCTCATCATATCCTAGCAGTCATTATCATCCTCCATAATTATTCCAGTAGAGGGAGCTGTGAAAGCATTTCTGAGCATTGTATACATTTTGAACTGAGATTGAGGAAGCTTATAGAAAGCTTTAAGGTATATCCACTCCATCCACTTCCCAAATCTGTACAAGTCATGAAATATTTTAATTCCTTTCTCAAACCAAAGGACGACAAAGAAACCTCTTGTCAAGGCAAGGATCTTTTCATTATATTTCAGATTCGATGAAATCGATTTGTTTGCTTGGCCCCTAGTGTCAAAGGAAGAAAATATAGGCTGCCCAACCATAAAGTGCTTCAAATTTTGATACATTGTTGTACTCACAATAGGTGACAATGTAATACGTTGTTGTGTTATTGTAATTCAAGTGTGAGGGAAAGAATTGGAAAATATTCCAATTTAATTGAATGAATTAACTTTGGATAGTTATTCAGTGCAAAAAAACATTAAAAATGTAGGTCGTCAAAGTAACAACGTATTACATTGATCAACCACCTACTTTGATGTAGATCCTGTAGGCACACAAAGATATGAAATTATAGTTTTATATAGTACACAGTGTATCTTCGGTAACCTGGTAATGAGTTAGATCATTGTTATCAGGGGTAACAAAAAAAAAAAATCAAAGCAATGGCGCCAAAAAGTGGATTGACTAGTTTAATGCAAAGGATATCATATATAGAGCATTCAATAAATAGTAGCATTCAACATAAATATTTGAAATGATGTCTTGACATAAAGCACAACAAATTCATGGCAATAAATGTGAATAGATAGGCAGTGTTGATCAGTCACCGGGATGCAATGAAATGACATGGGCTCCGTTAAGTTTTTTAACTCCGTTAAAACCGTGGAAAGTGCCCTCATCAAAGTGACCTCACCCTCCATGCAAACTTACGTGAGGGATAGGCCTAGCCGGGCGATGATAGAAACATAAAAAAATAGAAGAAGAAGTCTATATTGAGGTCCATGTAGATGTTGTGGAAAATAATACACAAATCTTGCTCGAATCCATATTTTTTTCGCGAGTATTTTCATACTATAGAGAAGACAATACAAATCCTAAAAATTCTATAAGGAATTCCATGACATGAATACCATTGCAGACTAAACAAAAATCAACAAAAAAATTTACTATGTACTTGAAGTTGAGTCAATCCGGTGTTAGAGCGTGGCGGGTTTGTTAGTTTGTTAGTTTGGAATTTGTTCGTCCATTTGCTAAGATTATATAATAGTTATTTTATTGTTGAGAATGTATTAATTATTTTCTAATTATTGATTTCATTTAGTGACACCTTGCAACCAAATTTGTTATGGTTGTTAAGTTGTTATGTAACTCAGCCATCAATTGAGAATCGATCTCATCTCGTTGATGTTCCAATGAGAGTAGTATAACAATAGGTCATTGGGAATTTCAGGAGAACAAGTTTGGAGAAGCATTTACAGAGCTAGAAAATGAGTCTCGTAAGTTTTCGAGTGATAGAAAATAGTCTTACAATGTTAACAAGGGTGTAGTGATAGCGTTGCGGATAGTAGTGGGGGAATATCAATGGATGAAGTTGGGAGATTGTCGAAGTTCTGCCAGTAAGAGGAAAGGAATCTTTGTATCTCTTAATTTGCTGAAGTTAATATAATTTCTCATCAGTAGAACTAGTTTTCCCTTAGGGATTTTTCCAAACGACAATTTGTCTAAAAATATTGTGTTCATTTTGTTATGCATTTATTTCCGTATTCTTATTAGTGTATTTGTAATTGTGTTAATTTTCGATATTAGTTGTGAATTAGCTTTTGGAAGTTAAATAATCTTTTAAGATAAGAGATTAATAATAAATGACAGCAATAGAATTTCACATGGTATCAAATCAGTGTTAAGGGTAGAAAAAGGTTTGCCCTAGGAAAGAAATTGAGGGTTCATATAAGCTAATTTGATCTCTTTAAATTTTTATTATTTTTATCCTTTGAGATGGCTTCAAGCTGGTTTGAGAGATCAAGACAGATTATATGGTGCCTCAAATTTTTGTGTTTGGAAGCCCAAAATTTCTTTATTTTTGGAAGAGAATGGCATAAAGGATTACGTTACTACTCTTGTATTTGTACTATAGACACAACACAACTTGCAACATACAAGAAAGAGGATTCCAAGGTGAGGATGATTTTCCTTGATGATGTCAAGGATCATATTGTTTGATAGATCTTTGAGTTAGATAAGACAAATAATATGTTGGATGCCATTCTGAATCTATACCAGAACTCTACCACCAATAGGAAGATGATTCTCAGAGAAAATTTGAAGAATACCTAGATGAACAAGGGAGAAGATGTTACAAGTTACCTCACCAGACTTAGACTTTTCAAGGATGAGTTAGAAGTTTTGGAGATAGCCCTAGCGATGATGAGCTGGTACGGATAGCCCTAAATGGGTTTACTAAATAGTGGGATGTTTTTGTTCAAGTTGTTAGTTGATGAGACACCTTACCGAGATGGGATCGACTATGGACTGATTTCACTCAGGAGGAGTTTAGACTAAGTCTTTTATGGGGCCAACAAGAGTCAAAAAAGTGAGGTAGAACAAGAAAATGTTTCCCTAGCGGGAAAAGGGAAAGCAAAGAAGAGATTTAGCAAAGGATCAAATTATCAAAGTGAGAAGAAGGAGAAGGACTTGTTTAAGGTCAAGTGCTTTGTTTGCTATGAGTTTGGTCACTATGTTAGTGATTTCCCAGGATAGGAAGAAGGGTAAGAAGTAGGTAGCAACTTCACCAAGTGCAAAAGAACTCTCCAGTAGAATGGAAGATGAGTTTGAAATCATAACTTGTATGGTCAGCTCAACCTCATAGTGTGTTTGGTATAAAGATCTGGAGTGCCATTTTGTATGATAGGAGATAGAGAGCATTTGTCTCGTTATAAGGAGGAGGACACCAATATCCAAATTTGTATGGTGAACTTGTCCAAGCTCAACCTAATTGGCAAAGGGAATGTTTAGTTATAGAGGGAGAATGGAAATATAGTTCCACTTCATAATGTCTTGCATGTGTCAGGATTAGGTATGAATCTGATTTCTATATATGTTCTTCATGATAAAGGGTATAATGTGATTTTTAGAGGGACACTTGTGTTGATTAAGCATAAGCATTAGAAATCAGCCATAACTATTGGAGTTAGGAGTGGTCTCCTTTATAGGTTACCTTTCAATACTCTTAAGGAACTTATGAGCACCAATAATACTAGAGATCTTGAAGATCTATGGCATAAGAGGATGGGCCATATTCATCATGGAAAACTTAAATTGCTTCAAGAAACAAAGTGACATATGTTCCGGTGGTGAGCACAGAGCATGATGATGTATGTAAGGGATGTGTGTTGCGGAATTTTGTGAAAGCATCTCTTCCAAGAAGTGACAATAGATCTAAGGGTGTTGTTGATCTAATACATTTAGATGTACGTGAACTAATGTCAACAAAGTATCTAAGAGGATATGAGTACTATGTTACCTTTATTGATGATTTCTCTAGGAAGATTTGGATATAATTCTTGAAGACCAAGGATGAGGTTTTAAGTCACTTCCAAGAGTTAAACGATCTTGTGGAGAACTTGACAGAATGAAAATAAAGGTTCTTGATCGGATAATCGAGGCGAGTAGAAAGGAAATGACTTCTAGGATTTCTGTACCAGAGAAGGAATCAAGAGAGAGTGGATGGTTCCTTACAATCCACATAATAATGGAGCTACCGAAAGGAAGAATTGTTCTATATTTGAGGTAGCAAGGGCTATGCTACATGACATGGACATTCCCCCACCGCCTATTGGTAGAGGGGTGTAGTACAATAGTTTACATTCAGAACAGGGTTCCACACAAGGTACTAGGCAAGATGACACCCGAGGAAGCTTTCACAAGAAAGAAGCCAAATGTAGGTCACTTTAGGATATTTGGTAGTTTGGATTATTTTCATATTCCCGAAGATACATGTACCAAGTTAGATCAGACTGTAGAGAAGGGGTACCTTGTTGGATACAGTGAAACTTCAAAGGCATATAGGATTTTTATTCCATGGACGAGAAGAATTATTGTCATACGTGATGTCAAGTTCATGGAGGAAAAAGTGTTTAGAAGGTCCAGAGATTTGACAATAGATGATCAAAGTGAGAAGCCAACAAAAGCTCCATGTCCAAGTCAAGGGCAGAAAATCTTGAGTACGATTACTACTATAAGCATAGACTCGGGTAGTGAAGATTCACATAGTATGGAGTAACTCGTGTAGTACGATATGCATATAGAATATTTCATCCTCTATAGTTGACAAGAAGAACCATGAGGTTCAAAAAACATAAAGGGATAGTGAAGAGTTTGTGGGAGCTCCTAGGAAGAGTACGAGATAGAGGAGAGAACCATCCAAGTTCAATGACTATGCAGCCTTAGTCAGCCAGTTGGTAGATAGTGAACCTTCCAGCTATCAAGAGGTTACACAACATTAGGTATGGCGAGATGCTACGGTTGAGGAATATACTTCAATAATCTAGAATGATGTGTGGGAGGTAGATAGGGACTTAGTTAGATCATGCTTTGGATATTTAAGATAAATCATGGTGCAAATGGTAGCATCGAGAAATACAAGACAAGGCTTGTGGTAAAGGGGTTCTCTCAAAAGGAGGTAATAGACTATGACGAGACATTTGCTCCAATGGCTAGGTATACTTCTATACGAGTTGTAATCTCATTTGCAATGCAGATGGGATGGTAGATCCATCAAATGGATGTCAAGACAACATTCCTTAATGGTGAATTGAAGGAGGAGGTATGCATAGAACAACCAGAAGGATTTGTAGCACACAACAAAGAGACCCATGTGTGTAGATTGAGGAAATCCTTCTACGGACCCAAGCAGAGCTCCTGAGAGCACGGTATGAGCACATTGATACATACTTGTAGGAAATGGGATTTGTGAAGAGTGAGGAAGATGCTAACCTCTACTACTTGGTGGTTGGGGGTGAGGCTCTCATTCTTGTTCTATATGTAGATGACTTGTTTCTTACAAGTGCACTAAGGATCATAGAAGATTACAAGAGGGACCTTGTAGAAGAATTTTAGATGAAGGACTTGGGAGTCATGTACTATTTTCTAGGCATTGAGGTGTGGCCGAGAGATGGAGAGATTTTCCTTGGTCAAGGGAAATATTGCATTGAAATCTTGAAGAGATTTGAGATGGAGGATTACAAAGCCATGTCTACACCTATGATCACTAATTGCGTAAAGGTAGATACATTTAAGAAAAAATATGTAGATCCCACCTTATAGACGAAGTTAATTGGTTCACTCATTTATCCTGGTCAAAACAAGGATGGATATAGCATTTGAAGTAAAATATCTTAGTCGATTGATGGGTGAGACAAAGAGAGTGCATTGGACAACGAATAAGCATGTGCTGCATTATTTACATGGTTCAATTAAGTATGGGATCAGATATGTTTGAGGTGAAGGAATAAAGTTGATAGGCTATACTGACATAGATTGGGTAGGTAGTACAATAGAAAAAAGGAGAACCTCGGGGTTTTGTTTGAGTTTAGGATTAGGAGTTGTTTCTTGGTTAGCAGAAACATAAGTTTGTGGCTTTGAGTTCATCGAAATAGAATACATTACAGCTAGCATGACAACATGTCACGCTATATGGCTTCGGAAGTTACTAGTGGCCTTGTTTGGTGAGAAGGATGAGACTACCGTGATACACTGTGACAATCAGAGTTACATCAAGTTATCCAAGAATCCAATGTTTCATGATATGTCTAAACATATAGATATCATGTATCACTTCATCATGGATTTTTTACAACGATGTATTTTTAGCTACAATACATACCTATAGAGGAGTAGGTAGTAGACATTCTACCTTAGGCATTGGGGAAGGAAAATTTATCTTCTTCAAAGATAAGATGGGTTTCATGAAGAAAAATTGCTTGCTAAGAGGGAGTGTTAGTTTGTTAGCTTGGATAATTGTTCATCCATTCCCTAAGATTATATAATAGTCACCTTATTGTTGAGAATGTATTAATTATTTTCTAGTTATTTATTTCCTCTAGTGACACCTTGCACTGACCAAATATGTTATGGTTTTAAGTTGTTATGTATCTCATCCCTCAATTAAGAATTGATCTCGGTCATTGGTGTTCCAATGAGACTAGTATAAATGGAGGTCGTTGGGCATTTGGAGAGTACAAGTTTGGACAAGAATTTACATTGCTAGCAAATGAGATTGTAAGTTTGCGGTGATAGCAAACAGTCTTGCAGTGTTAGAAAGGAACAGTGATAGCATTGGGGATAACGGTGGGGAAATATCAGCATGAGAAGTTGGGAGATTGTCGAAGTTACGCTAGTAAGAACTAAGGAATATTTGTATCTCTTAATATTCTAAAGTTAATATAATTTTTCATGTGTAGAACTAGTTTTCCCTTAGGCGTTTTTCCTAGGACAATTTATCTAAAAATATTGTTTTCATTTTGTTACACATTTCTTTCCAGATTCTTATTAGTGAAATTCTACAAAGTGGTGTTATTTTTGATATTAGCTGTAAATTAGTTTTTGGAAGTTAAATAATCTTTTAAGATAAGAGATTAATAATCAGTGACTAAAATATATTTTCTCGAGCTTCACTCCATATTCTAAATGGGATTTGTGAAATGTTCTTCTTGTTCGGATGATGTTCCCATGGATAAAAATGATGACCTGGGGGACAAAAACATAAATGAAATAATAGGGGAAGTGTATAATGAGGTCCATGTGGATTTATTTGATAAGAATACATGAATATGACTCCAATCTAGATTTATTACGTGATTATTTTCAAATTATATACAAGAAAATACAATTCCTAGAAAGTCTCTAAAGAATTAGATGACATGAATACCAATGGAAAGTGATGATAAAAACAACAAAATAAAAATATTATGGCATTAAAGTTGAGTCAATATGGTGTATGAGCTGGGTGGGTTCACTCCATTAACATGTTAACTTCCCTCGGTGTAATCACAATAGGTGGTGTAATGGAAATGTAAATAGGGAACCATAAAACATGATAAAGATTTAGGCCTAAAAGTGAAACATTGCATGATGAAGAGTGAAGTATCACACATAATGCAAGATAAATTCTAATGATGTTCAAATACATAGAAGATCCTCTTCAACATTAAACCAAGGGGAAGTAAACTAAGAGAAACCAAGTGTCTACCATGGCATACAAATGCCCTTTTACGTTGATATACTTTAACATAGAGATGGAAAGGTAAAATAGATACCGAACTAATTTGAGCATTAAGAAATGTATTAGTTGTATTATGATTATATCCCTTAGGGCATTCTCCACACTAACCTAATTAAAAACTAATATTAGCCATAAAAAAATTTCTTTTGATTTATATTTTGCACCACCTCCTTAGTATTATAGGTTTTAATAATCATTAATCTTGGAAGATTTTAAAGTGTATAATATTATTCCTCTTAGTTTGAAATTTTTAATATTTAAGGCTTTATAGTATGAGGAATAAGTTAAATAATACGATAGAGGTCCAAGTGTATAGGTATTGTAACAACATTTGTAAGGTGTTTATGCAAATGTGATCAAAGAAGTAGATATAAAGAATACACCCATAATGAAATGTATATGGAAAAATCCACTAAAATTGAGATCAACCATACGTATCTGTATGTACCCAAAATTGTAGGGTACCCTACTTGCTAGAATGATGTTACACGGGAACCAATAATGATACGAGTCACCTCACAAGGTGTTTGGGATCCAGAGAAGCTCATGAAGTATATGTTAACATCCCAAATGCTTTATCCTTTTTCCTTGTGCTTTGCTTTATCCTCTCGCTTTTCTTCTTCTAAGCCTTTTTACCTTCGGTGATGAAACCATGACCACGACAAGGCGGTGGTGTCGTGACCGCCACCTTGCCAAGGTGGCGGTCTCAGAATGACTGCCCTACTCGGGCGGCGGTTCTTCACACGTTTTCAAGCACTCTTCTTTGATCGTGACTTGCGTAATTTTTCAGATTTCACCATATTTTCTCAACCGCCTTGGCTCATATTAATGTTTTATGTTCCCTGGAATAGTGTTTCTTCATTGTTTAATGGTAAAAGAGTTCTAATAGGAATTACCTTTGGGTGAATGTAAAATCTATAAATAGTCAGCTTGTTTTCAAGCAAATGGCCCCTCAACTTCTCATTTCCATTGTTTAGTCTTTCAATTTCTTGCTTAGAACTCATTTTGTTTTCATGTTTGCATCCATGCTAGTTTTCCTTTGCTGTTGGAAGCCATTCGATCTTCTTGCTTTAGTATTGTTCATTGTTGTTCATACAAATTAGTTTAGAGCAGAGTAGTGTCATTTGTAGATTGAATCCATTAGAGTTGCAGGTTGTGTTCTTCACAGAAGGTAGATTCTAGAATCTCTCGGTACACTTGTGTTGTATTCCTGCAACAAATGCCGCTACGAATTACATACGCCAAGCTCTATCACTTGCGTTGTCCCTCTCCTACTCACATTTTATTCAAGCTATATACAAAGCTGCCATTATTCAAAATAACTTTTCTGTTGATGCTAGCATATACACGCTCTTCTAGATTCACATGAACATGAAGAAATTAGGAGATCACTCTGAGGGGACAAAATCATACATTACTGGATTCACCACTTTTCTACAAATTATAGGTTTTATCTGTCAAAATTATAGTTAAAACTTATCAAATAGAGTAGTGAAATATTTCATTTCGAGTTAAGTTTCATTTTCGATATTGCTAGGAAGAATTTGGGGATTGATATTTTTGAGAAACTATGATTCATTCCTCACTTCTGAGGTAGGATCTAGAATATTTCAATTAAGATAATCATCTATCTAGTTATTCAGGATAAACTCATAACTACAGAGGCAAATAGCTACATCGTGTTATGTTTGTGGAGCCTGTTTTCATGTTAGAGTGTGGTACAACTTCTATGTGTTACACTCGGGTATTTCTACTGATTATAACATCTCACTCACCTTTTTAATAAGGTTATTCTCCTCAATTAGTGAGTTCTCATGAAAAAATAACTCATTAGAATGTAAATCCCTCCAATGTATTAACATAACGAGATGTATAGATCAAATCATAAGCTCTAAGAAAGACATTGAAATGGTTGAATTGTAAATTAGAGCCAAGGTTATTTAAAAAAACATCATGAGCCATCCAATATGAGGCACAAAGATATGAAATGATCTAATCTATGTGGTAAAGTGTGATTTAATGAAATACATCAAGTGGGTATTTTGTATAGCAACCCTACAGTGTAAAAACATAGGTTGAAATGAAACTCATCCCCACACTTAAGAAACTTAGCAAAGATGGTAAATTTGAGCTAGTTAAAAATGAATGAAGAAAAACTCGAGATTAGGACGAGCCAATGAAACCAATAGAAATTTTAGGATCTCCTAAAAATCCCATGCCAATTCTAAAATGACGAAAAAAAAACCAAAAACCCTCATGTAGAGGTAGGGAGAGCTAAAAAATGAGAGGGTGAGTTAAGCCATTGAATCAATCTCAAATTAAATAGTTAAAATAACTACGAGACTCATCTCACTCAAGAAAAAACAAAGCCCCAACTATATGTGAGAACAAAAACATGACTCACCTAGATCCAATAAAAAAATGTGGTGATCTCCCAACGATTCTGGATTTGACACAAAGCAAATAGGGAATCAAACCACACACCTTAAAAAGAGATCATATCTATAAATGATAACTTAATATATGCACAGAGCTCTATCTGAGCTGATGGAATAGTTAAATAGGAGGCCAAAACAAACAAAGGTGAGCTACAAGATCCAAAGTAATCCAAGATTGAAAATTGACATGGAGAAGACCATTGCAAACAAAATACTCAGAAATCTGACTAAAAATTGGTCATAAATAGATTTGGGTGTGTAACATATCTAAACATGTCAAAAAATCATACCGAGCTCACAAATGCATCTATGGCCGCCATTCAAATTTTTCCGGCACCTCCTTATCTTGCCAAACCTTTGATGGGCATTATGTTTTAGGATTTTAGTAATAAGACAAAAACATGTCGCCATGATTTTAACCATGGTCAACTCTTACCATGGTTAATATTATGTTTAAATCAAGGGTTTTAATCATATTTTTCCCACATGATGAATAAAGGCTATTATTGCTTTAGTTTATTCATGTGATTATTGCATATGGGGGATATTGAATTATATTCCAAGGTAATCCTTTTATCCCTTAGTGGTAAAAATAAACTATCATTGCGAAAACATGAAGGGAAAAGGGATCAAACAATATAAATAACCAATGAGCATGCATATGTTAGAGAAACAAAGGGTGGAAATTATAAACCTTTATCTCCAGAAAATCCATACCTTTTATATTAACACATTGCAAATAGTTCGGTCACTATAGTCCAAAAAAATAGTCATGATTATCTTAGCCAATACATGTACATAATTCCAAGAATAATTTTTTCCGAATAAGAAAATTGTGAATTACATTAATATTTCCAAGTTATTTTAACTCATGTAAAAGGGTCCATACTTTCACCTTATCCCATGATAAAGGAAGGATTGGAGAGTCAAAATAGATTTGAACAAAGATGAGTACAAGTCATGTGAGGCTGTTTTTTTTTTCATTGGAGTAACATGCACTATATTTTAAATTTATTATAATTGTATTATTTAAAGGGAATTAAAATTAGGCATGTAAGAGGTTAACTGATGTTGTAACTAAAAGTGTTTAGTAATTCAGCTCCACTTCTTCTTCTCATCTCTTCACACACTTTCTTATATATACTAGTGATTTTAAAGGCACAAGGGGATTCAGTTGTTGTAAGAAATTGTTGTAGAAAATTTTCAGTAAGTTACCTACAAGTAATAAAGTGTTCTTCCTTTCCTAATTTTCTTTGCAATCTTGTGCACTAAGATAGTTTATTCTCGTGATATTTATCCTTGAATTTGTCAACTTAATCGGTTATGCTATCTACATTTATTTCAATAATTAGTATTTTCGTGTATTTTTAGTGTGCATGCAAACTAAAATTGTGTATTGTGAGTAATCTCTTTACACTATTATTTTAATTTTCCTTAAAAATTACTCAAATCCCATTTATTTTTGTCGATTGTGCACACTCCCATCTTAGAAGTATCCAAAATTTATGGAGTATCACCCGTTGTCTTTTCCATGTTTCATTCTAACTCTGTTACCTCAACCAAAACTAGTTAGGGATACACTAAACGGAACCAACCCTTAAAATTTGGAGATTCACCTATACCATCGGTATACCAACAACCCATGCGGTGTTTCCATTTCATAATTGTAGAAGTGCTTTGAGAAATAAAAATAGAAGATGTTAATCCTTACAAGGGTGCACTTGTGCCAAATAACAAGTTTTGGAACACCGACGGACGAGGACTAATATCGATGATCACTTAGAAATAAAAAATTCAAAGTAGAACACATATGGAGAATCTAAGAAGATGATTTCAGACCAGTACTACATGTTCCATGCCTAAGGTGACAACAAGGTCTTTGAATAGAGCCTTTTGGAGGTATTTTTATAAATAGATCTGGTTATTTCGCTTGTCCAAATAGCCTATTTTCATAAGTAGTAGAGTTTTTTTTATTTTTATCATTTATGAGGTCATGTAATCATGATGCCATGTTCTTAGTGGAATTACTTTTTCCAAGAGTTGAACCATCCCAATCCACCTCCTTTCTACCAATATCCTCCTCCAAATCAGTATTATAACCCTTATCAAAATGAATATCCCCATGACCTAAACCTTGATAATCAAAACAATCGTCACTAATATCATTATGATTTTTAGGAATAACGTTACACACAATATATATATAGGTTATGCAGATTATGGAGGAAATTATACACGGGAGGAATATTTTGACAAAAAATCAGAAACTAGAGAAGACATATAAAGCTCTCAACAAACAAATTGAACAATTACAACCATTAGAGTAAAAAAATATAAATTTAGAGGAACCCTAGCAATGGGATGTTCTAGCATACCTTCCTTATCAGCCATCTGACCAAAATTTTAATATTCCAAGCTTTTGTGATGGCCCTTTTCCCATTCCCTCTTCCTCACATGCATATTTTACACCCTTAACCTTTGTCCAAACATTTCCAAATCAGTTTGAGACCCATCCCACTCCTCCTCCTTAATCCTCAAGCCCAATTCAAAAAGGTGATTATTATAAAGTTATTCAATAGGGGAAACCCATTCAAGAAATAGTATGCTAGAATTTATGCAAAATTTATAGGATCATTTTAAAAATTTGACTTTAATCAAATTCCGTAGTTGGAAAAAGACTGCAACAAGAACGGGAGATTTATGAAAAGAATAAAGATCATGATCATGTTATGTTTGTGGAGCCTCTTTTCATGTTAGAGTTTGGTACACCTTCCATGTGTTACACTCAAATATTGTTTACGGCGGTCCCACTCACCGGTGAGTGGGTCAAGGTGGTTTGGGGGTGCAGCCCCCTTGATGGGGGCTTGGGAGTGAAGCCCCTGAAGAAAATTTTCATGGGTGGTTTATTAACCCATAGGTAATGGGTAACCATTATGGGTTATTTTTGGGCCCATGGTTTTTCGGTACCCATTGTTTTGATACCCACGGTTTTGCCCATGGTTTAGATACCCACGGTTTTGTATCAAATCGCTTAAGAAATTATCTATTTATATGGTATTATTCATATGATAGATAGACAAGCAAATGTATTGCATAGATGTGCTTTGAATTCATATGTGAATTCTGTAGAGCTTGTTGAGCATAGCTCCAAATGGATCTGGGTATTGTATTGAGAGAGTGGAGGCTTGTAATAAAATTTGAGTAAGTAATTCTTGGTGGACGTAGCCCATATTGGGTGAACCACATTAAATATTGTCTCTCTGTGTTGTGTTATTTATTCTGCACTTTTATTTGAGATCTGTAATATTTTTTGCATATTAGTTTCTACTGTTGCGATTCTGTAAGGGATTATTCCGCATATTTTATCTCTTATTTCCCAACACCTTTGGGCTACCTTGCTTGTTTTAATTTTGTTAGTAGATTAGTTGTCATTTTCTGAATATATTAGATTAGTTGTTCTTTCAATTTTATTAAAAATTCTATCAAAAATACAAAAATAGAGGAATATATATATATATATATATATATATATATATATATATGTTGTAGATATATCTTGCATAATTAGTTTATTTCATTTCAGTTAGGTTTATATTGATCTTGTATGACAATCACGGGACCTAGGGAGCTGGGAATACTTTTTGAGCCAATCAAGGCTCAACCAAATATTGTTGCAGCAATAACTAACATAGACCAAAATCTCGAATTCAAGTCTTCCAAACAAAAATAGACCTACAAGAAATTAGCTCACAACTAAGAGGATTAAACATAGAAGACAACAAATCACACACGTTCTGGTCAAATCAGCAAAATTATAGACTTCCTTGATAGATATCTATATGACTATAGAAGGACCCGAAAGACAACAAACATTCGGTTGTGATACACTAGTCCCGCAACCAAATGCAGGGAGACCTCTTTGTTTATATAGACACTAGCTTACGTATCCAAGTTTCGAGAACACTTATTAGGTACTCCAAGAAAATTGTGCAACTCCTTGTTCTAAACATAGAGGCCAAAAAGGCGTCACGACTCATCGGATACTCGGAATCAAGGGTTGATTCTTCATATGACCAGAGGAAGTCCACAACAACCACAACCTTATGGTTATGATCCACAGTCCCACAACCCAACGGGCGTACAAATCAATCAAACATTGTCACTGGTTTTGAACATTAGTGTTTAGGTCCTCTCCATTTCCACTAGACATCATCACACAACTATCATTGTTAAACATAGTAGCTAATCAAAGTTAAAGATTTCATGACTAGACCGAGAGAATTGTCCGTAAAACACCAAAAGATCCATTACACATTTAGCCATTCATTTTCATGACCTTTTTGGGAAACATATACAAAGCACCCAAAGGTCATCTTCCACATATCCCACAACCCATAGATCAGATCATGGCAGAGCTCGATATTGATTGGAGCCTTCAAGCAACTATCCTCGCCAAACAATCTATCACACCGATTCAAAGTTAGGAAGTCCTTCTTTTCCTTAGATTCACGGATCCCGCTATTGCGTGTTAAAGACATAATATTACCTAACTAGCTTATCTCGCATCCCATTTGTATTCCATCCCCACCACCTATCTCGGCATGACCTCGGGAAGTCGGGTGTGAGGAAAACTTACTTAGTAGATTCCCATGCTTGCATGTCACTTTTCCATTGTACAAAATTGGTGAACCCAAAGTGAACTTGCAACCTTCGATTCAAAGTCATATTTCTACTTCTTCTTCCAATTAGTTTACTTTTCATCTTTTCCACCTCATTAGCCTTCACATTAGCTTCACCAAAAAAATTGGTGAACCCAACGTGAATCAAACATATACTCCTCTTTTTATTTTCATTTCTTTCATCCATCTTCGTTCTTTCCATTATTTTGCGGGTATTCATATACCCCCCGAATATGTCAGGATACGATGTATATGGAAGACCTCACCTAGGTCTTGAAGCATACTACAATCAACTAAATAGACAACCATCACCCTCGCTTTCAGCATGGGGTGACAACTATTCAACTAACCAATTTTCAACACAAAATCCACCTCAAAGGATTAGATATAGTTCTTCTTTCCAAATAAAGGAGTTGGATCATCTCACTCAAACACAACATGATGCTCACTGGAGAATCTGGTTCATCTCCTCAGGTGTTGCTTAGACCACAAATTAGTAGACAGTCAGATCCATATCTGTTGTTAGATGATAAATACTTAGCACATTATGCTAGGAGTGAAAAACGACCTCAAAATATATACCCACCTATAGGAGGTTTGCAAACACAACCCGAGGTCTCATTCCAAGAAAACACTCCCATTCTTCCATCTATAGGAAATTCCCTCAGTGAAACTTGGCAGGGCACTGATCAATTCATAGCAGGGTACCATATGCCTATACAACCTCAAGGTATAAAAAAAACACCACTAACGCAAAATACCATGTATTCACCAAACGAGGTCATCTCGGCCTTAGTATAAAAGGTTAGAGGGTTGGAACTTGCTCAAGCAAGTCAAAATCCATAGTTCATGCAAGCGGGAACTTCTAATCCTCCACATCATCCCAGCCAAATAGACCTCCTCACAGAAGCAGGCATGTTGGGCATGCCTCCTCGATATCTACAACAAACGCCAAGTAGAACCATGTTTTCAAATGCTGCTCCGGTTAAGAGTATGATACCTCCCGGCTTAGCGCTTAAAAAAAAACCCATTCTGAGCAATTTTCATCCATACTTAAACATGTATTCCAAATCACCATAGGGAGATATGTTCTCTTCTCTGGTATGTTCTCTCAACCCACGGGGATTTCCTCATGCACCCTGCAAATACAAATGCTACGCCATATGAACAACTCATTCCACCTCCACCCCCTCAACAAACACCATCAATGGTCAAAAACTATGCAATAGGGACTTATTCAGAATATTTCAAAGAACCTTTAGACTTCACTATACAAAGCGTCATGCTTCGAAGACCTCTCCCTGATCTACCCAAATACAAAGGAGAGGGAGACCTGAATGCACATATCAAGGCCTATACCACAGCCATTCAAGAACTTCTCCCTTAGGATAGAGTTGTTGCTAAAATATTCACCAAAACTTTAGAGGGTATCGCCCTCGATTGGTATTCTGAGAATACACGAAGCCTCAATACATTCATTTAAACAACTCGTTTCAGAATTCATCAAGGTGTTCGACATGAACAAATTGTTGAGAACAAGAATCAGAGAATTCTTGCATATTAAACAAGAACACAATGAGTCTATTGCTCATTTCATCCAAAGATGGTGTACAGTCCTCTATTCTTCAGCAAGCACTCCAAACATGGATCAAATGGAACTATGTGATTTATTCCTTCATTCTCTCAGCAGAGAGATAAAGGAAGAAGTCTAGAAGTTCCCACTAAGAACTTATGATGAAGTACTTGAGAGAGCTCTCCAAATAGATCAAGCTGCAATAGATAGTGGCCACAAGACATATAGAAAAAATGGGAGGTTAATCATCCCCAACCAAAACACTACGACTTATCCTACTACCACAAACGCCAATCAAGGAACTAAGATCCTTAAGAAAAACCACAGAGTGACAATAGATGGAGTAGTGACCAAACTAAAAAGCAAATGTTGTAAATGTTCCACCACAAGTTAACAATCAATGAAACAACAATTTTACCCCAACAATCAACGCGTAAATTTTAATCATCCCCAACGACAACAACAACAACAAAAATTTCCACAGATCCGGACCACGGGGTCCAAGTCAAAACTCAACTGGAGATCAAAACCAAAACCAAAGGCAACAAACACAAAACTTTAATCCGAATAGTCAACAGTTAAATCAGAGTTTTGGACCACAACACGTGCCAAACCATCAACCTAGGAGTTATAATTCCAACTCATATTGTGGTTTCCATAAAATTTGAGGCCATGACACTAGGACTTACCATGATTACAATAAGTTCATGCAACGCGTTTGCGGAAGAACAAATACAACTCCTCATAGATATTTTCTTAACAGATTATGTGACACCTATGCCAAATACTTTCACAAAGGGCGGTCTCCCTCAAAACACACCTCTTAAGATCTTCGGTGATCCACTTCCAAATAACAACAACAATAATAAATTAAATCCAAATGGGACAAAAAAAATGTGTAATGACAGAAAATAATGATCATGAAGCCTCAACTTCGCTAAATCCACATATCACATCACAATTAGGAAATTAGTCACGAACTAATATAGTTGGTCTAGTGGAGTTAGATCTTTGAGCCGCACGTAGAAGCCATAACAAGAACATGAGAATATCCTTCTCAACCAAATCCAATCTATCCACTAGAACAAGATAACATTAAAAAAACGTTGGTAAAACCCATGGGTGCTTATGATTTAATTAATGCCTTAACAAAGACCTCTCACATCTCCTTTTTGGACTTGTTGAAAAACTCTCCTACCCATAGGGATGCTCTTTTAGAAGCACCGGGTCTAGGTCACTTAATTAACATCAATCCACCTCTTGAAATGTAAGTAAACCACATAGACTTTGATATCCACCCTCTAGGGTAGCTAGATAGGGATACCAAGTTTATATTCGACATAAACAAAATGCCAACAGATGCTGAAATTACACATAGAGGTGATCCGGCCTTGCATTTACAGGTGTGGGTTTACAATAATTATGTTAAATACACAATGGTTGATGATGGGGCAATAGTTAACATTGTCCCCTTCTCTTTCCTTCAAAAGCTAGGATATGGAGAAACAAACTGTTCCACAACAAGAAATACGCTAAGAGGTTATGATATCCTTAAGGCTACTTCAATTGGGACTATTATATTTCAAGTCACCTTAGGACCCAAGAAAATCCTCACCGAGTTTTATATCATAGATCAGGAAACCAACTATATTATGATCCTCGGTTGACCATGGATACATCGCATGAAAGCAATCCCTTCTATGTTATTCCAAGAAATACTATTCTTACACCTAGGAAATATATTCATAGCAAAAGGTGACCCAAAACCATTTGACATACACCTAGCAAAATTTAAGAAAATACCAGGCATTCACTCTGAGTTTGAACTCCCAACAAGTCAACTTAACAAACCAATCGACTCAAAACCTGGAACAAAAATTAATACCTACAACAGAGCTAGAAATTATGAACCTAGTCAAGGCCATCCCAACCCTCGACGATGAAGCTAAAGTTTTAGAAACAATGTCATTAGGAACTACTACAATTTTTTTTGAGTTACTAGAACAAGATCTATGAATTTTCCTACCATTTGATTCCTTAGGTATGGGATGTACCCTAGGAGTTGGTTGTCTTCAACAGAGGAACTTTGCATGGTAGAAGTAACCACAATAGAAGAAAAAGACATAAATAATGTCCCCAAAGCATCCATCTTTCCTAGTAAATATTGAACTCTCCACTTCGATGGTGCTAGATCTCACTATGGAGTTGAGGCAAGGGGTAAGTGCGGGAAGTTGATGGACAAATATAGGGTCATCCGTGGACATCATATTGCAAATAAGAACATAATATCAACTTATAGGGATTATTAGCAATACATACACTCAAAATTATACAAAATTATATTAATATGAATCGTAGCATCCGAGTCTAGTTTCTAAAATACTAATTTTTGTAAAAAATGGACAAGATTAGCTATATTAAAAACTCAAAATTCAATGACTTGGTATTTTTTTTAAAAAACGCCGATAAGATTATAGTCCGTTTTACCACAATTTGGATGACCAAAAATTGATATGTATTTTTTTCCTTTGGTGAGAAGTTATATGCCACTATCTGTCTTGGGATGGATTTTATTTTGTATTTTTTTGAGTAATTTTTTATTTTTTATGATTTTTTCCGTGAAAGTGGTATGAAAACATAAAGAAAACAGAGCACTTTCCATTTTCCCGCCATAACTTCATCAAAAAATATTGAAATCAAATAAATTTTTTTTTGAACATGTATATAATTTCACCACGGTTGGGATGGTATAAGTTTTATCACATTCTGATAAGTGAAACAAATTTTACAGTCTTAAACGTAGACATAAACATTTACAGGAAAAAGTGTCGTAAAGACCTACTATTAGTAAAAATTATAAAATGATATTTATCCTCTTCTATTCACTTTAAAATCAGTATTTCTACAAAGCTAATAGTCTCCCCTACACAATGGTACAATTTTTATGACATAGTTTTTACTTTTCGGTATGGTTCAAGTCGCATGGAAGACTAAATTTGATGTTTTGCTGTTTTTAATGTAAAATTCAGGATTTGATGTCCACTTAATTGTCCCCCAACTTGGTGCACTTACCCGTGTGATCTTTAATTATCCCGAGGGAAAGATCCTACCTTTTTATTTTAAATTAAACTTTGAATGTACAAACAATGGTGTTGAGTACGAAGCCCTCCTCCTTGGCCCGCTCATAGCCAAAAGGATTGGTTTTAATGACATCAAAGTGTTAGGAGACTCGTAATTAGTTACAAACCAAGTCTCTGAAGTATATGATACTAGAGCTTAGCACTTACAACTCTATAGAACAACGGTATTAGATCTAAGAAAAGGATTCAACTTCATAGCCATTGAGGCAATCCCACAAGAAAAAAACTTTCTCATAGATTCAATAGCAACCTTAGCTTCACATTTTACCCCAAGTAATGAGTTGGAAGATACAAGTTTCAAGGTATCGCTTCATACTGAACCATTGGTGAAGAAAATGTCAACAAACCCTCTTCTAACACATACAACTGAGAATGAATCTTTTATCTTACATCATGTTGACAGTGATAAAGTCACTCTCGAATATCTAAATTCCTATGTAGAGCTACACCTTGCTCACCCTATAGTTGATCTTTCCCTAATACCACACTCCTCTTCCTACTTTTGAAATTCCATGGTAGAGTCTCCTCCATAGAAGGATCTCGATATCTATGACATAAAAAATGGGGAAAGCTTGGAACTACCTCCATCCCCACCTGAATTTGAAGAAGGTAACACTTCTTTGATAGAAGAAACCATCGAGATGAACATTGGAATGGAGGAAGAACCAAGAATTTTGAAGTTAGGATCCTCGCTAACTCAAGAAGAAATAAAAATACACACCCAAATCCTTAAATAACATTAAAAGGATTTTGCATTTAATTATAAAGAAATGACAGGTATCACACCACAAGTTGCGGTACATAATCTTAGCACTAAACTAGATGTGAAGCCAATTAAACGAATTAAAGACCAATGAAGCGAAAAATGGCTCTCATGATAAAAGAGGAAGTAATAAAACTTCTCCAAGTAGGATTCATTAAACCCATTGACTATTCACAATTGGTATCGATATTGTTCCCATCCTAAAAAAGAATGGGAAGATACGCATTTGTATAGACTTTCATGATATTAACAAAGCTTGTCAAAGGATGATTTCAATTACCATCCATTGATGTTATTGTTGATGCAATTTGGATTTGAACTATTGTCCCTCATGGATGGGTTCTCGTGGTACAATCGAATAAAATATCTGAATAAGATCAAGAAAAACCACGTTTATAACTCCTTCGAGAACCTATTGTTATGTTTTCATGCCATTTGGTCTTAAGAACGCCGGCGCTACGTGTCGGCCGGGCAATGACTTATATATTCCATGATTTTATCCATAAAATTTTGGAATCATATGTTGGCCAAGGCCAAGAAATGGTATGATCATCCGGAAGTACTCCGTATCATCCTCTCACAACTAATTGAGTATGGTGTCACATTAAACCCAGAGAAGTGCGTTTTTGGTGTAACAGGAGGCAAACTTCTAGGATACATTATATCTTCATGAGGAATTGATGTTGATCCGGCCAAAATATGGGCCATTCTCAAAATGATCCCACCTTCAGGTGAGTTTGGAATCAAGTAATTTCTTGGGAAACTCGGTGCAATCCGAAGGTTCATCCTAGATTTAAACTTTGTCATTCATCAATCAACAATCTACTCAAGAAAAATTATAATATTGATTGGGTGAAGATTGTAATGAGGCCTTCGAAGTAGTTAACCGCTTCTTGTTGTCACCACCCATGCTAATGCCTCCTAAGCTAGACCACCCTTTGATTCTTTACTCACGAGCCACTCATGTCTCATTGGCTTGCATCTTTGGCTCAAGAAGATGATGAGAAACAAGAACGCGCAATCTATTTCATTATTCGAACTTTACTTGATTATGAAACACGTTACACATAGGCATAGAGAGAGAGAATGCCTTGCCACAATTTTTGCAACAAAATGTTTGAGACATTACATGTTAAACCAGGAAATAAGGGTTATTGTAAAGACAAACCATTTACGAAAATTTCTCACACAAGGATCTTTATCTAAAAAGCTGGTCATTTCATAACCCTAACAGAGAATTTGAGTTAACATTCATAAACCAAAAGTCTCGTTAAAGGAAAAATCATTGCGAGACTAGTTAGTTAACAATACACTAGATGGAGGTGAGTGGTAGATCTAGACTTTCTCGATGAATGTGTATACTTTTTGAAACAAGACCCCATTTCTACATGTCCCTAGTATAACTTGATATCATCAATTTTATCATGGACCATACATACCCGAGAAAGTTCCACGTCACAACAAATAAGGTCACATTACGCATTATTGCCGCTAAATATGTTGTTTTAGACAAAGTCCTCTATCATAGAGCCTTCGACGGCATGCTTCTAAGATGCGTTGGCATAGAAGAATCTAAGAGGATTCTTCATGAATCCCACAGTGGGATATGTGGGGGCCACTTTGGTGGTCATGCCACCACTCGCAAAATACATCGAGATGGGCTATTTTGGCCCACTCTCGAACATGATGCAGTGGAATTTGTACGTAACTACCACAAATGTAAAGAATTCTCTCATGAGATTCACATGCCAACATAATCCCTGTAACCAATAGCAACTCTGCGGCCCTTCTCCACTTGGGGTCTAGACTTAATAGGGAAATTCTCTCCCTCATCAACCGATCGCCATAATTTTATAATCATAGCCACAAAATATTTTACCAAATGAGTGGAGGCCATGCCTCTTACCACTGTACTAAGTTTGTTGATTGCCAAATTCATTTTGAACCAAATTATCTGTAGGTATGGTGTCCCACAAGTCATTATTTTAGATAATGGCATGTCCTTTAAGAATAACAAGGTTCATGAGTTATGTAGAAAGTTAAAAATAAACCATCACATAGCCTCTCTTTACTACCCTCAAGCCAATGGGCAAGCTGAAGCGACAAACAAAACGTTGAAATCTATTCCTCTCAAAACGGTAAAGGAAAACAAACAAGATTGGCATTTAAAATTATATCCAGCCTTGTGGGCCCACCGAACCTCAATAAGAACACCAATAGGAGCAACTCCTTTCTCGCTGGTATTCGGAGCAGAAGCAGTTCTCCCACTTGAGGTTGAAATACCCAGTCTCTACATCTCATTACAAGGGATCCTGGACAAAGAAGCTTACGAGGAGGCACATCTCTCTTAACCGGAAATCCTTGATGAGGCCAAGTTAAACACCAAACAACAACATAGATCCTATGCTGACCGGATGTGTTGGCAGCATAAAAAAAAGCCAAGAGCGAGAGATATATGAAGGAGATCTAGTTCTAAGACTAGACAACTAGAGTGATAAGAAAACTGGCAAAGGGAGAAAGTTCTAGCCCAAATGGTTGGGCCCATACTGAGTCATGAAGGACTAAGAAAATGGTGTGTATCTCTTGTGCACACTAGAAGGTAAAGAATTTGGTGAAACTATCAATTCCTTGCACCTTAAATGGTTTTAGGCATAAAATGTCAAAGTCATTGCTAGTACATTATAACTACATACATTACATTAGTCTTTTAGCTGCTTCATTCTGTCCATTTCATAAAAATGATAGTTCAGTATCTTACTCTTAAAAAACTGTTACAATTTATGAAGATATTGGAAAAAATATTCATATCACATCTCTTTAAACATCATCAAATATTCTCAAATCTTCTCATCAATTTCGATAGAAAAACATTGACAGAAACCATACCAAGACTGCATACTTGGCTTTGCTCTTTCTTTCTACTAGGTAAAGTTGTCCTTGCCTACGGTCTATTATGGAAGGTTCTTGGTGTCACATCTATCCCTCTTTAAATATATTGGAAGGAAAGGATATCCCAAAGTCTTAGATTAGAAATTTCAAAATCAAATGAAATCAAAAGCACCAAGAAAACAAAATATTTTTTTACACACTTCTTTGCCCCATCAACCTCAAAGTGATAAGCCCACATCTTTTCTTGGTGATATGAGGTTGGGAAAAGAAAGAAGTTCCCTTACACACCTGTATCTTGCCTTTGGTGAAAAACCCATGCTTATTACTAGTGGCATGAGGTAGGGTGTGGGGGTCTAGTCACACAAACTAACAAATCTTGGTATGCTAAGAAACACAAGTCAAATCCAGTTAAGAAAAACCAAATATCCAAATTCCAAGGAGATCAAATCCTCAAAACCAGATTTAGTCAACTAGGTTGCCATTTATGAAACTAATTCTAAGTAAAACTAAAAATTAAGTGGCCTTCTAAGATTGGTAGTAGTTTTAAGTAGGGTAGGTGTGTAGGTCAAAATTTTGTTCTTGTTCTTGGTTTTTCTGTCTCTCATCATTCTGTTCAATCAAAGTCATACAACTTGTGCCCTTCCTAATTCTTGGTGTTGATCCTTCATGTCTTACTAGTTGCATGGATTTGGGATTGGGGCAAGTTCATCTCTTTATCACTATGCATTCATCACATTTTTCCAATATAAGAAGGAATTACAAAAGTTGCCCAAAGAGTTCAAAAGTTCAATACTACCATATGTTAGTATCATCACATATCAGCATTGCAAAAACATATAAAGTGAAACATTATATTTACTATCATTTGGTTGTCCATTACATACACTATAGAAACATGAAAATAAAATATTCTAAAAACATCTAAAAACATTTAGAAAATGAGTCACAAAATTAAAGATACCAAGAGTCTATACCCAAAGATATATATAGATATATACACAAATCGGGTTTCATATACAATTCCATCATTCACTAGGCATGGTCAAAATGTTCAATTACCCTAGAAAGTACAAAAATACTCATATAAACAACCCACATGAAGGGTCACTACAAAGAGAGCCAAGTGGCCTCTCGATCTCTGTGGGATCTTTTCGACGGCACATGATCACGTCTAGGACTCGGGCTACGGCCGGCGCTCCGAGTGAATTGAGGGCTCACGGTCCCAAATATTAGCTGTAGCCTCACTATGAGAGCGGCTCCTCCTCATCAAGCACTTTGAAGCCTTATACCCGGATACCTCGGAATGGAAGGAAGTCACCATCTTGGCCACATGCAAGATAGGGGTAAAAACATCAGTATGGCTACCAGTGCTTTGAAGGCTCCCCTATATCCATGGATAGCTCGGCACAAGTCTTCTCCGTGGGTAGCATTGGGGTGTCGATACATACCCAATGAATCGAGTCTCATTACTCATTAGTAGACTTTGCAAGAAAAGGAGAAAAAAAATTAGAAAATAATCAAAATATGAAACCAAAGATGAACAAAAAGAGACGTAGCAACTAAGGCAATTCTAGCTAAAATAAATATCAAAAGAAGAGTGACAACTCACTCATATCTATAGGCCTCTAAGAAGGATCTTCAGGATCCTTCCTACCATGGATTTTTCCATTGGTGGTGTCCCCCTCCTACGTTTGGGGAAAAATGGTGTCCTACCACGAGCTCGTCCTCTCTACCTAGGTCATGAGAAATTAACTCCTCTAAGACTAGGGTCACCCTCTCATCTTGTAATATCTCCCGAGTTTCATGCCACACGGGATCACTATCCTCTTCCCCCCGACTTGCTGATTTCCTTGTCTCCTCCTCCATCTATCCCCCTGTGAACTCCTTAAACTTGGATTCTATATCAATGGGGTCATCAACTGCTATGGGCGGGACCCATGGCAATCTGAAGTAAATGTCCCTGAGGAGCACCAACTCTCTCTCGAGTGCATACCACCCTCCTGGATGCAATAGGGATGCCAGGAGTAATAATAGTCCAACCCCGGCCTCTAGGACCTCCCCTAGCCTCCAAAACTGATCTCGAACATCTCGCACCACTGGGGGAAGCATGAAAATGTAAGCAAGGATAAAATGCTTTGAGGCACTTGATCAAAGGGGTGTGTCTCTACCTTCCCCATCCTATCCACAAGCTACCCTGTAGTAGAGTAGGAAATCAAAGTAAAGGTATCCTTGCCCCACAACCCCACCATGGCCTGATAAGGTGTGGCCTCCATATCCTCAGTAGTCAGGAAAGCAACTAGTTGGTGGGGTTCTCTAAGAACCATCATCTATGTCCATCTACCTTCCCTCATGGCCTAGGATCCTCCACCTCTACGCCTCTCCCATAAGGGATGATGCGCTCTTAGACCCAACTCATAACTAAGGTCGGATGGCTCAATGACTATCCTTTTAATCAAACCACCATGTATAAGTTGTGATAGGTGGTCCCAAGTATATCAACTCTCCAAGCATAAATCTGACCATGTACCTCAATCTGTGTGATGATGGGGTCCCAATGAGAGAGAAAACTATCCCCTCCATTTTCTCGATCAATCTCAAAGCAAGGATGCCCATAATGGCTTTGACGGATCGGAGGGATGGGTAAGCCAGAATAGAAACGAACCTTTACTTCTTCGAACTAGTGGAGACAACTCCGCCTTCCATATAGGTGGCCCACCGAGTCACATGAGCTCTAGATCTGCTGTATCAAATGAAAGTCTCCTCCCAATAATTGGGACACCCAAATGCGGTATACATCCTCTACGGTGATAGTCCACTCACCCCTAACACCTAGAAATCAAAAGGTGTTCTGATCTACATCCGATCAAAATAAGTCGGATAGTATGTGTGGTAGGTACAATGTGGGGGACCCATGAAATCCTCAATATACCTGCCCTCTGGAGAGTATCTTGCTCAGCTTGAGAGAGTGCATCTAACACTACTAGAAGCCAATCACACTCTCTCTCTCGAATCCATCTAACGTACTCTTCATTCTTCTGTAAAACACCCAAAAACACAAAAAAAGAAGCAAGTTAGTGCCAAGATTGCATTGGAAAAATCATTGAAGCAACTAAGAATACTAAAAATGAAAAAATAAACTCAAACTAGTGTTGTTTTAACACTCTATAGAGGACCGCTGCCCTGAGAAAGGCAGTTGTTCCGTAACTGCCACCTTAAAAGGCAGCGTTCTGTAACCGCCACCCTTCTCAGAAGCAGCAGTCCTATCCCGTGACTACAAATGGATCGTATGCCCTAAAAATTCTTAAAAAAACAAAAAATTGATCGTTTTAGCTAAAACAAAAGCCTACCCATTAGGCATCCCCATTAAGAGACACATTTAAAACTGAAATTTCTAAAAATAGCTAAAACAAAAGCCTACCCATTAGGCGTCCCCATTAAGAGACACATTTAAAACTGAAATTTCTAAAAATAACCCTCCCCACAACAAAGATGTCACCATTTTAACATTTTGGGTGAAAAAATGTTAAATCAAGAAGAACTAACATGGGATGTTGCGGGTCGAGGTTCTACTCGCAGAGGCATGATCACTATCTCAATACAAATGTTTCGACTATACTCTCATTGAAAACCGTCACCATGGGTCCCAAAGCTCAAAAACTATCAAATCAACACGTGTAAATGAATAGGAAAACAACCCGTTTTATATATATATGGTGTTTTAACTCATTTTGATGCCCCTTTCATACGTTTAGAGCACCGAAAGAGGTAAGTTATCAGCCGTGCACAAATGGTAAGTCCTCATTTCATACTAATTTAGTATTTATTTTTGATTTGTTTTATCTATCTGCACTTGAGTCTTCTTTCCATTTTACAAGTAGTGGGAACTCGGATGATGAAATTTCGACACACACGAGGCATCTCGGGTATAATTTCTAGCTTCCAATTTTTGGGACCGCTATACTTGGATCCACTATTTTACGCCTCTTCATGGTTAAAACGCTTCTCTAAGGGGGAAATATGTATGTACCCAAAATTTTAGGGAACCGTACTATCGTAACGATGTTACACATGCCCCAATGATGATGATATAGGTTGCCTCACAAGGTGTTTGGGATCCAGAGAAGCTCATGAAGTATATATTAACATCCCAAATGCTTTATCCTTTTTCCTTGTGCTTCGTTTTATCCTCTACCTTTATTTTTCTAAGCATTTTTACCTTGGTGACAAAACCTCGCCTGCTTAGGGTGCTTGATCCTCTACACGTTTTCAAAGACGCTTCTTTGATCGTGACTTGCGTAATTTTCAACTCTCACTAGCTTTTCTCAACCTCTTTGGCTCGTATTAATGTTTTATGTTCCCTGGAATAGTGTTTCTTCATTGTTTGATGGTAAAAGAGTTCTAATAGGAATTGCCTTTGGATGAATGTAAAATCTATAAATAGCCGACTTGTTTCCAAGCAAGTGGCCCCTCAAGTTCTCATTTCCATTGTTTAGTATTTCAATTTGTTCCTTAGAACTCATTTTGTTTTCATGTTTGCATCCATGCTAGTTTTCCTTTCTTCATTGGAAGCCATTCGATCTTCTTGCTTTAGTCTTGTTCATTGTTGATTATACAAAATTAGTTTAGAGTAGAGTAGTGTCATTTGTAGATTGAATCCATTAGAGTTATAGGTTGTGTTCTTCACACAAGGTAGATTCTAAAATCTCTCAACACTTGTGTTGTATTCCCGTAATAAATCGATAGGAATTACATATGCCAAGCTCTGTCACTTACGTTTTCCCTCTCCTACTTGCATTTTATTTGGTCTATATGCCAATCGCCATTGTTCAAAACAAATTTTATGTTGATGCTAGCATATACACGCTCTTACGGATTCACGTGAACATGAAGGAATGAGGAGATCACTGCGAGGGGACAAAATCATACACTCTTGGATTCGCCCATTATGAAAATTCCATGTTTTATCACAAAATTCTAGTTAAAACATATCAAATAGAGTAGTGAAATATTGCATTTCGGTTAAGTTTCATTTTCGATATTGCTAGGGAAGCTATGGGGATTGATAGTTTCTGAGAAACTATGATTCATTCCTCACTTCTGAGGTAGGATCGAGAATCTTTCAATTAAGATAATCAGTTATCTAGTTATTTAGGATAAACTCATAACTGCATAGGCAAATAGCTACACCGGGCTACCTTGCTTGTTTTAATTTTGTTATTAGATTAGTTGTCATTTTATGAATATATTAGATTATTTGTTCTTTCAATTCTATTAAAAATTCTATCAAAAATACAAAAATAGAGGAATATATATATATATATATATATATATATGTTGTAGATATATCTTTCATAATTAGTTTATTTCATTTTAGTTAGGTTTATATTGATGTTGTATGAAAATCAAGGGACCTAGGGAGCCCAGGGAATATGTTTTTGAGCCAATTGTGCCTCAACCAAATATTGTTGCAGCAATAACTGACATAGACCAAAATCTTAGAATTCAGGTCTTCTAAACAACAATAGACCTACAAGAAATCAACACACAACTAAGAGGATTAAACATAGAAGACGACAAAGCACACACATTCTGGTCAAATCAGCCAAATTATAGACTGCCTTGATAGATATCCGTATGATTGTAGAAGGACCTGAAAGAGAGCAAACATTTGGTTATGATCCACTAGTCCCATAGCCAGACGCAGGAGACCTCCTCATTGATATAGACACTAGCTTACGTATCCAAGTTGTCAGAACACCTGTTAGGTACTCGGAGAAAATCATGTAACTTCTAGTTCTAAATGTAGAGGCTGAAAAGGCATACGACTACCTGGATACTCGGAATCGGGGTTGATTCTTCATATGACCATAGGAGGTCCAAAACAACCATGAACTTATGGTTGTGATCCACAGTCCCACAACCCAACGGGACTACAAATCAATCCAATGTTGACATTGGTTTACGAACATTAGTGTCTAGGTCCTCTCAATTTCCACCGGACATCATCACATAACTATCATTGTTAAACATAGCAGCTAATCATGCTAAATATTTCTAGACTAGACCGAGAGAATCATCCGTAAAACAACAAAAGATCCATACACATTTAGCCATTCATTTTCATGACCTTGTCGGGAGACATATACGAAGCACCCACATGTCATCTTCTACGTATCCCAAAACCCATAGATCGGATGATGATAGAGCTCGATATTGATTGGAGCCTTTGAGAAGCTATCCTCGCCTGAATGGTCTATCACACCGGTTCGAGTTAGGAGGGCCTTCTTTTGCTTAGATTCATGAGATCCCACTATTACATGTTAAAAACATAAGATTACCTAACTAGCTTATCTGCATCCCACATGTATTCCATCCCCACCGGCTATCTCGAAAAGCACGACCTCGGGAAGTCAGTACGAGGAAAAGTTACTCGTAGATTCCCATGCTCGCATGTCACTTTTCCATCGTTCTTCCTAGAAAAAATCATTCTTTGTTCCAACAATAAATGACAAAATAGATTGAATATTATTGTATTTATTTGTGAATCTAGTTTTCATTCATTTATATGAGACTTGACATCATATGGAGTTGTTTTTGATACATGAATTTAATATATATGAATCTATCACTTAGATGTGGGACCTATAATTATACAATAAATATTTTTCATACTAATGAGGTCATTTTTAAAGGATTTCATTAAAGTAATATTTGATTGAATTCTTTTTTTTGTATGGGAGAGAAGGACGTGTTATGGAAGCCAACTTGAGACTCCATAAGTTTTAGTAAATTTTACGAAAAAAGAAGTAGTATTATTGTAGCAAGAAATTAAAAATTAAATGAAAACTTATACTTGTGAATGTTGTGAATTTGTACCTCCTAATAAATTATATGTAGAAGGGTATGCTTATCTCAAATACCATCCTTAAGTAACATTCGGATGTTACATCAATGATCGATAAAATTCCCAAGAAGAGTATGCAAGTTGAGATGGTGAGAGGAGGGTAGAATTGTTGATTGAGTAAATTAGTGGGAAAGGGTGGTCATTAATTAGGGATTGAAATGATGAGTATGGAAAATATGTTATGGTTTAAGGGATGGTTGGGATAAATGATTAGGGTGGAGGAATGGAAAAAATAAATAGTGAACATAATGAAGGATGAGGAGTTGTAGGATAACCAACATATCTCAAGGAGTTTCCTCAAGCAAGATGAAAATTTATAGGGCCGAATAAGTAATATTTTTACTTCAGATAGTGGTGAAATATGTTGATATTAAAATGATTGGTAAATATACATGATAAGTGAAAGATTAATTCTTTCAAACAAGATAACTATCGGCATGAAGATATATACATTTTTAAAAATATTTATGTTAATTTATCATATGAGAGAATGCACCATGAAATAATATATCATCATGAACCTATTGTAATATACATATAAGACTTATTTGGACATGTAATTCATGATTAAAACTGATAGCATATAACATTAAACATCATCGTATAGACATCATGATGACATTATAACATATATATGAGTTTGGATTCAACAAGTAATTATCTACATAATTATTAAAGGAATAAAAAATAAAGAGACATCATGATATCTAAGATCAATATGGCCTTATAATACATACATGAAGACAAAATCAAAATAAAAGTAATTAGTGTGGATAAAAAACAACACAATGTCTAGTAGTATATTATTTATTATAAAATCATGCGTTACATAACCAAAGAAGGTGTATTTGCAAAATAAAGCACTTTCTAGTTATATCACACTTCTAGGTATTTCATTATATACATGGTTCCTAAGCAAGAAGAGTAGTCATTAATAAAACATTTTTTACTATTTCATTATTAATCTTTCTCACTCACTCGTTGTTTGCTCTTCTAGAATGATCACTTTAATTTTGGATAATAAATGATAAATGTCCCAGATCTATATTGACCATTATATATTCCGATTATATGAGACACTACCACCCATTAGGGTTAGAAGTTCCCTAGGTATTACTATCATGTTTAGGAAACAAAATTCCTTTCTACTCTTCTTCATTTTGAAATTCGATATCACTTGGTCTCTGTTGGTACCCAAATTTAACCTCCTTCAAAGGCCGAGTAACATCATGGATCAGACAGGACACTCAGAGGCAGATAGAAAATTATTTATGTCATTTTGTAGCCAGGGAAGCAATCTAACTACCTTGTTAATACTTAAGCTTTGAAAGGAGTGGGTAGCACCTTAAAAGGATGTGATCTATCCTAACTACTTTAGGTTGCACCTTTCAACCAAGGTAAGAGAACCTATTTTGTAACCTCTTTTTTGTTGAAGAACAATGAGAAATCCTTCTTTTGCATAAATTTTATAGAGAGGACCTTAGGAAAGTATGATCAACACACCAGATCTAACTCTCATAAGTTGTCACTTCTAGATCATGGAGATACTTTCACAACAAGGCAAAGGTTACTAAAGACATTTGGAATCCCGGTCTGTCCTACATACTTTAGCAGATGGATTTTGGTCTTTGTGTGGGTATACAGAGAAAAAGAGGAAGTATGGGTAGGATTAGTTGTTTTAAATAAAAATTTTAGTGGGAGGGGAGACAGGATGCACTTGACTCACCAGATCCTTGAGAGCTTATGCAAAATGGAAAGATTCAAACAACAAAATGCCACAAAAGTTAAAATGTTTCTTTAACTAGAATATGTGCTTCAATGGAGGCCCAGATTGGAATTTTTTCATATAGCCTATGGTATTATGTCACAAAGGCTCAAGTCAGAGAACCCAATCAAGCACCAAGATTCAAACCAAACCATGCTTGAGGTACACCCAAAGGCTTATAAATAATTTGTGTCAAGAAAATCAAAGAAAAGTGGTTTTTAGCCGTTTATCTCACTCCCGGATGAAGGCTCTTATGAGAAATAAAATTACGAGATGCAACTAAACTATCACAAGGACTCGAGACTTGTGCGATTGGACCTGGACTTAGGTACAAGATTGCAACAGAAATAAGAAAAACTACTTTCATGCATTTAGAGATGAAATAGATACACTTTACTCAAGATTAACACAAAATAGCTCAAGTTTGATAAAATTTATTAGCAAGGGAAAGTTTCTATAACAATCTCAAAGCATGTCAATGGCTATACACTTGCAACTACCTTGACATGATTGAATTTGACACAAAGAGAGATATACAAGCTTCTTAGATGGCTTCTCAAAACGGATGGTCTCTATAAAGATTTTTCTGCTAGAAAATTCAGTCACTAACATTTCCAAAAACTCCCAACCATTTGCATGAAAAATTTGTGCCATTTATAGCATTTACAACAAAGCCTCTTCTCCCCAAAAGAAAAAATATATTTAATGCACCAGTGTTTGCCATGATTCTTTCATGATTCACAGAATCAGATCTGCAAAAGTCTCCAAGTACTAGAGGGGGTAGATTTCATCGAATACCTCCCACATTTAACTCCTTGCTTTGGTAGATCACTCTTCCTTCAATTTTCCAACCACTTCCATGCCTAATCCATCAAATCTGGCCTCTTGCATGCTCGGGAGAAGAAAAATAGAAAATATGATCGGGCACGAAAGTCAGACCATTTTAAAGGCAAAAGAAACTTTCCAAATCTTCCCACCAAACTTCAAATATCAATATTCACTTTCTTCTCTTCTTGGTGTGTAGTAAAGACCAATAAATCATGAAGAATCACACTTTTAGATGTGTTTTCAGAGAAATGGGAGGAAAGTTAGATTTATACTATATAGCTACCATCGATCCTGTACTTTGAATTTGGGGCTTCGGTGTGGTGATTCAAACTTTAGAAAAGACCTGGGGGCTTCCCTTGAATTTTTACAACATTTTGAAAAAATGGAAAAATTTCACATTTTTCTCCACACCACCACCCTCAGGAAATGATCCTGACATGTGTCCAAATGTGATTGGATCGGAACTATGGCCAGATTCTACCATTTTAATCTCCTTTTGGAAGGGAAAATTTTCCAAATTTTTCCTGCCGAGATCCGTCCACGGGGGCGAGCCCGCACATGTCCAAATGTGATTGGAGCAGTCCACGCTTCCATTTGTACTTTTAACCCTTTTTCCTCAAAAGGAAACTTTTCCAAATTTCCCTCAAGAGCCCACACCTCTCTCATTGTTGATTGGGCAAAACATTGAACTTTTCCCTCATCGGGCTTGTAGGCCATTTTGAAATTTTAATCCTTAACAAGAAAAAAATCGAAGTTACCTCGATGGCCCCCTCGCCACTGTTTTACTTTTTAAACCGCCACGTGTCACCACGACGTACCTTGAGGAGGTCCCAAAATTTGATACCTTCAACAAGCGTGGGCTCGCCACATGTCCTATTCCCTGTAAGGTCTATATGAACACTTGAAGCTTAATGGAAGGCATTGTTATCATCAATTACAGCACCCCTATGTTCATACAAGTGCATACACTTCAACTCACGGTGTGATTGGATAACATGGGTACTATATCCAAGTTGTGGGACTTGCTTTACTTGAGATAGACCTCCATAGAAAGTTGATTCTTGCTCTAAACTACCGCCACAATCTACTCTAATGGGGGTAAACTAACTATTCTAATCTAACTTTCTAAGGGACTATGGAGAGAGAATGAATAAAATTAAATCCTACACTAAAGCAGTGATACACCAGAAAAGGAGGGTGTGAGAGTAGTCTTCCAATGCGTGAGATACAGAAGCAAAGTGCACACTAGAAGGGGTGATGACAGTTCTCCATAATCTAGCAAAATGCATTCACAACAACATTTCAAACATACACAATGATAATGGATCCCTAAAATAAGATAAAAATAGACACAATATTCTTGTAATCAAGGTTGAAGGGGAAAGAAGAATGCAAGAAAACACAGCAGGGGAAGATGCATCCACAAACTTATATTTTATCGCTTCTTCATATGAACAGTTTGATTGGTTACAAGATAAGGGCTTGGATCAACATGCAAGGAGTCCACAATAAGGGCCTGTAGCACATTGGCTGCACAAATAAATTTTGATAGATCTTTGTTACAAAAACTACTCCCTTTACAATGAGCCCAACACTCCAATTTATAAGAAAATGAGAAGAGAGAGAGGAGGGGAAAATGGAAATCCCGAAATATGTCCTTCAACCACTTGTAAGAGGCATTAAATTGAGTGAAATGATTGTGTGTTACTTTAAAAATGCTCCCCATACTATCCCAGGTGCTGTAGCAGAGAAAGAATGATGACCATGCCTCTTAATTGCACTCCCAACTACCAAATAAAACACTGTTATGAACCCGGCAACATTTTATAAAAAATTCCCATCGATATCTTATCAAATCTAAAATTTCTTAATTTTTTTATGTTGGACTTTGAGACATGATTCCAATAGTACCAATTTCGTGTGATTTCGTTGAGAAATGCAAAACTTATGGCCTTCTAAGTGCGGCGGCTATTTTGGGTCTAGCAAGCATTTTCACAATCGATTGTGGGAATGAGCATTAAGCGATAGGAGCCGAATATGTTTATTGTATTTAAATATATCTACCCTCATTAAAAATAATAAATAATTTTTTTGTGGTGTATAGGACGTCGTGCTCATTTAAGAAAGTCCAATTTTGTGAAAATCGAAGCTCAGAGTCAAAAGTTATGACCGTTTGAAGTTTCGGAGTCAAACTTTCACTTTTCCTTTGAGTTGTGGATATTGCGCCAAAATCGGGTCCCCTGTGTCTCGGTGATCCTAAACACATTCTTCCGCATTGGCGATTGGACTTCCTTGTCCCCCTTTTTGACCTTTTCACCTTTGTGCGTCTCGCACATCTTGTGCGTACTTTTTGTCCTGGATGTCCCAGATGAAAATCTCCGCACCACCCCTTGATTGACCGACTTACGAGAAAATAAGCTAATTCACGTCTGTGTGTACCAACGTTCCAACTGTCTTGTGGGATGGCTAGCACAAAATGTCGACTTAGCTGATTTTCTTTGTATTTCAGCCGCATGAACTTGGTACGACGAACCTCGGTATGACCCGCACTGGTACGATCCGCACCCTTCAGACCCGCAATGCTTTAAAACAATCCTGTGACCTTATTTTTTGCATTTTTTCCATTTTTTATAACTCATTGGGATTTTTTCTTGGATGGGAGAGTTAGAGAGAAGCCGAAGGGGCCCCAAAAAACATGATTTCAGGCCTTGAATCAATCTTCTTCGGGATGAAGAATTTGATGAAGCTATCAAAATTACCTTGAGGGTGAATTTTGGATAACAAGCACCAAATGTCATGCTCCGAGCCAATATCCTTTTGGTCATTGAAAATTCTAAGCAAAATGAAAAGTGACTAGAGGCCTCCACATGTCACCTAGAGCTTCTTTAAAATGGAACTCAAGGGATGGTCCCGAACATGCGCGGTTCCTCCACGTGGACATATTTCAAGTTAAGGCTTCCCATGAATTTTTCTATGTACCTAGCTAAGCCACATCTAACAAAAATGTGCCACATCCCACTGAGATAAAAGGATACAAATTTGACAAGGAGAAACGACCGTCAAAACTGTAAAATATAGAAAAATGACCATTTGAGCTTGGGAATGAAATTTTCTTTAAGGAGAAAAAAATTTAGAAATGTTACGAGGATCAAATACGTTCTTCAAGGATACATCAATTTATTTTCTTCAAGTACTTAGCGCTGAAACAATAAGGGAGAAAAATCCCGACCATTGTGGAGAATAGATCACATGGGGAACCCAAGTTTTGAAGGAACGAGACACGGGAGACTCAAAATATAGACTCTTAATTGATTTACAACCCAAGAAACAATTTAAAAAGGCCACAAGGATCAACTAGGCACAACATGGGAAGGAGAAAATGATAGAGGCCATAAATCATTAAAATTTCAAAGGCATAAATGGGGCGAGACTATTTTGAGCACCAACATCGGCTTCGACTCGGGGATGGGCACTCATGCACAGGGTGCCATAAGAAAAATAGCGAGACCAAGTGCCAAAAATATCCATTACGTAACGAAGTCTTCTTGCATAGTAGATAAATAGAGCCATCTTAAAAATAGACAGAGAAACCAGTAAAAATAGGTCATCGAGGACCAGAACAGAAAAAACACAAAAGACAGGAAACAAACAACAAACTATACACTGTACAAAAAGACTCTCTCGATCCATAAGCATCAATCCAAGAAATGCTTCAAATTCTTGTCATTAATAGGTAACTCGAGCATTTCACCATCCAAGTTTTTAAGGGAGAAGGTATGCTTCCCAATTCGATATCAATAGAGTAAGGGCCCATCCATAATGAGTAAAACTTGTCACGTTTGCCCTTATCCTCATGTTTTCTATGCCATAGTAGAAAAAGATCTCCAACATTGAAGGCTCTGGGAGTGATCTTGTTGTCAAATAAATTCTTCAATTTCTCTCTAAAATTGATATGCCTCTTGTTGGATGCCCTCCTCTCTTCATCAACCTCAAGAATTTGATCAATGCAAGCATCATAAGGACCCACCTCTTGATCTTCCAGCTATTGTATAAACTGATATGAGGAGAGTTTCATATGAAGAGGCAAAAAGGCTGAGTCCCATACACCAACTAAAATGGACTCTTTCCAGTGACCCTCTTGACAGTGATCTTATCTTCCTAAACAACAAACTTCAACTGTTCACCCCACTTTCTCGTTTTCTACTCCAATGTTCTTCTGATGATTTTTTAAAAGAAATTTATTATTGGACTCAACTTGTTCATTTCCTTAGGATTGTAATTGGAGACATTTTTCAAGTTGATTCCATACTCCTGCACATTTCCACCAAAGGTTTATCGATAAAGCTCATGACATTATCATTTCTGATCTTAGTGGTACCCCAAACTTGTAAATGATGTTGTTTAGCACAAAATCCATGACAACTTGGTGTGTTTCCTTCTTGGTGGGGATTGCCTCCACCCATTTAGTAAAATAATAAATTGCTACAAGAATCCATCTATGTCCAAAGCACTTGAATGGTTTGAAATCTCACCAATGAAATCCATCCCCCATTGCTTGAATGGGGCTTCAATTAATACAAGCTGCAAAGGGAGGGAGCCTATATTTTTCGAGTCTTCTAGAGAAGCATTGACAGCCTTCACATCTTCTAACCAACAAGGTTGTATCCTTGAAAAGATTTGGCCACCAATAACCAGCCCTCATGATCTTATGTGTTGTGACTCTTGCAACAAAGTGCCCGCCATAAAGTCCTCCATGGGGATCAACAATTATCTTGGGGGATTCTTCTTCAGTAATGCACCTTAAGAGGACTCCCTCTGGGTTCTTCCAAGCTAACCCATAATTAGTGATGACATATTTTTGGAAGCCAACTTAAGGGCTCTCTTCTGGTTCCTACTTAAGTGCTCAGGGTAGCTCAGGTGTCTGAGATAAAAGATTACATCTTTATACCACTCAGAATTCATCAACCTTTTAAATACACCTACCCTTTCTTCTTCTACCTCATTCAACTCAATATTTTGCAATTTTCTCTCAGCCATAAGCTTAGCCAAGACCAAACCTCTCACCAGATTCGTGGTTTGGATGTCCATATCATACTATTGCAATTTTTTTACCCATATACATCTTTTTCTTGAGACCTCCATCTCTAACAAGATGTCCTTTACCATGGTATGGGGAACATAAGCAACAACCTTTCAACTTAGAATATAAGGCCTGAAAACCTTTGTTTCCTTTACCAAGGAAAATGCCTACTTTTCCATAATGGTATACTTTAGTTCTGCCCCCTGCAATGCCTTATTGAAAAAGGCAATTGGCCTCTCAACCCCTTCATCATCGTTCTACATTAGGATGAAGCAATAGTCTTCTCGAAGTAAAAGAGATAGTTGAAAGGGATTCTTATAATCGGGAGATGCTAGTATAGGTGCATGCTTGAGTGCCTCTTTAATCCCATTGAAATATTAGATGGCAGCCTCCTCCCATTTGATAACCTAGTGCTTATTTAACATGGAAGTGATTGGGATGGTCAACTCGAGAAAATTTATATACAAATCTTGTAATGAATTTTACCTTCACAAAGAAGGATTGAATTCCTTTCTTGGTTCTTGGAATTAGGACTTTGCTAATGGCCTCCACTCTTTCTAGATTAATCATCACTCCCTCTTATGACACAATGTGACCTAGAAACTTTTCCTTCTGCACTCTAGAATGGCACTTCTTTGGATTGAGTGAGATGTCATATTCTCTACATCCGATCAACATCTTCTCCAAATGTAGCAAGTGGTCACTTCTCTTTCTAAAAATAGTTACATAAGCTTAATATACTACAATAAACTCATTGATGTAACCAGTGAAAGCAACATCCATTGCTTTTTGAAAGGTGTCTCAGAATTCATTAGACAAAGGGCATCCTAAAATAGACATAGGTCCCCCAAGGAGTAGTGAAGGTTCTCTTGATCATTTCTTATTCTTTCACTACAACTTGGTCATAACTAGAGAAACCATCTAAAGTAGAGAGAAACTCGGAACCAACTACTAACTTCAGCATGTGTTCCATGTTAGGTAAAGGATAGTTGTCCCTCATTGAAGCTTTGTTCAGATTCTTGAATTCCATAGACAACCTTATGTCACCATTCTTCTTTATTACTTGTACCGGGTTTGCAACCCAATAAAAATACCTTATCGGCTGGATAATCCCTCCATCTCTTAGTTTCTTCAGTTCTTCTTGACTTTTGAGAGATAAGAGAGGATTAGTTGGCCTCTATTTTTTTCTGAAGGGTTTTGCATTGGGCTCTAATGGAATCTCATGTTGAAAAAGTCCTCTCTGTATGTTTTGAGCTTAGAATAGGTATAAGCTAGGCAATCTTGGTACTTCTTTAACAATAGGATGTATGATTGCTTCTCCTATTTGCTAAGATTCTTTACCTAACCAAATTTTTCTTGGCTTCTCCCTTGTACCAAAGTCATGCTCCTCAATATCCCTTAAAGCTATCATGCATCTATTAACAATGTGATCAACATTATCAAAATTTGATTCAAGAGTAACCAACCCTCTAGGAATGCTATTAGTCTTTAAATTGAATGATACCCTTTCCAAAAAAAGTTTCTTTTCCTTTTGTTACACATACCAAGCGCTCCTAATCAATGTTTGGATCAAAAGTTCTCCACTATTTTTCAAGAACCTTATGATCCATGCATCATCCTAAAAACAATACAAGTGATTAATATTGTCGGGGATAGAAGGTCTTGTCAATACCTCAACCTCATATTCACAGTATGGGGGCATTGTATATTTGTCAACCCAAGAACCCAAGATCTGCAATCCAGTCTAGAAAATCATTGAATTTTCTATCATGATGCACTATGTTGAATGAATCAAACATCTCAATGAAGTCCCAAACTGCATGCTTGTATTGTTTCATTCGTTGATTATTTGTGGCATATAATTTCCTAACTTAATTTACAATTAATTTTGAGTCTTATTTGACAACAATGTCCCTAACACCATACTTGCAAGAAATTTTTAATCCTAACAACAATGCCTCACACTAAATAATTTTTTCGGTGCACTCAAAGTTAAGCTTGAAGGAGAAAACAAACTTTTTTGTCTTGGAGAGAGCAAAACAATGCCAACACCATTTTAAAATTTGGAGCAAGCTCCATCAAATAATAGAGTCAAAGGAGATCCTACTTGCTCAACACACATACATTCTTCAAACTTGTGCTCCTTTCCATCAACAATTCCCACAAAGTTGTTGGCATCAACATTTGTGTACAATCCTTCATAGGACGCATTTTGGGGTCCTCAATAAGGTGCAAAATTTTATTTTCCCCATACAACCTGACAAGGATGCCTTCAATTGGAATGGTAGCATAGGACATATCCATTTGGACACTCCCACCAACACTAGTAGCCCATTTTCTTGATAGCAACATACCCCACTTGGCTGGGCAATCAACTATGACAACATCAAGTTTTAAATTTTTACTTGGATAGGTTACAAGCTACACCACCAAACCCTTCACACATCCCACTACTGGCACTTCTCTGGAGTCCATTCCAGTGCATTTCCCATATGATGTTGTTACCGAAATGTTCAAGGTACATTCATGACTTTTTAGAGGCATGACATTCCATGATGCCCCGAGTCAAACATACAGTTATGGAGCAACCTATCCTTGATGATCAGAGTTATGAAGAATGGATCCACATTCATTTGAGATTCCACCAAGGATGTCCCCAAATAGACCTCGGGTGGTTCATCTAGCTCCTCTAATGCTATTGGTATTGGTTCTTCAATGATTGGAGGAGTCTCCACAATATTTAAATTTCAGCCTAGGGAAATCTTCTCTTCTTTCAACCCCAAGTATTCAAATGCTCTCTCTTTTTGCTCAGGAATCATAATAAACTCAAGAATTGGGTAAAACATTTTGATTTGAGTGAACACTTGGGAAATATCATATGGGACATTTTTTGGAAAGGCACTATTGGAAGGAAAGCCAACACACTCATTAGGTGGTACAATATTTTCAACAACTTGGGCATGAGGAGGGGTATGATTTTTGTTTGGAACTACAGGGATTTTGGCAGATGCATCTTTCCTAGGAGCCTCTTTAGTAATGTTTGAAAGTAAGGGAGATTTAGGCTTGTCTTGAGGCCCTGCCCTTTGACAACCTTACTTCTTGTGTTATATTCCCTCTCTTGAGAAACAACAACATTCATCAGCAACTATCTATCTTCCTCATATGAGATTCCTCCATCATACTTCTTTATCATTAAAGACCTCAAATATTCAAAGTCATTATTGGAAAATTCAAATTTTTTTACATTATCTACTTCTAAAGTATGAGAGAGAGGAAGAATAGGTACCCTATGAATGTAGTCAGAAAAAGTAGCAGCGATTATAGCAGCTTATCAATTCATTTGAGTTTGCCCCTTATTGTAAGCTAGTGGAACAACCCATCATGCAAAAATCATCATCTTTATGATTATCAACTCCTTCTTCTTCCCTGTTGATCTTATTACGAGGAGCATGGGGCATGAAACATTTGTCACACCAATATATGTCTTTTGTTTCCTCCACCACAACAACTTTGGCAGCCAAACGATCAAGTACCATTCTGTTATCCCTAGCTTAGGGGACTGTCTATTACCAAATCCAATAGGCCCTTTACATCTGTCATCGGATATTTGGTGATTTGTAAATATGTCTTGGCCTTGTTGCTTGTGTTGACCTTGTGATCTCTACCCACTTACTTTCTCGGCTCGAGAGCTAGCTTGTAGGATATCTCTTTGACATCCCCTACCAAAGTCTTTACAACTTCCTCCAAATCAGCTACATTGTTTATGCGAGGTTTTCGGGGTTAATCAGCTCTACACCTTCCCTTTTTGGAGGCTTTCCAATTTACTTGATATTGTTCTCTATTTACAAATCCATGGTGAAGGATTTACTGAGATTTGTGGGGTTTTTGTCTCTTAAATAATATGTAGCCTTTTTATCAATATTAACATAATAGTATGCAGCCTTTTTATGCAGCCTTGTGATCTATTTAAATAATAGTATACTTGATCAAACATGATTCATCACAAGGCCTTTTCTAACAACCAATATTCTCAAGGTATTATTAAACCTTGTTTGAAATCATGTAATGACTCATTAGAATTCTTTTTGATGTTTTCAAGTTCTATCAAAAGAAACCTAGGGTCATTCCTATCACCATACTCCAACCTAAATTCATTACTCATATTAGTCCAGAATCAATAGAGTTATATGGAAATGTTTTATACTAGTCCCTAGCATCCTCTTTCAAGGTATGGATAAATAGCTTGATATATACATCTTCATGTTCAATCTCAAAATATTCCATCATATTGATAAAAATATTTAGGTCTGATCTCATTAAGAGCATTATTTCCTTGGAACTTTGGAATTTTGTTCCTTACATCTTGAGGCACTACGTTTGGGTATCCACCATTCCCACAAAATTTATAAGTCCAAAGGTGTTTACAATAAATGGAGGCACTGGGTTGAGCCATATTGATTCGAGGAGGTGATCCTTGAGGGGTGCCAAACCGATGGGGGTAGAGGATTCTTGGAACACATGAGTATAATATTCAAAATGGATACACCCAAAAGACCTTGTTTCTTGGAAATATATATCAACCTTAGAAAAATATAGGTCTTTGAGTGTGAAACAAACCTTTCAAAATCAAATGAAGGCCACTCTCGGTGGAGAGTTCAATTCCACAAAGAGGCTACTTGATTCAGAGTAACTTGAATGGTAGTCTTGAATGATAGGCCAATCACATTCATCAATAGAGATCCCTCTTCTTGTCTGCTTGATCTCCAATAGTCTACAGGATTTTCTTCCTTCGATTTTACTTTTCCTAGCTCGGAAACAATGTCCTAGTAGGATCCCTAGCAAAGAAATATCTCATTCCTTTCATCTTTACAAATATTAGTAACAAATCTATCTTTGACAGATTTTTAAGACACTAGTACTTATTCAGAATCAAATCAACCAAGAGTCGCCACTAAGGATTTCCACCTTAGTTGTGTAAATGCACTAAATATGATATGTGAAATGTCTATCAATGCAAGAAACTAGAAATAGAAAGATTCTGACCTTTCTTTACCAAGATTTATCAAATAAAAGCTAGTGCACTGGATGTAAAAATAGAAGTAACTACACACAGCACTTGGAGCATACAAGAAGTGTTTTACCAGGTTCTTAATTTTGAACTGAGATCCCCGGAAATGGCACCAGAAGCGTGTTGGTAGACTAAATAGATACAAACTGGAAGTGAATCAAAAAATCAATATCTTAATGAAGATCCAAATTTAATAAATCCCCATAAATGGGGCCAGAAGCATGTTGGTACCCAAGTTTAACCTCCTTCAAAGGCCGAGTAGCATCATGGATCAGACAGGACACTCAGAGGAAGATAGAAAATTATTTATGTCATTTTGTAGCTGGGGAAGCAATCTAACTACCTTGTTAATACTCAAGCTTTAAAAGGAGTGGATAGCACCTTAAAAGGATGTGATCTGATCCTAACACTTTAGGTTGTGCCTTTCAACCAAGAAAATAGAACCTATTTTGTAACCTTTTGTTTGTTGAAGAACAATGAGAAATCCTTCTTTTGCATAAATTTTATAGAGAGGACATTGGGAAAGTATGATCAACACACCAGATTTGACTCTCACGAGTTGTCACTTCCAGATCATGGAGATACTTTAACAACAAGGAAAAGGTTACTAAATACATTTGGAATCTTGATCTGTGTTGCATCTTTTGTACCAAATGGATTTTTGTATTTGTGTGGGTATACAAAGAAAAAAATGGGTAGTATGGGTAGGATTAGTTATTTTAAATAAAAAATTTGGTGGTTGGGAGACAGGATGCACTTGACTCACCAGATCCTTGAGAACTTATGCAAAATGGAAAGATTCGAACAACAAAATACCACAAAAGTTATAATGTTTCTTCAACTAGAATATTTTCTTCAAGGAGGCCCGGATTGACACTTTTCATACAGACTATGGGATTATGTCATGAAGGCTCAAGTCAAAGAACACAATAAAGCACCAAGATTCAAACCAAACCATGCCTGAGGTACACCCAGAGGCTTATAGATAATTTGTGTCAACAAAATGAAAGAAAAGTGATTTTAAACCGTTTATCTCACTCCCAAATGAAGGCTATTCTGAGAAATGAAGTTGAAGATGCCACTAAAATATCATAAGGACTAAGACCTCTATGATTGGAATGGAATTCGGTACAAGATTGCAAAAGAAACAAGATAAACTACTTACATGCATTCAGAGATGAAATAAATACCCTTTACTCAAGATTAATAGAGAATAAATCAAGTTTGATCAAATTTATCAGCAAAGGAAATATTTGAGAACAATCGCAAAGCCTTCCAATTGTTGTACACTTGTAATCACCTTGACATGATTGAACTTTACAAAAAGACATATATACGAGGATTCTTAGATGACTTCTCGAACGGATGGGCTCTGTCAAGCTTTTTTCTTTGGAAAGATCGGTCACCGACCTTTCCAAAAATCCCAACCATTTTCACAATTGTTTTTTTCCATTTATAGCATTTACAATAGAGCCTCTTCTCCCCAAGAGACAAAAAACATTTAATGCACCAGTGTTCACCATGATTCTTTCGTGATTCACAGAATCAGATCTGTAAAAATCTCCAGGTGCTCGAGGGGTTAGATTTCATCAAATACCTCCTGCATTCAACTCCTTTCTTTGGTAGATCACTCTTCCTTCAATTTTCCAACCTCTTCTGCCCGAATCTATCAAATCTTTCCTCTTGCATTCTCGGGAGAAGAAAAATGAAAAATATGATCGGGCTAGAAAGTCGAGACCATTTTAATGGCGAAAGACACCTTCGAGATCTTCGCACTAAACTTCATATATCAAAATTAACTTCCTTCTCTAATTGGCATTTAGAAAAGACAAAGAAATCATGGAGACTCACACTCTCGGATGTGTTTCAGAGAAATGGGGGGAAAATAAGATTCATACTCATGGTGTTATTGATCTTTACTTTTAATTTGGGTCGTCCATGTGGCAGATTCAAACTTTAGAAAAATCCCGAGGGCTTCCCTTGAATTCTTACAACATTTTGGAAAAGCGGGAAAATTTCACATTTTTCTCCGCACCTTCGCCCTCAAGAAACGAGCCTAACATGTGTCCAAATGTGATTGAAGTGGAACTGTGGCTAGATTCTGCTATTTTACTCTCTTTTTGGGAAAGGGAAACTTTCCAAATTTTCCCCGCAGCTTCGTCCTCGGCGACGAGTTTGACATGTGTACAAATGTGATTGGAGTGGGGCCGCACTTTCATTTTTAATTTTAACACTTTTTCTCAAAAGTAAATTTTTCCAAATTTCCCCCGAGAGCCCACACCTCCGCCGTTGACCAGGGAAAAACATTGACCTTTTCCTTCATCGGGCTTGTGGGCCATTTTGAAATTTTAATCCTTAAGGGGAAAAAAATCCAAGTTGCCTTCGATGGCCCATCTCCCCACCTCTTTGACTTTTCAAACTACCATGTGTCACCACAACGCACCTTGAGACAATCCCAAAAATTTGATACCTTCAACGAGCATGGGCTCACCATGTGTCTTGTTCTGACAAGGTCTGTCTGAACACTTGAATCTCACCGGAAGGCACCACATGTCATGCTCTGAGGAAATATTTTTCGGCCATTGAAAATAATAAGATAAATGAAAAGTGAGTAGAGGCATCCATGTGTCATCCTGGCACTTATTTAAAATGGAACTAAAGGGACAGTCCCTGAACATGTGTGGTTTCTCCATGTGAACATGCATGGATGCAAATTTGACCGGGAGAAACACTCGTAAAACCGTAAAATATAGAAAAATGACCATTTGAGCTTGGGAATGAGATTTTCTTGAAGGAATTTTTTTTAGAAATGCTATAGGGCTCAAATACATTCTTCAGGGATAGATTCATTCATTTTGTTCAAGTACTTAGGGAAAAAAGGATAATGGAGAAAAATCCTGACCGTGGAGAATAGAACACATGGGGGAACCTAAGTTTTTTAAGGAACATAGCACGAGAGACTCAAAATATATACTCTTAAGAGATTTACAACCAAGATCCAATTAAATCAGTAATATTTCAAAGGCACAACACGGGGAAGGAGAAAATGACAGAGGCTCTAAATCAGTACACTTTCAAAGGCACAAATGGGGCGAGACTATTTTGAGCACCAATAGTCTCTTTTCGTTATTCTTATTTATCATGTTGGGTGGAATTTTTAGTTTTTGATGACGAGATTCAAATAAGGGAATTAGACACACACACACAAACACACACATACACACACACACACAACACACACGCTCACACACACACACACAAACACACACATACACACACACACAAAAACACCGTCTTGCACACACACACACACACACCCACACCCACACCCACACCCACACCCACACACACACATACACACACACACATGCACACACATGAATTACTTACCAATATTAAGGGGAAATGTATTTGGGGCTAATACTTACTATTTACTACTTAAGAATAGAGAATCATTTAAATATTACATTTGGGATGCATCACTGACTACATAGGAATGGATATTTATAAACTCCATCTCAAAATTCATATTCAGATATAAGTAGTTATATCTCACTATCTTCTTGTGAATGGAGCAAGGAAAACCTAGATTCAAGAGTCATGATTACATTCATACATTAAAAAAAACTACAAAAAGTTTTATATGTAGTATGAAACTTGGTGAAAATCACATTTAGATGACCACTAAGGTCAATTTGACTCAATCATGTATGCATTATTTATCGGATATAATGTTTTATAAACATTGGTTAAGGTATCTATTTTTATTTTGAAGGTACATGTGTGATACAAGAACTTCATAGTTAAGAGGGTGTTGAAACCATTAAAAGGAAGAAGCTAAGTTTAGACCATGCAAAGACTAGAAGCATAGTTGTTACGGGAAAATAGCACCTAGATAAAAAAACTAGCACTGAGTGCTCTGTCCAACTTGTGTTCAATCCTATCTACAAAAATCTCAGGTCTCAATTTTCAAAAGAGAGCTCACACAATCTAAATATAGCATATTATAGACATCTTCCATTAGAAAATAGCCCATATCTCCCAATAATGGCTATATGTCATTCTCATTTCCTCTCTTACATAATTAATTTTATTTCACATGGAGGATCTTGTTTTTTATTTCTATATTCATTTCATTCAAATCCCTTAATAAATATTTACATTTTTAAAAATCCTTTGGTTAACCCGTTTTTGATTGAACCTTAGATTACCTTATATTCAATGGCTATCTCTATGACCAGATTTTATAAATCCGGTCTGAATGAATACATGCCATATTAAAAACTATATGTCATACTTTTATTTTCTCTAATACTTGACCTATTAACATCAAATAGTGAGTCTCTGTTGACAATTTTTACACTTGTGCAAAAATGGGCAACTCAAAACTTCATTATGACGGATTGAATTGGTGAAGTTAACCTAAGCTAGGGGATTCTTTCAGTTCAATATTGTTCTGTTGGATTAATTAATGATTACATGAAATATGTAGCTATGTGTGTTGTTACAAAACATAACAGATCACATAGTTTGCAATTTCATGATTATCTTCAACAAAAGAACACAAATCCCTAAAGGATAATTGTGTTATCTTGATGAAGACATGAAGTGCAGAATAGATGAAGTGTTAAGTTTTGGAACAACAATCATAATTGTAGATTGCAGGAGTCATAGTTCATTGCTAAAATTTATAGGTATTTTAAAGTTCTTTCCTTCATGATTAAATACATTCAATTATGTTATTGAGTTGTTTAATTCATCATATAATCCATATACAAAGCTGAAATGCAGCAAGAAATACACAACTCAATTTCGGAGTTCAATGTTTTATTCATAAGGAATTTCAAATGTTCCCACACAAGCCGTGGGATGTAACTCAAAAGTAAATTACAACTATTGAAATAAGAGGTACATATGCATGAAAAATAAAGTAAAGGAGTATGAAAGAACCCATCATTGCCTTGGGTTTCTTTTGTTTCAGTTGATGCATCTCCGGCTCTAGTTTTACTCCATATTCATCCTCCTTTGCTTAGCAAATGGCATTGTGCCTAAAAACAAGAAAATGAATATTATCACTATTGAGCTCAGGCTTGATCCATATTCCTATACTATCCAAATTTGTGCAACTAGATATCTAAACAATAGGAGGTATAAATTACATGAAGATGAAAGGCACAATTGATAAAAGCACTATTCTACAGTAGCATACATGACTCATTCACTAAGAGAGAAGAAAGAGAAAAACTATGGAATAAAAGAGAGGCCAAAAAGCCAAATGTTTTTAACCACTTTGTCTAAATGTGCAGATATATGTAAGAAGAGAGAAGTCATACATTCTGTAACTCGAATAAGAAAGGTACATTTATTTTAGTTCAAACTAAAGGATGAAGTTAACTGGAATGAGATAAGATTACAACTGAAATAGAATGGAAAAGGAAATCTAAGAAAATTTTGATAGGGCTTCGCCATGTAAAATGGACATTTTACATCTTTCCATCATGTTATTTCAAACTAATACATGCTTAAAATATGTAGATAAATCAAATAGTAATATAGAAAATAGATAATGCATGGTATGGTCAAAGATAATAGTTACCATATTTTAGCTTCCAACAACAAGCCATGATTCAATAGATGAAGGATACAATGACCAACTCAAAGAAAAGAAGTACTAAAACTTAATGAAATATACAACTGAGAAAGAAAGAATCCAATTGACACGAAAATGGATTTTTCAGGTACATATAAGCAATCATGAGATTATAGGTTTAAGAGCTTGCACTCAATAAGCAAGATTTAGAAGTTGTAATTATGAATCCAAGAGAAGCAAGAAAAGTTACAAGTACACACTTTTATATTACATCGTAATAGATATAGCAATGCTACAGAAATGCTATAGTACCAATGGAGTACAACTATGACAAGATAATTAAAGTCAATTTTCTGAATATAAATTCATCAGTGTATCACTCAAAAGGAAGTAGAACTTAGGCATGATTTGAGCACTTCAACAGAATAAATCAAACCTAGTGGTCAAGTTTTCAAATAGCAAAGTGTTATTATCAGAAGGAGAAAAGAGCATCTCATAGTACAGTTGAATCAAGATCAAGTAAAAAAGGAATTCATAAGCAGAATGTCTTTTAGAAAGCATGAAAAAATCAAACAGATGGACTTTCTCAAACAAGCATACTTGAAATTATAGATAGTACAAAAATAATATACATCTATTGTCATCTAGCTAAAATTTCAAGTACATAAAGTACAATCATGCCAAAGGATAAAGGGTGGAAATTCAACTGAAAGAGAGTTGCTCATACATTCACAGTGAAAAGAAGCATCCCATTTCTAAATGTTGGAAAAGTTCAAGGTTTTCAAGAGTTAAGCATGGTAAACTAAAATAGTCCTTCATATCTCAATAATCATTTCTTGCATAAAAGGATATGTTTTAGTATCATGATAAAATTGCAGCAGTCAAGTACAGATTAATTGAACAATGCAAATCAATGAAGTCCAAGGAACAATTTCAATACATGAAATATTGGGAGGTAGAAAAGAAAAATCAAAGCAGTAACTATATCAAATGTCAAGTTCTAGTTTTTGTTAAAACAAGTATAATCGTGAAATGGAATTAAGATCACAATCAATGAAAGGTGTCTACAGCTTGGGTTTTAAATATCAATGCATAAAAAAACATATGGAGTTTTAAAAATGGGAAAAAAAAAAGATTACGTATCCACCATTTGCTATCAAACGTACATTCAACTACATGTTCCCAGAATCCATTCATGGGACAAAAGAAAAAGCTACAACATGCTACAGATTACAGAAGAGTTATTTTCAAGAATTTGAGAGGAATATAATTCAAACAGAAATTCTCTAGGAAGTTCTTGATTTTCTCGCTCAAGTCCATGTTGTCATGTAACTGACATAAAATTAGCTTGGAAAGAAGGTTTCAATTTTTGATAAAAAATTAGCTTGAGTCAAAAGTTTGCTGACCATTATTTCATGAATATAGCCTAGATTCAATTACCTAAATATTTTCGATGCATTGAAATCCTCAACCTAGATCTGAGTTTAGAATGAAATACACACGTGTGTCTACATATCAAATGATACAATTCATAATATAAAAAGATCCGGTTTGAGCATAAATTCGAGTATATCAAGTACAAACCACACTTGGAGAGAATGAATTAACACAATATGTTCATAAAAAAACTTGAATCTAAGTCAAGGCATAAATTTTGAAGTCACAAGAAATACATGAAATAAAAAGTCATATGAATTTTTACGAAGAAGGACCTATCAAAGTTTTGAAAAGAACTTCAAAATCAAAAAACCCTTGTCATTTTCAAAGAATACGAGAACAAATTGAATGAAGTGGCCCAATTTTTCATGGCCATTAGGAGTATTCAACATTTTATAGAGCTCAAAAGGATAGAATAAAATCACCATTTTGTCGAAACAAAGTCAAAATATGAGGACCCGAAGTTCCTTCCGGCTCAAAATTATGCGGACAGAGGCATTTGAACACATAGAGCTTTTAAAGCTCTCAAAACCCATTAATGGTTGCCCTTAGGAGAACAGAGGAAAATAAGCTCATTTCCAACAAAGATGCCCGGATCTATCAAGCTATTTCACCGTATACATACATAGGTAACACATTGAGTATAGCGAAAGCACACTTTACAGTGATAGTAGAGATCAAAATTTCATTCATGGTGGGTGCCTTAGAATTTTTAGAGGACAAATGAGATTACAACCGTGATACTCATGAGAAAGATTAAATTCATTCACAAAAACATTTCATAGAGCATCTAAGAGGGAAAAACAAGCTTGAGACTCCATTTAACTTCCAAAACGAGCTTTAAAGCTTCCAAAAATGGCATCTTAAACACAAATACCATGAGATACGTGCCTCTATTAGTGAAAAGAAAAACTAGAGCTTCCAGATTTATCCATGGCGGTCATCTGAAATTTCATAAGAGTTTACTCAACTCCACAGGTTTAAAATGACAGTATTAAGTCCAAATATGAACTTATACAAAAACATATATACCTAAATTCCTCAGTCTCTAGTTCGAGGAAGCAAATAATGGCGGTCACGAAGAAAAATAACCATGTCTTAACCCTCAATTTCTAACAATGGCAAAGTTATATAGTTTAGGGTTTGTTTTTTTTTTTGTTACCAACCCAACTCCCCAAAGTCGAAGGTACCAAGATTAATGACACGAGATCACCAAGTATGAAATTGAAGCGGATCAAAATACAAACCACCATGCCAACCAAGGTTTCTGAAATCAATAGGTCTTGATCAAAATCTTGAGGGTCAACGATGGAAATGGAATCACCAACTCCTATGCAAACCACCATGGTTAGAATTCCATCAACAAGTTAAGAAGGGTCAAGTCATCGTTGGAGGGGGCCAACCGCCCAAATATTTTTGTAATTATTTGCTTTGACCTTCTAAGGTCTAAACCATGATGCCTAAGAAATATCTCAAAATGCTGACAACATTATGATTTTGCAATAATAATCCCAAAAGGGGTGTCAAAACATATAATCAAAGGATGTTGAAGAATAAGGATGTCAAGCCTTAATATTCATAAAAGGGGGGCAAACAAATTTAAGTGCCATGTAAATTTAAGTATTTTCTTACCTTAAAAATTTAAAAAGAACCTTAATCTAGTCAAAAGTCATGCTAAGGAAGGTATTGAGTAAGAAGAGAATATTATTTTTGGATAAAGGTGGTTCCCACATTAGGAAAATTAAAAGTTGAATGAATTTTATTTTCAGAGGAGTATCTTTTCATGTGACCACAAGAAGACAAAGGGAATGTCAAAATTAGAACTAGAGGTTATCCCCGTTAAGATGGATTCATGGGTTAATACCTTACCAAGTATTGCAAAATAAAAGATTAATTTTTGCTCACACAGAGATTTATTTTTGTATCTAAGGGGAAATATTAAAGTGTTATTTCTGCAATTGTAATTGTATCAAATTTGTAGATGTCACATCAAGCACTAGAAGACAGAAATTACATGCACATGGGAGAAAACTTGCTCATCAAGCAAGGTTTATTATTAACAGAATTATTCACCTAGCTTTATTAAAAATAGAACAGTCAACTGCAATTTGACCGAGTTATATTTTTGTAACCAAGGCTATTAATGCCTCATTGTATTAGCATGCTTATTTTTATTCCTTATTTATTCTTTGATAAAGGATAAAAATAGGATGCATGGGCAAGTACAATTTTTAGTCTATTTTTAGGTTGGGTGGGATGAATAATTTTTCTATATATTATGTGCATTAGCAAAGAAAAGTGGAGGATTTTTTGGGACACAAGAGTGCTGAAGTATTTTGTCCATTTTGCCCCTTGAATGAGAAGTATATTTTTCCTTTCCAATTATTTGTAGTCTTGTGTATGTCTTATTAATTCTTGTGAATGTCAAATTCCCTGATTAATCATCCTACCCTATTGCAAATTTAGTAATTTCTACATGAATATTAGTGTGCATGTGTAGCTTAACAATATTGTTGTGAAATTTTCCCTCAATGCATCAAGTGTTTGCCTTAATATTTTGCTAAAAACTATTGGTTTGTGCATCCAAAATCCATTTTCATATCAATTGTGCATGTACTCAGTCAAAGACCTCAAACAATGTTTGGTGTATCACCCCAATTTTGAATCCATTTACAGTCATCTTTTACCCTCAAACCCCAAAAATTAGTTTAGGATACATCAAAAAAGGAACCGGCCTTGATACTAGAGACTCACCTCAAAATAGGTATACCCACAGACCTGAGGTGTTTCCATTGTATCTACAAAAAGAGAGATCCATTTGCAAGCTTAAAACACTGCATCCATCTCTCTACAGGGTGCACTTTCGAGAGATAACGGTCTCCACATCCATAACACTAAATTGTATACATGTTACTTTTACTTCATCGACATCCAGTGTCAAACCATTGCTGATAATACAAATCCTTTGTATATAAAATTTCTTATTCATAATATACTATCTAAGTGTGATTTGATTGATAATGGATTTCTTATGAATATATGTAATTTTTTTACAATTATTAGGATATTTTCTCTGATTTGTTTCCATCAATTTTATGTATTTGTGGTCTCGATAATACACCCAAGAAAGTCCTAGGAAAAATTTCTTTACTCATTAATGTGGGTGTAGTCATAAAATCATGCACTTTAGAGATTTATTTATCTTGGTCACATTCTACTATTTAGAGGGTTTTGAGTTAAGAAATTACTAATTAAGCCCTTTCTTTTGGAAATCTTGTTTTATTTTATTTCATCATTCTTGACCTCTTACATCCATATGCCTAATCAGATTCTATCATCCCACATTATTTTACCCTTGACTAGGGCACCCAAATTACGAATGGGTCACCCTTGGGCACCCTAATTGTTTAAGAGCTTTCTGGCACCTTTTGGGATCTTTCTACTTGTTTGTCATCTTTATCTTTCTTGTGGCTGGCCTTTTCGGGGTAAATCAAGAAACTAGATAAAGAGAACCCTATAAATACAAAGTTATGAGACCGTAATGTGGGACCTAGCATGACTTACTACTATCACTCCATCTATAATTGCATCCATCTACTGCATTAGAGATCACTTTCATCCACATAGCTCAATCATCAAGGCATAAGGATAGGACATATACATCACACTTCATAGGGGGAGGGATTATATTCTATTCTATGCACACATTCTACTACATTTTATACACATCGTTATTTCTCACTACTTAACAATGTGTGATTGGTAGAAGAGAAACATAGGGTATGTTCACACACACTTACACATACAACTACATCTAGTCTAAGATGTAGTGTAATATTAAATTAGTAAGTCCACCATTCTGGAAACTGAGCTAAGTAAGACCCCTTCATATGTATTATTCTTTTTTAGGGTTTGATGCTTGTTTTGGGGTCTTGAAGGTATTTCTTCCATCTTGAGTCATTTTCAACACCGAAATGGGACAACAAAGTTGATGTGAAAGACAACAAGGGTTTTGGATTACCTTTCCGCCTTGTGAAGATCAGATTCAAAGATTTTGTGTAGACTAGGGCACCCAGTTTGTAAACAAGAGCACTTGCGAGACTCCTAGTCCTCTTCCAGTGCTTGATCAAGTTAGATCCTCTAGCTCCATCCCTTTTTAAAAATTCTACATAGTAATTGCTACTTCTAGCTTCTCTAAAGTATCCTTTATGACATAGCCCCTGTAAGAATATTTTATCACCATGTTCTTTCCTCTTCCTTCTTACACATTAGGGTTTCTATTTTCATTAGTTTTATTACTTATCTCATTTACATGTTGTCTTAGTGCATTTATTTGTTGCGTTTATATGTCCTCCTAGATTAGATTAATTATCCTTTACTACACTAGTTAGTCCATTTCTAGTTAACAATTTTTGTGAACCTAATCGATCATTGATGCCTCTATTTTATTCACCCCTAGGATTAAGTCTCATGAATATCTCAATCAATGACTACTTACTTGTAAATCTGATTTATTACATAGAGTACAACATTTTCTTGCCACTACTTGCATTTGTGCTTTGACATGCATCTTGATATAGTCTAACAAGCATTTCTTTGATGCATTTTATCCAAACCTAGTTTCCAAGTCCAACCTTCTGTTGAGGATCATTATTTTCTTAATGACTCACCTTTACATATCATATCTTGTATTCATAATATAGTTGTTAAGCACGGTCGATTGCTAATCGATGTGATCTTAACTTGTGTCTTATGTCGAGTCCTTGAAATTTTAGGTCTTTCCACTCATGACGTTATCCCATCTATTATCTCACTACTGCTTATGATGTTTTTTTTTTTTGTCCAAGTCTTGGTCACATTGCATTGCCCATTATTGTTGGTCAGGAGATTGTCCATACTACATTCTTTGTTGTTGAATTCCTAGTCTCCTACAATTTCCTCCTCGGTACACCCTCTCTTAATCCCATTAAATCCGCCACCTCTTCTTTAAATAAATGTGTCAAATTATTACATGAGAAGATGAAGTATACAATTTTTGTGGTGTAATGCATTTGAGTATTGTGATAGGGCCCCTAATACTAATCTTCATATCGATGCATCAAAATTACATATGAGCTCCAACCTAGGGAAGAACCACCTCTCCTACCACAAATTTACGGTGTCATTTGTGTGATAGATGAAGTTTATTCTATGCCATCTTCTTCTATAACTAGTATGATTCCTTAGCAATGACCTTTCTAGTCTATGGACGTCACACTATCACATTCGTCTTCACATGCACCACCAACCTTAGCACACCCACCTTTGACTTGCATACTCTTCATGAATAAATAATACGAGAACATATTCCATTTGATCATACATGCGATGTCACTACATGTTCCCATGATGTTTTAGCTCATCTTGGTTTCACCTTTGAAGATCTCCATGCTTCTACTCATGATCCTCATCTCAACTATTTCTTTATTAATATAATTGTCACTCATGGTTTGCGTGTATTTCATCTTCCAGTCTATTTATCACGTACCGCTTGTTCTTCTTCACTCAAATTTAGGGATTCTTGGATTTCTTATATTTGAGGGACATTAAATCGTAGTCATACCGAAATTTCATTTCCTATGCCTTTCGATCGTGCTTTTGTCTACAATAGTTCTTTTCTTGGTTGTTCACAAAGTCTCACTCTTTGGTATACACACAATTTCCCACATCCTCAATTCACCAATTAGGAATATATTATGGGAATGTATGAATTACATCTGAATGGCTCATTGCATTATCAACTAGTCACTATTTCTTATCAGGTTACCAATGCTTATCCATGTGAATTTTACCCAGAGGATAATGATCTTCTTGATGATTTTACATTATTTATTTGTTTGTACACTTGGGGGAATATAACTTCACATTTTTCCCCTCACTAATTGTGGCATTTGAACATTTATCATCTTTATATTTTCATATAGGAATTTTTCATCACATGTTTTAGTATCGTCATTACGATGACACAATCTTGTGATTCGGTTTACACTTATTTGTTGAGGGATTACTACTACTTTGAACCGCATACAGATGGCACTATTAGCATTACAAATTATGTTTCATCACATGTCACACATCATACTACATACATTCAATATTTAATCAACAAATTTTTTCACATTTGCACATTCATACATCACATATCATACTAGTCTTCATCTTACGTATACCATACTTATATCATCCAAGTTTTATATCTCATACACTATTCACCCTATGCATTACATACAATAGTAGGATATTTATGCATATTCCATCACATCGTATACATCATCATACACCATACATAATCTACCACACACTACTCACATTCTACACAATATTTTAGTTTTCATCATCTACGAGTCTAACATTAGATCATTTTACATATTACATTCTTGAACTATCTACATGTATTACACTACACATTATACATTAAATTTTATATATTATGCATACCTACCATAACATTTTACACACAATTTTTCTGATTCTCTTCATTACATGGTCTTCAATTATCACTTACATATATTACTACATCTTCTACGTCTTTGCACTCACTCCCATACGATGAACTTTAGATCCTAGGTCCATACTCAACTACCAATGGTTTTACCAATCAAATGTACCTTACACTCATCACACATGTTACAATCCTAGGCTAGTGACCTACACTTTAGTATAAATAATCACCTATTCTATCATTTTGTAGTGGTATACACCTTAGGTTACATCACCACTCCCTCCTTTCATCTTGTAGTGACATACGGTTTAGGCTAAATTGTAACTTATTATATCATATTTTAGTGGTATACACCTTAGGTTACATCACCACTCCCTTCCTTCCTCCTGTAGTTATAAACACTTAAGGATAAATCATCACTCACCCATTCATCTTCTAGTGATATACGCTTAGGATAAATCATCACTTATACGATCATCTAGTTGTGATATGCACATCGACTATAGGGTTTAATTACACATATTTTATAGGTCACATTTCATCACTACACCTACACATTCATGCAACGCATTAGAAACAACACACTAGTTGACCATTTCTCGATGACACACTTTTGTTTACAATTCATTCTTGATTCTTTAAAGAGGAAAACAAAATATATCATCTTTGCTTACATTTCCATTTACTTGGGAGCACACTGAATCTTTGTCACACATGTCCATTCACTTGGCGAGCACACAAATACCATCACTCCTTCTTGCATTCCATTCCATCCATCCACAACATGTTGCATATTATGGTTGATTTTACTCTTTCTTAGTTTTACTTGTTCATCGTCACTTTATTACACATGATAATTAGCATACTTTTATGCCATTTATCCATATCATCCACATGTGTGCATTCACATATTTTTCTAGTTGTGATCATAGAGACATGCCACTTACTCATAATAGGGATGCTCACCTTCTACCCATCCTACACTTGTCGCATTTGGGGTAATCCACATTCATCTCTCACAGGTGTTATTGTTTCATTTCTCAGTTAGCACTTTACATCACTTTGTTATAAAAAATTTTTTCATGCTAGTTATATTTCTAAACATGCTAATGAGTGCTTCTTCTGCAATATTTATTATGAAATGATATTAGTTTCCATACTTATCGATTACATTATATGTTATTGTTTTCTATTGTAGTGGGAATTCCCCTTTATTTCATGTGCACACTTGTTTTTGTTTGTGGCCATGATGTCCTTATAAGTCTTGTGACATTGTGAGTGATTTTTAATTTTTCTAACCCTCTTTATGTGGCTCATCTTGTCTTCTTGTATATTTACATAAATTTTCTTAGTAACTTACACACTATTTGTTTAGAGTATACACCGTTTTCTACGTGCATGCATGTTTATACTTGTTTTTGTTATCCTTTGTGTTTATGTGTAGATTTTTTTACCAAGAACTTTTCAGGGTTACAATGTACATGTCGTTGGTCCTCTTTCGGGCCACATTTCTCCTATCAAAATTTCACATGCACCCCAGAAGAGGGGGCATCATTTAGGATTTTTACATAAAAACAAAAAGATTCAAAGCTGGTTCGGTTTAGTTATACACATCAAGTTTGTTCATACACATATACAAACCCTATACATAATGGATTTTAAAGGACATGGTAGTCCTTAACATTTTAGGAAGCCGTTATACGTTTGAAGGTTATAATGGGTGTACCTATCTACACTACTTTTCCCACTGAAATTGGATCACTAAAAAAATAGGAGGATACAAAGATCTCTACCCATGATTTAGGGAAGAAGTTAGAGCTTGTAGGACATAGAACATTTCTGTCTACACTTCTTTGACCTATGGCGCGATACCACCCAAAAAATTTGCAATACGGGAGATACTTCTACACTCTCTTTCTATACATGGGTTAGGTGCGCATGTTCCATTTACATTTATATTTTTCATTTACATTTGTATATTTTACATTTACATGCATCTTTTACAATGTGTTTTTACACATACGTGCATATTTGACTACTTAATCATTTTTCCTTACAAGTTTAACCGTACTAAAAACAACCCATCAAACAAGGGAAATAACAAAAACAATGTCAACAAAATTTGCAACAACACATGCTTTACTAACCATGTAGTTACATCATACACCGCAATAGTTACACACGTATTCTGCCCTAGCTTCACTCTCATCACTTTTTCTTTGCTCATTTTTCATCTTTAGTTTCCATGCTCCTCCATCCTTTTGTCATTCATTACTTTGTCTAGTGCTTTTGTGTGTTTGTATTACACTATTCATGAACATCAGGTATGCATCTCTATCTACATTATGTTACCTGAGCTTTCAACTCACTAAAATAAAGTGGGAGAAAAATGGAGTCACAAAATAATGCACTTTAGACATTTATTCATCCCATTCTCATACCACTATTTATAATGTTCTTGAGTGAAGAAATTACCAATTAACCCCCATCATGTGGCCATCTTATTTTAATTTATTTATTTATTCTTACGACCACTTACACCCATATGCCTAGTCAAATTCTATCATCCGACGTTATTTTAGTCTCAAATAGGGCACATAAATTAGTACAATGAATGCCCATGGGTGCCCGGTACCACCATAGGGGCCACAAGCCTTCTATATATATTTCCTGCCACTTTTTGGGATCTTTCTTACCATTTGGCATCTTTATCTTTCTTTTGGTCAGACCTTTTAGGGTTAATTACAAAATTAGATCAAGAGTACCATATAAATATAAAGTTATGAGACGATAATGAGGGACATAACATCACTTAATAGTATCACTACATCTAGAGTTCCATCCATCTATTATATTAGATATCACTTACATCCACATAGCTACATCATTAAGGCACAAATATAGGACACCGCATCACAATTCAAAGAAGGAGGGATTTCGTTCTATGCCATGCACACATTCTACTACATTTTCTAGACATAGTTATTGCTCACTACTTCACGAGTGTGACTACAACAAGATAAACCTAGGGAATGTTCACACACACTTACACATAGAACTACATTAGGTTTGAGATGTAGTGTAGGGATCGGGATTAATAAGTCCCTTTGTTGTGGGCCGAGGTCACTTTGACCTCATCATATGCATTAATTTTTTAGGGTTTGATGCTTGTTATTGGGTCTTGCATGTATTTCTTCCATCTTGAGTCATTGGTGACATACGGCATGGCATAAAAAAATTTTATGTTCCAAACAACAAGGGTTTTAAATTATATTTCTTCCTTGTGAAGATCAGATTTGTAGTTTTTGTAGAGACTAGGGCACCAAGGTTGTACAAAATATCACCTGAGTGCCCTTGTCCTCTTCCAGGCCATCCGATCTTTGCTAGATCCTCTAGCTCTATCCTTTGGTACTTCTTCATAGTTGTTCTTGCTTTTGATTTCTCCAATCTCCTCTATGACACAGTCCCATGAGAATTAGTTATCATCTGAGTTCTTTCCTCTTGCTTCTTACACATTAGGGTTTTTATTTTCATTATTTTTGTTACTTATCTCATTTACATGTTGTCTCGGTGCATTTATTTTTGCGTTTATGTCCTCCTAGATTAGATTAGTTATCCTTTACTACACTAGTTATTTTTTTCCTAGTTAATCAGTATGGAAATGAACTACTCAATTTTTATGCCATGTCATTCCTTATAATCTCAAATATGATATCATGCTCACTTATTCCTAGTTACATTTTTTATGCATGTTGTCTATTCCACCTTAAACGCTCAACTCAATTTTTTTCACAAGGGTGTCATATATGATGTTTTAGTTGATCCATATCCATTCAAATTTTGTGATACTATTGACCATGATCCCACAGATTGAGAAAAATATCATTGACTTATTGTTGATTATGTAGCCTATGGCATTGGTTATAATTTTTTTTGTGACATGGATTTTCTAGATCGGGACTTGTTTGCACATGCCAAGGTATTTTTGATCCTATTCTTCTTCCTAATAAATTTATATAACTAGAATAGGATTTTCTCTAGCTCATAGATGGTCTTCCCTTCTAGTACTTGCTTCCTTCCATCAAACACCAATACGAGGTTTATACTACCTCACACTTGATACCCTCCATTTAGTCAATCTGCACCTCATGGATGATGTGGCCTCACCTAACTTACTACACTTAGATAAATTTCACAATGACAAGGCCCTCATAGAGTACATTGAAACCCATGCCCCCTTCCCTTTATATCACCATTATAGGAAATTTTTCCATTATGAAAATGAGACTTATTACTTCGGAGAAAATGAACATGATATTGTACATATTAATTCTCATGATACCATAACCACATGAACATTTATAAAAAATCAATCCATATTACGCAATGAAGTGACTACACCATATAACTTGGGTATCAATGACGACCTATTGATAACTATTGTATATACCTCTCTTATAGATACCAAGTGTATTGATGTTCAACAAGTGCTACAAGAATTATCATATTTATTTACATGGAACTATAATGACATGCCCAATATCAATCACTTCATAACTTTACACAATATCATACTCCATGAAGGAGAAAAAATAATACAACTATTTATTTGAAAAATGCATCACATGTGGTTTTTATAGTCAAAAAAGAAATCTAATGCTTATTAGATGTCGAGTTCATTTACGTTGTCGACTACCCATAATGGGTCTCTAATATTATCCTTCTTACGAAACTTGATGGTCAAGTTCACTGTTGTCTTGGCTTTTGTGATCATAATAAAGTTTCTCATTAGGATATTTTTCCTTTACTAATTATTAAATCTATAAATGATTCCACCCCGAGTCATGAAATTCTTTCACTTATGGATGGATTTGTTGGTTACAATCGAATTAAAATCAACCCGACCGACCAAGAGAAATATTCATGTTTAATGTGACCTATGATGGCATCATGGTTCATAATAATGCATCCTATTACCATCTTATTTATATCAGAACGTTGCACTTTTTATTCTGAAATCAATCTCAATAGACTTGGAACCTTTTTACCCACACTTTTAGAGTGCGTTCCTACTATTACATCCAAATTTCAAGGAATCCTACAATTACACCACAATTCCTTGTGTTACTAGATATAATGTTAGAATTAGGAAAGGACTTTCATCATTTTTGAGATCTTCTTGTGCAATAAATTTCAAGCTAAAAATCACATTCAATCTCTTGGAAATATTGTTAAAAAGTTGCAATTTAAAAAAAAAAACATATTGGTTAGTTGTGCATCGCAACCATTTATTTATCATATTTGAATTTCAAGAGTTTGGAAAGGCTATATTTTTATTATGATTCTTTGAAAAATAGTTTCTTTCCTAACTTTATGAATATTCAAGAACATAATGGAAGGTATACCTTTTACTATGACATACAAGATTGAAAAATCCCAAAATAAAATTTAAATGGCATATCATTCTTTATAGGATTTTTTTGACGATTTTATAATTTTTAAACATCTCTTTGGATGGAATTGATTTCTATTTGTCTTTTAGATAATTTTTTTAAAATAAGAGAGTACATACATATTATCAAAAACTCTTTTGCTAGTATTTAATAAAAATTAAATATTAAATTCCACATCTAACAAATTTTGCAATAAACATTGCACCATGTTTTTTAATCAATCATACTTCAATTTTTAAAATTATCTATAATTCAAAACTATATTAGAGATAAATTTATGATTTTCATACATTATTATAGTGACTCCACTAATATCCCCTCTCTCTACACACCCACACAAAAGCACACAAATATTCCTTATTTTATAAAATGAAAATATCTTCTTGCTCCTTATAAAGTGCATCCTCATATTCTTATACTATAATTCAATTCACTATTTTATCAACTTTTTTATTTTTATAATGGAATTAGACATATATTGAATCAATCATAGACATCCAATTTAATTTAGAATGCATAGATGCACTTGTAAGGAAATTAGATGGGTCCATCTTCAAATGGTTTAAATTTTATAAGTGTCTTGTTCATTTAATTTTTTGTGTTGTCGGTTACACTGATTAAATTCTACAATGTTTTTTAACTATGTATAATAACTTATTACTAGTAGAGCATAGAAGATATTATCTAGTTATATTCAACAATGCATTGAAATTAATTTCTCAATATGATATCCAAATTTCATATTTCACATGCATCTTGATAATTTCTTCTTGTGTAAAAAGGTTAATGATGTTGAAAATGCACTTATGCTTTGAGAGGGGGTGAATAATTTACAATCTAATTTACAATTATTAAACATTTACATCCATAAAGTTCATAGTCATATAAGATATAAAAATTTTACAAAACAAGATTTATGTGAAAACCCTTTCGGGAGAAAACCAAATAGAAAATACTACTTAGAGATAATGTCCAAATCCAGTCACAAAATTAATTATTTAAAAAATGTTTGTATGAACCAATCTACTGGAGACACCAACCTGTAATGACAAGTACGAACTCGAAATTATTTGTACGCACAAATCCACCAATCCTCAAGCATAAGCACCTCTTGAATAATTATTTATAAACTCCAACCCATTGTATACACCAATTCCAAAAGTCAAGTACCAACTTAGTAATCAAGAAGATCCACCCTTTTTAGTTTCATATTTAAGTTAGTAAAGGTATACACTAATGTCTCCTATTCATTTAATTTACAATATATTAATTTTTATATTATTCTCTCTCTAGAATCTTTCTTGACTATCTTAATTTTCTCAAGTTTTCCCTTTCTATTTTCTTCTCTAATCTGCTTGATAAGTATTCATTAATTGTTCCTTCATTCTCATTATCTTTCTTATTTTTAATATGAAATCATGGTACTATGATCAAACGCTTGGATTCGTAATTAATTTCATTTATATACTATGTGTTATTCATGAACAAATATGACCTTTAAGGAGTCGGTATATTTTGGAATACTTACCATGAGTCACCTTTAACATATTTAAATATTTGAAATATTTAAATTTTTCAAGAATCTCATGGTGATCCCTATTTTTATTTTTCCCATAGAATTTCACGACCTTTGTGGATAACCCGAACACTATAGAGTAAGTTCTTTGCTATGAATTTATCCTCCTTTATATCTCACCACAAACTAATGTTTATGGTATTTCCTTGAATAAACAACATATAACACATTCATTCGCATTTCCTTTCCCTTGCTTTCAAAAGGTTATACTTTTTGAATAACACCTTCGGATCATAATTAACTCTAAGGAACAACTAACACCCTTTTTGGAGTAATGTTATTACCCATAGAACGTTATCACCACCAACGAAGCACTATCACCACTGCGGAACACTATCACAACCAACACAAAAATTTTGCAGTATTATTACTACCCGTGGAACATTATTAGTGCCTATAGAGCATCATCACCACATATAGAGTACTATTGGATCCCATAGAACATGAAAAATTAGTTTTGTATGATTCTAAATGTAACTATCTTATATGACATCAAAGAAAATATTTCTAACAATATCTCATTTTCATTGATGCTTTAACCCATAATTTTATATGACTTTAATCTTTTCTTGGTTTGATTAAATTTTAATTAAATCTCTATTGCAAAGTAATTAATTTGATAAATGATGTACAAATGATAAAGTACACTAATGACACAATTAAAATAGCATGCAGCGTATGTAACCCTAAGAAAAAGGAGATGTAAGAGTACTTTTTTATTTAGGTATGGACAGAAAGTGATCACGGGAAGTTACGGATGATTAACGGGCTATAAACATTTTCATCATTAGTTCTTGAAGAAATTGGAGTGTAGGGACAAAGCCAAACATGGGTGCCCATAGTAAAACAGAGGTGACTCCATGCTAATGACTTCTATTGACAACCTATGATTGAATAGGGGAAATAAATATGCTTTCTATTGTGTCGCAAGGGTTTTTCTATTTCTCTGTGTTGGTCACCTGATATTCCCACTATGCTCATAGAAGGTTCCTAGATAATTTCACCTACACAATCCCATAAATAACATCAAACCTAAAAAGGAAAATGCAAAATGAGGAGTCAGGATGACCATGATGGTCACCACAAGAGTGAACTTACAACTGAGCATTGCACTACATCCATAATCCACGTAGTTATTGTGTGTGTGTGTGTAGAAATGATGCCCTAGGATGCCCTGGTGCAAGTTGCACTTAATAGTAGGGTATAGCTAAAATGTAGTAATGTTATGTTTGAATGTAATAGAATAGAATTATGCTTCTTATACTATGTATTTAGAGTTATGCAACCATTTTTAATTAAATTGTTGTAAGACGGATGCCTTTGGATTGCTTTAGCACCTTCGTAATGCAATATTAGGTTATGATATTAATGCTTAGATTTTGGTACCTTATTTTGAAAGAATAATTATGTATTTATATGACTCTCTTTTCTGAATTTCATAATTGAAAACTAAAAGGCCAAACCATAAGTAAAAAAATGCACAAAAGATAAAAGAGACCCAAAAAGAGTAAGGTATGTAAGAGACAGTGGCACACATTTTGGAAGAGTGTTTGGGTAGTTTTGTCTTAGTGGGTGTTGGTGTACGAAGACATGGAATATAACAAAAGTAAATTTACAATTTGGGTTATAGGGTGTTTAACAAAAAATATGAAAATAGAGGAAAAGAAAAATCCCAAAGATAATTTTGAGACACTAGTTTTCTTTCTTAGGAATCATGTAAATGGTAGCATGCTTTTAGGACCTAGAAATAATCCCAAGAGTGTTATTTAGTGTCTACATTTTACCCAGTTTATGTTTTTGAGTGAATAATAGATAACATAAAGTAGATAAGAGATGCATACCTTATGATCTTATAGATTGTGGAATGAATAACATGGAATGTGGAAAATTTAAGCGTGGGGTGATGCAAAGTGAATTAAAGAGACTAGGAAGCGAAAGTGACCATAGGAGTGAAGTGTATGTTTTTCTTGTAAAAAAATTATTCTTGTATTTTTTATTTTTAGCTACTTCTATTTTTGTATTAAGTAAATACTTGGAAAAAGATCAAACGATTAGTCCAATTCATGTATATGAAAAGTATGAGAAAAGTATGTTGAAGTGTAGAAAATTAGTAGTAAGGGAATGTGTGCACTTGATGTAAATGAGTGTAAATCATATAAATGTTTCCATAAATATTGTAAAGAGAGGTTTTTGGGAGATATTATGCTTTGATAGAGTATTGTTTGAGTGATCTCATTACGAGTGCGTGTTTTTGGGTGATCTCATGTCGAGTGTGATTTTTTGGTGATCTCACACAAAGGATCAAGTGTTGGGGGAGAGGTATAGTTTTAATCTCTTTCAATGACTCTTCCCAATAAGCACTCCTATAGATGGTGTGTCCTAATTTATTCCTATTGTTCCTTTTGTCCCAATTTTTAAAGCAGTCTTGATTCTAATGATTGAAGGAGTTAAAATGCATTTTGTAAGCTGGAGGCATGTTCATGTAACTATATACATACTATGAATACTTTTGTGAACTATATTTATCTCGAGAAGATGACTGTATATTCCCTAGGAAATTAACACCCATGAGAGGTCGGGAGCACCCAGTGCTAGTGTATGAGTCTGGGTACTAATTTATGTATTGTGTTTGATTTCCAAGTTAGTTTATTCACCATTCTATGAATGTATTTTTATGTTTCTTTTTTACTTTACATATCTATTTTGTAGGTCTGAGTTTACGTAGGGGTGATTGTTTCACCCAATGTATGGCCCTCATTCGGGGTGTATGCAAAAATGGTACGAGAATGCTTTCAAAGGAGAGGACCTAATTGAGATGAATTATATGCCGATAGGGGTAGGGGATTTGCATGGTAGTAACTAGGGAACATGTAAACAAAGTGGCTATTAACATGTGTTAGTAGTAAAATAATTAAACATGTAATATAAAATACAATGTAAGAAGCAAGTGCGCAAACAAAGCAAACTATGAAAAATAGGTTTCAAACATGGGACATCTTTCACAATTTCATAAGAAAATTACAACCGAAGTGGCCAAAAGCATATAAGATATAGGACATAGGTTGAAAAATATCATTCAATAGAAAATAATGTCAATAAAAGTGTATAAAATAACCATGTTTGTATGTATTCCTACAAACAAAATACTAAACATGAAGGACCCGTTAGCATCTAAGAAAGAGAAAAAGTATATCAAGGTATGTATGTATCCATGGAAATTAATCAGCTAGAAAGTATAAGTATAAGTAAATGATGAAATAATAGAACATGTAATGTGTGAGAGTAGTAAAGGTGGATGCCCTCAAGGGCATCGGTGGGACTCGTAATAGATATAGTTATAAAAATCATTCAACATGTAGGAACCTACAAGAAATTTACATTCACCACAAAAGATCATGTGAATGTGCTTTTTATATATAGAAAGATGATGACATATTAGGAATCCATGTATCATGGAAAACAAAGTGTAACATGTAAATAGAATAAGATAGAAAGATTAGATGTAACCAAGATATGTAAATATAGTGTTTGAGTGTGATGGTATGAAATGCACGAAGTGTAAAGATGGTATGAGTAGTGTGCCCCCAACGACTATGTATGACAAGATGTTCACTTACAAAAATCCTCAACAGATTAAGAATGAACCATAGAAATTGATTATGTCATCCGTTAATGTATGTGAATAGACGCTAGACATATGTATCATGTATCATAGAGCATGAAGTGTGAATGATGTGAGGTTTATTTCAGAGATAGACCCTCAACAATTGAGTATGAACTATCAAACTAGATCGTGTCATATGGTAATTAAGATAGAATACCTGTATTAATGGGTGTCATATTTTGTAGTAAGACAAGTGATGATACATAGATCCCAGAGTGTCGAAATATATTCTAGAGACAAGCTGGTAGGAATGGAAAAAGGGGGTGAGATAAAGAGTGATGGCCCCAAATGTGGAAATGATGGAAAGCTATGTGACAATGAAATAAATACATGCCAATGGTTATGGGGATTAAAATTTATCATAAGAAATCATATTTGCATAACAATGGTAAGTAGGAGTAGGAGTTGAACTAGGTTTGGATTTTGGGTTGAAAGGAGGAAGCCTAAAAGGTCGGTTAGAGTTTATTGGTCTTGTGTAGTGACTAGTTGCTTATTTAGAATTTGTAATGCCGTAGAATAATTTATAGAAGGAAGGGCCAAAGGATGGATTTTTAAATGTGTTTTTTTGACGAGGAGGAGATGGAAGAAATTTTTATAGAGGTTTTTATTGATAAGTGGAGGAAATTGAGAATGGATTTTGAGAGGTGGTGGCTTGACAAGAGGAGGAGATGTGAGAAAATTTTTGAGAGGTGGTTACTTAGTTGTAATGGGTTGCATAGGAGGTACTTGAATTACTGAAGAAGTAACATTAGAAGTTATGGCATAGTGCTCATTGGATCAAAAGCAACATATTAGGGAGTCTATTGGGGTTTTAAAATGGAAATGTAGAAGATTTTTGTGAAGAGAACGAAATAAAACTCTAATGCTCAATGTGCTTAATTCACCATTTTAAAGGATATAAATAATTATCATAATGTCCATAAAGTATATGATAGTTACAAAATGGTATACCTTATTATTTTACAAACCGATAAGGAGGATAATAATGATTAGTTGGAAAATTAATCAATTGGTGTTTGAGGAGCTCATGAAGAATAACATGTTGCTTAGTATTGAGATAAAAATTGAGAGGTGATGGCAATGGTGAGATTTTGGGTACAATGACATGAGAACATGTATAGGACATAGGATTAGAATGATATGTATAAGAACAAGTGGCATGGGCACGAGAAGCTTCCTTGAGATGTTGGATTTCAGCTTTAAGAGATGTATTTGTGGTTTCCATAGCTTGAAATTTGTCTTGAAATAACCCATGTAAATCTTGAATAAAATTGCAAATAGATTGATTGGGTGTGGTATCGGGATCACTAGGGCCAATAGAGATGATTGAATATTGTACTAACTTTATCAAGTGGCATATTTCAAGTGAGATACATAGTGTCTTTTTATTTTTAAAGATCTATGTTGCAAGGTGGGTGCATTTGAAGTAAGTCATGTAAGGATAGTTTAGGATCCATGAAAGAAAAAAAGAATGATCCAAGTGTATAATCATGATTCGGAGTTCACCAAATGATTTAATTTAATTTCAATTAAATATATATTACAGAGTAACTAATGTGATAATGATGTATAAGTGATAAAATACACTAATTCCACATAAAAAATAGCATGTAAAGTATTTAACTCCAAGCAAGAAGGAAGGTAATAGGATTTATCCAATTTCGAATACATAAAAAGGGACATGGACAAGTGTAAATAATGAATAGACTATAAACAAGGTCATTATTGGTCACTTAAAAATCTTGAGTCTGAGCTAATCATGAGCACCTATAGCAGGACATAGGCACTTGGGTGTTGGTGACTACTCTTGGTCAATGGAAACTATTTAGGGGCTCAGAATCTACTTTCTATCATGCCAAAACCTTGTTTTGTAATTACTCTTTGTTGATATCTTGATATTCATGCTATGGTCATTGAAGGTACCTGTAACATGCAAATGATATGTTCTCCTACAACAGCCCACAAATCACATCAAACCTAAAAAGTAAAATGTAAAATGGTGAGTCGGACTTACCCCAATGATCAACCTGATAGTGAACTTATGACTAAGTGTTACACTACTATTATCCAAATTTTCCCCTTGAGTAAAATTTGACAAACAAGAACTTGCATGCAGTAAAAATGGAGGATTTGATCAATCAAAAGTGATTACATTTTGAAGTTGGACAAAAAATTTAAAGTAGGCCTGAGAAAGTTGCAAAGATTTTGGGAAACAAAGAAATCTGAAATTTAGGTTTCGAATATCGAGGAGGAGGTTTTCAGAGATCTTAGCGAGTCAAATGTTCTAAATTCAAAAATTCCAAAATTTTGAACTTTTAGATTTCGGGGTTTTGGAGATCTTGGAGCGTGAAGCTGGAAAATGGAGGAAAGATCAGAACCCAAAACACCAGAAAGTCTAAGATTTCAGACTTTAGGGTTTCAAGGTTTCGAGGTTCTTGGTGAAAGAAAAGAGCCCAAAATTTGAAATTTTAGACTTGTAGGTTTTAGGGTTTCAGGATTCGGGCTTTTGGAGTCTCTAGTGGAAAAATCGGAAAAATGAGAAAAAGGTCCAAAATCTTGAAAGTCGAGAATCTGAAGGGTTTGATTTTGGAACTCAATGCAGTTTTAGGGTCAACACGATGAAAGTTTTAGGTTTCAGATCTTTAGGTTTTGGGTTTCATAACTTTGGGTTTGGGGTTTTGGAACTTCAAGTTTTGGGGTTTCAAAACTCTCAAGGTGATTTGGGCGATGAACAGAAAAAAGTTCCAAAAAGGAAAAATGTCTGAAAGTCTGTAATTTTGGACTTTCAGGTTTTGGGGTTTTGGAATTTTGGGAATCTCAAGAAAAGCTAGTGGATGAATAGTTTTTAACCTCAAAATGGGAATTTTGAAACTCGAATTTTGGGATTTCGAAGGTTGCATGTATTTCAAACTCCAAAAAATGATAGATCAAGAACCCGTTCCTTTTTCTGAGAATGATACATCGACTTTCAAATGGCAATAAATTTTGACACGGAGCTCGGATTTGCAAAATAAAGGACATTTCATAAATCTCTTGGCATTTTCTACTCAACTATGGTCCTAAAATTTGTGAGACTAAGTTAGTCAAAATGAATAAATATAATCTTCTATTTTTAGGGTGTCATACTTATCACCTACAAAAATAATGAAGTATGGGATTCTTTTCTTGCCCAACAAGGAATAACACATGGAGGCATGGGTTTTGTAGTAGAACTCATCATTGTTGTAGGTGAATTCAATGCATTTCTTGGGTGGTTGGAGTAGGATTTCAAAATTCTTCTATCTCCTTCTCTCATTCTTCCTATATATTGTAAGGAGGGGAATTTTTCTAAAAGTTGGATAATTTTAATTTACACCCTCTCTTCTTCTTTGATTTGTAAGTTCATTTGTGGAGTTCAAACCTCCGATCTAAAGCGTAAATGTATTCTTTCCTCTTGGCCATTATAATGTACTATATCAAATTGTGGAGCAATAATACATGTCTGTGGATGATTTTCAACCCTCTCTTATGTTCATTGCACCTCTCTAATCTCTCATTGCAATCCTGGTTATCTTTGCATGGTGGTTATATTAAATTTTTAATGGTTTGTGTTTAATTGCAAATAATGTGTTCAACATTCCTTTGGTGCATCATCTCCATTAATTTAGGTTTATTTTCTTGCATCTTCTTAACCCTATCTCCTTGGTAAGTTAGAGTAGGTTTTGGGATAGATCCTCTACAATATGAATGTGTGCATCTAAACAGAGGAATAGGAACTGACCTTCATCCAGAGATATTTCTTGATTGTAAAGTCCCATAGTTTGGTAAAATCTCCATGTTATGAAATCACATTGATAGTTTCAACCCATTGAGTTGTAGACATTCATGTGTGTTGTGATTACACATCAACAACTACATCTAAGACTCCATGTTGTTATTGTGTATGTGTGTGTAGAAATGATTTCATAGGATGCCCTTGTTCAAGTTGTGTTGATGCGTAATCACAACACCCATGAATTTATGCAACTCGATGGGATGAGACTCTCGGTGTGATTACTAACATGGATATTCTCCCAAAGTGTGGGACTTTTCGAATCGGGAGAGCTCTCTGGATGACAATTTGGTTCCTATTCCTCTATTCAGTGCATGATTCATATTGCAGAGGATCTACTCTAATACGTAATCTAACTTGCCGAGGAGATACAAGAAATAAAACCTAAACTAACAAGGGTGATGCACCAAAAAAATGTTGAACACATAATTTGAAAATAAACATTTACCATAAAAATGCATACAACCACCATACATTGGTGACCAAGATTGCAATGAGAGATCATGAAGATATGATGAACATAAGGGAGGTTTGGAATCATCCAACTACTTACACTATTGCTCCAGTTCGATATAATCCATTACAATGGCCAAGAGGCAATATCACATTTGGTTTGAATGGAAAGCTTGAAAATCCACAAAATTACTTGCAGATAAGGGAAGAAGGGAGGGTGCAAAGTAGAAATTTTCAACCTTTAGAAAATTTCCCATCCTTACAATATATAGGAAGAATAATATAGAAGGGGAGAAGAATTCCCATCATGCTTCAACCACCCGGTAGGTGAGAAGCCTAACATCCTCCAAAAATGGTGGACTGTATTTATTCCAGTCATAGTTGAGATCATCTGAAGGTCAGAATATGAAATTCCACGTGGTCTCTCACAATAGAATAAATATCTAAGAATTTAAAATCCTTGGCGGGCTTCATGATTCATCTTTGAACTGACCTTCCACCAAATATTTTCCAAACCCGTGCACTCTTGAGATTTTAACCCCCCACTTTCACTACTTAAGTTGAAATGTTTGGACACTTGGCATTATCCATGAGCTGTTGTTGTTTCATTTCCTTGTGTATTGGCTTAGTCCCTCCTATTTGGTGGAGCAACTACTTCTAACCATAGAAATGTGTAGATTCTGCACACGTTTGGGGCCTGCCTCCGGATATTACTTTTGAAGTTACTCCGATGAGGCATGTGGAGGATTCCGCTGACTCTTAGACTTTTCAATGGCCGATTCTACCTTTTTCACCTATGTTAGCCCCTAGAAACATGGAGAGTCGGCGCACATTTGTGAACATGTCTTTGGATTTACCTTTGAGCTTGTGCTGATGAGGAAAGTGGAAGCTTCCTTGGCTCTGTTACTTTGCTTCTAATTTTCAATGACCGGTTGTACCTTTTAGGATCTACACATGTGGAGAGCCTTTGCATGTTTGGGAAGTTCTGTTCTATCTCACCTTTGAAGTTGCACCGATGAGACATGTGGAGGCTTCCGTTGAATCTTTTATACTAAGCTGATTTGGGCCTCGATTGAACACTACCTTTCTCTATTTTTCTTCTGTTGAGCTCGATCTCCTTTTTAAATTGTGTAGCCTCATTTTCCGACCTTGCTTCTCACTACCAAGCCCACCCGCAACTCAATTTTTGGGATCGAATATGAACTTGCACGACTAAACCAAACTCTCTATTTCATCTGTGCAAGGTAATGTTTGATCAATTTTTCCTGAGGGAAAAATTGGATAATAATTTGGTGACTCGTGGAATCACTTGCCTACTAGGTGAAAAGATCAGTTTCCTTTAAGTATCCATTAGGCACGGAGTCATGAATGATAACCTGGTACTGATCCTATTCCTAAAACCTTGACTTAGGTTGCTTGCAACTCACAATTTTCATAATAAGGATCTTCAAAAACAAGAGAATCAAAGCTAGGGTGATGAAGCAACATCAGGTTTTTCTACATATTAGATTATTAGAAATTTTTATTACACCAATATTCTCATATAATACATAAATGAGAGAATCAAAATATAAATTGACATCTATCATTATTTGTTCCTCCAAACAACTTGTGTACAACATAAAAGAACAACAATATATTCTACCTCATATTTAGATAGAGAAACATAAGCCTTCTTCTTACTCAACAAAGATACGAAATTGTTACCCAAAGAAAACACCACCACTTGTACTCTTCATGTCATCAATACAACCAAATCAATTTTCATATCTATATGCATTTAAAGTAAGATATTCACATCTTTTGTACCATATACCATAATCAAATGTACCTTATAGATATTTGAAAATTATTTTAACAAATTGCACATGAGATTCTTGTAAATAATCTTTAAAATGGGCAACCATGTCTTCATTTTGTATCACATATGGTCTTGAAGGAGTTAAATATAACAGGCTTCTAATAAATGATCTATAGAGAGTCGATTAGCCTTAAGAGATGTGTCCTTGCTAGAATTAGACCATATGACCACGTAAGAACTTCTGTATTGCAATCTTCTACTCTAAATTTCTTCAACATTTCCTTAATATACTTGGTTTGTGAAACGAACATTCCTTTGATAGATTGTGTAATTTGTAGCCCAAGAAAAATGACAACTCACCAAGCATGGACATTTAAAATTATTTTTACATTTCCTTAACAAATGTTTGACACATATTATCACTACTCCCTCCAAAAATAATGTCATCAACATAAACAAAAAAATGCCTTGATGTAGATATTGTTTTAAGTTATTCCTTTCTTAAACCCTTATTGTTGAAAATAATTGTCCGATTATCTAATTCCAGGATCTATGGGCTTGTTTCATTCTACAAAGAGATTTATTTAGTTTACACACAAATTCATTATTATGTAATAAAATGAATCCTTTGATCTGTTCAATATATTGCTACTTATTCTTACAAATTTCCATTCACAAAAGAAAATTTCACACCCATTTGATAGACTTTAAAGTTATTGTAATAGGAAAATGCCAAGAAAATTCTAATAGCTTATATGCATGCAACTACATAAAAAGTTTCTTCAAAATCAACAAATTCAACTTTTGCACAACCTTTGCAAACTCACTTTTCTTTATTTCTTACTACTTTCCCATCTTCATTTAGTTTATTTCTGAATACCCACTTGATGCCAATCACATTCTTGTCCTTAGGTCTTGGGAAAATATCTCAAGCTTTATTATTTTATATCTATTCATGTTATTCTTCCATAACTCCAATATAGTTCTTGTCTTCTCTTGCTTCAAGAAAAATTTTATGCTCATATTTGGATAGTAAAGATAGTTTTGAATGTTCATTCGCATTTTCTAGTCTTCTTCTGGTTTATACTCTAATATTTTTATCACCTATAATATAATTTTTTGAATGATTCTTGCTGATTGATCTATTGTTTTCCCATTTCCTTTATTTCAACTTGTACATCTTTATATTTATTTACCTTTTCATCCTCGCTACTGAATTTATTCAGAATAATCAATTTGCATATAGCTTGTTCTACTTGTAAATGATATCAAATATAAGTTTACATTTGCACTTCTTTTTTAAAATGTTTTCAGATTGTAAAATCTATAAGTTTTTATTATTTGATAATAACCAAGAAAAATTCTTTCATCAGCTCTAGCTTCAAACATGGCCATGTCTTCATCATCTTTCTTGATATAGCACTTACTTCAAAAACTCTAAAATGTTTTATTTTTGATAATCTTCCCTTCCATCGTTCATAATAATTTTGTTTGTTATTAAATATAATATGCCCTCTAGTCAAAATTTATATTGTGGTAGTTATTGCCTCTCTCTATAATTTGTTAGATACTTTGGATTCATCTAGCATAGTTCTAGATATCTCTTCTACATTTATATTTTTCCTTTAAAAACTCCACTATTCTATGGAGTTATTGTAGAAAGAGTAATGCCTCTTTATTCCATAAAACTCACAATAATATATGAATCCAATTGATATCAAATTTTTTCCTTAGTCATCTGTTAAACACTTAATTTTTAAATCCATTTCATTTTCAACTAGAGCTTTGAATGCCTTAAATTTATCAAACTCTTTAGAATGTTCTCTTAGAATTCTAACCCATCTCATTCTTGTAAAATCATTAATGAATAAAATGAAATATGTCTCACCTTGCATGCTTTGAGTCCGTGTAGGGCCATAAAGGTCTATATCCACTAGTTCGACTAACTTTATGGTTCAAGTACTCCATTGTCTTGAATGAGGCCATTGTCTTCTTTCAAAATTCACATTATTTGCAAAGGGTATTTGTTGGTTTGGTAATCATTGGCATGTCTCTAGAAAATTGATTAAAATTGATCATCAAGAGGATAATACGGAGGAAACATTATTCCTTTAATGTTCCAAGACTGATATAGTATGGAAGATCACTCTAAGAGCTTTTCGGTGACTACTGAACATCGAAATTGGATTATGTACTTGTAAATGGTGGCTAGACAAAGTTGAAGTAAAATCTAGATGGGAATGGGTCAGCTAGAAATTCACGCCATGGAAAAAATAAGATCATGTGCTCCGATCGATTATTCCATTCTCCAGTCTATGACACACAATTATGATCATCTTCGGTATGTGATCGAAAAAAACATACCACATCGTGGGTCCTCAGGAAACCACATGGCTAGCCATTATTTTTCCTCCATAAGTCAACTCGAAGGGATTATAGCGAGCTATGGATCGAATTATGACCAAGTTAATTAGTGAGTTAGAGTATGCACTACCAATTTTAAATCATGTTATCTCAATCGAGGTACTCACCAAGTTATGGGTAAGTTATTGCATTATTTGAGTAGCAAGCTAGACATAGTACATTGGCCAAAAAATGCACGGGAAGATGTTTCTTGATGCCATGAAGGAAGAATGGGTCAAAAGGATATTTTAGCCTTATCTTCTTAGCACGTGACCGATATGGCATAAGACATATCCCTCCCCATGGAAAAATGATGAATGACTCGATGATTCTAGGTACCTCGAGCTAGGAAAATACTTCGCTCATGGCATGGCCATGGCTAAGTGGTCCAACATCAATGTAGTGGGAAGAAAAATACTTGGCCAAATGACTCAGTTGACGACACAGTGGTTGACACGTGGGCTCAGTACAACAAATGGGTCAGTGAGGTAGACAGGTCACGACAAGTGGAAGAGGTAGTTCGCGTAGGGGCTCTACATACAATGAGAATTCAAGGTCGTTAAACTGACCAACAAAATTGCACGGGTGGGATTTTACCGCACCAACCTCCCTCAAAATCGGGTTATTTAATCGATTCACCAGTAGAGTTGGCTATGGGGAAGTCGAAGAGGTAAGGCCTTTAAACAAAAAAATTGGGCCCTTACCAATATAAAAGGGACATGAGCCCTCTCCTCTAAATAGACAACTTCAAGCTAATTTCTTAGAGCTAAAAGGAGGAGTATAAGAGAGTGAAGAAGCCTTTTAAGGAAAATTTGGGAGTTGTGGTAATAAGTATTTTATTTTAGGACTTATAAGACCTATTAATTTAATAGTAAAATGATATTTTGGAGTTTTTGAAAAACTACCTAATTCGACCATAGCACCACATTATGTACTTGTGAAGTCTTGAGTGTGTCACCGATCTACCTTAGGGCGTCTTAATAGCATCGGAAGGCCAATCAAATTCCGTATGATTTTATACGTAGGAAGGTGGAATATGATCCCCAAAATACCATCGGTGTTCCTTGAAGGTATGGAGTACTATTTATGCAAGTTTAAAGTTCCATTAGGTTTTATTGTAAGAAACTATATTGTACTTACAAGTTTTGACTAGTGGAATTGTTTTGAAAGAAACCGTAGATGTAGGTTATTGCAAAAGTATGTAATCAATCGGTATACAATATGTTTTAATTTTGCATTATTTTGAGTTGATTTTTGAGTAATTTTATCTACAAGTATTTATGGTCTATACGGGTCCATGATCAAGGTAAAAATTTTGGTCAATTTTCGAATCATTTTGGTATTAGCGCAAGTTTCGCAAGATTTAATTACAAAGATGGATCTATACTTGTTCTTCTAGATATCGATGATTCTTACCTTATTCAGAGCGATGGTTTGGTGATGATAACTCAATATCGGGGATATGATCGCAAGATCTTGGAATTGTAAACCTACCTAGCTAATGTTTGATAGAAATAATGCCAACAACAATAATGCCTCGTGGAGTTACCGAAGAGCATAGATGCTCCACCTAGGAAGGTAGTTAAAGCAAGTCGGTCATTTGTAGAAGTGCCACATAAAATGGATACCTTCACGATTTGGTGGTGTGTGTGGTTATTATGATAGATGAAAGGATACTGATTGTCTCTATGACTTCTAGCTAGAGATGACGCCTAAATGGCTGAGAAGAAGGAAAGGCTATTGCGGGACCTGTTTTAGTTACCCATTTACATCATTTGGACAGAGAACTATTTGAATGCCCAAACATCGTGTTGTGACAAACAAGTGCCTTGAGATAGTGGATTCCTGTGGTTTCTTGCGAATAGCCAATCACGCATATCTTTGATTGGACTATCGGAGTAGGATACGTGACTATCGATATGATGCCTGATTGGGGACATGTAGTACACCACTTCCTCATACCAAGATAGTTAGTACATAGGATGGTACACTACGTGTATTGGCTACTAGATTTTTCACATTGATATTTATAGTTGGGAGATGATTTTTTGAAACTATCACACTTGACATCATCCCTTTGGAGATGGGAAAAGTGGCATTAGGAAATTTCTACTATACATCTTAACAAGGTTATGTGATAGATTAGAGGAGCAGAGTAGAAATTTTCATTAACCATAGCTGGATTATGGAGTTTGAGTTGGGATGTGTTATTTTTCCTTTACATGGTGATAATAGTGAGACTTTAGGCTCATATGTACCAAGGGATCATCCAGATCCTAATGTAGAGTTAGACTCATATGTGCCAAGTATATAATCCAAAACTTGACACGAGAGATCACCTATATTCCAGTAGATCATCCAGATCCATATGCGAGATGATAGATCTCATGCAACAATCCACGGGCACCTATTGAGGTAGCCTAGGCCAACACCGAAAATTCTATAGCTGGTAAGAAATATAAGGTGTAATAAAATTTGACATTTTGTTCATCTATTGTATAGGGATTTTGAGCATTATTTATTTCTCTTATTATAATAAAACTAACAAACTATTGTGCTAGGTAGAATGTATTAATAAGACCCCTTGTGGGAAATGTTTGTATACATCTAACTAATCAGGGCACATTAGTAAAAGACCCAAATTTTGGGCAATGTTTGTACTCATTTTATACTTGCATTATGAACCCCCAGAGGGATATTATTATTTGGTGATTTTTCTAACACCATAGATGCAATATATTTTGTTCTTGAGTTATTTTTCAGCAGGGAGGAGACAAACACTTTTTGGAGTTCATATTTAGTGAGAATAGCTTGGAAATAGGTTTACCGGACTCTTTATATTTAATTACTTGGAATTTTTTTATTAATACTCCATTTCTATCTCATAATAAGCTTTTGAGTACTGTTATGCTTGTAGCGAGATTGAACTCATATTTAAAATTTTAGAAATTTGTTAGCCATATATGCGAGACAATTGAGCTTGCGAGAATCGATTTAGATGTTTCTTTTGTGTAGTGACATTGTGACCATCCTACAAGATGGTAGTTGATTACCATTGGAATCTAACATTAGGTCATATCTTCATTCTTTAAAGATGCCATTATGGACATACAACAAAATGGTACTGATGTTTTCCATCAACAAGAGGATCTTGCGAGAGATTAGCTCATATCATCATTCGGTGTCAAGGCATTGCGGACCGTACACACGAATGATAGCTGATCATCAGCAATGTGGTAGTATAAGCATCAAGTATTGTCACTCCCTAGAGGGAAGATGTGGCAACCAAGAAAAAGAAGGAGACTTTGCATCGCATAGAGGAAGTGTTGAGGTTTGGAAGAGGACATGGCACCGTAAAGGACATCATTGAAGTTTTAGAAAGGAGAATTAACACCATACAACGGAGGTATGGTGGTATCCTAAATATTTCAAAGTGGTGCAAAATGTGGTGTGAGCCTAAGTGCAACAGGTTTTAGAGATTGAACCATCGGTTGTTAGATTGTGGAGTTGATTGTATGCTACATAGATCTGTTCTCAACAACGTTATTTTGGATTCACGAGCTTTCGGGAAAAATACTTTCCCATTGGGGAGGTGTGATCCAAAGGAAAATATGGAGGATACATTCTTCCCTAAATCTCCCATGATAATTGTAGTACATAAGATCACTCGAGATCTTTTCAAAGCAACTATCTAAATGCTGAAAATGAAGTCCGTACATCTAAATGGTGGCTATTTAAAGTTGACGTTAACCCTAGTCAAGACCGTGTAAACTGGAAAGTCACAACATGGAAAAACTAATATGATGTACTCAAGTTTATGTTTCAATTCTTCAGTCTTTGACACACTATTACAATCATCTTCGCTATGTGTTCAAGAAAATTATGCCACATGGTGGTTCCTCGAGAGCTACCACATGGTGCCACCATTTTTTTCTCGTAAGTCAACTCGAAGGGCTTATACGGAGCTATGGATCGAGCTATAAATGAGTTCATTAGTGAATTAGATTATACACTTGTCGAGTTGACATCGAGTTAGCTCAATTGATCTATTCACCGAGTTAAGAGATAGTTATTGCATTTTTGAGCAATGTGTTATACATAGTGCATTGGTTGGTAAAATGCATGAGAGGATTTGGCTTGATGCCATGATAGAAGCATGAGTCAAAAGGGTATTTTATCCTTATCTTATTAGAACCTAACCAATATGAGATGAGCCATATCCCCTCACCATTAAAAATCATGGCCAAATGACTCGAAAACTCCACGCACCTCGAGCTTGGCAAAAGACTTGGCTCATAGCATGGATGTGGCTAAGTGGTGCAACAATGAGGTAGGGAGGCACGTGGATGACATCGCAGTAGGAGGAAAAACTCGGACTAAAAAAATTCTGCATATGAAAAAGTGGTCAAAACATGGGCTTGGAAAATGAAGGGGTCGGTGAGGTGGGTGGGTTGTGGCAAGTAGCAAAGGTAGTTGGTGTAGGGGTCCGTGATGTGGCGGTTAGATCTCTACACACAACAACTTGTTGGAGTCGTTGAACCAGCAAATAAAACAATACGGGTGGGATTTCAACCACGCCCACCTCCCTCAAACCGGGTGGTTTAACAGACTTTCCAATCGAGCTAGATATGGGGAATTTGAAGAGATAAGGCCTTTAGACAAATTTTTTGGCCCTTGCTAATATAAAAGGGACCTGACCCCTCTCCTCTAAACAAAAACTCTAATCTATGTTCTTAGAGCTCAAAGGAGGAGTACATGAAAATGAAGAATCCTTTTTAGGAAAATTTGGGAGTTTTGATAATAAGTACTTTATTATAGGACTTATAAGACCTATTAATTTAATAGGCAAATTGTTTTTGGGAGTTATTTCAAAACTACCCAATTGGCCCATAAGCGGCACACTATCTAATTGTGAAGCATGGAGTGTCTATCGGAGTACCATAGGGCATCTTAATAGTGTCTAGAAGGCCGATTGAGTTGTATAGGGTTTTATGTGCCAAGAAGGTGAAGGACGATCCTGAAATACCATCGGTGTTCCTTTGAAAGTCTAGAGTACTATTTATGCATGTTTAAAGTTCCACTAGGATTTATTATAAGAAACAATATCGAACTTACAAGTTTTTACTAGTGGAACTGTTCTAAAATAACTTAGAGACATAGTCTATTTCAAAACTCCATAATCAATTTTTGTGTAGCATGTTTTGATTTTCATTAATTTGAGTTCATTTTTGAGTAATTTTATTAGCAATTATTTATGGTCTATAAGGTTCCGTGATCAAGGTAAAAATTTGGTCAATTTTTAGATCACCCTATTTTAACTAGATTATCAAAATTCATCTGACCCATTCTTCTATGGCACGGACATTTCTCATTTAGTTTTCCCATGAAACACCTTTAACCTTTAATATCACCTAGAATGTAAAATTATTTATTGTCCTCAACGCTTCAATAACAACCTTCCCAATACTTGATTTTCTTATTTCTGACCTCCCACATAGAATGTTACAAGATATCCTTTATCATTCATTTGAATTAAACTTATTATATTATGTTTCAAACCTTCAACATACAAAACATGCTTAGTTTTTGACTTACAATTGTTAAAACTGATAATACCCTTTCCGTAATACTTGTTACATTGTCTCTAATGTTTAAAGTACCTTATTTATTTTTTCTAAGGTAAGAAACTTGATTTTACCTTGGGTCACGTGACTTAAAAAGAATTAAATGTACCACTAATTTTATTTATTTTGAGAATGGAATGGTGTGTGAACAATCATGGATTCTTATTTATTATCATATTTTTATTATTTCTCCTTCCAAAGTTTTTTAATGATTTTTCTTTTTATCTATGGTTTTCTCATTTTTATTCTGCACAATAGATTCCACAAATATACTTCTAAAAACTGAGATTAATGCCCATATTTTTGGCACTTATAACACTCAGTGTCAAAATTTATCAACAGAGAAATTGAATTATGATTTATATTTGAATATAAATAAGATCTTTCATTTTCCATCCTTTTTTATGAACACTTCTTGAGAAATATCTACACTCTGCTACTATATAACCAAATTGATTACAAAAAAACAATAACCATAAAATAAATTTTGAAACATATTTTTATACTACTACCTCAAAGGAAATGATCTTTCTTTTGAACTCTTGATTCCTTCTCGAGGAATACTTGTATTGTGAGGAACATGAATATATTCTCCTTTTCTACTTTCAAATGAAGTTCTTGTATGTTCATATTAATTCTAATTGGTCTCATCTTTAATAGTACACTTAACAACATCTATATAGATTTTTTATTTTTACGTACATGTTACCTTTGACTATCCTTAGGATCTTCTTATGAATACCTTCACTATATCCTATAATTGTTTTGGTAAATGGTGATGTTTTTCTATTGATAATATAACCTAAAGATTTAGAGCTATTTTAAAATATTAGACATTTATTCAACTTAGTAGTTGTTTTTGTAAATACTTTCTTAAGGAAACAAATTCACACTTAATTTTATCACAATCTTTCTTCCTTTAGCTTCAGAGTGTTTCCACATCCTCATCTATTTTCTTCATTTCTTCCAATTAAATTTTTATATCAATTTTGATGTTATTTGATTCTTCTACATCTTGTGTCGACTTTATCTTTAAGGCATTTTACTCTACTTTTAGACATTGATTTTTCATCTTTTGTATCTGATTTTTTCTTTCTCGGGATCTTAAGATCCTCTAAGGTAGAAATGATCTCTCCGAGTAAGATAATTTTTTTCTTCATATTATGATTCTTCATAATACCAAGAATCGATTTATTCTTTGTTTATTTAATTTATAAAGTCACAAGTATTGATTAATATTTATCACTAGAAGAATTTCATCCGTCAATATCTTCAGATGAGCTATTTTATTTAATGTATAGTTTCTTCTTGTTCTTTTGAAACTTTTTATTATTTTCAAATCTCCTTATCTTATGAATCTTCTTTTTGGACTGATATTACATCTCACTTTCCTTCAAACATTGTTTTTCTTTATCATTGTATTTTTATATGGTAATTGTTTTGCATAATTTCCTATTTAACCAAAATCAAATCATTTGAATATAATGTGACCTTTATACTTTCTAGATCCTCTCTTTATCCTTATCACAAAGTCAGCTTCTTCTTCATCTGATTCATCGTTATAACATGCATATGAATCAGGTTCCTTTATTTTTTTACTCCTTTGATGCTTTGAAAGTTTCCTCTTGCTTTGATTATTTATCAATATCAACACTCATTTAATATGTTGTGAAACTACTATGCATCTCATTGATTATTAAGATTCTTAGGTCTTTTAGTTGTTCAATAGTGAATACTTTGGAACCAAATATAATAGGAAGAGATTTTTTAAAAAAATTGCATAATTTTCATCATTAACTTCTTCAAAAATATCTTCAATAGTATTAACAAAAAAATAATGAAGAGAAGGTAAGCGAAAATGATTTCTTCATCCTTCATTTTCAGATGCTCAAACAAACTTATGTATATTTGCAGTTTATATTTATTTACTTTATCATCTGTTATATATATTCTTTAGAGTACACCAAATATCTTTTGTAGAACTATAGTTCATTACTTTGACAAATTGTTCTTGTCATAATATGCTTAAAATTATATACATAGCTTTTACATTGCTCTCACTTTCCCTTTTTTCTACCTAATGTTTTAAGGAGGTGTGAGAGAAACATAACCGCTAATAACATATTGAAAATTTTAATAACTAAGAGTCATTAAATAGATGTGAATCCTTCTAATCTAACAACTGTAATTGGTTCCATAAAATAAATGGATCTTTTTGAGGAAAAACCTTCTTGACTCACCATGTGTTTTTTTGTGAACTACGTTCAAAGGTGATAAAATTGTTTTGAACTAACCTCCTCGGATACCAATTGTCAAAAACACACTTATAATGAGAGACGGGTGAATCAATTATAGTCTAATTTAAACTTATTAAATTTTTACATTCATAATGGTCGTAATCATATAATATATAAAAATTACAAAACACAATATTTATGTGGAAAACCTTTGGGAGAGACCACAGAGAAAAACTTGCTTGTAGATACATTCCAAATCCGTCGAAAAACTAACTTTTTAATAACAATTTATAGGCACCAACCTACTAAAGACACCATTCCTATACCAAGCACTAACTCAACTATGATATTTGAGCACCAACCCACTAGAGACACCAATCCCTAAGGACGAGCATCAAATTAGAAGTGATATGTGAGCATCAAACCACTATAGAAACCAATCCCAAAATTCGACTACCAAATCAACAATAAAAATTATCCACCCTTTGTAGTTTTTTTCTTCAACCTAGTGATGATGTATAAACTACCTTCTCATGTTAATGTAATCCACTCTTTTTCTTTACTTATTTGATTGTCACTATGCAATATTCTTGACAATCTTTAATCTAATCAAGTTTTATATCTCTTTCTTCTCTAATCCTCTTGATAAAAATTCATAAACTATTCCTTGTTGTTTTCTTCCTTCTTTTTCAATATGGGATCATGTTATCGCCAGTTCACATATCGATTCCTAATTGAATTCATTTATATACTATGTTTGATTTATGAAAAAATATGAATTTTCACAAGCCATCATCTTTTAGAATATTCATCGCGAGTTGACCTTAACTTATAATATTTTTAATATCCTTTTTTTCAATGACTTATATGTCCATCCCTCTTTTTCTTTGTCCTACGACATTTTATGACCATCGCAGACAACCCGAACATTGTATTAAATTATCCATTGTGCACCTATTCTCCTTTATATCTTACACACACTGAAATTTATGAAATTTCCTTCAATAGGAGATATATGGTTCCTTCCTCAACATTTGTTTGTCCATACTTTAACAATGCAATACTTTTTGACTTTTGTGGCCCTTCCTCCAACACCTACGGATCGTAATTTACACCCACCAAACTAACACCATTTTTTTAGTACTCGCTTATAACTTTGTAGAACACTTTCGGCACATATGGAGCACTATAACCAAGCTGTGTAGAACTTGTGGAGTATTTTTATTACTATCATAATATTATCACCATTAACATAAAACTATAACCACCCAAAGAGTACTAGTGGAACCCGGGAACACCACAAATTAATTTTTGGCATTGCGAAATTCAACTATCTCGTATGATATTAATGAAAATATGCCCAAAAAAAGAGTCTAGTGTACCTTTAAAGCCAACTATTTTTTATTAATTTTAGGACATTGAATGGAAAAAATAGAATCCTGTGATTGAAATACTTGAAGATAAGGATTTTTAAGAAGATTTCCCATACATGGTGTGTGAAATATAAAAATATATTTATAAAATTTTGTTAAGGGATCCATTTTTGTCATTTTATATGACAACTAAAACCTATTTTTAATTTAACCTAGATCAACATTCGAGATATGAATTTTTGTGTAGCTAGGTGTTTAATTAGATGGGCCTAACATCACATCCAATAGATGAAATATACTCATCCTTTGGAGATAAGGTGATACATGATTAAAAAATTATTTTTACTTTAAATAATGTCCTACAAATGATGAAATCTTTATAATTATAAGATATTTGATTTTTCTACTATAGCTGTAATTCTAATAGCTTAGGTCATCTCAAGCTCATTTTAATTTTTTTAATCAAATGAATTTAATTTCATTTTTCTTGATGAACCCTTTTCCTACTAAAATATTATCACATAAAGTGATACACATCCCCAACATACATATGCCTTTGGTAGTCTTAATTTATATGAGAGTGATTGAATTGTAGTCTAGTGAAGGTGGATAATATAGCATATCCCTATGGTTGATTATTTCTAATATTATAATTATGAATAGGGAACTTAGTTATATTCTTGAGTTGATATTGCGATCACTACACAATTAAAAAACATAAACAAAAACTACTAGTAACAAAAATCTATGTCTTTTGGTATACTTTACCATGGAAAAATTTACTTATGGATGTTGGCTAACATTCTTTTTTTTTTTTGGTCTTAACAAAAAAATTTTCTTTAATGAAAATATTATGTTCAATATAATATAAAGGTATGAATGTACCAAAATTTTTATCCCCATAATAATAAATCTCGAAAAATTAGAATCCATATTTAAACTATACTATAACATGAAAATATAGAAATGTCTTAAAATAAATGTTATGCTACATGGTTTGTTATTGTAGATACCAATATTGGGTCATACTCCCATTAAAACCCCGTTAATTAAATTAACCATCTCCTACCTATTCATATCCCGTAGTGCATATGTTAATTAGATTTAATTATCTTAATTAAATTAATTAATATCCTCACTTAGCCAACTCAAGTAGCCACCTCACTAAGATGACCTGCTCAAACTTCATTAATTACCTAAGACCAAGTCTAAACCTATCCTAACCAACGAGGACTTAGTCTAAACCCGGACTTAACTTCTATTAGAAAACGAAAAATGACTCCTACTTAGCTTTTTCCATCTATCACTCAAGACTCGAAAGAAGGTTGGAGATCACGTCAAAAAAATTAATAATCTATCTATTTTTGCCAACCTCGATATTCCCACCTTGAACGATGCCGATTATATCTCAACTAGTGTCGGTCACCTAACCGACACTAGTTAGTTTAAATATGCTTCAAAATCCATTTCCTAGGTTGGTCATTCGATTCGGGATCTCATATGAACACGAGACTTCAAGCACTCAAATTTGTTAAGAAATTAGGAAAGAGAAAACACATGGGAGCACTACTTGAAAACTATTGGAATTAATCATCTTCTTCACAATCATAGATTCACAATAGAGAGGCATGGAGATATGAACTACATGCAACAAAAATACAAAGTGGATCTTCTCTATAAATCTCTTCTATCACCGAACTCAAGTACCTATGTTCTCCTAATCTACTTTTTAGTAGTTCCTCCTAGCCAAAAGGGATCTCATGTAATGAACTTGGATCAGGAAATCAAAACATGTGCACAACCTTCAACTGACATTACAAACATGTATTCCTCCTTGGCCTACTACCCTTATCTATTTCATTAATTTGCTAAGAATCCGGTGAAACATTTTGGCATGCCCGGTGGGACCCATCTGGGGTTCCTTGCATTTTTTCATTCTTAGGGAACCATTGTATGTTTGTTTCTTTTCAAAAGGAAGTTAACATTAAATTATCTCCTGGGAATATTCTCTTTCTTCTACTTGTCTCAGTGACATTTGTATTTTAGGACTAAAAAAATTATTATTTCATTTCTTGCATTTTCATTAGTGAAATTCATATCATTTCCTATTCACTCTTTGTTTACATCGAATATCACATTTTGATTTGGGTTTTAAAATAATTGCATTTCATACTTCTATGTTTTCATTTTTAGCTCACATTAAAACTGAGGGCAACCTATATGCTGGAAGTCATGCCCAACTGATGGTTGACATAATTGAATTGTAGATTAAATTCTCTTCTTTCTTTACCAAACCACAAAAAAAAAACTCATACATCTTGTTAAACAACACCTTAAGCTGGAAGAAGATTTCAACGATCACACGATTAGAGGATTGACAATGCATGCCTATTTGGTTTCTCTGTCGGTCATTATCTTAGAGAGAGGATCGCCCTTTACAAAAACATAACCTGAAACCATCCTTAGATCTTGTCGCTTCATGGGATACCCTCTTTCCAACCAAAAATTTTGTTCTGTTCACAAGTTATTCTTAAATAGTTTAAGATAAAACAAAAAATTTAATAATAGGATTTCATGTTTTTCTTAGCTTTTTCTTGAGTTGTGTTTTGAGTTGTGAGGTAATGTTCTCCATTTTCTTTCTTCCTTTCACACCCCACAATTATAGTTGGTGTATTCTAAATTTTTTTGGGTGTGTTAGGGGCCATCACTATCATACTCATATTTATGGGTTGATATTTTATCTAATATAAGTCAAAAAAATCAAATTTTCTCCATCTTTTCAAAATACACAAAGTGACCAGCATCGGTCCAGGTGATAATCTCTTTTGATCTAACCATCATTGGTTTACCTAACCGTTGTCTATTTCAAGATTTTTTTGGTCATTTTCCAAAAATAGCACTCACAACATTTTTTTCTTTCTGAAGTCTTTAGACACCTCATTATACCTCTAGACCTTTAAAATCACCATAAAATCAATCTTTTACATTGTTTTCATATGTTATTGTCTCATTTGCAAATATTTTGAATCCCCGTAGTAACCGGTATTGGTCACCCTAACTAGAAGTGGTTACCCTCACTCTATCATTAGTTAACCTAACCAGCGTTGGTTCATTTGTTTTAATATGTAATTAAAATAATGACCTGTTTCATCTCCCGAACTTGTTTTCCTCATTTCTTTTGTTTTTATGTGTCATCTACAGAGAAAAAATTTCCAAGCCTATGCCAAATCACATGATTTTAACTCATAGTCAAGCCAACGCCCTTATATTCCATCCAAGCCTTCATCCACTCATGTCTAGCCCATAGCCACCTTGCATCCTATCACATATGGATCCTACTCAACAAATTATCATCAATACCGGTGAAGAGGAGTTTGCAAGACTACTTGACCACAACCCCACTACCTTATAACATTATCTCACCCATTCCTCTACTTGTGATTTATTAGGATAATGGGTTTATGGTATACATGTGTCCTTCCTCCCGCCCTCGCCCACACTTCGTGTTAGGTACCACTAGCTCGACGTTACCATCTTCCACCTTACCGGTTGTAGTATCCCAACTTGACCCCACATCATCAATATTTGTAGCACCTACAACATCGGTCACACTTTTGATGTCATTTTCTCCCATGGTGTCAACCATTCCTTCATCAAAAACCTTGAGTATAGCCCGTCTAGACTTGGTACCTTGTATATACCAAATTCATCACAAAAACCCATGATGTCGAAACCCATAACCCATTCCAAAACATCATCCTCTCCATCCTGCATTCCTTACCTCCAATCACTATAAGGATCACTATATCTATCCCACCTACTTTAAAAATTCACTAATAACCACCTAGCTCATGTATCACCTTTTCAGGATAATTTCTTCCTACATCTATTTCCCCCACACAATTATCGTAGTCGACACAACCATACACTAGAATGTTGGCCACATCATACATTGATCATCGACCTCCTTATACTGCAGGGGGTGCTCAATCATCACAACCTACCAACGACCTTATTAAAATGATGATGGAAAAGATGCAAACATTAGAAGCATCGGTTTCTTGATCTCACAACTCCTTAACCTATGATGAAATAGGTAATGAGCCCATTTATTTGTCTATTCCTATTTTCCCATACTATGTGCATTGGGAAATTCCCAAATTCAACCGGTTCAATAGTAAATAATACCCGCAACAACACTTATGGTATTTCAAATGTTGGTGTTATCTAATCACCCACGATGATTCTTTACTCCTACGAACATTCCATATTTCTTTAACATAACCTATGTTAGATTGGTGCAATAGTTTACACAGGACATTCCATTTACTCATTCAATATAGTGGATCAAGCCTTCCTGGACCATTCTTCAATCAATATCGTCAAGAATCTCACCATGACTTACTTGTATTCAACTCGACAATCGACGACGAGTCTATCACGGGTTTTTTCGCTCATTAGCGAGAGCCTCATAAACCAGCTAACATTCCAATTGCCTTAAAACAAGATTATAGATTTGTTCACTAGAGCTTGTGCTAGGCACATCTAACCAACTCTATAAGTACAAATCTTCCATACCTTCAATGAAGCATTTACCATGGCGTAAAGAACTTGAAATTCTTGCCACTTAAGAGTAGAAAATAAAATTTTGAAACAAAAACACTGCCTTTAAATCAAATGATACCCCTCCATGTTAAATCCACAAAACAACTATTCTAAAGTAAAAGTATCAAAAAATGTGGTAGTTTTAAAATTTGGCCCATTTAACCCATCGAATCAATCAAAACCTTCTTCTAACCTTTCTGCCATTCCAACTTTCTAGTTCAAGTGAGAGGAAGCAAAGGGAAGTCAAATTAGGGAACCTTATTCTTCAAGTGTTAGAAAATCTTCTTAAAGTTGGAGTAATTTCTCTACAACTCATCAAACCACATACTAGTTTTGACCCTACTCATCCTATGCCTTCGTGGAACAAGGAACGGGACCTTTTTAACTATCATCGCCTAAAAGGACATAGCGATGGTAATTGTGTCACCTTAAAAACATCATCCAAGAAATATTAGACAACAGAGATCTTGTCTTGGACAACTCAAAGGCACCGTCCAATCAAAATTTTCATATCTTCAAGAATTTGTTCCCTAACCATACCCCGTCATCTAATCAAACCGGAAAACCTTCAACTAATGATAGTAATGTCTGTGAGGTCCATGTTGTTTTGACACCGTACCACCCCTTATGTGATTTCTTCCTCTTCCCTCCATCGAGGATATTCTAGCATGAACTCCTCTAACCACAGAGGATCCTATTTCATCTACTCCACCCATAGAGGAGTCCCTTTTATCTCTCCCTTCACCCATAGAGGAGACCCCAATATCTTCCGATGCCACTTCATCACCCCCATCACAACCTAATGAACAACCTGTGGACATAACTCTCCTACCCATGGGAGAGTCATGTTCACCTCCCTTTCCACAAAAAGAGGAAACTACATCATCCCACCTGTCATCTCCCCTACTAATCGAGGATCCTTTAGAACCACCACTACCTATTGGGGACAATTCCCAATTAGCATTCTAGGATCCCGTTGATCTTATCTCAGCTCTCTTACCCATAGAGTCCAATGTTATCCACTTCCTTATCTTGCTGACATATTTTATAAGGATTTCCACTAAACCAACATTATCTCCTCTTATAAAATTTCCATTCTCATGCCTAGCCGATTGATTGGATTAACTTTATACTTTCATGCTTTAGGGATGCCTTTGGCTACCCTACTCAACCCAAATGCAAGTGTCATCTGTTGATACCTCTTTGATTTATCCAAAGTTATTTTAGAAAATGCAATCAACCATGACCATGCCTTTTGAAATAGCCTTTTCCACATCACCCTTGCCTCCATCCAAACCATTACCAACAACCAAACCTAATCTTATGCTTAAGAACGTACATGTATCTACACCTTCCCTTGCATCTAGAACCATCATCACATTGGGTGTCATACCGACATGAATCCTAGTCCACCCTCTTTTCAAATTGGACTTAGCCACCTTTTCCCAAATCCGTGCAAATACCATCGTCCACCTAAAAGGAATACCCAAACTTCTAGGAGGTATACACCATTTTCACCCACTACGAATTTTTCACCTTTACATCTTACATCTATTGTAAGGCCTCATGTGTCGACCTTGGCCAAGAAAAAGCCTATCAAGGCAAAACAAAAGAACAATATCCCATCTCTTCATCATGATATTTTATCACACCAAACTTACATGTAAAGTACAAACCTTCACCATTACCCGCATATTATTCCGCAATACCCCCACCACTTACAAAAGAATCGCATTAGTACCAATGATATTTCCTTATCTTCAACCGATACCTTCAACTTTACCTCTGTCACAAAACCTTCACCACACCTACTTTATCACCTTGGGTAACTCGTACTCTTCTACCATCTGCTCTCCCATCCACATCACACACTCCTTCCTCACCTTTACCCAAGAAGGTGCAAAAAAATCCACTACCCCTCAAAGAGGTAGTTAAGCCTATAACACCTTCTATCGCTAGTTCATCCACTACAACTTTACCAAAGAAGGCATAACCTAAGCCTAAAATAGTACCACCTACCAAAGTGGTGGTCAAACCTATCCCACCTCAAATAACACCTCACACATCACAATAACCCACACTTCAATTAAGACCCACACTCACTTCATAATGTAATCCATTGATAAGGTCTTATGCAAACATTCTAGCTAACCTTTTAGAGACCTTTGGAATCACAATGCTGGCCCATAGACCTTACGACCCACTCAAACCTAAACAAAAGGGTTTGATGATACTAAATTTTTCACCTATTATTGTGTTCTAGCACATGATGTAGAAAATTGTAAGGCTCTAAGAACCATTCTTCTCCAACTATGTCCTCCTAAAAAAACTTTTACAATGATGATCTTCTAGACGAGGACCCAGTCCACCTAAACATATCACAACACATCCTCGCCCACTACATATTTAACAACTTGCATCACCACCTCCATAAACATTTTATCCACCTCAAACATTTTAGACCAATATGGTCCGTATAAGAGAGGTAGCCAAATCCCCACAAAAATGTTAGTCTTCCCAACTCATTTCATAAGGTTCTTACCCTGAACTAGCTTTTTGTCCATCACGCCATTATAATTTTCTTGACACATATTCTCCATCGACCTCTCTTCCTCAAATTAACATGATCCAAGTTTCGGTTGCACCGAAACAAAAAGGAAGGGAGAAATAAATTATCCTATATTCTAATATTGTGCCCAACATACCATCCTCACCCGCACAAAAAATCACCATTAGGGGACCCACATACCCTATTTATGATGAGGTCTCCATCGTACAATGATAAAATAATTACACCAATCCCTGTAAAAATATCTTTGTATGAAATCATCCAAACCTTCTAATCTCATTGTGATGACCCTCATGGAGGTTCGTAATCCATCAAGGTTTTACCTAATAACCCGATGCCTGTGGCCTCCAATATAACCCCTTAGCATGTGGTCACTCTCACCAATTCATCCCCTCCTCTACACCTGCCACTACTCACCAAGTAGTCACCCTCAATTTTTTACGATGACAAGATTGTACCTCTCTAATCATATGATCTTGGTTATTCCCTTTTTATTTCCCTTTACATCAATAATATATGTGTTTAACACATTATGATCAATGGCGGTGCCAGCACCAACACCATCTCCTCCCATGTGTATAACCAAATGCACAACCATACAAATTACATGCATAATAAACCAGTTATGTTGTGTTCATTCAATGATGCCATCACTTCCACACTTGGCACCATCATCCTCCATGTTCATGTGGGCAACCGTATCATTCTAGAATTGTTCTACGTCTTAGAGGGGGATTTCCAAAATAACCTATTACTTGATTGATCTGAGATACATGACATGGGTTGTGTCACTTTAACCTTACATCACTGTGTAAAATTTGAACATGAAGGACCTAACTATACCATTACTGGTGACTCATCACCATTCAAAACCTATAACATGATATATTGACCTAATGATGTCCATATACTAGTTAAGGCGTCTACCACCGCTACCACTTCTCCTTCACCCATAAACCCATCCACCGATGTTATTGCTACCTCTTCTATTCCCATTACTACCATAGCCTCTGCAGCCAACCCATCTTCTAACCCACCTATTTCGAACCAACCAATGGTTCTTGTTCCCAATCACATAATGATTCATCTATTCCTACTACCCATATATTAACTACCCATCCCTTAGAAGGTGTTTTTCAATGTCTCACTCTGGGGGAGTATCACCTATACAACATTGACATATTCCTTACTCCTCAAGAGTATGGTAACCTTCACCAAAATCCTCACTATGATCATTGCATAGGTGAGGTTTTCCCTTATGGTCCTCCCCACCTTCGTACCAACTTAACATATGGGGGACTTGATACTTCTACCTACTCACCTAAGTCACCTCCCCAAACGTGACCATTTTCATCTAACCTTCAATATCTCACCAATTTCGCCGTCCACACCTTCCTCCATCGTTGTGCATGTCGGGATTTTGTTTTGGGCTCTAGAAAAAGGGTCACCATACTATCATCTCGTGCACCACATGTAAACATAATGACTATAGTGGTATTGTTTTTCTAAACCATCTTTGAAGAATTCCTTCATCGACCTCATTGAGGTGGAAAAACCTTCTTCACTCGGGTTACTAGCTTCACCACCTTCACCCACGAGTCTATGGATCTAGAATCCATTCCTCCTAAATTTTTCTTTTGTGAACACCATTTCCGAGACCTTTGACTTATCAATGCAATGGTGAGCCTCCCTCTTTATTCCCTTCTTGTATCCTTACATGATCAATGACAATAAACATTCTATTAACATCATTTAATGTCGGGATGATGAGTCTATTCTCACCTACCTTATGTAGAGGATTTTTATATTCACCGATCGTTACATTCGAGACACAAATAATTTTAAATGAATTGACAATTGAGATCAATATTAACACTCGGGATGAACCACACATTTTAAAGATAGGCCAATCTTTAGACATTGTTGAACATAAAGCTTTTACTTCTTTCCTCCGTGATCATAAAAATGCTTTTTCTTGGTCCACCGTTGATATGCACGGTATTGACTCAAATATTTTGGTCCAAAATTTCATCACTATTCTTGAAGACAAACTGTAATATAGAAGCTACAGAAAATACATCCTCATATTTCCCTTGTTGTCAAAGAATAACTCCAAAGTGTCTTCTTTTAGTTTCCTTCATCATACCCATTGATTATCCCTAATGGATTTCTAACATCATTCATGTCATAAAAGCGATAGGGATTCTCCAAATTTGAGAGGATTTCTACGACCTTAACTTATTTTTCCATAAAGATGATTTTCACCACATTGTATTGACCAACTAGTTGATCTTACCTTCGGGCATGAGATGCTATCACTCATGGATGATTTCTTAGGTTATAGTCAAATATTACTCGCCCCGAGGAAGATCAACACAAAACCATCTTAATCACTCCTTGGGGAACCTTATAGTATTGTGTCATGAATTTTGGCCTTAAAATGTTGGTGCTACATATCAAAAAGCTATGACTTATATCTTTCATGAAATCATGCATCACATATTGGAAGATTACGTTGACAATCTCCTTACCAAATCTAGACATCGAGCCAAACACCTTACAGTCCTTAAAGTCATCTTCAACTATCTCATCAAGTATTGTGTTCACCTTCAACCTAAGAAGTGTGTATTCATTGTTCTCTCTTGAAATCTCCTCGAGTTTATTGTTTCTTTGTGTGGCATTGAAGTCTATCTTGCTAAAATAAAAACTATTCTCTAAATACCTCCTCCTATTAATCTTCACCAACTTTGTAGTTTGTAAGGTAAGTTGTAATCTATCCGATGTTTCATTTCAAATATTTCGACTTCTTCCACCCATTTCATCATCTCCTCAAATATATTGTCTCCTTCAAATGGGATTATGAATGCCATAAAGCCTTTGAAGCCTTAAAACAATACCTCCTCATTAGTAAAACTCATAGGTGCCTATGATTTAATTAATGACCTAAAAAGACATTCTCTCACATCTCCTTTTTGGACTTGTTGAAGAACTCTCCCACTCATAGGGCTGCTCTTTTAGAATCATTAGGTTTATGTCATTTAATTAACATCACTCCACCTCCCGAAACACAAGTAAACCATATAGACTTTGATATTCACCCTCTAGGGCAGCCAGATAGGGATACCGAGTTTATATTTGACACAAAAAAATGCCAACAGACACCGAGATTGCACGTAGAGCTTTGCTCATTCCCCTAAGGATGACAAGCCATTTTACCTATACATTTATGTTATTGATCATTCATTGGGTGTCATGCTTGCTCATCATGAAGAGAAACATATGGAGCAAGTGGTTTATTATATAAGTTATACATTTTTGGAATAAAAATAGATACACCCATGCAAAAAAGCTCGCTTAGCCTTAGTTTTTGTCACCACTAAATTACGTCATTAACTACTTAACAACAAAACATTTGTTGTCACTAATACTGACCCCTTACATTACATGTACACTAAACCCTACCAACATAAACTTAAATGCATGTTGGATCATGCTTCTTGCAGACCTAGAACTTGAATTCATCCATCAAAATATTTTCCAAAGAAAAATAATCACCGATCAACTAGCAGACGCACCTTTATCAAGAAATCAATCCTCTAATTTGTATTTCCCTAATGAATCCATCATTACCCTCTTTTTGGATGATATTGTTTACGAGATGAAATTATTCTTTGATGGTTCCAAATGTCGGCGTGGGTGTGGTGTCAAATTTTTCCTCATTCATCTTGAAGGAAAACATATACTGTTATCTTGAAAACTAGATTTTGATTATACTAACAATATTTTTGAATATGAAGCGATCGTATTGGGCCTTCAAACCACCATTGCCTTAGATGTTAAATTAATTAATATCTTTGGAGATTCCCAACTATTGGTAAACCAAGGTAATGGTATATACTAGTCTTGTAATGAGATACTTCAAAAGTATAAGAATCATGTTGACATAATTTTGACTACCTTTGACCATTATGATCTTCAAACCACCTCGCGTTCTACTAATAAATTTATGCATACCATGGCTGAATTACTTCTCGGATACCCGCATCACCCTCCGAATTGAAAATATTTGTTGGAGTATAAAGGTTGCAATAAAATTTTATCTATTTCAAGACATCAACCTCATTGGGCTGTTGAACCTAACCTCAGTGACCTTTTGTATAAGCATTTCATAAACTACCTTTCCCTTTAAATTATTCCTCCATGTGTTACTTGCAATGAAAAATTAGCCTTCCTAAAAAGTTTCTCTCACTATGTTATCATGGTGATATTATTTATAAAATTTATTTTGGAGTATCCTCTTATGATGCCTTATAAGTTCTGAAGTTCCTTACACCATCAAGGAAGTTCACGAAAAAAATTTTGGAGGCTACTTCGGTGGTTTAGCTATCACTAAACGTGTTCTTCACCTAAGATATTATTGGGAAACCTTAAACTGTGATTGTTGTGATTATGTCAAACGTTATGTGAAGTTCCAACAACATGCTAATCTTCATCACATACCTAGTCACTCCTTATAGGTTGCACGAGACCTTTGGCCTTTCTCTCAATGGGGTTTTTATCTTATTGGAGAGATCAATCCTCATTCTTCCCAACTTCATCAATGAATTATTACCACTACTCAATACTACGATAAATGGGTAGAATCCATTCCTCTTATTTCTACAAAATCCAAGAAAATATGTGAGTTCATCAACCATCACATCATTTTCTACTTTGGTGTTCCTCATCGTCTCATCACTGATAACAGAAAATAGTTCAAAACAAAACCCTACAGAAGCTTTATGATGCCTTTGGCATTCAACTTAGTTTTTATTCACCATACTATCCTCAAATAAATGGCAAGCCAAATCAACCAACAAAACATTAAACACAATTCTTATGAAAGTTATTGTTGATACATGAAAGGATTGGCATACACGCATTCCATTTTCCTTATGGGCTTATCACACTAGTATTCATACTTCAAATATGACCACACCGTTATGTTTGGTCTATGGTACAAAGGCTATTATACCTCTTGAAGTCCATATTCCATCTCTTCATATCTCACTTAAAGAGATGTTGAATGATGATGAATTTATCCAAGACCATTTAGCACAACTCGAGTTATTAGACAAATGTCATATAAATTCTCTTGATCACCTCCAAATGTACCAAAAACATATCAAATGTGCCTACGACAAATGCGTCTATAAACAAACCTTCCGGGTTGGCGACCTCGTCTTGAAGGAAAATCAACATGTAACAAAAAGAGGAGAGAAGTAAAAGGGTCAATTTTTCTCCTAATTGGCTTGTACCATATATTATTATGCATACCTGTGGATCAAGTGCTTATCTTTTTCTTCACTTGAAGGTAAACCCAAACTTGAACCCCTCAATGCTTTGCATCTTAAACCATTCTATTGTTAAATCAAGTCCTATATAATCTTCTATCAATTAAATGTTTATCACTTATGTACCATTCATGTTCTTCTTACCTATTTTAAGGATAAATGACTAAACAAGAATCATGTGTTTACCCATCACCTTTTAAGCCTTATCTTCAATATGAGTATCAAAACTCTACTCGTAACATGATTCTCATGGATAATTTTTTTCCTTTTTCAACATGTAATCCCATGGTCGTTCATCACTTAAACCATTTATTTCATCGTTAGCCTATGTATGCTATGGTTTTTCCTACAACACAAGAGCCTTCAGACTTTATAGTCTTGTCCATGACCTAAAAATACAAAGAAAACAATTTCAAAGGTAAAATGGGATTCAACTCCATGATTCAAACTTCTAGAAAAAATATGACTTCCTCAAAAGGACATCTACACTTTCTATCTTGCTCCTATAAATAGATTGCTCCCTCAAAGGAAAACTATACCAAGCTAGCCATATTGTACATAGTCTATCATAATAAGAAGAATATTCTTACAAACAATAAAATAAAAATATTATGAAGCTTTCCACATCGAAAAACTTCATGAATACCTCAGGGATAAAATCTACTCATCCCACATAGACTTCCTGCATCAATTAGTCTATCAAAATAAAAATAAAAGCAAAAGAAAAAATAAAAAAGATACTTTTTCATCATGGACTTACCTATTTTGATCTTGGGTCTCTTGCCAAATAGGCATGATGTCTCACACTAGGTTATGCTAAACCAAAATTTTTTTCACCTCATCACCTTTTTACCCTAATTTTCTTCTTGCTCAAGGGATGTGTTGCAAATTTGACATTTTGTGATCCTGTGACTTTTTAACCCTTTGAATAGTCAATTAGGACAATCATTTAGGGTCTTAAGTTCAGAATCCCATCTTGGGTATGATATACTTGTTATTGTTCTTGTAAATTAGGTGGCTCTTTTAGTCACCTCTTACCCTTAACCTTCTTCATTACTTGTTGATTCTACTATACAAGACTATACCATCAACATTTACATGTTAAGAATTTCCCTTTTAACAACATCACCATCCCTAAAATTACCTACACTTAACCATGAATAAGTGACCTAAACTCAGCCATGCCTAACTTTCCTAGAGTTAATCATGCCTAGAAACAACCAAATCATCCATCTACCTCATCATATTCTTCCCTAGCTTATGGGAGAACTCCATTAGCCTAAAGCCCATTTTTAGGGGATATGTAGGTAATACTCTGAGGGTATTCATCCCTTGGAGGTTAGCGTGGCCACTCTCTACCATAACCAATTTCCATCCCATATTTTTCCATGCACATTATACCATAGTTAGTTTCCACCTTATACACTACTTAAAAATTAAATGAACATACAAGTATACAAATATGTATACCTACATATTTCTTACATCATTATATCATACATTAATCATCTTAACATTTCCATGATATCAAATATTTTCATAAATTTAAACTATAACATATATATTTGTCATCTTTCATTTTTTCCATGCTACTAATAACTTGGAAATTAAATCAAACCCATAAACATAACCAAAACATGGCTATACCTAACTCCACCATGCCTAATGGACCTTGACTTCACCATACCTATACTAGAATCGATCATGCCTAAATGACCTAAAATCAACGATGCATAACTGACCTAGACTCAATCATGCCTAAATAGCCTAGACTCTATAATTCCTAATTAACCTATTTTCCATCAATACATAATGAAAATGGAAATTCAAGACATAAATACTTCATCCATATAATAAGTATTATCATCTATATAAATGAGCAAGTTTTTCTATCAATACATATGTACACGAGATACAAATAAATACAAGTATATCAATCACTTAGATATATCCTCACAATCCACGGTTCGCATGATGGTATAAAACTCAAAATCTTGAAACTCTCATGTGCAGACCTCAATATCATTGGCATGCAGCTGGTATATATTAAAAAAACACTCAAATAATATCCCATAACTAATCGTCACCTCACATGACATCCATACCTGTATAATTTGTCTCTTCCTCCTCTCCTATAATCAAGAACCCTCCCAAAATCTCTCCGCCCTCCGTGGGTTTCGGTGTAATCTCCACTAACCCTCGGATGGGACTTCAATCCGTGAACTCATAGCCTCAACCTCATCATGTCTTTTGGCTCACCAACCCCTGTGCTCTTAGTGCTATTAGTGTGGGATCTAGTCCCTCACTCGCTACCTACTGTGCCCTATACTCCACATAGAATGAGACATATATACTAGAAGTCATCATGTGATCATAATAATACTAGGCCTCACTTAGGGCATCCCTGAATCTCACCATAGGAAATGTTTGTGGTGGTGTCATAGGTATCACGGGAAACGTGAGCTCTTCCCTATTAATCTTGGCCTAGATCCCTTTCCCTATGACCCTTTTCATCGTCCCTATAGCATGGGACCATTTATCTAAGCCTATGGAGGTCCCTATGGTGTAACACTTTGGGATTGTAAGGCAACAATATATGTCTTTACGATGGCCATTTGGCCCTATAAACATGATACGTGTGCCTATAATGCATCAATATGTACTCCATCACCATCACCTCCCTATGTGGGTGCTTGTACTTTGAGTAGCTAAGCCTCTAAGGATATTACTTGGATCTACTAGGTGACCACGTGTGCATGCGATGTTATACACTGACCCTACACACCTATGAGTTGTGTCTAAAGAGTAGCCACCTACCCCTACAAGGAATATCTTTGTACTATCACAATAGCCGTATTGAATTGCCCGATCTTGGTGGTACAACCCATCATTTTGCCACCAAGAACTTCCTATAACCATCAGTGACTCCAGCATTATCAATCCACATATCTGCTAGCTACTAATCCTACCCTGTTGGTACACTCAGACATGGTGGAGACATCAGTCTCTCCACATAATCCCTTTGGTATTGTTGGAAAGGTGGAGGCACATCCTGTGGTGACCCAAAGCTGTCATCTAACCCTATCTACAAGAATTAACTTATGCTCGGCACATCGCCCTTGTATCCACCTCGGGAGTGGAATCTCTTCTAACTCCTTCATCATACCCCTATACGAGGGATAAAAATATAGGATCTCCACACAATATCGAGACATGAAAGCCCTCCGAGTTACCATCACTAATATAAAACATCATGTGTGGCCCTTGACACTCTGTGCTACCCACCAATTGGTATCCACCTTTTGTATCCAACTCGACCTAGCCACCCTTGAAGCAATCATGTCGGGAAAATCAATTAACCACACACATATGATATGCTTGTATGTCAAGTAGTATAATAGAAAGGTGAAACACAAACTAAACTGTTGTAATCTCCCATAGGCCCATAGCTCCTTGTATAGTTGCATTAGGAATTTTGGTGCCAGGAAAAGTAGATCCTCTCCTCCATCATATCCTAGAGCACTCCCATCAGTGCTCATGGGAATCTCCCACCCTCAACATATGGTAAGGTGAAACAACATACCACCTCCATCATCAATACAACCAGCCTCATCTCCTGAGGATGGGCTACATACATATCTCCATAGCTAAGGCTCATGGTATAATACCTTAGCTCTCCCATCACCCCCAAAACATACCCACTATCAGCTCTACTAATTCCTTTCAAGAAATAGTATGCTTGGCTGGCTCCCAAATGATCGGTAGCCACATGATCTTGTACATGTCCTCTAGGGTGATAGTCATCTCACCCATCGGTAAATTAAATTTTTTGTCTTGAATTCCATCTATCGATGAGTGTAAACATCAAGATAGGATCTTGGGCTATATGCCTATAGCATCGGATCATAATCAGTACAAAATCCATCGTATACTCCTACTCCTCTCTGAGACATACGTGAATTAATCTACATAAATAGAGGTGGTAATTTTTCCCGCATCATAAGCTGGTCCCTAGCCTACAACATCAAACACACCATTGTCAAGACTTGCATACCCCAAAATCACCTATTACTCACTAAACCATACCCAACAACATCAATCACCTATTATTTAACCTACTTTCCTATCTTATCTTTCTAAACTAACCTTCATTACCCATATTTTTCACTTACCCTAAGTGACGTCATGTCACTTTGAATGTCATCAATTTTCCGTGGATCACCTAAGGCATGATCTGCTATCAGTCAAATCTGGTGACATAGACCAAACCTTGACCGATGTCGATCTCTATTGTAGAAACTCAAAAAATCAAAACCCATCCCCCATAACCCATTTCACATACCCTAATCCACCCCAATTTACCTTATATTCATTTATCATCCCATTTATCCTACATTTTCCCTTCCCCATATTGATTTTACCCACTTTTCACCTACATTTATAAATGAAAACCCTCCACCCCAATTTTTCATGTTTGACCAACCTTTTAACACATAATTATGGAGCATACCCTACCTCATCATGGTGTCACCTACATGGTGACACATCTAGCCATTGCATCGATTGTCGGCAGAACCCTCTCTTGCCTCTTCTATGTCGAAATCTACCTCAAATCTCTCCACCAATCACATGTCTTAAACTGATCATGTGGACCATTTTTCCTAGCTCCTCTCACCACTTAGTAATCTCCACCTCAGCCAGGTACAATACCTTGTCCTTTTCTCCAAGAAAAATGAACAAGTCAATAGGCTATGTTGTTTTCTCAAAGTCAAAAGATAACAATGATTCCATCAAATATAAAATTTCTACCTTATAACCCCAACCCGATATGACCGACATCAGTCATGTCATTCCCTAGACAAATGATATCGGTAAAATCATAAGCGACATCGAGTTACTGTCATTACCATTTAAACCCCATTTTTCCCATTTTGAACAAAACTCATTCTTGCATAATATATATTAACATTACCAGCACCCATTGCACCCTACCCACAAGCCTAAATTACCCATACATTTCCTTAATTACGTTTAGGGACTTGTTATTTTACCTATAACTTGATCTTGCCCGTGCCATGACCTATATACCTTGACTGAACCAATTTTTGTGACATTTGAACTTGTGTACTTGTTATACCTTGTGATGTTGTTACATGTGTTTTTAGCCTTATGACCTTACCTTGCCTATTATCATGTTGTTTATCTTGACTAAACCTTTGGTGTACCGAATCATACCTAAACGTTCCCACACATAAGATATGTTATGTTTCCATACCATATCCTCTACCCTACATACCTTAATCACTTAGACCGTGTTTAGATAAATCTATCGACCTTGGACGATGTAGAGTTTACAATATCTTTAACCCGCTACCATGCCATAATCTATACGTGTGTGTGCATTTAATTTCCATTACCTATTACCCGATTTGACCATTATCCATTCCCCAATGTTTCGATACCCTTATCCACAACCCAACTACCTTCACGTTTATCACTTACACATTTATCAAACCACTCACCAAATCTGCCTCACACCTCATCGGTTCTGGTTTGAAGGAGATCACCTCCACCCATACATGGGGCAACCTCACTCCCACTTATATTTGGGGTAACCACTTCCTATTTTTTCTAGCATCGCTTATCAATAAAAGCTATGCAAAAGAAAGGGGCATATGTAGACACAAAAATTAGGTAATACTCCCATTAAATCCTGTTAATTAAACTAACCATCTCTTACCTATTCATATCCCCTAGTACACATGCTAATTAAATTAATTATCTCAATTAAATTAATTAATTACCTCACATAGCAAACTCACCTATCCACCTCACCCAAATGACGCACTCAAACTTCATTAATGACCTAAGACCAAGTCTAAACCTATCCTACACAGGTTGTACTTTGTCTAAACCTAGACTTAACTCCTATTACCAAACCTAAAAGAACTGCTACTTATCTTTCTGCCATCTATCACTCAAGATTTGAAAGAATGTTTGATATCATGCGGAAAATAGAAATAGTCTAGCTATTTTTTCCAACCTAGATATTTCTGCCCGACTAATGTGATCCAGGCAGCAATTCTAGTGGCGCAACTTCCAGAGACCATAACTTTTGCACCGTAGCTCCGATTGACTCCGTTCAAAAGGCAACGGAAAGCTTGGAATGTGTAGAATGTGATGAGAAGGTGCAGAACTCTGTTCGGCAACGTTTGACCCCCGAAATCCGCATTTAAGGGGCCCAAATTGTGATTTTTGTACTGCTGTCTAAAAATAGTAAATTCTAAAAATAGTATGTTTCGCAAAATTAGTGCACATGTAAGTCTTGGAAGATGAAACACCTCGTCTCCCTCGAGACTGGTGACCTTCCACATCTTTCTAGGTGTCCTTTCGTATTTATAAAGTATTATAAATACATATGTAACCGGAAGAAGAGATAGACATCTCTTGGCAGAGATAATTGATGTATTTCGAATTCTTTGAGTAATTTACATCTCTTTTCAGAGATATTTGTTTTGCAATTCATTTGGCACATTTGTTAATCTGTTCCTTAAGTCTGAAACCCCTCGGTTTTGGATCATAATGCTGGTTATATCTCAATCGACGTCGGTCACCTAACAACCACTAGTTAGGTTAAATATGTTTCCAAAGCCTTTTCCTAGGTTGGAAATTCAATTCAGGATCTCCTACGAATAGATACATGGAGCACTCAAATTTCTTAATCACTCAGGCAAGAGAAGACACATAGGAGAACTACAAACAACCATTGGAATTGATCATCTTCTTGATTATCATAGACTCACAACAGAGAGGAATAAAGATTTGAACTTCCGCAACATGAATACAATGAATCCTCTCTTTGGATATATTTCATCATCATCCTCATCACCTACGTAATCCAAATCTACCTTTTAGTAGTTCCTCCTAGCAAAAGGAGCTCTTGCAAGCAACTTAGATCAATAACTCATAACACACGCACAACCTTCACTCCTTGGCCGACCACCCTTATCTATTTAATTAATTTGTGAAGAATACGGTGAAACAATTATGTGTTGGATAAATAAGGAGAGAAAAAGTTAAAGTAACACATTGCATTATAGTTTTGAGATTTTTTTAGCAAAGGTAATTGGTTTTAAAGGGACCTGTTAGTGCAAAATCACAGGACCCCTGGATGTTGATCATATTTCTAGGTTGATCACTAGCATCCAGTGTGATTGCATAACATTGAATCCTTTCTTTGAGTGTGGGACTCACGAAAATGAGAAAGGAATCTCTAGAGAAGGTTGGTTCCTCTTCCTAAACTACACCCGCCACAAGCTTTTCGAGTGCGAGCAAGCTAATCTAATCCTAATATAACCATGCCAAGGAGACACATGAGAGAGAGAGAAAAGGGAAAAATAGAGCCTACACTAAAACGGTGATACACTGCAGAGAACGAAAATGTTGAACATCTATCAAAATTTCCATGGAACAACGAGAGAGGTGAGCAATGGGAAGGATGGACGAGATGCATCACGAGGCCCAAGGATAGATTTCACACATAAAATGTCCCAACACTCCATGAACACAGCTCCAACCCTGCAATGAACATTCAAACGTGCACAAATACCGTAATGAAAGAGAGGCAAGAAGAAAACAAGCAAAAACAAGCAAGGATGGACAGATGCATCACGAAACACGTTTTTGTTGCTTGAAGTTTACCTGCAGAACATCATTTTAATGGTAAAGGTAAAAACACCATTACATAGTATGGGAGGAGGTTTGAACTCCATTTTTTACCCTGGAGAAGAAAAGAAGGGAGGGCAGAGCAAAAAAGATGAACCACACTTTAGAAAGAAGCCCCTCCTTACAATTTATAGGAAGAATGAGAGAGGGAAGAGAGAGGAAATCTGAATCTACCCCAACCACCTCATTTAATTCATCTTATTATGGTGGTAGGTGAGAACCCTAAAAAGTGGCGAACTGTATTTGCATTAAAGCTGGTTGTTGAAACGTTAGTTCTGGCCATTATCACGCACCAGAGATGTTTTTCAATTTTATGTCTCCAAAATGAACCAAAATGTAGGATTGACCATGGAATTGTTTAGATAATTTCACCACTTTCCATTGATATAAAGAACGTGAAAATATGAGCTCTGGATCGAATGATATGGTGATTTGAATATTTAGGGCAAAACAGGTGAAAACAGATCGGTGGGAAAATATTTGAATTTTTCCCACACTCTGCCACTTAGATGACACATGTCGAGCTCGATTCATCTGCGCAGGCTCATCCTTTGAGAATTTCTTTCGGGCCCTTCATTCATTTCTTGCCACTTGGACACGTGTCGCTATTTTATTTCCTCGGGCCACGAGGGGCACACTTTATCCTTCCAAAATTTGGTATTTTTCACTTTGGGAAAATTTTCCCATTTCTCCCCTGGGCTCCGCCACTCAAGTGGCACATGGCATGATTTCATTGGACGCAGCCCTTCGACCGTTTCCATTTTGTTTTTGCCTTTGGAAAGTTTTTCAAAATTTTCCCCCGGCTAACGAGGTGAAGACACGTGGCGAGATTTGATTCGTTGACGGCTCTTTTAGCTTTTTGCATCCCACACGTCCCTTTGTCCCGGATGTTGCAAACTTCCTTGGGTGAAAGTCTCTTGTTTCAGCCCGATCGGCCGGTTCGCATCCTCGCGTACTTTTGTCCCAAGCTGTCCCCTGCAGTGCGTGGGACAAATATCTCGAACCGCCGAAATGGGTGACTTGCGCCAAAGCCGCCGATCCGGCGTCGCACGTACTTTTGTCCCTGATGTCCCAAATTGTGCGAAACGAAGACTTAGACATTTTTCCCTTGCTTTCGGCCATTTCGGATTTTCACGTCCCACGCGTTCTGACATCCCAACTGTCCCAACTGCTACGCAGACTAGGACTTAGCCGATTTTCTTCATTTTTTCGGCACCAAGCTTGGATTTTACAATTTTTTCACATTTTTAAAACTTGCTGGGTTTTCTTCTTGGACAGGAGAGTTAGAAAGAAGTTGAGGGGACCCCAGAAACATGATTTTTGCCTTAAATCAATCTACTTGCTCGGGAATGAAAAAATCGATGCATGTTATCAACATTACCCTGGGGGTGAATTTTGGATAACAGGACCTTACCATGAAGTACAACAAAAAAAGTCTCAACAAAAATATATTCAATATAAAAAAGTGGTTTTTTGATATGAGGGACGACACACCAACCAAAACCCAAAAATATAGATAAAAATATAAGCATAATAAGGCAATGGAAAAATTGGTACAAGAAGCCAAAAACAAACAAACAACAAAACATCAGCTCAAGAACAACACCACAAGAATCGCATTTGAGAACATAATGGAAAAAGGGAATTAGTGCACATATTTGTTATACACTTTAAAAGCTACCCTGATTTCCTTTCTAAATTCTTAGTTTTCCCAAAATTAGGGCCCTAATTGAACTCTTTGAACTTATTATTAATCCTCCCATTCTTGACTAGATGCGAGAATACCACTAATATCGCAAAAAAATTAATGTGAACCTTGAGGAGATCAAATATTGCTTTGTGAATTTCCAATTGGTTATATTTTTTCTTCAAGATATCTGACTTGGCTAGAAATATTGGAAACTTACCCTTGGAGGCTAGTAGTGGAATCGGGGTTAGAGGTCTAGGTGCAAGAATTGAGGAGAAATTCGACACTATCTTCAATAGTTTTCAAAGCATCAAAATGTAGTTTAAATATTTAAAGAAATGAAGGGGTAATTTGAGAACTATAACTAATGTGGCTTAACTCAAGAACTTCACCAATTACGCCTTTTTCTTTCTTGCTAATTCTAAAAATCCATTTGGGAAGGGGTTCGGTAATAGGATCACAAAAAGAGGATTCTTTGATCTAAGATGGGGTTGCTGAGGAGGTGGAGGAGCTAAAGTAGGTCTTGGGACATGGTTTACCACATCATGGATACATTTTTCGATAAGAAAAATGACTTTGTAATAGAGTGGAGAAACTCTCTTATAGCCTTGAACCTCTAAAATAATTTTTCTAGAGAGTGAAAAATGTAATATGGAAAACTGACCTTAGCTTCTTGTCTAAAGTGATTGAGTAGAACTAAATTATGTAGAGGAAGAGTGGAGAACCTGCCTTCAAGCATTATGTAGTGAACCATCATGCGAGCCACTTCATCAAAAGGATACGAATAAAGGAGCATATTATGCCTTCCGGTTTTATTTCCTTTTTTCCAAATCATCTAAGAACAATATTTCATCTTCCTCCTTGTCGAACTTATTATGAAATAAAAATTTTCACTCCATGATCAAACTCGTGATGAAGGAGATCAATTCCTTAGAGATGTTGAAATATTTTCCCTTAAACTTGATAATTATAGCCTTCAATTTGCCAAAAATTGTAGAGAGATTATATATTATAGTTTCTATATTCCACATTAGTTTGCAAAGGTTTTACATAGAGGATAATGATTTCATAAAAATGCACACAATGGTGTGAACAGTTTTGACAAAGCGTGACTAGTTTGGGTGTGTCTAGGACCAAAGTGTAATGGTATAATATGAAAGAGAAACCACTTTGAGGACATTTTAAAAGTGAAAAAATCCATGAATAAGGATCAACTACCATGAAAACATTATAGTTATACAAGTAAGTTGAGATATGTGCATATTAGATGAATTACTTTAAAAGGAAACCACTAGCTCAAATGTATCGCAAGAAAGGAAAATACGAGATGGCAATGTACCTCAAATGACGTAACGATCTATTTCAAGTTTTAATTAGAAAGGAAACAAACAATTATAAAGACACGTCGAGTTCATCATTAGGGAAGTTTTTCATTCAAAAGGAATTTTTTACATGTCTATGACATACTTAGGAGATGAAGTTAACATCTACATATTAAGAATTTTACTACACAAACGGAAATATATCAATCAAGAGAGTTAAAATACTCCTTACCGTATCTTTCCCCAATACTCCATCCCATTTTAAAGTCACTACAAACAAATAGATCACATTTTGAAATATATTTAAAAATGTGACATGAAAAACACATCACGCCAACAAATTCCACTTGAATATTTTTTCTAAAAAACATGAAATATTGCTATGTCCATGCTAGTCCTAACAACTAATTTTTTCCCATTAAAAACTTAGTGATATCCTAGAATGGTATTAACAGACAACTATAATCTTCTATATTGTACCTCTTGGAGCTATGAGAAATGTATTATTGAGTGTATTATAGCGTAATGCTAATTTCTTATATTTCTTGAAATAAATTTTAGGTATAAGAAATTATAAAAGTATATACATAATAAATGAAATATCATATATCATGCTACGTTTTTGTGCACTTTTTGTCCCCCATCTCTACACACTTACTCACATACATAGATATATAATTTATAAATGTCTTCTACACATTTTGCAACATCAATTTAATATAAATTTTTGATCGTAGAAAAATTAGATTACCTTTTTAAAAATTAATTGAAGTTTTTTCCATTAGTTTTATGCCACATGATGTATATTTATTTAATGAAATTATGAAAATAAATGTGGCAAAAATTAGGTGCTAAAAACAAAGCAAAATAGATGGAAATGAGAAGAAAAATTGGAGCACATGTGTGAAATGTGATCCAATTAAAAATGTTTAGTTGTGTCATGTTTAGGTCACACCCTTGAATCTTATTGATCTCTAGAGACTTCATCACATGGATTTATTTTAATTATAAGTTTAATCTCAATTATCATTGGATATATCTTCTCCCGCTTATATTATAATTCTTATTTAACTAAATATGTACATATTCCGGTGAATCTGGACCCCACTATTGCATGTTTTTGAAGAAATCTATCACCGTTTTTACCTATATTGGATTATATTTTTGTCTATTCCTTATTTTGTTATTACTCTTATTGTATTCCATTAGTGACAATATTGGATTCCAATATTCTCATTATTGGACTTATTGGAGTTCAATTTCATTACTATTGGATTCTAATCTCTCTATTATTGGATTCCAATATCACTATTATTTAATCCCGATTTCGCTCTTATTGGATTCCAATTTTCTTATTTTTCGATTTCCATATTGGGAGTATGTAAGGTTAGCAGTCACTAACTATTATAAGGCATGAGCTTGTTGGATTAATAAAAATAAAAAACTAATAATAACTTCCTACAAAAGCAAGTTCAAAGTGCAAGCCTCACAATTTGAAAAGGTGATGCTAGCACTTTCCTCACACTTTGAAAGTGAAAAATCCTCGATGTAAGGTTAGTGGCCGCTAACTATTATAATTCATGAGCCCATTGTATTAAATAAAAAATAAAAAATAAGTATAAATCCCCCGCAATACCAAGGTTGTAGTGTGAACCTCGCACTTTTAAATTGTGAGCGTTGTATTGTCAAAGGTACGAGACTCAAACTTTTAAAGTTTTAAAAGTGTGACCCTCACACTTTGAAATTTTGATCCTCACAAATTTAAAAGTGTGTGTCTCACAACTTTCAAAGTGCGAGCCTCTCAATTTTTAAAGTGCGAGCCTCGCAGTTCTAAATTTTTGAGGCTAACACTATCAATGTTGATTATGTGCATCGGTAATATTGGCATTGGCCTCAAATGCTAGTGGTTTAATTTTTATTTCTCATAGAATTTAAGCTAAAATTACATGCTCACCCTAACATATACCTTATTTGTGATGATTCTCCTAAAATATGACCTTTTTATTTGATATTACAATAGTGAAATTATTGTAGAAAAATAAGGAACTTGCGTGCAATTGGTATTTTTATCGGGGTAATTTTATTTTAGTAGAAAAAGGATATGTTTTCTTATCTCAGTCATAGCATCATAACAACTCAACTATTCTTATTTTATACTTTACCCGACATTAAGTTAACTAGTGTTTATTATTGTTAACTATATCTCTGAGTTATCATTAAAAGTGGACAACATAATTGAGAGTTATGTATATCAAAAATTCAATTACTATGAAAGATAGTATAATTTATGCTTGTAAATTATTCCATTCTCCATATAAACAATGAGTCACTTACCTCCATGAGAAATAAAATGAAATAATCCTTGACGAGAATGGAAGAAGAATTTTTGTGAGAAATGCGGTCATATACCCTCAGAGATACATTGAACCAATATTGTATAGTTTACATCAATCAAAATACTCATTGTGTCACCATTGTACTTTTATGAGTCTACAAATTCCAGCACCTTTTCCCTAGTGTTCTTCTATGTGAATAGTCTACATTTGCATCAAACCTCTCATTATCAAATATCACTTTTCTATTATTTAGTTTCAAAAGACTCCATCTTAGAGCCCATTCTCTTGGATTTGTTTAGTAGATCTTCCTATGTTGATTTAATGTATATCTAACTACTAGGCCATTTTTGTTCTTAAGTAATTTTATTGGAATATCATTTTCAAGGATTCAAAAATCTAGATCAATGATGCATGTTTCAGAGAATCGAGTAAATATGAAATTTTTTGTAGGATCAAACTCAAAGTCTATCCCATCATGTTCTGAGTTCTTTGATGATAGATGTATCTCAAAATAACACAGCTAATATGTCATCATATTTATTTTCATACTAAAGTGCCGAATAAATATGTTTCCTTTGATTTGAATACAATACCCACACAACCATCAACCAATGACATTAACAACCTAAGACACCAATAATCTTCATGTCAAAATATCACAAAAACATATGGAAACTTCATGCATGGTGGATCAATTAGAGGGCCATTTTCTTATGTAAATAAAGGCTAATTAGAGGTTGTTTCTTATAATCCCAAGATCCCTTCATGTTGATAAAATTTTGTATCAACAATTTCAACGACTATATTGTTGTCTACTTTTTATAGAATCTTTGTTCACTTGTCAATGTCAAAGACAACTCCATCCAAATTTTATTCCTCTATGCTCTAGACAACAAACCTTAAAAATACTTAAACAATGTATAGTGTAAGATCTAGAAGAAAATTAACAAAGATAAAACTTACCAACTTAAAAAAATTGAGCTATTGTCCACAACTTCTTTCCCATCGGTGACTACAAAAAAACAATTATGTAACTATATACATCAGATTTCTCATTAAGCCTTGATGTTCTTGCATATTCTGGGTTAATGTAACCAATGGTACCCATAACATAGGTAGAGGTGTGGGTTTTTCCTAAACAAATGCATTTTGAAATGCCAAATCCTAACAAATGTGCTTCAAAATTATCATCCAAACAAGTGTTATAATTCTTCACATCCCTATGAATAATGTGTGGGTTACTGGTTATGATGAGTAAATGGAAATCCTTCTACAACACCATGAGAAATATTTATACGAGTATGTCGGTATAGCTTAATATTCTTTAATAATCCTATAAAAAAATAAAAATTAATAAAAAAACTTATTAGATTCTTCAAAATCCATTTTAACTTGAAGGTTAAAGATTTATTAGATTCCTTTATTTCAAAATATGAATCTATAATGTATCAATCTATTTTTTTATAACATAATCATTTTACTCACCATGTAGGATGTCCCATAGATTTTTGATTACCATGTAATCATAAAACAATAATTTTCTATGTGGAGAAAGTGAATATCTACGTCGAATCACAAGATTCGATTTGTGATTCTTCCAAATATTTGTATCTTAGTTTCAAATTCATTCAAGCTTTGTGGGCGGTGAATGTACAATATATTTACATCAATTGGCTTACGATTCTTTAGAACACATCTATAAACGTGCTTATAACACCATAGCTTGATTATATTTTTCTTGTTTATATTTTCTATGATTATCATTATTTCATCATACATGTGAAGATCTCTTTCCATGTGTAGTATGAATAAACTTAAAGAACCTAAATGTTAAAAATAGATGCATCAATAAATAAATTACAATTAGATATTGCTTTCTCATTTGTTGTTTGAAAATCTATACAATATGAAATCATATCCAGCCATGTCGGTTATATCACCTTTATCCTTTTTTTTTTGTGGAACCGTTTGTAAATATATTTGGATGATTTTAACAATACAAATCTATAATTATGCACAATAGTAGTATTGAACCTAAACAAAATAAAAAAATTGTCATTTTTAGATGGATGTTATTAATTGGGTGGTCCACAATTTTGCTAAACAACATCATACATATCCATGTTAGCCAATATTTTGATAATAATAGAAAAAATTATTTGGAACTGATATATTTGAAATTGAACTAATATTACTTACATCGATTAATGGTTAATATCCAAAACCGAGAAGAAAAAAAACTGAATCGTTTTGCGAGAGAAAAGTTGTGGTTATATCTACACCTCTTTGGAGGAAACCTTGACATTTTTTTAATGACAAGAATGTCCCCAGAAAAATATTTGTAGGAGAGGTTTCTATAAAATAAATAGATCCATTTACAGTATCATCTATTATTATGGAAAGATTATAAAATTTACAAATCATATATATCAAACCTTCATAAAGAAAAAGGTGGAAAAAGGAATCCCCACAATTTAACAAGGCGTAAAAATTTCACTAACTATAATGGAACTTCCCCCGATAACTTGTAATTTTCAGTATCTTTGATACGATCCATTTCCAATATTATTTTAACATCAACACAAGCCTATCAAAAATTTACATTCAAGGTATGGGTGAAAGGAACATACGGTGAGAGTAAGTTTTGTAATTTCCCAAGATTTTGAGGAATATGACACGTTAATCGATTGCCACAAAGATTTCTATATTGAAAAAATCATATTGAGTTACAATCTCCTTGAAATGATAATAAATAGCATATAGATCCAAAAACATGACCTTGTGAGTTAAATAATCATATTTTTAGTATAAAAAAACTACAAATCGACTATATTCCTCATATTTCAAAACTCCTATGGAAAAACAACCATACAACCTATATCTATTGAAATTACATAAATTTATAATTGAGAAGAATCATCAAGTCAATATAATGTTCATTCATAAAAACTGCACTTCTTGTTTATGCTCTATAAAATCCTATATGGACATGACTTACAATTTTAGAAGATGTTCCAAAGCCCCCACAGATCCTCGGAATGGGTCTAGAAATTTTATTATCAGAAATGTCCCTAATATTTCATGCCAGATTAGAGATCAATAAAACATTTGGAAGTCTTTCACAGCTGTCATCTAGACAATAAATTTCACTCCAAACACAATTCTTAATAGCCTATTGGAAGTATAACAAAAAAAAAAAAAATAACCAAACTCATAGTGTGACCTCCATAAGCTTGACTGTTATAAGATTACAAACTACAAATAGTGTCCAAGTTAACAAATCCAAACCATGAGCTGAAAAACACAATATCGAGCCATTAAGAGTCATAACCCGGGCATTATCAGAAAACATCAAGCTCCTAGAAGTTCAAGAAGCCTAATAATAGCATCTATAGAGTAAAACCACATATTTACAAGAAAAGAAGAGATATAAAACTATGCATGGCATGTAAAAGGAAAATATGTTAGACTTTACCAAATTCCAACAATGTTTCTTCTCCATAATCTTCCTAAACACAAATTTAATGGATAATTACCCCTTAAACACCTTATGCACATGAGGGAAATGTTGAGCTCCTGGAAGTTCTAGAAGACTAATAATGGTGTCTATAAATAAAAACCACATATTAACAAGAAAGACAACTCTAAAACTATCAATGGTGGACAAGGAAAAATTGATAAAGTTTACCCATTTCAAACATATTTTCTCCTCTAGAATATTCCAAAATGAAAATTTAATGGAGAATTTCCCCTCAACCACTTGATGCACATGGAGGAAATGGGTTGTAGAGAATGTTATGATGAACTTTGCTAAACAAATATATCTCTAATAGCCATCCTAAAATCAACACCATTATGGGTTAAATCATAACTACAAATGGAGATAAATTTTTAACCTTATTATCTTGCCCAAAAATATAATTTTTGATCAGTCACCAAAGGTTTTCCCAAATGAATTTTTGAGTTAGAAGGGATTCCTACAAAAATTAGAGGAACCTGGTTCCCATTTCCCATTCTCAAATTTTTCTATGTGGGTCTCACACCATGCTCATATCGCACGGTCTGCAATAATCGAGTGTGATTGATGCAAGAGCATCTTCATAGAGCATGGAGGTCATGAACCAGTTACAAAACAACCTACTTCTAGCATGCAAGCATATACCAAGAGAGTCAAAATTTTCCCTCCACATTAAAAATTTGAATTTTTAATGTAATGGTTTATACTATAGTATAAAATTTTAAAGGAGAAGTGTTTAGTTTTAAAGTGTATGTGATTTGTTATCCCTACACATGAGTAGGTTAAAATATTCCTCAACCAATTTCTGATAGTCTTGTAAAGCTCAAAATAGGGAATCAATTCCTATTCTCAAGCGTAGCTAAAGGAAATCTCTCAAATCATGGAAAATTGGAAAAAAATTAAGCCTACAGATAACAAATTTCAATCTATTAAAATGGATCAAGGAGAGAGAGGTCTAATTTAAGGAGGACAAAAATATGAAATTATAACATGAAGAAGTAGAGAAGAGTACAAGCATGAAGAAATGCGATGACTATGTATGAAGAAAACTTGCATTTTTAGTAAATAGTAAATACATATGTGAGTTTCATGAATAAAATTTTATATCTATAGCTTTTACCTTGCATGTATGAATGATTTCAGATATATGAATGTTTATTTGATAAGTCTAAATGGTAGATTTTTGTATATTCTATGGAATGTGAATGCTAGGGTCTGTTAAGATAGTGTATATGAAATATTCCATATATTAAATTTTCATCAAACGTATGGATTTTCATATAAATAAGGAGGATAAATTTATCACAAATAAAACAAAATGTATGTGGGTTCTTTATATTAAGTATTAAGAGTTTTACAAAAAAATTATACTCACTTACTGAACTAGGGAAATCGATAACTCCATTTCTATCCAATGAAACTTGCCCAAAATTATTAATAATATTTTCCATATCTTCATTAAGTATCCCTAAAAATTTCAGGAAGAATGGGAACATGGAGAAAGAGCATAAAATGGCAAAAAATTAACTTTTGAGGATAAAATACAATGATTAGATTTAAGAGGTAATCGCCACTATCTTGATCGTTATTATGTGAAAGAGTTTTAGAACGTTTGGAATAATGTTTTGGAACATTTTTATAGTATATATGGGTTATTAAAATAATTTTAATCTCATGGGTAACACATGTTACAAGGATGCCTTGATTTAAGTTTAGTCAAACTTGTTGCACTTTGGTCAATCTGAAGGTGTAAATGGATCTCTAAACAAATTTTACCTATATATGAATCTGATAAAATTAAAAGGAACTAATAATAAATCCTATAAGACTACTTTCTATGAAAATCTAGAGATCAAGAACTATAAGACTAAAAATCTATAAACCATAAAGAACCAATTTTTATAAAGGACATACTTAGTGAACATGTTGAATAACTACATATGAAGTCTTTGTAAGAAAAAAATTATTAGTGCTAGCAAATATAGAACATTATGGATTCATCCTCTTCTCATGTGTGACCATGGTTACCATCCCTTATTCCTAGTTGAATGCACTTAAAACAAGGATAAGAAAAGATGTAGGAGATCATCATTATATAGTAGTTTTGGGGTTTGATAGTTCATACAAGATCTTGGTTGAAGCTAATGAGGCATGAATTGATGTAGAATATTGTTGTACAATTCCAATTAATATTCCTTAATTGCATGCATATATAATAACACCTATAAATTTTTTGATGCATTTGTCATTGAATGGTTGATGTAACGAGAAAATGGAGAACCCTATGTTTATTATCTTTATAATGTAACTCACTATATGTTAAATTGTGACAGAGTATGTGAAATTATAGGAAAAATTAAAATGTGAATAGACCCATGGTTCATCATTTTAAGAGAACCCTCAAGACCCTGTCGAGGTAAGAATCCACTATCTAGTGAAGCAATGAATAGACCATATCGAGAGACATTGTTGTGAGGCATAAATATAATAGTCAAGCATATGTTAGAATATGGAAAATGCAACTACAAAGAACATAAGATTATAAGGGTCCCTTGAATGATATTTTATATTGAATACTTTTGAGAAAACTTGATTTCAATTTTTTCTTATTATATACAAGAATGATGGAATCTTAGTGGTATTTGTGCTTCCTATTGTGAATTTCCCTACTAGAGGGGAACAAGATCTATTTAAGAACCCTTCCAAAATAAGGTGATAAAAGTATATACAATATGACTATCACTATATTTTTAGAGACCTAACTTTTTTATCCAAGATTTGTTGGTGGTATTCTTAAGCATGCATGATGGAGACTTATGGAGTAAGTATTGAGAATGAACATGATATGCTCATGAATAATATTTGAGATATATAGTGTATCCAATTATTTGTATCAAATCCTATTGGTATCATTATACTTCTTATTATTGTTTTAACAAGCATCCGTGGTTGATATTTGAGAATATATTTGATATATGTTGAACAACTAATGAGTTTGAAGATAATGATACACAAAGAAAATTATAGGATTTGTGATGAAGAATAACAATTCAAGAAGGATTAAAAGAAGAGCTAGTGAATATCAAAGGAGGTGAAAGGATATCTTCATATCCATAGAAGATCCAATAAATTTTTCGATCTTGAGGTGAAAGAGACTGAAGAAAAGATATAATGGAGATAGAGATAGTGTTGATAATCATGATAAGACTCTCTAGAGAGAAAGAGAAAAAGAGGAAGAAGAGAGAAGAGAAACACTAAAGAGATGTGGAATAAATTAAGAAAATAAGTAAGATAATTTAAGATTCAAAGACTATGTTAGAAACTATGATTAAAGTACCAATTCGAGGAGTTGGATGGAGGATGAGGAAGATAGTAAAGTGGAAAGTTAATCTACTCATGAAGTAGAGAAGGAAAGAGATGATTGTCATGAAGATGAAGGCAAGTGAATCACCTTGTGAAAATGAAGAGGTGATAAATAATTTTCTCATCGTGGAGGACAAGAAGAAGAAAAATAAATAAATGAAAAGAAAACGTGAAGTGACAAGAAGATAACTTGAAAAGATAATAATGTCTATGAAAGAGGCATTCCTAGTGACCTTGTGGTCTCTTGTTTTTATTTCTAATATTGTATTTAAATGGGTAAATGCAGGTATAGGTAGCCTTTTAAATAATTTCAAGAGAAAGACGTTGAAGCATGATAATATTAAAACATGAGAAGCCACCAGAAACACAAGTTATTGTGTAATAATAATGGAGGAAGCAATCATTATTGTCTACCTAGAAGAAGATATGCATTTCCCAATGCATGAGGAATGTGTCACAGACTTTGGATCATAAAATGATGAAAAGGAGAATGAATATGAGTTCCATGATGCCAATGAACATTTAGAGGAAGCTACTAACCAACCATACATGAAATAATAATATGGGGAAAACAGAAAATAAGAATAATAAACCAAATAATCCGTAAAACATCCTCTCAAGAAGGTAAAAGTGAATGCAAATGTGAATCTTTCTTATGAACATATAATTGCTAATGTATAGGTTAAAGAATAAATGAGGATGATGGAGACATCAATTAAATAAATTTATCATGGAAACATAATGCATAAGTGGAGAGGGAACCCTACACCTAAAAACAAGGTGATTGAGAAGGCAAATTTGATTTCTAAGTGTGTTTTTTCTTATATTCTTCATAAGCATGCAAATGTACAAGATAATAAAAAGACAAATAGAATTGATCTTTTAGTAATATCACAGAAGCATTGTTATATAGTACCTAAATTGACCAAGAAGCCATATGGAAATATGAAAACAAAAGTATGGATGCCTAAGAGCATAAGAAATGGCGGTGAAAAATCTCAAGAAGATGCAAATGGTGAAAGGATGATGATTACACCTAGAAGCTTGTGGAGAAGAATTGAAGTAGGTTCAAGTAAACAAGAGCATGAGGATGAAGTGATGATCATGGAAGAGGTATTCCATGAAGACAAAGAGCATAAGAGGTATACTAGAGAGATGAAAGGTAAATGGATTGCTTGTGATGATTTGAATGACAATGATTGTGAAAATGTTTTTTATTTATCTTCTCAAATCAGTTTGAATGATGATATGTGGAATGAATTGACTATAATGGTTAACATGCAATAGAGAAAAGACCAAATATTGATATGTGAAATTCATAGCCATGATGAAGAAATTAGGGAAATGAAAAATTGTTGAATGAAGGTTATGATAGCTTCTTGAAAAAGGAGGAAGTCGAGGAAAATGATGATATGAAATAGATTATAGAGGATGAAAAAAAAACTATAGTACCTAAATATGATGAAATAAATGATGGGATGGATGGTGTAGCTTTGAATGAGGAATTGAAAAGGATAGAGGAATTGTTAAATCCTTCTAAGGGGTTGTGTTTGAGCTCAGATCAAACTAAGAATATAATTGGCTAGCATGAGGAAGAGGAAAAAAAGAGGGAAACAAAATGAAAAAGACCCATTTCAACATGGTCAATGAAGAAACAAAAATAAATTAAGAAGATCAGCACCCTGAAGTGACATAAGAGGTTGTATGGTCAAACACTTTTCATCTAACATTTCTTTTGTTGTTGTGAGTATAGGTTTCGAGGATATTGAAATAAAGAAAACACCAAATTTAATTATGAATGAAGAAGAACAAGAAGACATGGATGAAATATATGAAGTTGAGGCTTGGACTTGTGAACATGAGGAAGATATGAGGAGAAGAACATACCAAAAGAGAAATAAAAGAAATAAAATGAAAGAAAAGACCATTTCAAGAAACTATAAGTAGTGGCATTGGAAATAAGAACTTGGGATCGAGGTATACAATGAAAAACAAAGGAGGGAGAAGGAATTTTAATAAAGTTAAAATATTTTCTACTCGGGGAGTATGATGCAAGAGCTTTTTCATAGAGAATGGAGGTCGTGAATCAGTTGAAAAATAACCTACCTCTAGCATGCTACCATATACAAAAAGATAGTTTAGTTTTCCCATCCATATTAAAATTTTGAATATTTGAATGTAATGGCTTTTACTATAGTGTAAAAGTGAAAAGGTGAAGTTGTTAGTTATTAGGATGATATGAGTTATACCTACATATGAGAATGTTGACATCTTCCTCAATTAGTTTGTGATAGTTGTCATAGGGTGAAAATAGGGAATTGGTACCTATTCTCAAGAAAATTTGAAGGATTTCTCTCAAATCATGAAAATTTGGCCAGAAAATAAGCCTAGAGATAAAAAAATTTCAATTTGATAAAGTGGTTGATGGAGAGAAAATTTGAAGGTAGGCGGGAGAAGGACTAAGAGATGGAAGTATAACATGAAGAAGCACAAAATAGTGGAAGCACGAAGAAATGAAATTAATATGTATGATGAAAAATGCATTTTTAGTCAAGAATAAAGACATATGTGAGTTTCATGAATAAAAATCGATATGTGGATATTTTACCTTGCATGAATGGATGATTCTAGATGTATGAATGTTGATTTGATATGCCTAAATGGTAGATTGTTGTGTGTTATATGGACTTTGCATGCTAGGGTCTATTAGGAAAAATTATATGAAATATTCCATATATTAAATTTTCATCAAACCTATCATTTTTCATATAAATAAGGTGAATAAGCTGGTCAAAAATAAAAGAAAATTTACTTCGGTTCTTGATATTAAGTATTAAGAGGTTTATAATTGATTTTATACTTGCTGCCTTCGAACTAAGGAAACAGATAACTCTATTTATATTTTATGAAACTCACCCAAGTTTTTAATAAAATCATCCGTATCGTCATGAAGTATCCATCAAAATTTTCAGGATGAAAGGGTATGTGTAGAAAGAACAAAAAGGGACATAGATTTTGGGCTTTGAGGGGAAAATACGGTGAAAAAATTTAAAAGGTAATCGATGCTATCTTAATCATTATTGTGTGTTAGAGTTTGAGAACATTTGGAATAATATTTTGGAACATTTTCAAAGTATATATGGGTTCTTAAAGTAATTTTAAGCTCTTGGGTAACACCTATTACAAGGATTCCCTGATCTAAATTTAGTAAAAATTGCTACACTTTCCTCAATCCTAAAGGTGTAAAAGGATCTCTAAACAAAGTTTACCTATATTTAAAAATAAAAAAGTATAAGGAACTAAGAATTAATCCTTTAAGACTAATTTTATATGAAAATCCATAGCTCGAGAGCTATAAGGCTAAAAATCTATAAACCATGAAGTACTAATTATCACAAAAGGACAATCTTCATGAACATGTTGAATAAACTAGCTATGAAGTCTTTTGAAATAGAGATAGTGGTGTCTATAGAGATAGATTATTATGGAATCATCCTCTTCTCAAGTGTGAAGCATGTTTATCATATCTTATTCCTAGTTAAATGAACTTAAAACAAGGATAGGCATAGACATAGGAGATCACCGTTATATTACGATTTCTTGGGGTTTGATAGTTCATGCAAGAGCTTAGTTGAGAATAATGATGGATGTATTGATGTAGAATTTTGTTGCATTATTCCAATTGATGATCCTTAATTGCATGCATATAGAAGAAGGCCTATAAAGGTGTATTGATGCATTTTTCATTGAATGGATGATATAAGGAAAATAATGCAAAAGTCCCATATTTGTTATCTTTAATATGTAATTCACTTTATGGAGAATTGTGACAGAGTATGCAACATTGTATGAAGAAAGAAAATGTTAATAGATGCATGGTGAATCATTTGAAGAGAAACTGTTATCTCTCGAAAGTGTACTTGTAGAGAGATGGTTTGCAGTTTTCTATGCTTGCAGAATTTGATCTCTCTCTTTCGTAGATACATTGGAAACACCTCAGGTCTATGTGTATACCTATTTTGAGGTGAGTCTCTCGGTATTAAGGCAGTTCCTTATTGATGTATCATAAATTGATTTTGCGGTTTAGGGGTAAAAGATGACTATAAAATAATTATAACTAAGGTGATACACCAAATTTGTATAAGGGCTTTGGTAGTATATGCAAAATTGATATGTGGAGGATTTTTCATGCACGAGCCAACAGTGTTCTACAAAATTTAAGGGCAAACACTTGGTTATATTGAGAAGAATATCACAACAACACGATAAATTAACATGCACATTAAAATTATGCGAATATCTGAATTTTCAGCAAGGTAAGAAGATTGATCAGGGAATTTACATTCACAAGACTAATAGAAACATACACAAGACTAAAAATAATTTGGAAGGCATAAATTCTTCGCACTCAGAACGAAAAATTGGAAAAATTTGCTTCAGTACTCTATATTAAAAAAATTCCTCCAAAGTAGTTCTCCTTGTGCTTTGTATAGGCACACAATATATAGGAAAAATAAAGTTCACCTCTTCCTTAAAATAGGCTAAGGCTTGTACTCGCCCATGTATCCTATTTTAATCATTTATTTAATAATAGATAAAGGAATATAATAGATCATGCAATTACAAATAGGTATTCAATAGCCTTGATTACAATTGGTCAATTGAAGTTGATTGATCTATTTTTAAGAAAGAAGGGTGAATAATTTGCTAAAAATAAGATTTCTTGCTAGGCAAGTCTCTCTCCATAAATATGCAACTATGACTTCATCTCTATTCTATCTTATTGTTAAGGCATGCAAAAATACAACTCTGTGTTTATGAGCAAAAATAATTACAACACTTGTAAAATTCAAAAATTAATCCAACCACTTTGTGGGGACCAGTTCTAATTTGTACACTTGTCTTCAACTGTGGTTTGTCCATTTTTGTGGACTTAGCATAATACTATGGTTTTAAAATAATACAAGGGCACTTTGGAAAAGTGTCACTATATTACATTCAGCCATACATGGAATATCATAGTCTCTGCCACCTTTTAATTAAACATGAACATGTAATACTTGTCGGCTTTTGCATTTCAGCATGTATAGTTCAAAAATTTTCCTTTTTGGTGATTATAGATGGCATAATTTGGTCAGCCCCTTTTCTTTTATGGGGTATGGGAATTTTTTAAAAAAAATTTAAGTCCTTTATGGACTTTTAGACCCCTTGTAAGTTTTGTCCCCTATGCAAACTTTCGGACCTTTTTCAAGTTTTGTCCGTACATGTGCGAACTTTCAAACCTTTTTTAGGTTTTGTGCCCTGTGTGGACTTTCGGACCATTTTTAAGTTTTTAGGCATATTTTTATTAAGTCTCAAAACTTTGAGAAATCCACCACTTCGTTGATACTATGTGGAACTAATTTTTGACTTTTCTCCCCACGGCTTTGACTTTCTCGTCGTGTGCTCGGGATTGCGGAAAATTTTGGAAACTTTTAACTTTTGCACTTTTACATTTTAAAAAAAATTGACTCCCGACCTCCATTTTTACACTCCTTCCTTGATGGTGCCATATGTACTCTGCGGAATTTCTAGAAAGAGAATGAAATTTTGACACTTTTGCATAAACTACTTTTGCATCGATCTTGATGAATTGTTTGAGAGCGTTGATCTCTGTACTTGTCAATTTTTTATCATTGATCCATAAAGCATGATTTTAGGGTTTCTGACATGTGATAAATGTGTTTTAAAGCCTGACCCATGGTTCACATTGTTTGTAGAGATCAATCCTTGACCTTTGATCTTTGTACTCGATGAAGCTTGATCATGATGTACTAACTGTGGTTGATTTGTTAACTCACCCCTCAGGTTTTCTTGGTAAAGGTCAATCCGACCCTAATAATCATTTCATTTGGGTTTTCAACTCAGACGAAGCCTTGGAAAAAATTTCCCTCGCCATTATTCTGAGCATTCGAGCTCGGCTTTAAGAATTTTCCTAGCTTGCGGGGCCTTTGTGACTTTGTATCTGGTATATTAGTAGCCATTCTTCTTCTTTTTGAGCTCTATGTGGGAATGTGAAGATGACCGCCATTATTGTTTTTTAGACTTTGATGGTTTAGCTTTGTAAAGTAGTTGTGGGTGTTTTCTACCAGTTTTGTGGGTTTGAGCTCATGTGATTTCCTAACTATATATTGCTCATCCCGAGTTTTGAAATATTTTCTTTAAAATACATCTCTGCGTGTTGTCTTGGATGTAAATTTTCTTCTTTGTGAGCTCGATTCTGTCTTTAAAATGGTCTATGTGTGATGAGCATCACTGTGCTTTGCCATTGTGTTTACTTTTGAACCCAAACCCTTACATAAATGATTCTCTGAGCTGGGTTGGGTCTGCCATGGAAAGTGAATATGGAGCTCTTTGTATCTCTGATCCTTTGTTCATGCTTTGGACTTGGAGATCGATTTAACCTAAATTTTATGACTGGTAAGTTCATTTCCCCTCATGGGTATTTGGTTTTCTTAAGAAATGGATCATTTTTCTTCTATACTGAAACCTTCGAGCTCATTTTGGGGCTTCAACCTATAGTCATGACTTGTAGATCTGTGTATCTCATGTTCTGAGTATCATTTGCTCCTATGAGCTGTGCTACATAAATTTTCGAAGCATTATGTTTTAAAAGATTTTGAACCTCATATCCTTCTAGATAGGTATTGCTTCCGTTTACATTTTCTTTCGAAATTGAGTTCTGATATATGCAAAATCCTTTGTATTTGACATTCTAGTATTGTTATACTTCGCCATATAGTTCCCCTCTATCCAATTTTGATTTTTCTCTTATATTTAGTACAAATTTTCACACGAATAAAAAATATTGATCACTAAATAAAATAACACCGAATATAAAAATGTATAATTTTATTTCGTTCGGGATAATTTTATTCACATGGATAGAGATATTTATACAAAGTTGATCTCCTACAAACTAGAGTCAATCTAATCTTCAATCCCACATCTCTCTCCTAGAATCACTCACACTTATCTCTCCACACACACTTCTAAAAAGCTACGTGAGTTTGTTTGATAAAAAACTCCATAATAGATATATATATTATTAATATGAGTTTAACAACTCATTATTAATAATATATTACTCATAAACTATTATTAGAATAATACTATTATTCGAAAGCACTAATTTTCACACTATGAACATTATTTCCGACATTCACCCCCTTACGTGAACATGGGTGAATTTTGTCTAGTACTGGTCATGTTCTACAATCCGATGGTTTTCAAAGAGTACGAACAACTCAAACAATATGAGGTTTTCAAAGAGAACCTCCATCTCAAAATTATTTTTCAAGTGGAACCATCAACCACTCGTATGTGTTTTCCAAAGAGATCACAAACTCTCAAATTGGTTTTCTAGTGGACCACTAACCACTTTCATTGCAGCGTACACATTTCTCCACTCCCATTTTTACATTCAAGGAAACTATAAGAAATGATGCTCACGCAGAGCTCACTTATTACAAGAGTGAACATGAATAAATCATATGTTCTTATTACAATACACATTTAAAATTAAACACACAAAACAAAATGCCACAAATTCATTGTGTGGCCCTCTCACTGCGGTGGTGAGAGGTCATTGATTAACCCCTTCCTCTGCTTTGCCTCCTTCCTCCATCTAGTAGCTACAAAATCAGCCGAAATCAATCATAAAGCTTCATGGTTTCTACATTGTATTTATTCCAGCTTCCCCCTCAATGTAAAACCTCTTTTTTCGGACGTCAGGTACAACTGATAATGCGTCCACAAGATGGCCAAAATAGAGGGTAATTTTCAAACTTAATATTTTTCATGAAATTACAACCAATGTAACAGGAATTAAAAAATAAGTACTTTTGCAAAAGAAAGAACTCAATTTTGAGTTACTGAGCAAAATTTCTTGAGGTTTAAACTTCTCATAAAAATGACTTAATTTAATTAAAATTGTCTCCATGATTAAAAACTTGCTAAAACCAGAAAGCAAAATTATCATGTGACCACTCGTTGAAACCGGGAGAAATTGAGGATTCCAAAAATATCAATATTTTAGATAATTGGAACCAAAAAAATATTAATCTGGAAAAAATATATATTAATTGCACTCAAAATGCAATTATTAGGCAAAAACTATAGGAAAACTTTTTTTTTTCAACCTCTAGTTTTGCTAAAAAAATAAAAAATTCAGCCAATAGAAAAATTCATGTAGCTTGCTTGCATATATTGTGAGGCAGAAATGGAGGAGAAAGAATAGAGATATATTATCTCATATTATTCTATTGAACAAAGAACCCACGTACATTATTTATAGGTACGAGATTGAACAAGACTCCCCTAAATGGATGGAGAAGTTACAAAATAGAGGGAGAGAATAATGGAATAGATAGAACAACTAGACTATTAATAAAAAAACAAGTACGTAGACTATGCTAACATTCCCCCCCTTATTACATTATTCTTGCAAATGTGACCCCTGAAAAATTCAAATTTCACTTTGCTAAGAGATTTAGTGAGAATGTCAACAACTTGTGCTTCAATAGGACAATACTGGAGCTGAATTTGATGGTTCAAGACATGCTCTTGAATGAAATGGCAATCAATTTCAATATGCTTTGTTCATTCATGAAATATTGGATTATGCATGAGCTTCAACACACTCTAACTGTCGCAATAGAGAATGGATGAATGTTTTTAAGGAATTCCTAGGTCATCCAAAATGTGACGTATCCATATCACTTCACACACAACTCCTCGTGTGGCATGATATTCTGCCTCTGTGGATGAGATAAAAAAACATTTTTCTTCTTGCTTATCCACAAGATAGGTTCAGATTCGAGATGAAATATGTATCCGATAGTTGACTTCCTATCATCAACAGATCCAACGTGGTCCAAGTCAACGTATCCTTGTAAGAAGAATTGATCATTCTTTTTATATTCTAGACCATAATTAGTTGTACCTCGACATATCTCGAACATGCCTTGTTGCATTCCGGTGACATTTCTTTGGCTCCTGCATGAACCTGGAAAGATAGCTGACAGGATAGTAGAGATCTGATCTGGTATATGTCAAATAGATGAGCCCTCAAACAAATTTCCTGTAGAGAGTAGCATCTACTTGAGTTGAGTCCTAGAATCTTGAAAGTTGCAAGCCTTTTTCCATGGGAGTGGATATAGGTTTATAGTAAGACATTCTATACTTTTCTAGGAGTGTCTTGGCATACTTTTACTGGGAGAAAAAAATGTGATGCTCCTTTTGCCATATCTCCAAGCTAAGACAATAATGTAGTAGCCCCAAATCTTTCATGTTGAAGGTTCTTTTGAGATCATTCTTTATAATATCAACCTAATCTTTTGAACTGCCAGTGATCACAAGATCATCTACATAAACAACCAAAATGAAAATTTATTTGCCTACCTTCTTTATATACAAATTTGAATCTCAGGGGCTACGAGTGAACCCATGCTACAAAAGGTGATCATTGATCTTGATATACCATGCCCTGGGAGCTTGTTTTAGTCCGTAAAGTGATTTGATGAGATGACATACCTTCTTAGGCTGCTTTTCATCAACAAATCCTTTAGGTTGGGTCATGTATACTTCTTCTTTTAGATCACCATTTAGGAAAGCACTCTTGACGTCCATCTACTGAAGTCTCCATCCTTTCTGTGCTGCAAGTGCGCAAACTACTCTGATGGTCTTCATCTTCACAGTGGGTGCAAAGGTTTCTTCATAGTCGATGCCTTATTTTTGAGCATATCCTTTTGTTACAAGTCATGCTTTATGTTTGTCAATGGATCCATCTGCCTTATATTTTGTCTTGAAAACCCATTTGTAGCCTATGGGTTTCTTTCTGTAGGCAGATTGAAAATTTCCCATGTCTAATTTTTCATGAGCGAGTCATATTTTATATCCATGGATTCCTTCCACCAAGTTTGATTGAGTGCTTCATGAACATTATCTGGCTCGGATCTATTCATCAGTGAACTCATGAGTGAAAATTTTACCTCATTTCTTGTTTGACTCCTTTTTTTGACTCCAGATGATGTATCTAGGAGTTGTTGCAAATGTGAGTCCTTGATAGTTCTTTGTACCCAGTTTAGACGAGAACTTGGCTTCTTTTTAGAAGAACTGTGTCGTTGCCATGTGGATTGATGTGGAGTCACATTCTCTAGTTCTCCAAGGTCAACAAATAGTTCTCCTGACAACATTTATTTTCTCTGAGTAGTCTCCTCTAGCTCATCATCTTATTCAGAGACTAATCGATGAGATGTGGTTGGAAGTGGATCTTCTATTAATACTATTGAGTCAAAGGATGACTCGTCACAAACCACATCCCTACTCTCATATATTTTCTTTGTCTCAGGATCCCTGAGACGATACACATTCGAGGTAGTCTTTGTAGCCAAGAAGGATACATGGGAGTGTTTTTGGCTCTACCTTCTTTCTCTTCTAAGCTGGGACATGCATGTATGTTGTGCAACCAAATACTCACAAATGAGAAATTGATGGCTTTCTATCACTCCATACCTCTTCTGGCATTTTGTTTTGTATAATTTATTTTTGGTACCTGTTGAGAAGATATATAGCCGTTTATCTTGCTTCAGCCCAATAGTGTTCTCCTAGCTTTGCAGTTGATAGCATGTAGCGAGCCATCTCCATCATTGTGTGATTGCGATGCTCAACAATGCCATTTTTGGGGCGTGTAGGGAGTAGTCAGGTGTTGCTTAATGCCATGTTGGTTTAGGAAGGCCAAGAACCTCTTTAATGTGAATTCCCCCTCGATACGAGTAGAGTAGAAGAAGTGGTTGTCTGGACTCTTTGACAACACGATGATAGAAGTTGTGCAAGTGTTGAAGAGCCTCACTCTTCTTCTTTAGGAAATATACCCACATCTTGTGAGAGTGGTCATCCATGAAAAATTGAAAGTACTTGTATCCTAAAATGAAGCGGGTAATAGGCCATTGGATCGATATGAACTACCTCATGACACTTCTTGGCATGGACGGATCTCTGTGTTGTTTTCTGCAAGATAGCCGGGAAAATAGGCAAGGGCTGAACAATTTGGGTAGTCCATGGACCATTGCTTTTGAACTCATCGGTGCAATGAACTGACCGACAAGTGTCCATATCTAAAATTACCTAAGGTAGTTGATTCTATTGTTGAAGAAGATAAAGCTACTACAGAAGATGAAATAGTATCTAAAGAAAATAACTTATCTTTTATAAAATCTTTAGCAAGAACCGTACCTTGTCGGGAGATTAAGCATGATTTAATGCCATTTTGAACAGGAAATTCTATCCTAAAGTGATGATTCAAGAGCTGAGTAACTGACAAGAGGTTGCTAGTCAAGCCATGAACATATAGTACCTTTGTAAGTGTACATTTTCATGGTCCCAGAGGAATGATGACATTCCCTATTCCTTCTGTAATGTACTCTTTGTTATCTACTATCCGAACTTGATCTCCAGTTGGTTCTTCATGTAGTGAATCAAACAACTTCTTTTCACCTGACATATGCTTGCTTGCACACGAGTCTATTAACTAGAATTTCTTCATGGGATGAGAAGTTTGAGAGATAAGTACAAGATTCTTACTACAATGGGCTCCTTCGATGTCTTCTCATCGATTCATCATCTTCTTGTTGGGCTACGAGATATACCTTGTGCTTTCTCTAGTGGGGACATCGCTTAGTCTTTTGAAAATCTCCCACACTGGATGTGCTTGTATGGCTTGAAGACCCCTATTTCAAGCTATTGTGCTAGCAGTGATCAGTGTCGTGAGTATTGGTTCTGCAAATGTGATACCATCTCTTTGACTTTTGATATTTATGTTGTTGTTTGGGTTGCGTTGGATTTCTCTTATCCGGGGACCTTTCCGGTTCTTCGGCCACACTAACACTTGGAGAACAAGGATTTTCCGAGACTCCTCATGTGATGAAGTGATGGCCTATTCCTTCGCAGCAAATTCATAAGCTCTTCGAATGTCACTTTGTTTGTTTAGACACATACAGTTTCATAACGAACACTCGAGAATTGAGAAGGAGTGCTCTCAAGGTGATTGCGATGAGAAGTTTATCATCCACCATCTCACCGAGTACTAATAACTCGATCTCATCTCAGCCACGTGACACAAGAATTCCTCCACTTTCTCATTTGACCCCGTAGAGAGGGTGTGTAGCTTTTTATGAAGATGAAGTATCAATCTTGTTGTAATGAAAGTGAAGACCTCTATTGTCCCACCGGCATGTTTTGAATCTGTTATCACCAAATCACGGGCGCCCCGTGCATATACCCTGAACTCACGGTGTGATTGGATAACATGGGTACTATCTCCAAGTTGTGGGACTTTCTACTTGAGATAGACCTCCGAGAGAAAGCTGGTTCTTGCTCCTAAACTACCGCCACAATCTACTCTAATGCGGGAAGCTAAGCTGCTCTAATCTAAATTTCCAAGGGACCAGGGAAAGAGAATGCATAAAATTAAATTCTACACTAAAGCGGTGATACACCGGAAAAGGAGGATGTGAGAGTAGTCTCCAAATGTGTGAAATACGAGAGGCAAAGTGCACACTAGAAAAGGTGATGACTATTCACCATAATCTAGCAAAATGCATTCACAACAATATTCCAAGCATACACAATGTTAGTGAATTCCTACAAGAACATAATAATAGACACAATATTCTTGTAGAAAGATAAAAGGGCAAAGCAAGAAGAATGCAAGAAAACACAAGCAGGGGAAGATACATCCACAAACTTTGTATTTTATTGCTTCTGGTATGCATGATTCGAGTCTATTACAAGGTAAGGGCCTGGATCACCATGCAAGGAGTCCACTACAAGGGCTTGTAACACACCGGCTTCACAAAGCAATTTTGGCAGAGCTTGCTGCCGAAACTCTCTCCTTTACAATGAGCCCAAAACTCCAATTTATAGAAAAACAAAAGGAGAAGAGAAAGGAAAATGGAAATCCCGAAATCTGTCCTTCAACCACCTGTAAGAGGCATTAAATTGAGTGAAATGATTATAAATTACTTGCAAAAGGCTCCCCATACTGTCCCATGTGCTGCAGCAGAGAAAGAATGATGACCATGCCTCTTAATTGCACTCCCAACTACCAAATAAAACACTGTTCTGAACCCGGCCACGTTTTCTTAAAAAAATCAATCAATTTCTGATCAAATCTGGAATTTATTGATTTCTGTACATTGGTATCAGAACCACGATTCCAACGGTACAAATTTTGTGTGATTTCGTTGAGAAATGCAAAAGTTATGGCCTTCTGAGTGCGGGCAGCTATTTTAGGCCCAGCGGGTATTTTTTTGTCATTTGACGGGAATGAGCATTGACTGAATGGAGCCGAATATGTTTATTTTATTTAAATATATCTACCCTCATTAGAGGACGTCGTGCTCATTCCAGAAAGTCCAATTTTATGAAAATCGGAGCTCGGAGTCAAAAGTTATGGCCGTTTGAAGTCCCACGGGTCAAATGTTGACTTTTCTCCTCTGCCTTCGACCGCTTCGGCTTTTCGCGTCCCGCGCGTCCCTTTGTCCCACTTGGCACAGTGCTGAAATTTCCCATTTCATCTGAACCGGCCGGTTCACGTACTTGCGGCCCAGATGTCCCATTTGCTTTCGGGCCGTTTGGGACAAATTTTCTGATTCGCCGGTTCGGCCGGTTCGCGTACTTTTGTCCCGCGTCCGTCCGGGTGAAAGTTCTCATTTCGGCGATCCGGCTGGTTCACGTACTTTGCGTACCTTGGCCCAACTGTTCCGGGCTGCCTTGACTCATTTCGGCCGATCTGGCCGGTTCGCGTACTAATTGCCCAGATGTCCTGCATCACTGTTTCAACAGTTAGTCAATTTTTTCCATTTTTCGGCCAGTTCGGATTTCGCGTCCCGCGCGTCCCTTTGTTCCAAATGTCCCAAATGCTGCGCAGACCGCCTGGCGGCCTTTCGGCCGGTTCGCGCCCTTTTGTCCCAACTGTCCCAAATGTTGCGAGGACTAGGACTTAGCCATTTTTCATGATTTTTTCTGGCCCGAGCCTGTTTTTTGCAATTTTCTTACCTTTCCTCAGAACTTGCTCTCTTCTACTTGGACAGGGGAGTTAGAAAAATATGAGGGGACCCTAGAAACATGAAATTTTTTCCGTGACTCAATCTATTTACCTGGGACTTAAGAATTGATGCATGTTATCAAAATTACCTTGAGGGGTGAATTTTGGATAACAGTATCTTCATCGATTTTTAGCTTCATAAATGGTTGCCAACTTGTCCTAGGCCTCCTTGGGTTTCTCCACATTCCTAACATGCGGTTTCACATCGTCACCGATCATCGAGCATTATTAGCATCAAGGCTTTAACACTAGCCAATTCAAATTTTATGAGTTCATCGGGGGTCGGTGGGAGCAGGACACGAGACCCTCCGACGATTCCCATAATCCTTCAAACTAAAGGATTGTCTTCATTTTTGTCTTCTAGGGCATAAAATTGGACCCTTTGTCACAAGCAATGAGCATCGGAAAGAAGTAACTTTAGAGATAACATCGTAATAAAAAAATTATTTATTTGAAAAGTTATTACAATTTTGACTCACTGACAAGAATTATTAGCTCGTAGATGCTCCCAATATTCACTTGCTTTATGAGACGACGACGCTTTATAGGAAATTCTTCTTTGTTGTCACATTCAGCATTGTACCCGCTTCTAATTCTTCCCATACTCACTTTGCTTGGCAGATGACGTCGAAAAGAAAGTATTCAAGAAGTACTTCTTGAACTAGCTTATCGAATGCAAGATTTCCGGTATTCCAAAGATCATTTAGCAAAGCAAAGTAGAACCCGGAGCTCTCAGGAGCTTCTTCACGAGTGTTCTCTTTCTTGCGAGTTGATGTTCTACCTTTCAGTTGTGGCGACTGTGTTATTGACACTCTCAATCGAGTTGTCTACACTCGACATTTGGCGTAGTGTTGAAGAAACTCCACGTTGCTAGTATCAAACTTCCTCGTAGAGGGTAGAAAATAAAAAACTTCAGGCAACAAGTGAGTTTCTTCTTGTCGTTACACGTAGCTTTTGGTCTTACCATGCAGGTTGTGGATTCTTTTACACAGCACCATGCAGGGTAAAGATCTTCTATCCACACCATGCATCCTCTCTCCTCCACGCACGCAGGTATCTATCCACCCTTTTTTTAGCGTAGAAAACAACAAAGATATACGCAGGAGAAAGACAACATGCTTTTTAAAAATGTCCACCATTTTAAAAAATGTTTTCTCTTTTCTCACGGTCGCATTCACATTCACGCAACCTTCATCCACATTGATCGATTTGTTGTCTCTCCTCCACGCAGATATGAATGTTGTATTGCTTAACGTGGGAAATTGAACAGGAAGCACGTGTTACTTTATGTCTTCATGTAGGCTTTAGCAGCATCTCCATGCAACAGAAGAAAATTAAAATATGCACACATCAAAAGATCTCCATGCATAGTAAATGATCTCCATGTAGGTTACAAATCTCCACGCTTGAAGGATTCACACAGTCGAGACAAAACTGCAGGTCGTTGTTCCCTCTACGCATTTTCCACGTTCTAAATAAACAAATAATTTTTTTTGTTGTCTTTAGTGCAGGTGAAACAATACAAAATTTCCACACATGCTCCACACAGGCTACAAATCTCCATGCATGAGAGAAGAGAATCTATGCACAGGTAGGAGTTATTTTCTTTCATGCAAATTTTAAAAACATATATCTCCACGTAGTTTACTCCACGATGCTTTTTGCTCTCATTTCCATGCAGGAGTTTCTTCATCCAATCACCACGCACACAGCGAGGAGACTATGAAGCTCGATACCAAACTGTGAGGCAGAAATGGAGGAGAAATAATAGAGATAGATTATCTCATATTATTCTATTGCAAAAACAACCCACGTACATTATTTATAGGTACGAGATTGAACAAGACTCCCTAAATGGATGGAGAAGTTACAAAATAGAGGGAGATAATAATGGAATAGATAGAACAACTAGAATATTAATAAAAAACAAGTACGTAGAATATGCTAACATATCTTCCCACCTACAAAAACCCCTCCAAGCCTATCAAGTCGTTTTTACAAAATGGATCCTCGGATATACCAATCCCGTCACTCAAAATTCATCTATTTTCCAATACAAATGATCTCAACTGTAAATCAATATCAAAAATATTTCGGGTTCTTTTCTACATGATGTTAGTTTTCCATAACATTTTGAATCATTTAATTTCGTTAAGAAACGTGAAATATATCATAGTTTTAATAACCTGCGTCAAGCTTTAATTAACAAACTTGGTACATGTCTTTGTCTGAAAATTTCTCCATTTCTTCCTCAAATCTCTATCCACCTCTCTAGAATATCCATGCTCTTATGAAAAATATTATATTTAGTACAAGTTTTCACACAAATAAATAAATATTGATCACTAAATAAAATAACACCGAATATAAAAATGTATAATTTTAATTCATTCGGGATAATTTTATTCACATGGATAGAGATATTTATACAAAGTTGATCTCCTACAAACTAGGTGTCAATCTAATCTTCAATCCCACATCTCTCTCCTAGAATCACTCACACTTATCTCTCCACACGCACACACTTCTAAAAAGCTATGTGAGTTTGTTTGATAAACAAACTCCTTACAATACATATATATATTATTAATATGAGTTTGACAACTCATTATTAATAATATATTACTCATAAATTATTATTAGAATAATACTATTATTCTAATGCACTAATTTTCACACTATGAACATTATTTCCTTAACATTTTATAATTGGAACTAGCCCATGGGAATAAGAAAAATACATGAATATCTCTTTTCTTCAATGATACTAAGTTATATGTCTCATTCAATCACTTTTGAGGATTTCCACATTGCATTCTGATAATATTTGGTGAAGTTTTCAAATCTAGGGTTGACATCTCAAGCTTGATTCATGACTGAATTCTCAATAATCTACTTTTTCTTTCTCATATCTACTTATTGACCTCATGTGAGTTTGCAAGGTTGAATGATGTTGATAAAATCTGTAAATGAAGTGGTTGCTTGTACATCTCTTCCTTCAGTTCACTTTTGAAATGCCTATTTGTAACCTATAGTTGCACTTATACTCTTTGATACCTGTAGTAATTTTAAGCAATTCTTGATCTATTTTGATGCCATTATCAGGCATAAGCCTTGATTCAGATACTTTGTTCTATTACTTTTACTACATTTCTTTGATTTCAGCTTGATATAGATATTGGAAAAGTTGTAAATATCCATTTTACATGGTGAAGCCCTATCAAAATTTTCCTAGAATTCCTTTTCTTTGACTGAAATCTAGAAAATGTACCTTGTCTGCAAGCATATTCTTTGTTCTGTAGTACATTGTAATCCTCTTCCATTTGTAGGAAATATCGAGTTTTAGTTACATTGGTCTTCTTTTTCAGCATGTATATGCTTCTTTCTTCTTAGTTTCACCCTGTACCTATGCACTCGGGAAAATAGTTAGAAAATACTTAGGCTTTTTGGCCTATTGTGTCCACATTCTTTATTCTCTTTTCTATTTCTTCTTTCTGAGTGAGCTATGCAGTTTGATCTTCAAGTACTCTATATCTCTTATTGTTTAGAGATTCATATGCATGAATTAGGATAGTTTAGGAATATGGATTAACCCTGAGCTCTTTATTGATGATTCCTTTCTTTTACTTTTAGGTACCATGCTTTGAATTGTGAAGACAAAGATGGAACAAGTTTGGAAGGGGAAAATGACACAATGAAGAATATACAAAGGAAATGATGGGTTCACTCATATTCCTTTGCTTTCTATTTCATGCATGTGTACCTCTTTCTTCAGTAGATGTACTTTACTTTTAGTCACATCCCACGGCTTGTGTGGGAAACATTTGACCTTCCTTGTGAATAAAACATTGAATTCTAAAATTGAGTTGTGTATTTCCTTCTGCATTTCAAGCTTCTGAATGGAGTGTATGATGAACTAAACAACTCAGTCATATAATTGAATGTCTTAAACATAAAGGAAAGAACATTGATGAGAACCTGTAACATTCAGTAATGAACTCTAATTTCTATAATCTACACTTGTGTTTGTTGTCAGAAAACTCAAAACTTCATGAACTCGTAATTGTTGTCTTCTTTAAGATAACAGCTTTTCTTTGGGGATTTGTGTTCTTTTGTTGAAGATGGCATGAAATTGTAGACTATGTGATCTGTTATGTTTTGTGACAACACACATAACTAAATATTTCATTTAATCTTATAACTAATTCAATAGTAACAAATAACATCAGAACTTCCTTAGCTTAGGTATACTTCACCCATGACTTTTATCGTAATGACAAAGTTTCGAGTTGCCGATTTTCCCACAAGTACAAAAATATCAACATTTATGGTGATCATGCAGGAAAGCTACTTGTAGGTTAAAGACTAGCGCCTTTCTCTTGTCCATTGGGCATGGAATCAAAAGCATATGACCAAAATATTGCTTTTTGAAAGGTCCATCCCTTTTGAAACGAACTAAAGCGGGAAAAGATCGGTAAACAATATCGGGTGCATAAATTCACTTATTGAATTGAAAACGATGCAATGTGCAATTTCGCACTTATCGAACGGAAATCTACTCTAAAAATCACTATAATATTTTCAATAATAGTGTTTGAGGAACATACCATTCATAGGAATAGGAAGTTTCACTCCATTTTGCTTCAAAAGCTGGAAAACATTGTGTTCCTTACAAGCTAAACTCATGTAAGGACCACTCTAGAGTATATCAAACTTTGAGTGTCTTCTTGGCTTTGTATGATCAACATCCCATTTTAACACAATATATCCTTCATTGAAGACTCTAAGTTTATCTTTCTTATCAAAATTATTCTTCATTTGTTTCTGATTTTTCTCCATATTTAAATGAGCTTGATCTCTCGGCTCTTGTAATTCCATTAAGTCTCCATAACGAACTGTAATGATTCATTTTCAAGAACCTCCATTTGATGTAGCAATTCTAATGCTAGTAACTCAATTGAAATAACCATTCTCGTTTCTTTTCCATACACAATTTTGTATGGTGAATTACCAACTTATCTTGTATGAATCACTCTATCAGCCCAAATTGTTGAATTCAACATCAGATGCGAAGCTCTTTGATTATCTTTAAGTGTTCTTCTAATGATCCTTAACAGATTCTTGTTAGTACTCTCAGCTAAGCCATTACCTTGTGGGTAATAATTAGATGAAGCACTCAAATAAATTCCATGTTTGACAGCCCAATTTATTATCTTAGCACCAAGAAAAGCTAAAGCATTATCTGATATGATAGTTGTTGGAACACCAAATCTGTAAATTATACCTTCATAAAAGGATAGTATTGAAGCTTCATTGGCATCCTTCAAGGCTATTGCTTCAGTCCATCTTGTGAAGTAATCTATAGCAGTTAAGATCCACTTGTGCCCTTGTGATGAGGGTGGATTTATCATTCCAATAAAGTCAAAACCCCACTACATAAAATGTTGATAAACTAAAATAGGTTGTAAAGGTAGCGAAGATAGGCGTTCTTTTCCAAAAAAGAAAGCACATTTTTAACACTTTCTAATCCATTCAAAAAGTATTTGAATATGCTATGCCAATAGTAACCATATTTCATAATCTTTAAGGTTGTGGTACGTCCCGAGAATATTTTCTAAAGTTTATCATAGTAAACACACCGCAGCAATATTCCATTTATATCTCTTTTAAACAACACATTATCAATGAAGATATAAGGTAGAGTTTGTAATATGAAATACCTTTGTTTATTGTTGTCCATACCTTCTAGATAGGTTTCATGCTGTAGATAATTAACTAAATCAGTCATCCATCTTGATTCCTTAATCTCGTGAGTGAGCTCAGGCTGTTGATTTCCTGGTTGAACCATGATTTCGATTGCTGATACGTACTTTCAACATGTTGGTTTAAATCATCTGGTTCTGTAACTTGCTATTTTTCCATATATGTAATAGATTCTCACATAAACCTTTCCCTCGAACTATCTTAACAACCCAAATATCAACATCATACTCCATGACCTTTGTTATCCAATTTGCTCCTTTCTCATTCAATTATTTATTTAGTAAGAATGCTTCCACACTTGGATGAGAAACAAGAACATGGATTTTATTGTTCAAAAGCATATACTTGAAATTATTTAGTGCTCTGACTACTGAAAGTACCTATTTTTCAATAAATGTGTACCTTGTTTCGTAATCATGCAAGCTCTATCCAAAGAAAGCAATAGGTTGTTCAATATTTTCATTAATGAATTGAGTCAAGATAGGTGACATTGTTTCACTCTTGCAAGTGCATACATTGTAAAATATTTAGAAAATTTTGGATTTGCAAGAGTAGGATCTTGAGAGATATTTTCTTTGATTGATTCAAATCATTCTCTCCCTTCACTTTAGTCAAAGAGAAAGTTTTCTCTTTCTTTAGCATAGCTATGAGTGTTTTAACCAATGCTACAAAATCTGGAACAAATCTTCTAACAAAGTTGATTTTTCCCAAAAAATATTGTAATGTCTTCTTGTGATGGGGCAATGATAGCTATGATATGGCTTCAATCCTGAAAGGATCAATTAACCTTGCTTAGAAACAATATGACCAAATAGCTTGCCTTGATATCTTGAAAAGATAGACTTTAGTGGATTCAAAGATATTCCAAATTTCTGCACAACTAAAAAGTCGCCTTAAATGCATTAGATGTTCTTGAATCTTTTGAAAATTAACATCATCTAAATAAACAAGGATGCATTTATTTAACAAGCTATGATAACACATGTACATTGCATGTTGAAAGCGTTGAACAACACATGTACATTGCATGTTGAAGCGTTGACTTGGTGGTAAAGGTTGTTTTATATCTAACTTCTTCCTAAACTAAAATCTGATTATATCTAATGTGACCATCTAGAAGAGATAGTTCTATCGAACATGAGACTGTTCTTAAAATCTAATCCATGTTTGGGAGTGGGTAATGATCTTTTAATGAAGCCTTATTAATATCTCTAAAATTTACACAATCTGATTTCACCATTCTTCCTCCTAACAGGAAAGAGATTGGCTACCAAACTTGAATGCTTATCGGAAATATAATACTGATTGAATCAACTTAGATAATTTTTTTCCTTAGCATAGGTTCCATTTTTGTATTTATAGGCCTCTATTTCTATCTAACAGGTTTAGAATTTGGTTGCATGACTCAAACGTATGTTGTGCTAAAGCGGGATCAAATCCTTTCAGGTCTTGATATTTCCAAGCAAAAACATCCTTAAATTCTGTACAAATATCAATAAATGGCTGTTTTTCAGCTGAGGAACATACCTTTCTAAGAAATAGTTTTTACTCTTCATGAACTGAGATCTCTTTGTATTATCGGCGTGGGTTGACATTTTAGACTTGATCTTTCTTAAGCGATTGTTAGTCTTTGAAGATGTCTTTTAATGTGACCAGACCTTGAGGTAGTTTATTTGTCTTCAACTACATAATTTGGTCACCATATAAGTGTTGTAGTTTATCTTGATTAATTGTAGAAAACTCATCTTCTTATTGTAAAAACTTGCATATTTGATCATCACTTTCAAAAACTTGCTAATTTGAATCATTATTACGTATTGAAAGCCCGATAATTAACTTTATATGAGGCTGGATTTTGTTATTTTCAAAATGTTCCAGCACTTCAAAATTAGCCCCAACTATTGCAAGTCTCTCCACATGGTTATTTTCATCTCTAGGAATAGACTAAATGTTAATAGCATCTAAATCTTCCATTAAGTCTGAAACTCTATGTCTGTAGGACTTCATTAATGGATTATTACAAACATTGAAATTTCTTACTTGATTAATAACCAACTCAGAGTCACCAAAAATTTGTAGCACACTAATACCTCTATTTCTGGCCCAAAGCAAGCCATGAATTAAAGCTTTGTATTCAACTACATTACAAGTACATGAAAATTGGAGACTCAAAGCTAAAAAATACGTTTCGTTCATTGGGAAAGTGACCATTAGACCTACTCCCTATCCCTTCTTGTTCTTAACTTCATCAAAATGAAGATTCCAAATCATTCCGTTGAATCTTCTATTTTGAAAAGTAAAGGAAGTGGTGTATTTTCTTCATGCATACAATACACACCAAACATGTGTTCTTCAACTTCCTTAAAAGGATCATGAGCATGTTATTCCACTGTATTTTCATCCATAAACATGTTAGAAACACCATCTAATGCTGAAACATGAGCTACCTCATCAAAATCAAACTGATCTAGGGATGAATAATTAGCCACTTCATTTGAAGAGTGAGTTTTAAGGTGAAATCTAGCTAATGGATCTCAATTGATAGTAACTTTGGTACCATAATGAGTAGTGAAAAATAAGAAGGACCAATCAAGAGAGATAGTCTCCTATTTTTTTGTGAAGTCTTTAGATAAACATAAAGAAAATTATGGAGGCAAATCTACAACATTTACATCTTACGAGAATAGAAACATTTGGGAAAGCATGTAACGTTAATTGAAAAATTCTGATTATGCAAATTATATTAGTTGCGCTTACATCAAGTTGTAAGACACTCCTTTCTATAGGCTCATCACTTGTAGACCCAATTTTTTGCAACTACTTTTGGCATAAGCTGTGCTACTTGTTCCACCTGTCCACCATGCAATTATGAACTAGATGTTCCCCAATAATCAGTGATAAATAGAATTGTGGTGGTTTCTTGATCTCGATGAGCATTGGAACCTTCTAAACCATCCAATTAAATTTTTAATGTAGTCTTGTTCAAACGTTCCAAGGACCATGTCTATCTTCCGAACTTCCTTTTCGTTGTATTTGAAGAAATCTCTAGCTTAGCTAGTTCATGAGAAAGTAAATCTTGTTCTCTGAAATACATAGAGCATCCCACATTGAGATATCAACACTATGATTTTTCATTACATCAACAATGTTAAAAGAAGCAACCGTTTTAGAGATGGATTCAACTATCTTAGAGTATTCCTTAACAAAACTTGATTCCGCTTTCAAATTTTGCCTTAGATATCTGAGGTTTAAACAATCTTCTTATATCAGGTTGTAGTTGTTTTTGATGGCCTTTATCAACTGGAACACTTGCTACTTTTTGAGGAATAAGAGGTTTTTTTGTTGAATTTAGAATTGTAGATGTTGTCTTATTAGTGACAATAGGCAGGATAGGCCTATTCTGTTGTTTTTGACTTTTAGCAGCCTTCTCTTGAGCCCTAGTAGTAACTACAATGAAATCCTCCTCATTAAAACTGACTAAATTTTTTTTGGGTGCCTTATGAACATGAATTTCTTGTTGCTCACCCTCCATTTGAGGCATGAACAATAGTTTAGATTGAGGTTGTGTAACAAGATTCAAATTCATAAAATCATTTGGGTAAGTTGTAGTTGAATGAGGTTAATTGCAAGGTTGACACCACTCTTCTGTAGCCATATTAACTGGGACTAAAGTGTTAGATGAACTAGGAGCCTTTGGGTCAAACTACCTTTGCTGGTAAGGTTGGCTATAATTTTGATTATGTTGATAGGGCTTCTGTTTTGTTGATTATGTTGATTTTGTTGATAAGGAGCCTAATAGGGTCTCTTTGGATAACGCATGATTTTGTTATCAATTGAAGTCGAGTTTATTTTCCATAGTTTGCAAATATTTAAAAAAATCATCGATGGGGCTACAAATGTAGGTTCTATGATTGTAATAGGTGTTAAATCTGTAAAAAAATGGCATTGAAGGCCTTGGTGCCAATTTTCCGGCTTGAATAAGACTATTTTCAGCTCGGATAGTGATATTGTAGGCTCGCCTTTGGGAGTGTCTCTCCCCCATTGTGAGAATCATAGTTGAGATATCACTTTTTAATGCTCTAAGATAACAAAGGAAAGCATGATCAGTTTGAGGCTTGACACTTCTGCGAGTTCTTTCAAGTTCTTGAAAAATGGATATTGAAGCTGGACATAAATTCATTAGGAGCTCTTTTAATAGTATACAACCTGTTCAATGAGAGACAAATGATCTAAATTATGATGGAAATGTTTCAAAAAAATTTCACCTAAGTTATCTCAAGTACTTATGCTTCCAATTTTTAGGTTTCTATACCATTTCAAGGCCTTCCCTTTAAAATATGCAACTAAAAGTCTTAAACCTATGCCGTCATGAGTGATATTAAGGACTTCACATAGGGCTACAACATCTTTGATATATTCAATAGGTGTAACAGATTTTCACCCGTGAATGATGGAAAAATTTTCATGGCAGCATTACAAATGTCATAGTAATGGGATTACTAATGGAATGCCATTAGTAAAGGTCACAAAATTTGTTCTTTGGTTGAATAGAGATTTGAAAAATTGGGATGTTAGTAGAGAAATTGATACGTGGTGAAGGAATATCGGAGGAGGTTTATCAAAACCTGGTCTATTATGAGGTAAATTATTACCAGACTCTTCTCCTTCTAGCATAATTCAAGGGTAAAGAAACAATCTCATGAGGAATTCCTCTTACCGATGATCTTGTAGTCACTTTATGTATCGAACATGTTGTAATCCTGGTCTGAAATTGGTTCTGTAGAGTCACCAAAAGATATTCAAATATTTAAAATAAATTACTACAACTTGCTCCCGAAAGTGACTTTGTAACTGTTGTAAATCTATTGTAGATCCTCTGTATAATTTGTAAGCGGCATGCATGAGATCGATTCATTGTCCCACCGAGTGTGCCAAAATTGTTATCTCTCAAAAGTGCACCTGTAGAGAGATGGTTGCAGTTTTCTAAGCTTACGAGAATTTGATCTCTCTCTTTCGTAGATACAATGGAAACACCTCAGGTCAATAGGTATACCTATTTTGAGGTGAGTCTCGATATCATGGCCATTGCTTTTGATGTATCCTAGATTGATTTTGGGTTTTAGGGGTAAAAGATGACTGTAAAATAATTATAACTAAGGTTATACACCAAATTTGTATAATGTCTTTGGTGAGTATATGCACAATTACTTTGTGAAGGATTTTTGATGCACGAGCCAATAGTATTCTACAGAATTTAAGGGAAAACACTTGGTTGTACTGAGGGAAGAATATCACAACAGTACTGATAAGTTAACATGCACATTAAAATTATGCAGGAAATACTGAATTTGCAGTAGGGTAAGATGATTGATCAGGGAATTTGCATTCACAAGACTAATAGAAACATACACAAGACTGCAAATAATTGAAAATTTGGAAATTCTTCACACTTAGAAGGTAAAACAAAAGAATTGCTTCAATACTCCTATATCCAAAAATTCCTCTAGTATTTCTCCTTGTGCTTTGTAAAGGCACACAATATATAGCAAAAATAAAGTTCACCCTCTTCCTAAAAATAGCCTAAGGCTTGTACTCGCCCATGCATCCTATTTTTATCCTTTATTTAATAATAGATAAAGAAATAAAATAGAACATACAATTACAAATAGGAATTTAATAGCCTTGATTACAATTGGTCAACTAAAGTTCACTGATCTATTTTTAAGAAAGAAGGGTGAATAATTTGCTAAAAATAAGATTTCTTGCTAGGCAAGTCTCTCTCCATGAACATGCAACTCTGTCTTCATCTCTATTCTATCTTGTTGTGAAGGCATGCAAAAATACAACTTCGTGTTTATGAGAAAAAATAATTACAACACTTGTAAAATTCACAAAATAATCTAGCCCTTTGTGGGGACCAGTTCGATTCATACGGTTGTTTTCAACCGTGGTTTGGCCATTCTCGTGGACTTAGCATAATACTATGGTTTTAAAATAATACAAGGGCACTTTGGAAAATTGTCACTATATTACATTCGGCCACACATGGAATATCATACTCTCTTCCACCTTTTAATTAAACATGACCATGTAATACTTGTCGGCTTTTGCATTTGAGAGTGTATAGTTTGAAATTTCACCTTTTTGGTGATTATTGGTGGCATAATTTGGTTGGCTCCTTTGCTTTTACGGGTATGCGGGTAAAATTTCAAAATTGTAAGTCCTTTGCGGACTTTTGGACCCTTTCGAATTTTTGTCCCATGTGTGGACTTTTCGACCTTTTTGATGTTTTGTCCAATGTGCAAACTTTTAGACCTTTTTGAATTTTGGTCCCCTATACAGATTTTTAGACCTTTTTGAAGTTTTTACGCCTGTTTTTATTAAGTCTAAAAACTTTGAGAAATCCCACCGCTCCACCAATAGTATGTGGAACTTATTTTTCAATTTTCTCCCTATAACTTTGAATTTCTCCTTGTGTGCTTGGGATTGAGAGAAATTTTGGAAACTTTTAACTTTTACACTTTTACAGTTTAAAAAAAACAAAAGTGACTACCGACCTCAATTTTTCCATTCCTGCCATGATGGTGCCACATGTACTCTATGGCCTTTCGGGCCTACAAAGGAAATTTTGACATTTTATAAAAAATTTTGAAAATTATAAATTGGTTAAATGACCACCATTTCACTTGGACTACTTTCGGATTGATCTTGATGAAGCCGCTTGAGTATGTTCATCTCTATACTTGTCGATTTTTTATCGTTGATCCATAAAGCATTATTTTAGGGTTTCCAACATGTGATAACTGTGTTCTAAAGCCTAACCCATGGTTCTCATTTTTTATAATGATTAATCCTTGACCATTGATCTTTGTACTCGATGAAGCTTGATTGTTGATGTACTAGCCATGGTTCGATTTTGTTAACTCACCCCTCAGGTTTGCTTGGTAAAGGTCAATCTGACCCTAATAATCAATTTATTTGGGTTTTCAACTCGCGGGCGAAGCCTTGAAATTTTTTTTCCTTTCCATTATTCAGAGCATTCGATCTTGGCTTTAAACATTTACCTAACTGCGGGGCCTTTGTGAGTTGTATATCGGTATATTTTTAGCCATTCTTCTTCTTTTTGATCTCTCTGCGGGAATGCGAAGGTAGTTTCCATTATTTTTTTTCGGACTCTGATGGTTCAACTTTTCAAATTAGTTTTGGGTGTTTTCTGCCATTGTCATGGGTTCAAGCTCATGTGATTTCCTAACTGTATATTACTCATCTTGAGTTTTGAAATATTTTCTTTAAAAGAGATCTCTACATGTTGTCTTGGCCGCAAATTCTTTTCTTTGTGAGCTCGGCTCTATCTTCAAAATGGTCTCTATGTGATGAGCATCACTGTGCTTCACCATTGTGTTTACTTTTGAACCCGACCCCTTGCATAAATGATTCTCTGAGCTGGGTTGGGTCTACCATGGAAAGTGAATATGGAGCTCTTTGTATCTCTAATCCTTTTTCATGCTTTGGACTTGGAGATCAATTTAACCTGAATTTTATGACTAGTAAGTTCATTTCCCCTCATGGGTATTTGGTTTTCTTAAGAAATGGATCATTGTTCTTCTATACTGAAACCTTCGAGCTCATTTTGGGGCTTCAACCTGCAGTCATGACTTGTAGATCTGTGTATCTCGTGTTCCGAGTATCATTTGCTTCTGTGATCTGTGCTATATAACTTTCCGAAACATTACTTTTTAAAAGAGTTTGAACCTCAGATCCTTCTAGATAGGTATTGCTTCCATTTACACTTTCTTTCAAAACTGAGTTATGATATATGCAAAATCCTTTGTATTTGACATTCCAGTATTGTTATTCTTCACCATAGAGTTCCCCTCTATCCACTTTTGATTTTTTTGACTGGAACTAGCCCATGGGAATAAGAAAAATACATGAATATCTCTTTTCTTCAATGATACTAAGTTATATGTCTCGTTCAATCACTTTTGAGGATTTCCACATTGCATTCTGATAATATTTGGTGAATTTTTCAAATCTGGGGTTGACATCTCAAGCTTGATTCATGATTGAATTCTCAATAATCTACTTTTTCCTACTCAGATCTACTTATTGACCTCATGTGAGTTTTTAAGGTTGAATGATGTTGATAAAATCTGTAAATGAAGTGGTTGCTTGTACATCTCTTCCTTTAGTTCACTTTTTGAAATGCCTATTTGTAACCTGTAGTTGCACTTATACTCTTTGATACCTATAGTAATTTTAAGCAATTCTTGATCTGTTTTGATGCCATTATCAGGCATAAGCCTTGATTCAAATACTTTGTTTTGTTACTTTTACTACATTTCTTTGATTTCAGCTTGATATAGATATTGGAAAAGTTGTAAATATCCATTTTACATGGTGAAGCCCTATCAAAATTTTCCCAGAATTCCTTTTGTTTGACTGAAATATGGAAAATGTACCTTGTCTGCAAGCATATTCTTTGTTCTATAGTACTGTAATCCTCTTCCATTTGTAGGAAATATCTAAGTTTCAGTTACATTGGTCTTATTTTTCAGCATGTATATGCTTCTTTCTTCTTGGTTGTAACATGTACTTACAAACTTAAGAAAATAGTTAGAAATTTCTTAGGCTTTTTGGCCTATCTTGTGTCCATATTCTTTATTCTCTTTTCAATTTCTTCTTTCTGAATGGCCTATGTAGTTTAATCTTCAAGTACTCTATATCTCCTATTGTTTAAAGATTCATATGCACTAATTAAGAAAGCTTAGGAATATGGATTAACCTTGAGATATTTATTGATGATTCCTTTCTTTTACTTTTCAGGTACCATGCTTTGAATTGTGAAGACAAAGATGGAACAAGCTAGAAGGGGGAAAATCTACACAACGAAGAATATACAAAGGAAATGATGGGTTCACTCATATTCCTTTGCTTTCTATTTCATGCATGTGTACCTCTTTCTTCAGTAGATGTACTTTACTTTTAGTCACATCCCATGGCTTGTGTGGGAAACATTTGACCTTCCTTGTGAATAAAACATTGAATTTTGAAATTGAGTTGTGTATTTCCTTCTACATTTCAAGCTTCTAAATGGAGTGTATGATGAACTAAAAAACATATAATTAAATGTCTTAAACATGAAGGAAAGAACATTAATGAGAACCTGTAACATTCAGTAATGAAATCTGATTTCTGTAATCTACACTTGTGTTTACTATCACAAAACTCAACACTTCACCTACTCTATAATTTAGTGTCTTTATCAAGACAACATAGTTTTCCTTTGCGGCTTTTTGTTCTTTTTTTGAAGATGGCATGAAACTAAATACTTGTTTGATCTATTATGTTTTGTGACAACACACATAACTACAGATCTCATTTAATCTTATAACTAATTCAACAATAAAAAATAACATTAGAAATTCCTTAGCTTAGGTATACTTCGCCCATGAATTTTATCGTAACAATGAAGTTTTGAGTTTCCCATTTTTGCACAAGTGCAAAAATTGTCAATAGAAACCTCAAGACCCATGTCTCGAGTATGATTCCACTATCTAGTGAACCAATTAATAGACCATATGGAGAGATATCATTATGAGGCATAAATATGATAGTCAAGAATATGTATGAATATGGAAATGGAAACTACTTATAAGGGTCCCTTGAATGATATTTTATATTGAATACATTTGATAAAAGACATGTAGCTTTGTTATTATTAAATACAATAATGATGTACTCCTAGTGGTGATTGTCCTTCCTATTGTGACTTGCACAACAATAGGGAATAAGATCCATGTAAGAATTCTTCAAAAATAAGGTAATAAATGTATGTATAAATTTAATATCACTATATTTGCAGATGCATAACTAGTTTTGATCGAATCCTTATTGTGAGTATTCTTAAACATGCATGATGGATACTTGTGGAGTAAGTATTGAGCATAAATATGATGTTTTCATGAATAATCCCTAAGCTATATGGCGCATCCGAAAGGTCGAGACAAGACCAGTAAAACCATTTATTTACCATTTGAAGCTATGTATGTAGGAATATTCACCCAAAATAAGTTGTATTTTGGAACCCATTACTTGGTTCCCTCACTCTTTCACATCTTGTTAATATTTTTTCAGAAAATATGGTGAATAACATTGGTGTGTTGAGTTCAGTGGTGTTACTATTATCAATTCCATGCCACTGCCCACCCCCCCATGATCTCGAGATACAAAAAATGATATCAAATGCATTTCTAACACTAAAATGGAATTGAAAGACCCAAATTATTTCATTTTCACATGGTGGTTCGGGAATAGATGTATAGGCTTCATAAGCCATATTATAAGTTTTTCATAATTTTTTTCTTACAAACCCGAGATAATATTATTTCATCAAAGTTAAAATTAAGAAACATGTAGTGAGATTAATATGGATTTCATACATTTGATAGTTATTTGATCCTTATTTTGAAAATAAAAAACTATTTATCTACAGCGATTCTAAGCCATTTCTTTTAGTAAGTAATCCATCTTAGCATTCACTAAACATTTTCTTTAATTGGAGATGATGTTATATCATGAATATTATGATGCATAAGTATTAACTTGTTTCGCCTAGTTATCGCTAAAATCCCTAAGCTTTAAGAAAAGAGTGTTAACAAAAAAAATATTAATTGAAATTTATTTTTGTAATGATTTGATCTTCCCAAAGAGCGATTTCTAAGCATCTTATTTAATAAGAATTATCTTTCTTCCGACTTTTTATCTCTACACTTTATAATCTAAACAAAATACACTCGATAATCTAAACAAAATAGAATTGTTTCGATGATAAAAACATAACTATATTTAATATTTTTCCTTTAGGACATAATACTATCATACACGATACAACTTCCCCACCAACATTTAAGATGACATGTATCTACACTATGATGTTGTATGAGTAACCTACAATTTTTTTTAATAATCATCTTTCTTCCTGACTATGCAAAGACATCCATATCTTTCGAAAATAAAAAATGTCCATTTCTCACATATTTATCATTGAAATAAATTATTGAAAATTCTTAACGATCGTTAATATCTAATCCTATAATATTTTATTCTATCAGCTATGTTAAAAATAATAAATTGTTTAGCCTAGTTACTGCACAATCATTCCTTTCGTAAGTATTTAAGCTTAGTGTTCGCTAAGAATTTTCATTAATGCAAATTGTTTTTATCTTGTGTAAATAATGGAGCTTAGCGGTCACTAAGAATTTTACTAGATACAAAATGATATGAATTATGTGTTAGACACAATAACAATTAAGGAAAATATATAGGTTGTGATCCATTTCATGGGTATGTATTGCCACACTTTACTACGAGGGATCGTATAACCAATATGATTTGATTATAATTAATGAAAAACTTGTTATCTCTCGAAAGTGCACCTTGTAGAGAGATGGCTAAGAGTTTTCTAAGCTTGCACAAATGATCTCTCTCTTTTGTAGATACAATGGAAACACCTCAGGTTTGTGGGTATACCTATTTTGTGGTGAGTCTCCGGTATCAAGGCTAGTTTCTTATTGGTGTATCCTAAACTACTCTAGGAGTTTTGAGAGTAAAATATGACAATAAAAATGATTAAAACTAAGGTGATACACCAAATTTGTATGAGGGCTTTGGTGAGTATACACAACTGATTTTGGAAGGATTCTTGATGCATGAACCAAAAGTTTTTCTTAAAAATATCTAAGGTAAAAAGAATTGATTGCACTACGGAAAGATCACAAACAGTGTTAATAAGTTAACATGCACATTAAAAAGTAAGTAGAAAAGAATGAAATTACTGAAGCATAAGGTGGTTGATCGGGAATTTACATTCACAAGATTAATATAACATACACAAGACTGCAAAATGACTTGGAAAGGAAGAAAATACTTCACACTCGGAGGAAAAGCTGGAAAAATTTGCTTCAATACTCATATATCCAAAAGTTCTCTAGGAATCCCCCTTGTTCTTTGCAAAGGCACACAATATATAGCAAAATATTTTTTTCCCACCCTTCCTAAATATAGACTAATGTTGTACTCGCCCATACATCCTAATTTTATCCTTTATTTAATAATAAATATAGGAATAAAATAAGATAGAGTAGAGCGTGCAAATAAAGATAGGCATTAATAGCCTTGTTTACAATGTAGTCAAACTGAAGTTGACTATTGTATTTTTAAGAAAATAATGGGTGAATAATTTGTTAATAATAAAATTGCTTGCTAGGCAAGTCTCCCTCCTTTGAGCATGCAAATTCGTCTTCTTCTCTATTCTGTCTTCTTGTGAAGCATGCAAAAATACAACTCTCTGTCTGTGAGCAAATAATTACAACACTTAGCAATATTTGCAAAAATAATTACTCCTGTGGGGACCACCTATTATGTGCACATGTTCTGATATTTACATCTTTTCTTGAGTGGTCACATGAGTGACACTTTGCAACTCCACTCCAACCTCCTTGTGGGGACCAACCTTAACTCACATCGTTTTTCCACCTTGTGGACATAGTACATATAAAAGGGGGCATGTTTTTGGATACACATGGGGAAATTTGTAAAAGTTACGACCATATTATATTTGATGACCTTTGTAACAAAACTATGGCATATAGATGGCACCCATACTCATCGGTCTTGGCATATTTAAAATTTTTCCTTTCGGTAATGAGCATGTATGATGGAATTTTGCATTATTTGGAAATGACTATAGTTTTTGGACTTTTAAAAGTCAATACAATGATATTTGTATGGTGACATGGGCTGGCCCCCTCCCCATGGTGACTCACCCCTTACAAAATATTATTAGTGGCTCTGTTTAATGCTTTGACCTAATTGTTGTTAGGGTTTTTCTAACTCTTGATGTTTGCATTTAAAATTCCTTTAGTGGATGGTCATCAATATTTGTACCTTTTCTATGGTGGTCTTTAATTTGTAACATCCGGCTAGGGTTTTAAAAGCGTAAATTAATGTGGTCATTTTCTTTGAATTCAGTTTACGATCACCAACCGTTGATCTTCGTACCCATCTAAATTTTGATAGTTGATGCTTGACCCTCGGTTAGGTTTCATTAACTCTCCCCTTGAGTTGGTATGGTAAAAGAAAAATTGAACCCGATGATCATTTCATTCAGATTTTTGTGAAGTGGGTGAAGCCCTGGAAAAATTTCTCTCGATGCCATGGTCAAAATTTTCAAGCTTGACTCTATTTGGCGTACGGTCTTCAAAATCTTCGTGTGATATTTAATTATCCATCTTACATCGCGACATTGGATTTTATTATGAAAAGGGTTTCCTTCCTCCTACGGGGTTATTTGAGGTTTCTTTGTGTGCACCATTTTCCTTCATGAAGCTTGGCCCTTTCAAGCTCCCTGTGGTCATTCTGAGACTCGGTTGTTTCGCTTTGAAGTTTGGATTCTTTGTGATTTGAGCATCATTATTTTGATGATGGAATGGTAAGTTTTCCATTCTCTCTTCATTTAACTATACCATTTTAAAATATTGATTACAAAATACGATGCTTTGCTTATTTATTGCATATCCGTGTTTTCATGGTTCCTTGGGGTAAGTGCAGAAAGTTGGGGGACAAAAAGGGGGTCATAAGTGGACGTCATATTGTAAATAACAACATAATATCAACTTGTAGGGATTATTAGCAATACATACACTCAAAATTAGAAAAACTTATGTTAATATGAATCGTAGCATCCAGAATCTAGTTTATAAAATAGTAATTTTTTAAAAAATTGACAAGATTAGCCATATTAAACATTCAATATTCAATGACTTGGTTTTTTTTTTAAAACACCTATAAAATTATAGTCCGTTTGCCCACGATTTGGATGACCAAAAATTATATATATTTTTATCCTTTGGTGAGAAGTTAGATGCCACTATCTATCTTGGGATGGATTTTATTTTTATTTTTTTGAGTAATATTTTATTTTTATGATTTTTTCCGTGAAAGTGGTATGAAAAAATAAAGAAAACAGAGCACTTTCCGTTTTCTGCCATAACTTCATCGAAAAATATTGAAATAAAATAATTTTTTTGAACATAAATATAATTTCACCACGGTTGGGATGGTATAAGTTTTATCACATTCTGATAAGTGAAACAAAATTTGAAGTCTTAAACCTAGTCATAAACATTCATGGGAAAAAGTGTCTTAAAGACCTACTGTTAGTAAAAAATAATAAAATTATATTTATCCTATTTTATTCACTTTAAAATCAGTATTTCTACAAAGCTAACAATCTCCCCTATACAATGGTACCATTTTTATTGCATATTTTTTACTTTTCGGAATGGTTCAAGTCCGTGGAAGACTAAATTTGATGTTTTGTTGTTTTTAATGTAAAATTCAAGATTTGATGTCCACTTAATTGTCCCCCAACTTGGTGCACTTACCCCTTGATGATTTCGAGTTGAACCTCATGTTGGGTTTCTCTTTTATACTGAAATTGATGACCATTCAAGGGTTCTTTATCATTTGATTTAAGTAGTAAGTACTTATTTCCTTATTCTAATTTTACCCTTCATACCCATTGATGGGTCTCTATTGAGCTCGACTTTACTCTCAGACTTGTATTATGAATGTTTCTACCTCTGCATTTTGTGTTTATTCTCTATTATTTTCTAAGATCCTCCATTTTTAGGCTTGAAGCTTGATTACTTGTGGGCATTGTCTCCACTCTTGTGATCTCTTCATATCCATTTGGTTTCTATGTCATTTCTTTTGGCTATGAGTGCTTTTGTTTTCTAGTTGATTTGTGCAAATGGTGTTGATGTCTTTTATGAGCTTTGCAAGGTTCATTGATGTTTTTCTTGATACATGTAGTCCACACTTTTAGATTCGAGGGTGATTCTATAACTTGTATATACTACCATTAAATTTAATTGTGAATAATTGGAGTTACCTTTTGTCTCTTTTGGAAATGATCTTGTAGAAGTTTTCATTCTGTTCTTTGATATTTTCTTACTTCAATGATGTTTAGTGATAGTTAGCCTAACTTTAATAAATTCTATAACTAAAATGGATTGCCTAAAGCTCTGCGCTTTATATATCCCTTTCTTTAGTTCACCTTTTGAATTGACCCTTTGTAATATACAAGTTTCACTTATACTCTTTAATATCTACAGTAATTTTAAGCAATTCTTGATCAATTTTGATGTGACTATTAGGCATAAGCCTTGATTCAGATACTTTATTCTATTACTTTAACTGCATTTCTATGATTTCAGTTTGATATAGATGTCGAAAAAGTTGTAAATATTAATTTTACATGGTGAAGCCATGCTAATTTTTTTCTAGAATTATCTCTCTTTCTAAAACATTTGCAACCTATACATGCTCCTTGTCTGCAATTATCCCCTCTATTATAAAAAAATTCTTATAATCATGGTTGCTATATCTTCATGGGGTTACTTGTGTCTCCGATTTAAATTTTGTTCTTAGTCAATCCTTTAACCTTTTGTAAAACCCTGGATATTCTTAAGCTGTTCTTTACATTACATTTATTGATGTTTTGATACGGGAAGCATTTACTTGAGTTGAGTTAATGAAGACCTATAGCTTAATCTGGTCTTTTCTTCTATGACTACTATATGATGATCATTCGTGCACTTTGTGTTTTCTATAGCTTACTTCAAACCGCCAAATTTGTTCTTCTATCTACTTTTAATGTCGACATGAGATAGATCCTTTTTTCACTGTAATGGCTTTTGCTTATGTTGTAGATGAGTACTAACTTGTTTGAATGAATGTACTTCATTGACATTGTACTAATTATGTGCTCTCTTCTCGCCTTATTTTTGAAAACTACAACTTAGAAAAGATGAAATTTGTAAGATTATCTTGGAATTTCAGTTCCTTGATTGTTTAAGTTATAAAGATTTTTTTTTGCATTGTATATTGTATTTCCTTTCATTCTGATTTGATATGTATCCTCAAAGTCTAAAATGTTGATTTTATAAGGTGAAGCCCTATCAAAATTTTCCTAGAATATTCTCTCATCCTATTTCAGTAGTAATCCTTTTTGCTTTTAGCTTGACTTGTTGAAATCGATTCTCTCTCTTCTTTGCAAATAGAAAGATGTATTTCTATGTTCCATTCTCTCTTCAGAGCTCTAACCACTTCCATTTGCATAATTTTTGTTGAACTTTGAGTTGCACTCTTCATTCTTCTTAACATGTACTTATGACTTATCTATTTCTTTCTTTCACTACAACCGTACTGCACACTTAGGGAAATAGTTAGGAAATTTTTAGTCTTTTGGCCTCTCTTATGTCCATGTTTTCTTATTTTTGAGTGATTAAAGCATGCATGCAATTTTTCCTTCAAGTAGAATACATCTCCTACTTAGGGAATATTCATATGCACTGAAGTAGGATAGTGTATGAATAAGGTTTGATCCCTAAGCTCGTAATCGATGGTTGACTTGGTTTTGCTTTTTAGGTACCATGCATTTAGGATGAAGGATCGGTAAGGAGATGCTCTACACAACAAGGAATATACAAGGAAATCATGGATTCACCCGTATACTCCTTTGCTTTCTCTTTCATCCATGTGTATCTTTATTTTCAGTAGTTGTACTTTACTTTTTAGTTACATCACATAGCTTATGTAGGAAACATTTGACTCTCCTTATGAATAAAGCATTGAATTCTATAAATAATTTGTATATCTCTTTCTACATTTTTTCTTTCGTATGGATTGTATGATGAACTAAACAACTCAGTAACATAATTGAATGTTTTAATCATGAAGGAAAGAACATTAAATAGAACTTGTAACATTAAGTAATGAACTTTGGTTTTTGTGTGATCTACACTTATGTTTGTTGTTCCAAAACTTTACACTTCACCTACTCTGCAATTGGATGTTCTCATCAAGAGAGCATAACTATCCTTTGGGGCTTGTGTTCTTTTGTTGAGGATGGTCATGAAATTTTAGACTATTTGATCTGTTAAGTTTTGTAATAGCACACATAGCTACAGATTTCATGTAACAAAGCTTAGGTATACTTCACCAATGATATCCATTGTAACAAAGTTTCGAGTTGCCCATTTTTGCATAAGTGCAAAAATTGTCAACTTTTCAAGCGATCTGCAAGGAAAGATGTTTGTTAGCTTATATACCGAGTGCCTTTCTCTTGTCTATTGGGTATGGAGTCCAAGCATATAACCAAAATCTACCTTTTTGAATATTCCAACCCTTCAAAAAAAAAACTAAAGTTGGGAAAGGTTAAGTAAACTAGATCATGTTCATGAATGAACTTATTGAATTAAAACATAATGCAATGTGTAGAAAGCGCACTTATTGAAGGGAAATCTTACTTTAACAATCACCTGTAAGATTTTCAATAATAGTGTTTGAGAAAAATATCATTCACGGGAATGGGAAGTTCCTTTCCATTCAGCTTTGAAAGATGAAAAGCATTGTGTTCCTTGCAAAATAAAATCATGTAAGGGCCACTCCAGAGTGTATCAAACTTTGAGTGTCTTCTTGGATTTGCATGATCAGCATCCCATGTTAACACAATATCTCCTTCACTAAAGACTACGAATTTGGCTTACTTGTAAAAAATCTTCTTGATTTGTTTCTGATTTTTTCCATATTTAAATGAGCTTGATCTCTTAGCTCTTGTAATTCCATTAACTTTGCATAACGAACCTACAATGGTTCATTCTCAAGAAGCTCCATTTGATGCAGCAAATCTAATGTGGGTAACTCAACTGAAATAGGCATTCTTTCTTCTTTTCCATACACAAGCTTGTATGGTGAATTGCCAACTGATCTTTTAGGAGTCACTCTGTCAACCCAAAGTGTGGAATTCAACATCAGATGCCAAGCTCTTTGATTATCCTTGAGTGTTCTTTTGATGATTCTTAATAGATTCTTGTTAGTACTTTTAGCTAAACCATTACCTTTTGGGTAATAATTAGATGAAGACCTTATATATATTCCATGTTTAACATCCCAATATGTTACCTTTGCACCAAGGAATGATAAAGAATTATTTGATATGATAGTTACTAGAACACCGAATCTGTAAACTATTCCTTCATAAAAGGATAGTATCGAAGATTTGTTAGCATCTTTCAAGGCTATTACTTCATTCCATCATGTAAAATAATCTTTATAAGTTAATAGCCACTTATGTCCTTGTGACGAAGGAGGGTTTATCATGCAAATAAATTCAAGACCCCATTGCATAAAAGGATGATCGGATGAAATAGGTGCGAAGGGAAAAAAAAGCAAAACATTCTTTTCCAATAAATAAAGCACATTTCTTACACTTTCTAATCCATTCAAAACAATATTTTAATATGCTAGGCCAATAGTTACTGCTTTCATAATTTTTAAAGTTGTAGTACACGCTAAGAAGTGGCCTCTGTAAGTCCTTCATGGAATTATAATAATATTTTCTAAATTTTATCATAATTAACACATCTCAAAGCAAGATCCCATTTATATCACTTTTGAACAACATACCATCAATGAAAAGATAAGGAATAGCTTGTAATCTAAAATATATTCATTTATTCTTATCCATATCTTTCGGATTGGTGCCATGTTGTAAGTAGTTAACCAAATTAGTCATCCACCTTGATTATTGGATCTCTTGAGAAAGTTCAAAGTTGATGATTTTCTTTTGGACCATGATATTTGATTGTTGATACATAATTTTAGCATGTTCTTCTTCCATATCAGCAATTAGATGTTCACATAAACCTTTACCTTGAACTATCTTAGTAACCTAGATATCAACATCATATTCCATAACCTTTGTTATCCAACCTACTCTTTTCTCATTCAATTATTTATTTAAAAGGAAAGCTTTCACACTTGGATGAGAAACAAGAACATGAATTTTATTGTTTGAAAGCATGTACTTAAAATTATTTAGTCCTTTGACTACTGAAAGTACTTGTTTTTCAAGAAATGTGTACCTTGTTTCATAATCATGCAAAATCTATCCAAAGAAAGTAATTGGATACTCAATATTTTCATCATTAACCTGAGTCAAAATAGCTGAGATTGTTTCAACTCCTACAAGTGCATACATTGTACAATCTTTATCAAAATTTGGATTTGCAAGAGAAGGAGCCTGAGAGATAGCTGATTTTATTGCTTCAAAACACTCCCTTCCTTCGCTGGTCCAAGAGAAATTTTTCTCTTTCTTTAACATAGTTGTTAATAGTTTAACCAATGTTGCGAAACTGGAGCAAATCTTCTAAAAAGTTGATTTTTCAAATAAAAATTTACAATGCCTTCTTATGATGAAGAAATGATATCGTGATATAGCTTCAATTCTGAAAGGATCAATTTCTAGACCTTTCTTAGAAATAATATAATTTGAGTAATTTACCTTGATGTATAGAAATAATTGAATTCTTGGGATTCAAAGATATTTGAAACTACCGCATAGATGAAAAGTCCACCTTAAATGATATAGATGTTATTAGAATCTTTTGAAAATATTGTCACATCATCTAAATAGCAAGGATGAATTTATTTAATAAGCTGTGAAAATCCATGTCCATTGCATGTTGAAATGTTGCACTTTGGAATTTGAAAGACCAAAAGGCATTCTTTTGTAAGCATCGTACCCCACTTAGTGGTAAAAGTGGTTTTGTATCTATCTTCTTCTCGAATAAAATATGATTATAGCCATTAGAACCATCTATAAGATATAATCTATCTAGACATGAGATTGTTCTCAAAATCGTATCCATATTCGAAAGTGGGTAATGATCTTTTAATGAAGCTTTATTAAGATCTCTGAAGTCTACACATAGTATGATTTCACCATTCTTCTTCCTAACAGGAACAAGATTAGCTACCCAACTTGAATGCTTAATTGGAAAGATAATACCTGATTCAATCAACTTGGATAACTCTTTCCTCATCAAGGGCTCTATTTTCAAATTCATAGGCCTCAGTTTCTTTCTTAGAGGCTTAGCATTTGGATGTAACTCAATTGCATGTTGTGCTAGACTGGGATCAAACCCTTTCAAGTCTTGATTCAATATTTCCAAGAAAATACATCCTTAAATATTTGCAAAGATTAATAAACGATGCTTTTCGGTTAAGGAACATACCTTTCCATGAAGTAAATTTTTCCGCTCATCAATTGAAATCTCTTCACAATTATCGGCATGCATTGACAACTTAATTTTATCTTTTCTTAACTGATCATTAGTACTAAATATGTGTTCCAAAGTGATAAGACCTCGAGGTAATTTATTTTTCTTTATTTGGACAATCGATCCTTTGTATAAATGTTGTAACTTATCCGATTTCTTGTAGAAAATTTAGCTTCTTGCTGCAAAAACCTGGAGATTTGAATGTCACTTTCAAAAACTTACCAATTTGATTCATTATTAGGTATACAAGGCTTGACAATTAGCTTAATATTAGGCTAAATTTTACTATCTTCCATCTATTCTAGGACTTGAAACTAGCACCAATAGTTGCAAGTCTATTCGCATGTTTATTTTCAGCTCGGGAATAGACTGAAAATTAATAGGTTCAAAACATTCTATTAGGTTTGAAACTCTATGTCTATAAGACTTCATTAATGGATTCTTGCAAACATTGAATTTTTTTACTTGATTGATAACCGAATCTGAATCACAAAAGATTTGTAATGTCTTTGATACCTCTTTTTACGCCCAAAGTAAGCTATGAATTAATGCTTTGTATTCAGCTACATTACAAGCGCATGTAAATCGGATACTCAAAGTGAGAGATACCTTTCTTTTGTTGGGGAAGTGAGCATCAAACTTGCTCCTTGTCCTTTCTTGTTCTTAGCTCTTTCAAAGTGACGCTTCCAAATCCCTTATGTTGAACTTTCTTTATCAGACATACAAGGGAGTAGTGTATTTTCTTCATGGATACAAAACACACCAAAAATATGTTCTTCAACTGTCTTTTCATCCATAAACAAGTTAAAAACACCATCTAATGTTGAAACCTGAGCTACATCATTAAAATTAGATTGCTCTAAAGCTGAGTAATTAGCTACTGCATTTGGAGAATGGGGCTCAATATGGAATTTGGCCAATGGTTCTGAATTGATAGTAACCTTAGTTCCATAACATGTAGTAAAAAATAAGGACCAATCTAAAGAGAGATAACCTCCTATTTTCACTATGAAATATCTAGATAAGCACAAGGCAAAGTATGGAGGTAAATCAACAATAGTAACATTTGGGCAAGCATGTAATGTTACCTCTAAATTTTTTATTATACCAACCATGTTAGTTACAGTCCCATCAAGTTGTAAAACACTCCTTTCTATAGGCTTATACCGCAAACCTAATTTTTCTGCAATTGCTTTTGGCATAGCTATGCTTTACTTGCGTCACTATCCACCATGTAATTATAAACTAAATGATCTCCAATAATTGGTGATAAATAAAATGGTGGTGGTTTTTTTATGTCATGAGCACCGAGAACTTTCGAAATATCCACTTAACATCTTTAATACGGTCTTGCTCAAACATTATAAGGACCATGTTTGTTTCTCCGAAATTCTTTCTCTCTTGTATTTGAAGAAATCTGCAGCTTAGCTAGGTCATGAGAAAGTAAATCTTGTTGTCTAGGAATACTTAGAGCATCCCACATTAATATGTTAACATTATGCTTTTTCATTACATCAACAATGTTAAAAGAAGGAACTGTCTTAGAAACAAAATCAACTATTTTAGAGTAGGCCTTAGCAAAAATGATTCTTCTTTAGTTGCCTTGGATATCTAAGGTATAAAAAGTCTTCTTGGATCAGGTTGTAGTTGTCTTTGATGATTTTTATCAACTAGGAAACTTGCTGATTTTTGAGGAACAACAGAGTTGTTAGTTGACTTTGGAACTGTAGATATTGTCTTATTAGTGACAGTAGGTAGGATAGGACTATTTTGTTGCTTTTGATTTTTAACAACCCTCCCTTGAGCCCTAGTAGTGACTACAATGAAATCCTCCTCATTAAAACTGACTAAATTATATTCAGGTGCTTTCTGAACATGATTTTCTTATTGCCCACCCTCCATTTGGGAATAAACAATCTTTCGTGATGCGAAAAGCATTTGGGCAAGTCACGGTTGAATGAGGTTGATTGGATGGTTGAAACCACTCTTTTGTAATCATATTAATTGGAACAAAAGCATTAGAAGAACTAGGAGCCTTTGGGTCAAACTTCCTTTGCTAGTAAGGCTGCCTATAAGTCTGATTCTATTGATAGGGCTGCCTGTTTTGTTGATTCTATTGGTAGGGCTGATAAGGAGCCTAGTAGGGTCTACTAGGTAATGTAATTTTGTTCTTGATTGAAGTAAACTTATTTCCCATAGTCTGCAAAGCTTTGAATACATCATATGATGGAGATACAACGATGGGTTATATGATTGTAATAGGCTGAGGAATAGGTGCTAAATCTGTTAAAAGTGGCATTGATGGCCTTTGTGCTAACTTTCTAGATTGAATAAGGCTATTTTCAGCTCGGATAGCAATATCATAAGCTGTTGGGAGTGTCTCTCCACCCATTGACTAAATCATAGTTGAGATATTGTTGTTTAATGCTCTAAGATAATAAAGGAAATCATGATCAGCTTGAGGCTTGACACTTGTTGGAATTCTCTCCCAACTTCTGGGAAAGTGGATATTGAAACTAGACAAAAATTTGTTGGGATCTCTTTTAATAGTAGATAACTTCTCAATGAGGGACAAATGATCTTAGTTTTCTTGGAACCTTTTTTTAATTTGTAACCTAAAATATCCCAAGTTTCTATGCTTCCAATTTCTAGGTTTTTATACCATTGCAAGGCTTTCCCTTTAAAATATGCAACTAAAAGTCTTAAGGCTACATCTTCATGAGTGATAATATAGACCGCACATAGGGGCTGCAACATCATTTTTGCTATGTTCACCTAGTGTAACATGATTTTCACCCGTAAATGATGGAAAAAATTTCATGGAAATGTTGGGAATATCATGATAAATTGGAATTACTAATGGGCTACCATTAGTAAAGGGCACAAAAATTCTCGCGTGGTTGTTGGGTAATTGAAAAAGCTGGGATATTAATAGAAAAATTGACACATGGTAAAGTAATATTAAGAGGGTTACCAAAACCAGGTCTATTATAAGGCAAAGTATTACATACTCTTCTCCCTATTTAGCATAATTAAAAGGTAAAGAAATGAAATCGAAGGAATTCCTCTTACTGATGATCTTGTTGTAACTTTAGGCATAGAACATGTTGTAATATTGGTTTGAATTTAGATTTATGGAGTCGCCAAAAGATCATAAAATATTTAAAATAAATTAGCTACAATTTTCTCCCGAAAATGAATTTTAATTTGCTAAAAATTTGTTGTAGATATGATTCGCATGCAGATCTGATTTTTTGACCCACCGGGTGTGCCAAAAAAAATTATCTCTCAAAATTGCACCTGTCATGAGAGATGGTTGTAGGTTTTCTAAGCTTCCACAAATGATCTCTCTCTTTCTTTTATAGAATGGAAACACCTCAGGTCTGTGGGTATACCTATTTTGTGGTGAGTCTCTGGTATCAAGGCCGGTTCCTTATTGGTGTATCCTAAACTACTTTACGGGAGTTTTGAGAGTAAAATATGATTGTAAACATGATTAAAACTAAGGTGTTACACCAAATTTATATGAGGGCTTTAATCGAGTATATACACAACCGATTTGGGAAGGATTCTTGATGCACGAACCAATTATTTTCTACGAGAATATCTAAGGGCAAACCACTTGATTGACCGAGGGAAGATCACGACAGTGTTAATAAGTTAACATGCATGTTAAAGCTTAGCGAGAAAAGACTAAAATTTATAGTAGGGTAAGGTGGTTGATCAAGGAATCTGCATTCACAAGATTAGTGTAACATACACAAAACTACAAAATAACTTGGAAAGGTAGAAAAAACTTCACACTCGGAGGAAAAACTAGCAAAATTTGCTTCAAGTACTCATATATCCAAAAGTCCTACAGAACCCCCTTACGCTTTGCAAAGGTACAAAATATATATCAAAATAAATTTTTCCCACCCTTCCTAAAAATAGACGAAGGCTATACTCGCCAATGAATCCTAATTGTATCCTTTATTTAATAATAAATAAAGGGATAAAATAATACAAACTAGGGCATGCAATTAAAAATAGACATTGATAGCCTTGTTTACAATGTAGTTAAATTGAAGTTGATTGTTCTACGTTTAGGAAAATAATGGGTGAATAATTTTCTAATAATAAAATTGCTTGCTAGGAAAGTCTCCCTCCTTTGAGCATTCAAATTTTTCTTCTTCTCCATTTTGTCTTCTTGTGAAGCATGCAAAAAATACAACTCTCTCCCTATGAGAAAATAATTACAACACTTAGCACTATTTGGAAAAATAATTACTCCTGTGGGGACCACCTGCTATGTGCTCATGTTCTGATATTTACATCTTTTCTTGAGTGGTCCCATGAGTGACACTTTGCAACTCCACTCCAACCTCCTTGTGGGGACCACCCTTAACTCATTTGGTTTGGCCACCTTGTTGATTTAGTACATATAAAAGGGGGCATGTTTTTGGATACACATGGGGAACTTTGTAAAATTTACCACCATATTATATTTGACCACCTTTGTAGCAAAACTATGGCATATAGATGGCACCTATACTCATCGGTCTGGGCATATTTCAAACTTTACCTTTTTAGTAATGATCACGTATGATGGAATTTTTGCATTATTTGGGAATGACTATAGTTTTTGGACTTTTGAAAGTCAATGCAATGATATTTTTTTGCTAACGTGGGCTGGCCCTCCCCACGGTGACTCACCCCTCGGAAATATTGTCGGTGGATCTGTTTAATGATGACCTAATTGTGGTTAGGGTTTTCTTACTCCCTGATGTTTTCATTCGAACTTCCTTTAATGGATGGTCAACGATCTCTATACCTTTTCTATGGTGGCCGTTAATCTATAACTTTGTGATTAGGGTTTTAAAAATAGCAATTAATGTGGTCATTTGCTTTGAATTTAGTTTACGATCACCGGTAGTTGATCTTGGTACCGTTGGAATTTTGATAGTCGATGCTTGACCCTAGGTTTCACTAACTCTCCTCGAGTTGGTATGGTAAAAGAAAAGTTGAACCGGATGATCATTTGATTCATATTTTTGTGAAGCGAAGCCGAGGAAAAATTTATCTTAATGCCATGGTTGAAATTCTCAAGCTCAGCTCTGTTTGGCGTACTGTCTTTGAAATCTTCATGTGATATTTAACTATCTATTTTACATCGACGAGCTCATATTTTCTGATGAAAAGGGTTTCGCTCCTGCGGGGTTCTTTGAGGTTTCTTTGTGTGCACAATTTTCCTTCATGAAGCTCAGCCCTTTTGAGCTCCCTCTGGTCATTTCGAGACTTGGCTTCTTTGTGATTTGAGCATCATTATTTAGATGATGGAATGGTAAGTTTTCCATTCTCTCTTCTTTTAACTATACCATTTTAAAATCTTGATTTCAAAATACTAATGTCCTTCTTATTTCTTGCATATCCTGTGCCTTCATGGTTCCTTGATGATTTTGAATTGAAACCCATGTTGGGTTGCTCTTTTATACTGAAATTGATGACCATTCAAGGGTTGCTATCATTTGATTCAGTAGTAAGTACTTATTTCCTTATTCTAATTTTTCCCTTCATATCCATTGATGGGTCTCTGTTAAGCTCAGATTTACTTTCAGACTGGTATTATGAATATTTCTTGCCTTTGCATTTTGTGTTTATTCTCTATTATTTTCTAAGATCCACCATTGTTGAGGCTTCGAAGCTCAATTACTTGTGGGTGTTGCCTCCACTCTTGTGATCTCTTCATACCCATTTGGTTTCTGTGTCATTTCTTTTGGCTGTGAGAACTTTTGTTTTCGAGTTGAATGTCCAAATGGTGTTGAAGTCTTTTTCGAGCTTTGCAAGGTTCACTAATGTTGTTTCTGATACATGTAGTCCATACTTTTGGATTCTGAAGGTGATTTTGTAACTTTTATATACGCCATTAATATAAGCGTGAATAATTGGAGTTACCTTTTATCTCTTTTGAAAATGTTCTCATAGAAGTTTTCACTCTGCTCTTTGATATTTTCTTACTTGAGTGATGTTCATTGATAGTTATCATGACTTTAATAAAGTCCGTAATTAAAATGGCTTTCCTAAAACTCGCACTTTATATATCCCTTTTTCAGTTCACCTTTTGAATTGACCCTTTGTAATCTACAAGATTCACTTATACACTTTGATATCTATAGTAACTTTAATATTTTCTTGATCTATTTTGATGTCACTATTAGGCATAAGCCTTAATTTAGATACTTTATTATGTTACTTTCACTCCATTTCTTTAATTTCAGTTTGATATAGATGTTGGAAAAGTTTTAAATATTTAATTTACATGGCTAAGGCCTGCTAATTTTTTTCTAGAATTATCTCTCTTTCCAAAACATCTTCAACCTAGACATGTTCCTTGTCTACAAATATCCCCTCTATTATGAAAAATGCTTATATTCATGGCCGCTATATCTTCATGGGGTTACATGTGTCTCTGATTAAAATTTTGTTCTTAGTCAATCCTTGAACCTTTTGTAAAACCCCGTATATTTTTTTCTTGTTCTTTGCATTCCATCCATTGATGTGTTGATACTGAAGCATTTGCATGAGTTGAGTTAATGAATCCTGTAGCTTAATCTGGTATTTCCTTCGTGACTACTATATGATGATCATTCGTGCACTTTTTGTTTTCTATAGCTTACATCAAACTCGCCAAACTGTTATTCTATCTACTTTTAATGTCTTCATGAGATAGATCCTTTTTTTCACCTGTAATGGCTTCTGCTTATGTTGTAGATGAGTACTACATTGTTTGTATGAATGTACTTCATTGACATTGTAGTAATTATGTGCTCTCTTCTGCCTTATTTTTGAAAACTGCAACTTAGAAAAGCTGAAATTTGTAAGATTATCTTGCAATCTCAATTCCCTTCAGTTGTTTAAGTTATAAAGAATTCTTTTCTACATTAAATATTTTATTTCCTTTCATTACAAGTTTGATATGTATGCTGAAAATCTGAAATGTTGATTTTATAAGGTGAAGCCCTGTCAAAATTTTCCAAAAATCTTCTCTCATTCTATTTCAGCTCTAATCCTTTTTGCTTTTAGCTTCAACTTGTTAAAATTTTATTCCCCCTCTTCTTTGCAAAATGAAAAATGTATTTCTATCTTCCACTCTCTATTCCGAGCTCTAACCTCTTCCATTTACTGAATGTTTGTTGAACTTTGAGTTGCGTTCTTCCTTCGTCTTAGCATGTACTTATGACTTATCTATTTCTTTCTTTGGTGTAACTTGTACCTTCACAGTTAGGGAAATAGTTAGGAAATATTTAGGCTTTTGGCCTTTCTTATGTCCATGTTTTCTTCTTTCTATGTGATTAAAGCATGCATTCAATTTTTACTTCAATTAGAATATATCTCCGCTTAGGGGAAGATTCATATCCAGGAAGTAGGATAGTGTAGGAATATGGTTTGATCCCTTAGCTCGTAACTAATGGTTGATCGCTTTTGCTTTTCAGGTACCATGCCTTGAGGATGAAAGAGCTGGTAAGGAGATTCTCTGCACAACAAAGAATATACAAGGCAATGATGGGTTCACCCTCATACTCCTTTTCTTTCTCTTTCATGCATGTATATCTTTCTTTTCAGTAGGTGTACTTTAATTTTTAGTTACATCCCATGGCTTGTGTAGGAAACGTTTAACTCTCCTTGTGAATAAATCATTGAATTTTGTAAATGAGTTGTATATCTCTTTCTGTATTTCTACTTTCTGTGTGGATTGTATAATGAACTAAACAACTCAGTAACATAATTGAATGTCTTAATAATGAAGGAAAGAACATTGAATAGAACTTGTAACATTAAGTAATGAACTCTTGTTTTTGTGTGATCTGTAATTATGTTTGTTGTTCCAAAACTCTACACTTCACCTACTCTACAATTGGATGTTCTCATCAAGACAACATAACTGTCCTCGAGGCTTTTGTTATTTTACCGAGGATGGTCATGAAATTGAAAACTATGTGATCTGTTACATTTTGTAACAACAAAAGTAGCTGCATATTTCATGTAATCTTTTAAACAAATCAGCAGTAACAACATAATCTAATATAATCTCCCAAAGCTTAGGTATACTTCACCGATGTTATCCATCGTAACAAAGTTTTGAGTTGCCCATTTTTGCACAAGTGCAAAAATTGTCAACTAAACCCTAACAATCTAAGGTTGTAGAGATAGTTCTTGTTTAAATTGCTAGAAAAGAAACCAGGGAGTTATAGATGCTTGCATTTGTTAGGATTCTCCTTGACAAATAGACGAACAACATAACACATGCAGATTTCTTCATTAACTCCTATTGAATAGAATGGCTTAGTGCCCTACAAAATATAAGAATTTATTATTTTAAATCGGGTGTTGGAAAAAATCATTCTAATGGAGCTTAGTGGTCACTAATTTATTTCCTATCTATAAGTTGATCTCAAATTCTTGTGAAGAGGAAAATTATGTTTTATTTTTTCTAGAGTAAAACAAATAACACCAAAATATTGATGATCACATGATATATTAGATATTTCATGCCACATGTTAATACTCTAGCGGATGACATTTAAAAATTAATATGGCAGATTTTAAAAGGCCAAAAGTTTTTTTAATTTTATCGCTAATTAAAAATGTCTTAATAAATGTGTTAATTATATAGTTTCCTAACTAGCTTGTTCAAAATTGCCACATGTCACATTTTATTGGAATATTTTTTAAATTAGCAGACACTATATTTTAAAATCTCAAATTTGAATTTTATAAAAATTAATAATAAATGTGTATATATTTCTCTCTTAAACTTTAAAAATTGTTTAGAAATTTTTACTTCTATTTTAAAATCTATTTTTATTATTTCTATATTAAAATTTGTTGTTGTCCCATGAATTCACAAAGACACAATTTTCATTCTCCCACTCATTTCTAAAGTAAAATTTATGAGCTCTATTTCCTTGTATTCCACAAGATATCCTAAAATTGAATGTGAATATTATTGAGGGATAAATTGAAATTTCAATATGGAAAAAGTCCCCACATTAAATACGAATATTTAAAATTTCAATATCCTGCACTTGCACTTAATCAAGGGGAAATTCAAATTTTTATTTTTTCATATCCACAATTTTTCATTTTTTTGAATTTATTTCCTTGAATGTATTGTGATAAAATTAATTATGCTAAAGGAATAAGATTTAGGGTTTATTTTTAGTTTGAAATCATAGAAAAAAACTCTTGAAATCATAATATAATATGCATAGGCACAAAATTACTTGTTCGAGTGCTCGAATATTGGCCATATTTTGGAAGAAAAATCTAAAGCAATGATTATAATCTCATTTGCAAACACACAAACAAGGAGAAAATAGTGATTGTGGATATATCACATGTATGAGTGTAGGAATCAGGGCCATGTTTTCTAAATATTGATTTCAAAGCGGGAGGAACACAAAGGATGGAATCAAAAGATGAAAGAAAAATAAGTTGCATATATAATCTCATAAATAGTTTGTTTCAAAGAAAATACGGGGATTTCATAGATATTAAGAAACACGTAATAATTTCAAATACTACTAAAACATGTGTTTATAAAAATATTATATGATATTATATGCGTACCTTAGTTGATGGAGGGAACTTTCAATCACTCTTTATTTTCCTAAAACTTGTGCTTTGCACAAAAATCTAACCCTGCCTTTCCCATTGTTGCCTTTGTAGTTGTGTTTCATCCCCATGTCAAAACATGTTACTTTTATCTACGAAACTATTTTTTTTTCTTGTCCTAACCAAAGAAAATGTAATCCCCTTTACAATATTTATTCTTTTAGAAAACTCATTTTTATGCTCTACCAGAGCTCTTGTATTCTTCTCTATTAAACAAGTTCCCTTTTTATCCCTTCTATCTTTCACTCGGGTTAATGTATTTTGGATTTTTCATTCTCTTTCCTACATTTACTTTTTCTTGAATGTGGTGGCATGTCTCCCCAATTGCAAAATATGAGTCGATATTCATTTTTTTATAAAAATCATAATGGTTTGATTTAGTATATTTTAGGTAATCATTTTGAATTCCTTTAATGATTGTTTTTAATATGAAATAAATAGTCATGACTAATTATTTTAGTGTTCATTGTTTATATGATTTCCACATTGATATATATATTTAATTATATACATTTTCCCACGTAGAAATAGTAAAATGAAATCTCTTTAACAAGATTTTTTATGTTTAATAAAAGGTAAAAAAATTATATATACATGTAAATTTTAAAAAAATTATTTACAAACATATATTTTCTTTTGTGGACCTTATGTTATGCCACAAAACCACATAGCTTTATGTCCTCCATTACATAATTTGAACTAAATGTGAACCCAATGAATAATATATTTATATATAATTTAATTTTTATTATGCTATATATCATTGGTTGAGTTTAGAATTTTTTGAAATATATTCATATATGATTGTACTCATATATTTATGTATATATTTGAAAATTCAATCAAGAAAAATATTGTGTATCCTAACTTCCACCGAGGTATAATTATTCTTTTCCAAAACGTTTTTGTAGAAGACAATTAGTAATGACTTACTTGATAACTAATCCAAGCTAAAGTAATAATTTTTAAATTCTCCAATACCATATTCCAATACTAGAGGATGCTAAGCTGGATGTTTACAACATTGATTTGTTATTACAAGACAACACAAGGAAACAAATATTCAAAGATAAGACAAATATTAAAGAATTTTCTAAATGCATGTATTCAAACAAGAATGAATATTAGCGGCCGCTAAGATATTCGTTGCCTTGCAATAATAAAATTAGTAATAGATCACCCTAAAACTAAGCTAAGTACTATTATTATATTTCTATTTTCATATTATGATATCTCGAAGCCTAGTGCTGCTAAAGTCAAAGATTATTGCATTGCGTTGGTGAAACATAATAAATAATTGATATTAGCAACCTATAGGATAATTAATGTCTTGCATATAAGATAATTAGTAAATACTTGACTGAAAAATGAATTAAGCTCCATTATTATATTTATATTTTGTAATATGATCTTCAAATACTAGCAACAGCTAGGGCGGAGGATTATTACATTTCTTAGATATTCCAAGATGATATAAGTCAACAAATATTCCAATACAAGAAAAATATTGACATTTTTCTTGAACACGCATATTCTAACATCAATATTCAAAGGCTAACAAGATATTCAAAGCCTAACTACTGCTAAGGTTGTAGTTTATTACATAACATTAATACAACATAGCAAATACTTGAGATTAACGGCATCTAGGATAGTTTTTGCCTTACATACAACACAATTAGTAACAACTCAACTAAAAAAAAAACTAATATCCATTATTATATTTAGATTTTGCAATACTATCTTCAAAGACTAGTGACCACTAGGGTGGATGCTTACTTTATTATTATTAGATTTTACAATACTATCTTCAAATACAAGACAAATACTAATAATTTTCCTAAATACACATTCGACCTTAGAGTCTGCTAGGATTTGAATATCATGTGATACAAATAAAATACTTGAGATTAGTGACAGCTAGGATAATTGTTGTCTTGTATACAAGATAATTAGTAATGACTAGACTGAAAACTGAACTAAGCTCCATTATTATATATAGATTTTAGAATACAATATTATAAAACTAGTGACCATTAGGGTGGATTGTTATATCATTTTTCAGATATTCCAAGAAAAGATAAGATAAAAATTATTCAAAGACAAGACAAATATCAATGTTTTCTTGAATACACATATTCCTATAATTTTTTTAGCTTAGTAGGCTCTTCGTACAACATGATATTTGATGTTTAGCATATCATATTCGAAACCTAACACGATATTCTAGGCCTAACATCCACTAAGATTGAATATTATTACACAAATATGGTACAACATAACAAAGACTTGATATTAACGACCACTAGGATAGTTGTTGACGTGCATACAGAAAATTAGTAGTGAATCACCTAAAAATAATGGTACTCCATTATTATGTTTATATTTTACAAAACTATCTGCAAAGACTAGAAACCACTAGGGTGGATTCTTAATAGATTTCTTTAATGTTCCAAGACAAGACAAGACAACAAATATTCAAAGACAAGACAAATATTAACTATTTTCTTGAATACACATATTCCACAATTTTTTAAGCCTAATGACTACTTAGTTTAATATGATATTCAAATTCTATCACATGATATTCAAATCCTAGCATCCACTAAGGTTCACGATTACTACATAGTGTTGGGGAAACATAAAAAAGACTTCAATTTAATGGTGGTTGGGATAATTGTTGTCTTGCATACAAGATAATTTGTAACGAATCGACTGAAAACTGAACTAAGCTCCATTATTATATTTTTATTTTACAATACGATATTCCAAGACTATCAACCATTAGGGAGGATGCTTACTTCGTTTCTTTGATATTCCAATACAAGACAAGACAAAAATTATTTGAAGATAAGACAAATATTAACAATTTTCTAAAATACACGTATTTGAACATGAAAATTAATCTTAGCACCGCATTAGGTTGAACATGATATTTGAAGCCTATCACATGATATTAAAATCCTAACATGATTTTCGAATTTACGAGACCACGAATGTCAAAGAATATTATAATCTGTCAGTGCAACATAACAAAGAATTGAGATTAATGACCGCTAGGATCCTAGCAAATTATAGGGTAGCCTATGTTTGTTTTTATTTGATCACTAATTTTAAAATAAGAAAATTTCAAGCCTTCGGTCCATAGAACCATTAATTTAAATTAGTAATTGGGCCTAGCGGCCGCTACCAATTTTCCTTTATACAAGCTGATTTGAAATATTTGTTATACACAAAATATCATATGAGAACTAAAAATGATTTATCTTTCAAGATGGCATTTATCGGAGAGCCACCAATACTTAAGCATGGTCTAGTTATGTAATAGAGTCTTGATTACACAATACCCAATAGTTTTCATGTTCAAGTATTAGTTTCCACCATTATGTAGTGTAACCAATTTTTTTATCTTAAATCAAATAAAAATATGTATTTCCTCCAATTCAATACTCCAAAGAAAAAATATAATTAAAAAAATTGAACTACATATTAGTGAAAAAATTAGGATCCCATGTGTTATAGAATTGATTTTGTTGGCCCTAACTTATGGTATACGACTACTAGATTCTCTCTCTTAAATCTATACAAATTAGTTTTTACATTAATTAAAAGACATCCTATAATATATAGATGCTAGTGGCCACAATTATTCTCTTCTACAAAACATTTGACAACTTGAAACAAATCGAATGAAATATCTCATATACACAATATTTCTTAAGAGAATGAAGTAAGGCATTATCCCGCTTATGTGTATGTATTTCCACCTAATGACCATATGAGATATGAGGCCTTTAACATATTCGATAAATTCTAGACAAGGAAATTGGTAATTATTTGAATCAAACATTAGCGACTTAAAAACGGGTGCAAAATTTAATAGTGATTAATCTTTTAAATTTCATTGTTTAACGCATAAAAATGTTTATTAATGATTCCTTATTTTTTATAATTAAAGGATGGTTGAAAAGTCCCTTTACATTTAGATTAAATATATAAAGAGAGGATCAATATGAAACACTAGACAATCCAAAGTAACACTTTCTTTGAAAAAATGCAAGAGCATGATAAAAACACAAGTGGTTAGGAATACAAAAGAAAATAGACCAATAAGACTAAAAATATCATTTGATAGGAATGGAAATAAAATCAGTATATAACAACCAAAAAAAAGGCACATAATGACAAATCTTATAAACAATTATTTCACTAAATCGATGACACCTCTTGAACCTTTACTTTAACGTGCTAGAAAACAGTTTCAAATCGATGTTAGAAAAATATGCTCTTTTCAACTAACATCACGAATATTTAACCAATCATACACCTCATATTCTTGAGTCTAAAAAAATCTCAACGATCCATTCTGAGTTACAATGGAGAAAACATAACATCTAGGTTAGGTAAGTGCACCAAATTGGGTTCCACCATCAGGCCCTTACCAAAATTATACATAGCATACACAAAATGCATTAGGATGTCAAACTGATTATATAACTCTACAAAAACAACAACATACAACAAACATTCCTTGATATAGCGAGCCTTAGAAAGCATGGGCCATGACAGACTTGATGTTTTTTCCATTTAAGATTCCATGTCAACCCTATAAGATGGTTTGATCAAGTGATGCCCCATCTCAAAATTCAAATACTTTTTTGGATGCATAATTATTAGATTTAAATGAAACAATGGTATAGCTCGATACCAAATGATATAATAGAATTAGATTGCAATGACCAAAAAAGGAATGGAAGCCTCACAAATATTATTGATCATGAAATCAGATTACATAACAATGTAAGAACTATAATATTTATAGATATTAGAAAACATCATATGGATAGACATGACACCCTATCAGGCACAAAATACGAGATGATAAGACCCATCTCACATGCACATGTAATAACTACTAATACCAATATTTAATGCAAGTCACTAGACTAGAGTGCACATGTTGCACATTATTAAATAAAAGACAATGCAATAAAATGCAATAAATATGCCTATGCTAAATTATGCTAACATTCCCCCCCTTAATTTTACATAGTTTTCAATGAAGTGGAGAGGAACTCTCTAAAAAGTGTGAAATTGTCATGTGCAAGTGACTTAGTGAAAACATCTCGCATACATTCATTGTAGGATAGAACTACAGTTGTATGTTGTGCTTCAAGACATGCTCGCATATGAAATGAACTCGTCCTTCAATATGCTTGGTTATTTCATGAAATCTTGGATTGCGAACAAGCTTTAGAACTCCTTCATTATCAACATATACTTGAGTAAATTTTTGTTGTGGTAGACCAATTCCTTCTAGTATTCGGCGTAGCCATATTGCTTCACAAACAACTTCACTTGTAGCTCGATACTGCTTACGTCAGAAGAAGAGCAAGAAACAAAATTTTATTTCTTGCTTCCCCATGATATCGGTCCAGATCCCATAAAGAAGATGAATCCTGATGTTGACTTCCTATCATCCATGTTTCCTACATGATCTGAATCTAAATATCCTGTCAAGAAGAAGTTGTTGTTCTTCTTGTACTCTAGACCAAGGTCAACTATACCCTTTAGATATCTCAGTATTCTCTTTGCTGCTTTCCAATGACATATTTTTGGTTCTTGCATGAAGCGTGATAAATAGATGACTGCCAATCATATATCTGGTCTAGTATATATGTCGTAAATGAGACTCCCGATCAACTACCCGATAGAGATTTGCATTCACACGGTGGTGATGGATCGGGATAAGATAATGAAGTCTCGCTTCCATAGGTGTAGCAATATGAGTGCGAGTCCATCATCCTAAATTTCTCAAGCGTTGTCTTGGTGTATTTCAACCGTGACACAAAGATATGATTATCTTTTTCCATACTTCCAACCCAAGACAATAGTGCATGAGCCTAAGATCTATCATATTGAACGATTGATTAAAATCCTTCTTTGTTGCATCGATCATCTTCACAGAACTTCCTATAATGACTAGATCATCGACATAAACAACAATAATGAAAATATCCCCCCATAATTTTTGACGTAGAGATTGGGTTCATAAGGATTCCTTTTGAATCCATGACTTATGAGATGCTCATCAATTTTGATGTACCATGCCCAGTGGTGCCTGTTTTAGGCCATATAGATATTTTATGAGTCTCGCATACCATCATCTCTTTTCCTAGTATTACATAATCCTCTGGTGAGTCATATAGACTTCTTCTTGCAAATATCCAATAAGAAAGGCACTTTTCACATCCATTTGGTGGATTTTCCAACCAAATTGTGTAGCTAGAGCAAATATCATCCCGATTGTCTTGATCTTGGCCGTGGGAGCAAATGTCTCCTCATAATCAATGCCTTCTTGTTGTGCATACCCCTTTGCTACAAGCCTTGCTTTATACTTATCAATAGTTCCATCTGATTTCTATTTGATATTTAATATCCTTCTACATCCAATGGGTTTCTTCCCTGGTGGAAGGTCAAAAAGTTGCCATATGTTGTTCTTCATCATTGACTAATACTATGAATCCATGGCATCTTTCCAAGCTTTTGATTGTAGGGCTTCCTGAACTATAGACGGCTCAAATATTTCAACAACTCTACTCATTAGGGCATACTTTACCTCTTCACGAGCTTGATCATGCGAGTTATAGGTCCAGGATTGGATGATGTGCTAGGTGTTTCATCCAAATTTACATATCTTATTAATTGAGTATACCATTTAGGTAACTTCTTAGCTATTTCATTGGCTTGTGGTGGATCCATGTTTTCACCATCATCCAATTCATCACTATCATCTTCAAAGTGGGAACATCAAATTTTGTCTTCATAAGATGTGTATTCTGCATGTTTTTTTGTTGTTAAGTGGAGCATATGCTTGTTTCTTCTCAAAGAACTCAAAATCCCTACTTGTGTATACTTTCTTTGCTTTCAGATCCCATAATTTACACCTAAGTGCTTCTTCACTATATCCAATGAATATCAGTTTCTCGATTTCATATCCAACTTGTTCATGTTCTTCTTCGGCATGTGCATGATAGCTTTGCACCCAAATACTCTTAGGTGTGCAATTGATGGTTTCCAATTTGACCATGCTTCTTGATGTGTCATTCATTCAAGAGCTACTATGGGCACTTTGTTAAACAAATAGAATGTAGTTCTTGCGGCTTTTACCCAAAATGTCTTTGTTAAACCTGAGTCGTCAATCATACATCGCACCATTTCAATGATAACTTATGATTCCTTCTCTCAACTATACCATTCTCATTGTGGTGTGTGAGTAGAAGGAATTTGTTGATGAATCCCATGAGCATCCAAGTAATTCTTGAACTCATTGCTTGTGAATTCCCACCTCGATCGAGCGGAGAGTTTTGATCTTGCGACCAACTTCATTCTCAACAAGTGCTTTGAAATTCTGAAATGTTTTAAAGGCTTGACTCTTATTTGTGAGACAATATATCCACATCTTTCTTGAGTAGTCATAAACACAAAGCATGAAGTATTGACATCGAGAATTAATTGGTCGCATGGGCCCACAAAGATTGGTGTGCACCAAATCAAGCTTTCCTCAGCTCTATATGTGTTATTATGGAAGGGTACTCTATGTTGCTTTCTAGCTAGGAAATTGTGACACTTTTAGTGTTGTGCTTGAGTGTAGGCAATCCTTTCACCATGTTTCCCTTTTGAAGTGTTTATAGATAGCCAAAATTGTTGTGACCATATCTGCGATGCCATAGTTCTCGTAGATTGTGTGTCTTTGGCCACTAGATCTTGATCATCCTTGTGGACAATATCAAGTTCGAACATTCGTCCCACATTAGAGGCTCTTTGTTACAATCTTGGAACCTCTTGACTTATCTCTTATCAAGAACACTTTTTCTCCATTATTACTATCAAAATCTAACTTCAATTTGTGATCAAGGAGTTGACTAAGTGATAACAAATTCTTGGTAAACCTGTGTACATACAATGTATTTGTGATTTTACAGTCATGCTTTCCAAGAGGTAGTGAAATGTTTCCAATCCCCTTAACATTTGTATGATGAGTCATCACCTAATGACACATGGTTCTTGTTAGGTGAGTGACGTAGTGTGTAGAACCAATCCTTGCATCCAGTCATGTGTTGAGTTGCACCGAGTCAAGATACCAAATATCTTGTGTGGACTTGGTTTCTTCATCAAATTAAGTAAAATACATGTGGTGTCCTTCATCTAAATCATCCTCATGTCTGGTAATTTACCCCTTTTGTAGGAATTGTACCAACAATATTTGATGTCATGTCCCCCTCTATTGCAAATGGGACACTTCTTGGTGTTGTCTCATTGAATTTGGTCCCTTTGTTGACTTTGATTTTGTTGGGACTTCTTATGATTAGACTGAAATTTCCCCTTTCCTTTATGATTGGAAGATAGTGCTTGCTCATATTCATGATATTTATTGTTCATTGCCTCTTCTTATTGGAGTAGATTGACCAACTTCTCAAAGGTTATTGTGTTTTCACTCATATTGATAGTTGTCACAAAGATTTTGTAAGAAGGAGGAAGTTCTCATAACACAATTGGTACGAGGTCTTCATCACTTATGTATTTTCCCAATGCCAATAGAGATGCCCTTAAAGTAGCAACTCATCTCAAAAAAACTTCAACCTTCTCATTGTGCTTGAACTTGAGAGTATGTAGTTGTGATAGTAGGTTGAGGATGGCATTCTTATTCTTTGCCTCATAGACTATGCTCAACTTATCCCATGCATCCTTGGCTGATGTGGCATCTCTAATGTGGGGTTGCACATCATCCGTTATGCCAAACAAGATGATCAACTTGGCCTTTTGATTGGCCTTGTCAAATTGAACTTGTTGTCTTCCATCATCAAGTGATCTTGTTGTTGTTCCATCTACAACTGTCCATAGGTCTTCAAACTCAAGTAACATCTTGATCTTTGGTTTCCATGCAACATAGTTATCTCCTCTAAGCAGTTGTGAATCTAGCAAGAAGAATTTTGGTGCTTGTGCACCCATTTCTGTAATCTAAATTTCTGAAACTTTGAATTTTTGACAAAGGGTAAGGCTCTTATCACTCTAGGTTTATGGTCTCCCCCTCAATATACCATTAGGCTGATATACCAAACCTTTCTATATACACTCCTTCCGATATACACGTTGGTACATGGAATAAGATCACCCTTTCAATATACCCGTCAGTATGGAAAGAGGTGTTAACGCACATGAAATAATTTAGTACGTGGTACGTAGACAATATAGAGAGGGGTTTGTGCAAGCACAAACGGATGGGAGGGCTCAAATGTGTGTGTATTGTGTCCTTATTACTCCCCATCAATTTTATAGGGTCGATGCCCAAACGATGTTTAGGTAGTTGTGTTAGGCATTAAGTGCAGTAGTAGTCATGACGGCATCACCCGTAAGCGCTTCCCAGAGGCACCGTATATACCGAACACTACTATGAGATCAAAGATCTCGTGTGATAGAACCAAACATAAAAAAAAATTACACCTTTTTTTTTACTCTTTTTTTGCACTTTATGCACCAAGATTAGTACAAAATGCTCCAAAAGTACATCAAAATGAATTTTTTGTGTCCCCCCTCTTTACAAAAAAGGGTCCAGAATCACAAAATACACAATTTAGGCCAAAAATATTTTTTACCCCCAATAGGTGTTTTTTCGCTAAATTTAGCGGTGGCTCTAAATGTGTTTGGTGAGCTTCTAAATTTGGAAATCCCCCAAAATTTAGTAATTTCTCCAAATTTTCTAAAAAAAATAATTTAATAAAAAATATGGAGAGAGTGGGAATTGAATTTTGACCTATTTGTTCCTTAAGATCCAAGCAAACAATCGAATATTGTTTTCACCTTTTCTTATAAACCCCGATTTTGATTCTTCTAAAATTTTGACAGCAATGACATCATACAATATTTTTCTTAAAACCCACAAAATTTCAGAAGAATCAAAATCTTTTTTTTTGAGATCTTACCAATTTACCAACTAGATCTGATTTTTTAGAAAAAATTACCCACTTGCATAGACTTTTTGTCACATGTAGAGGCCGAAACTAAAGATGATGTAAACTATAAAGTTGTGCACATCCTTCTTATCTTTCCAAAAAAAATGGCACATCAATCTGACATTGTATGAAAAAGTTATGTTCTTTTTCTAAGAGCTATCTCGATGGAATTTTGTTTAGAGGCTTCAACCTTTGCCCCCGAATTCTTCACACCTCCACTTTCAGATCTGATCTTTTTTTTCACTCTTTTTTTAGATCTGTAATTTTTTTCAAGATCTTTCTCCTTTTTTTTAAGATCTCTTTTTTCTCACAAATCTTTTTTTTTTTTTTTTCAAGATCTTTTTAAAAAAAGATCTCCAAATCTGAAATATTATGCCAATATGTTAGATCAATTGGCTATGCCAATGACTAATCGAAAGAAAAAAATTTACCTTCCAAATAAGTGGATAGGTCAAATTTTAGTTGAGGGATGCTTGGAAGGAATGGAGGTTGCGGGATACTTCAATGGCTCTCCTTTGATGCAGATCTTCTTCTCCAATGGATCCTCTGCAATAGCGCTCCTCTTCAACCTTGCTTGGGTAGAACCTGATATGATACCAAATGTTACAATAGAATTAGATTGCAATGACCAAAGAGGGACGGAAGCCTCATAAATATTATTGATCATGAAATCAGATTACATAACAATGCAAGAGCTGTAATATTTATAGATATTAGATAGCCTCATATGGATAAACATGAGACCCTATTAGGTATCAACTATGAGATGATAAGACCCATCTCACATGCACATGTAATTACTAATAATACCAATATTGAATGTTATCCAACATAACAATATTGAATGCAAGTCAATAGACTAGAGTGCACATGTTGCACATTATTAAATAAAACACAATGCAATAAAATGCAATAAATATGCCTATGCTAATAGGTCATGGAAACTTCCGCATTTACCCTGGGACGAACCTCCATATAAATATAATTAGCTCAAATAAATCCCTCAATAGAAACCATATCTTGCTTTGATCTAATCCTTAATATATATTTAAGATAGTGATGTGAAATTTTGGTAGAAATTTCCATTTAACGATCGACGTGGAGAATTGCATGAAATACAAAAGTATATTAGCCATGAAAATGAAATGAAATCTAGTGAAAGAAACCAAACAAGTGTTAAAATAAGGGAGAGTAGATCAATAAATATATGGACTGACTACGTCATCGCATGCTTGTAAATAATACAAGATTGCTACGGGATTTAATATCAACCTTTATTGGAAAAGGTGATGAAGTCCAACAAATAAACATATTTATAACCAATATTATCACAAAATGTTTGGTAAATCCTCCGTTTACTAAAAAGATTGCCTCTTTATTAGCTTTCCCCTATATATGATTTAAGGTCCAATCTAGAATTAATCAAAGCATATAAAGGAATTGTATTCATAAAATGTTTAATTTCCCTGAAAGGACTGATTTTTTATTGCAGCGTTAACAATAATACGAGAGTCGCCTTTAATAATTAATTAATTACTATTCAACGCATTATTCATGGACCAAAAACATTCCATTGCTTTAATTTATTAAATTATTAATTTACTAAAATTATCATCACTAATCATGTTATTAATTTTAGGAATAGCCTCTACAAGAGGATCACCCATTTTTTTGACTATCTTGTCATAGATACTTTGACGATTGGAGAGAGGTGTGACACACGTTTAGCACTTACATCCGCATTTTGTTTTTCCTAGTTCAAAATACTGCTCCCCCATAATCTTTAGGTATTTTCTTGGTCTTTTCCATTCCTTGCTAGAGATAGGTTAGCATAATTTTGTTGATTTCATCAACCAAATAATTGGGGATCCTCATACTAGAAAGCTTATGAATGGAAATAAATCGAGAGTATTTTAGCAAGATTAGATCAATGCAATAGAAGTTCAACATTTAATCCTAAGCAAGAACCATGTTTATCTTTGTCCTGCACATTTGGTAGATCGTATAGGTCTATTTTCTTTCAAAGATGATTTTAAGAAAATATGTAAGGCTAAGATGGATAGGATACTTTTTAGGATTAAATGATGTACTTGTATTACTATAATCTAACATTTCCTAACAATGGCACTATTTTTATGACCATAAACTCTTGAGCTTACCAATCAAAAAGTCATTCCTTTCAACAACAAAGAACGCTTAGCAGTTGCTAAGCATTTTCCTTGATATGAAAACATAGGAATTACTTTTATGCACAATATATCTAATGAAAATTAGATAAAGCATCAATCTTATTGAAGTTATGTATTCAATGACTTTAACATGTCGTGATAGTCCAATAACATAATAAATTACAAATAATGAAAACAACTATCCATTGTAGTTTTTCATATTTGTTTTTGCATTGTTAAATTGAATTCCTAGACAATATAGAGGCTAAGAGCTACTAGCCTTCTCATTGACGTATAATTGTAAACATATTACATGCAATTTTCTTCATGGACTCAAATCATTTATTACTTAGCAATATTCATGCTCATCTTCACTCTACATGTTTAGTAAATCCTTTAGGACTAGTTTCTTAACAAGTAATGTCAATAAATATGTAGGGACAAGATGAAAAAGATACTTTTTCATGGTAATTATGGAATTCTATTACTATGGTATAATTCTTATCTATGTTGCTAAGGTAGATAGAGAAGTTTTATTAGGGAAATATTTTTGAAAACTGGAAATTATAGGGACTAGTGACCAAAGAAGCCACTCATTTCAATAATTAATGGAGCTTAGTAGTCACTAAAAATTTTCATTAATAAAAACGTACATGAATTACGTGATATGAAAATATATCGTACAATAAATACATAAGGATTCATCCTTCTCTTGGGAATGTATTGATAGACTTGACTCCATCGGGGATATTGTAGCACTTGAGTACAATTATTATTCTCAAAGTTAAAATGGATTCCTACAAAATATATGAGAGGCTACTAGCGAATGGAAATAAATGATTTTAGTGGTTTCTAAGCATTTTCCTTAATAAGAAATGATATGGATTATGTGTTATACACAATATATCTTATGAGAACTGCATAAGGCTATGTCCCTATCGATTGTATGTAGTGCATCGTAATGACCATTTGAGATAAGCAACCTTTACAAAGTAGTTTTTACATTACTGAGATGAAACAATTAGATATGATTTTCTTGAATACTTTCCTAGTGGTAGTATTTTCTCGCAAATTTTATATTATTGATTCATCATCTTACTTTTTTTTCCCACAAGTTCTCCTAGTTCATTATAAAAGGATTTTTTTACTTTTACCACAAGATTAACTAAATAATTCTAGTACCACTAAGGAAAATGACCTAAATGCAAATAATGAAACTAAAACTTTTGAAATTTCAATTTATGAGGTACAAAAGTCACTCCATACATTAGAAAAGCTCACAAAAACAATCGTGACTAAGTTATGAAGGAATTTTAATTCATCCCATGAGAGGGTCAATAATTATTTTGTGGAAATGTGTGGATAACTCATACATGTTAGTCTACAACAACTTGTGTTCCTTGTCATATTGGGTGGTATTAACGTGAACAATTTCAGGTTGAGCGAATCTTATTTACATATTTTGCAAACTATTAAATGTCAATTCTTCACATACCATTATTATACTTGCATAAAATACACTACCTAACTAAGGTTGATTCTCATTATTACATTCAAATTTCTCAATGTCATACTCTAGGCCTAGCGCTCACCCAACACGAAGGGTATTATAATGCTTTAATGTAACATTACAAATATTTATGATTAATGGTTGCTAGTCGATTATTACAGTTTATACAAGACTTGAATGACGTACATTAATATATAATGTAATTTTCCTTTCCATTTATATTCTACAACATGTTCAAATTTTTTCATAGTGACCCCAAACTCTGTAAATATCCATTGGTAATCATTTTTAATATATAAAAATAATGATGTTAAGATACAACATTTCCTTTCTATTACATCATTGAAAAATAGTATTTATTGTTGCTAATTACTTCAAAATTAATAATTTGTTTGATTCCTTTTTCGGGTAATATGTCTTCCAATGGTTGCACTCCATTCATGTGAATTCCTTTAATTGAAGGAGAAAAGGGTTAAAAGAATATATATGACGATTGGTTTGTTGAAATGAATTCCCCCAAAAACTATCACGTTCATTTGGGTTTATTTTTTGTTGATTATGATGTTTTCAAGGAATTATGTATGGTTCTAACTTCAGAAGTTATTGATTAGAGAACATTCCGTATTCGGATTGAGCACACCGACATTGAAATAAATAAGTTCCTTATTTTTGACATAGAGTTGGAAGTTTCCTTGTTCATAAAATAGGAATTGAAGGATTTTATAGAAAGTATGACGTGCTTTCTATAGATTCGATAAAAACTTCTTAAAAATCACAATGACTAGAATTAGGTATCAAAAAATTGTATAGATTCGATAAAAATTCTTTTATTTGTCATTATTTGAATAGAAATTGTTATCTTTCTCCACCAAAACATGAAAATCTATTTACAACACTAAGATAATCATATATTTCTATATTATAGATAGATTCCTCTAAGTCAAAGTTGCAAGGGCTTAAAAAGAATAATAAATCAACTGTATTGTTTAAAAAAGGACCAATATATTTAAGAGAACATAATCTTCAACCACTAAAAAAATTAAATTGTTTTTTTCCAATGGTGATTTTTTTCTAGTTGAAGTTTATAGGTGCCATGTAACACCTCAAGAAAACCAATATTTTCTTGTACATGAGGATAATGTTTACCTTCTTGTCCACTAAATTTTTTTAAATTATATTCCTACACGACAGATGATATTCTTCTTCCTTTTTACATTCTACAACGAAACTTTTGTAACTATATGATCTAGATGAATTGAAAAGGGATGATGTGTAGTTCTACATTTTTAACGGCCAACATACAATTTCTGCCCAAAAAAATTTAGCTGAAAGGAAATACAAGTCATTACATATTGTGTTATAGTTTAGAAAGGATCAAATTCTAACTTTAAAATCATATATCAAAGACATTATTGATATTTTTCAACAACAAAATGAGGTAATTTTCTTTGGATTAAAACCAATTTTATTGATGTACTCTACATGACTTGAATGATATGCAAATCCTCGAGATTTCCTTAAAGGACCTGAAGTTGGAAACACAGAGAAATAAAAGTATAGGGTAATGAAACTTAGTCTTAATGTACTTGTATTTAAAATTTAAATTTTGTAATATATAGAAAGTAAATATACTATTTCCATTTTCAATGCAAATTTTTGGGAAGAAATGTCTTGTTAGTTTCAAAGTGTCTAGGATAGAGAGTACTTATGAAATAAGGACATATAAATTATTTCCGAGGACATATGGAAAAAATGGGCAAAAATATTTGACTTGTTTAAAATGGGTGGGATTTCTTATTCTCCTTTTAAGGATAACCAAGCTAAATTTTAGCCAAATTAAGTGGCAAGGTTCACGTCCAATTCCTTCAGGGTGAAAGAGGAATGACCTGATGAGCAGCCTATCATTACTAGTATCTAAACTAAAATTAGGGAAATTATGGCTAATTATCTCTATTGAGGAAGTCAATAGAGTAGAGAATTTTGAATCTTCGCTAAAGAGTAAAATTTGAAAAATATTTGAAAAATAAATATCCATGTAATATTATATTGTGAAGGAACAAAAGCCAATAATATTATTCAAAAATTTGGTTTGCATGAATCTCGTTACCACTAGCTATCTATACACTTGGGAGAATATAATAAGGGAAAAAGAAATGTTGATTCCCAAGAAAGTGAAAAATCATCAAGAAAAAAATTGATATCGACGTGGAAAAGGTTCTCCTAATAAATCTCAAAAATCATAGAAAACTACGTGATTTAAATGGAACAAAAATTCAAGAAAGGATAGAAAACACATCATATTTTACCTATCAATGTGCATATCGCTTCCAACTCTAGACAACAATATCATGTATTCAATAAACTAATCCATTTAATGAAGAATGTGTGATCAAAAATTTATACAATTTGTTTAGTGTAATAACATCCAATGTAATAATCGATCTTCTTTCAGTTGTACAATAAAATTTGCTAAATTTTATTATTATTGTGATCTTACATGTTACGTATTAAAAATGCTAAGAGAGGCGGTAAAAAAATACATGCCAAAATTTAAAGACAAGGGGGAATCATTCGGAGAAGTATTTTACATATTTTATGACAACAACGGAAAATTTAAGAGCTTATGTCTTATGTAAAGAATAATTGTTGTGCAAAATTGTGATGTTGATGATGGAGATAGAGAATAAATCATAATGGATTGGATGGAGTAACTTTTGAGACAAATTTGTGACTACAAGAGATATCGGCCTACAAGGAAAGACACATCCTTTTATTTATGAGATATTTTATTAGCTTTCGTCTCATATGTTCACTTAACTCTCTTTTCGAAGTTCTCCAATAATAGTAATCTACGGCGTAACAGTGTTGCATTGCATTCTTTAGTTGACACATGTTTATCTATGGTTTGTTATTGTTGAATCACATGATTAATGAATTTTTTAAAACATTACCATGCTCATTTGAAAAAAGGTACATTGATTAAGATGACATTAAATAATTATATTAGTTTTATGCCTTTGAATTGATACATATAATATTTATGCAGATAACCAACCAAAAGAGGAAGACATCATCTCTTCCTCTCCACATAAAAACAAAGGAGACAATGTCATTCTTAACATGTCACAACCCATTCAACTTTTTACACCAGATGTCGTTCACCATACAACCAATGAATCTATACAAGGTGAGTGACATTTACTTGTTTTATAAATTTATCACTACAATAAGTTTTCGATTGTCATTATTTACATATATTTAATAAAAAATTAAAAATTAGTTTTCATGCCAAGTGGGGAGGTTTTGGCATGTCATGTATGAATTCGCATAGATAAACTAGTATGTTAATTGTGTGAAATTATCAACAAAACCATTTATAAGCACCACATAATTGTAGGAACCTATAGCAAAGTGGTTTATTTGTTATATGTATTATCCTAGTGGTTACTAACATACATCTATTAAATTGATTTATTTTTTAATAGAGTAATTTTTATTGTAATTGGTTAATATTAAATTGTGAACATTTGACAATATTTACTTTATGTGCAGTTCACCATTTGAAGCCACCGAGTTCATCAAGGAATGTAAACCCAACCATAGTATACGAAGTAATAGTTTAGCGTAGTTGTCTCTAATATACATCTATAACTATGTAATATTATCCAATAAAGGGTACTGCATTATATAGAAGAAAGTTGTATCACAAATTTAATTACATCGACATGATTTTTATTTTCAATTGATTATTGATTTTTTAATTGGGTAACGTTAAATTATAGAGAGTTGAAAAAAGTTATGTGTAGTTTTCCATTAGCAATCGTTAATCTCATCAAATATTCTCAAGCCAAACATAGTCTAGGAATTAATGGCTTAGCCTAGCAATCACTAATATGTAACTATAGCTATGCAATATTTTCTTCAAATGAGTTATATAATTAATAATAAAAAGTTGTATCGAGATATTTATTTACTTCAACATAAATTTATTTTGAATTGATTTTTTTTGAAACAGTAACTTGCATCACATGAACCCGCAAAGAGGGAATGCAAGGAAATCCAAGCCGGAATCTCAATCACTAAGTGTTAACCTACTGAAATTTTGATTATTTTTATTGGTTACTAACATGTTGTGTAAAATTGAAAATAATTACTTCTATGCAGTTGGCCAAAAGGACTATTTAATTACTTTATATTAGGGTAGTTTTATATATAAGAAAAACCAATCCCATAAGGATATGGCATTCAAAATCAAGAAGGATATTGTCAATTTGCGAGGTGGCTTCAAATATTTTTAAAGATACTTTCAACAAAATGTGAAGTGATATTTTTTCTAGCTATCTCTCTTCTACCAAAGTTGAAAATATAATAAAGCATTTGAAAAAATATAGTCACTAATGTTAACACTAAATCACAACACCTTATATTTTCACAAGTGTGAGTGCTTGAGCTCCCGGTGTCACTAGGTAACATGGCTGATATGTCCAATTTGTGGGAATTGCTACTTGAGATAAACCTCCATAGAAAGCTACCTAAAATACGTTCCATAATCTACTCTAATGCAGGAAAAAATATTTTATCCGAATTTAACTCTCCAAGGGACCAGTGAGAGAGAGTTCATGAAAATAAAACCTACACTAAAGTGGTGATACATCAGAAAATGATATAATGAGAATAGCTTTCCAATGTGTGTAAAATGGAAGCAAGGTGCATACTACAGGGAGTGATAATAGTTCTCCACATTCTAGCAAATGCATTCACAAAAATATTTCCTACACACACAATAATAATGAATCCTTATAAGGGCATAAAATAGACAATATATTTGCAATAAGATTGAAAATGAAATAAGATTGTAAATAAACACAACAAGGGAATCTACATCCACAACTTACATCTATTTCTTCATGATATACACAGTTCAATCTAATACAAATTCAAGGCATGGATCACCATGCAAGGATTCCACTATAACGGCCTACAACACATTTGCTTCACAAAACCAAAATGACATAGTTTTTCTCCTTAAAACTATCTCTCCCAACAATGAGTCCAACATTATAATTTATAAAATTTGGAAGAGAGAGGTTTGAAATCCCAAAATAAACCTTTCAACAACTTTCAAGAGGTAAAAATTAAGTAATATGATGGTATGTTTCTTGCAAAAGGTTCCCATAATGTACCATACCCTCGTAGCAGTTGAAAGAATGATTTCCCATGCTCATTTAATGTCTTCCCAACCACCAATAAAATATTTGTTATAAAATTAAGAATTTTTTCAAAAAAATCACAATCTGGTCTTTACCAAATTCTAGATTTATTTATTTTCGTGAATTTTTCTTGAATTCACAATTCCAATGAGACCAATTTTGTGAAAATCAATTGAGAAATGCTAAAGTTATCATCTTATATGTATGAGCATTATTTTAAATTTTCCAAATATTTTTTACATTTCAAGGGATTGATCATTTAATTTTTAGAGTTGGTAATGTTTTTATGGCGTAGAATATATATTCCTTTCGAAAAGTCAAATTTTGTGAAAAACAGAGCTCCAGGTCAAAAGTTATGACTGTTTGAAGTTTATGGTCAAGATGTTCCACTCGAGCTCTCATGATCCACATTTTCCTTTGCATTAAAGATATTATGGGTTTTTAGGGAACTCATATCCCCATTGTATATGGAGCGCTTGGAAATTCTTTCTCCGCTTCACCCGAATCAGGATTTTTTCCTCGCGCGTCCATCATTGACTGTGCCAGTCGGCCGTTGACCACCAACTTGTCCACACCACTCGTCCGCTAGTGGTCCGCATGTCCCCACTATCCCTTACAATTTTCTCTTCCTTTTCCGCAATGAACTTGTAGCATCTATTTCATCTTTTTGGGAATTTTAGGAATATTTGTCCCAGCTTGTCCAACAAACTACACAGAAATAATCTTCTGTCTTTTCCACATTTCTCTAGTTGCGGCTATTTCAGATTTTTGGTTTTCGCATGTAACTTATTCCCAACTCTCCCATGGCCCGCTTGGGACATTTTTATCCACTTTTTCCTCATTTTTTTCTTGACCTATGCTTTGATCAGATCCTTCCGCTTTTTAGGGCCCGATTATTCCGAAAAAAATTTCCCTCCTCACATTTCTCTCGGATCCTTAAGATTTTAGGCCCAAACTAGATACGATGAACCTAGGCATGATCCACATTAGTTCCATCCACAACCCTCAAACCTGATTTGCATTAAAATAGGTCCTTTTTATTTTTTCAAATTTTGGAAAATTTTCACTACCTCCTCATATTTTTCTTTGGATAGGAAGTTAGAGAACAACCAAGGGATCCCTAAAAACCTAATTTTTTGTCTCAAACCATCTATGTTTTCTCAATCCTTAAAAAATTGTCCAAGTTATCATAATTACCTTCAAGGTGAATTTTGGATAATAGTTAAATTGAAACCAATTGCTTTTTTGGGAAAATATCATTGCACTATAGAAGATGAAATTATAGTAAAATATCTCCAAAATATTTGGAATAAAGACTATATTGTTTTTGAATCAGATAAACATTGTGTATTGCGTAATAGGCACGAAGGGAAACCCTCAAGAAAATTTTATGGCAGGGACAAAATCTAATACAAAATATTTTTCGAAGATATGTTGTTGACGAAACTTTTGACAAAAAAATATCACAAATATTGTCTTAGGGTTTGAGTGTTGTAGAGGGCACCAAAACATTGCAACAAATACAAATTAAATTACTATTAATTATTTTTTAAAAATTACAATGATATTCATTTATACTTTCATATGGTAATGATACGTCTTAAAATGAACATGTGGTCTTATGTGCATGCAAATTCCTAAGATCATGTTAGGAAAACCGTAATGGAATGGATAGATGGCTATGTGATGGACAAATAGGGAGAATGGGTGAAATTCGTAGCAAGTAATCAAAGAAATCAAATTTCCTCAAGGAGAACGATGGGAATTTACTTTTCTAAAGCAATGATTTTTTTCATAACTTGAGCGGGTGAAATGGAACGATTGAAAGAATGGACACATAAAGGTGTCTAGAATGTAAGTGTCACCAAACACCCTCTTAACTAGTTATGGAATACAGAGAATTTCCCTTCGTTTCTCTCGTAGAAGTCTCCAAAAAGGTCATGGAGGTATGTGAGGAAACTTGGGAATAGGAATAATGGGTGAAGTGTGAGGTCTAATCTTAGCTTGGTTGACTATGCGAACATGTAAGTGTTGTCAACTATGAGATAAGTGGGGTGGTTTGGAAATCAAGGTGTCTAAGGCCTTGTTTAAGTTTAGTCAATTGTGGTGGTAGGTTTTGTTGTTGCACTCATGGGTCACACACCAAATCCCTATGTTATGTGGGAAATTGAATGGCCATGAAGGTGTGTGTAAAATTAAACTTAAGAGGCAATAAAACTCGCAAAGTATCCATTACAGGAAAGGTTGATGTTAAAACCTAGGCCAACTATGAACACGTGGGGAATTATATTACTCTCCATCTAATTAATTTATGTGCCTGATTAAGAAATGAAAGCAAGTAGACAAATTAAAAAAGGAAATAAATATATCTATTTTTGTTATTTTTGATGATTTTGAATAAAGGGAATAAAATAGATAAATAAAAACTAATTATTCTTACTAATATTTCTATATTTTTATGCTTTCTTGAAATAAATAAATAAAATCCACAGAGAACACTATTAAGGAAATTGAACCGCTTCTACACTATAATTAATGTAACTAAATAAGAAAACAATCAGATGTGGCTATTTCCCTATGTAGAGTGGATCTAATTTATTCTAATAAAATAAAACTTTTCCAATTTGTACTTATGGATATAAAACTTCCTCTTTTCTTACCTTAGAGTCATGAGAAGAATGAAAAGATTATGAGAAGTGATTCTTCCCGCAAAACCTCCCTAGTAGAAATAATGGGATCTATGGAAGCTTATAAAAATGAAGGGAAGTTACAACTAATACTAAACATGTACATAATCCTCTTAAGGAAAAACTTCCCATGCAAATCCACAAGAATAAGTAGGAAACAAATTTCAATAGAATCTCCTTGTAAATAAAGATAATATAGAGTAATTTCACTTCTTTGAATTAAAAGAATCTAATAGATTATGGAATAAGATATACTTAAACAAATAAGACTTTAAAAATCCAAATGCGTCCCTAACCTAGAACCGTATAATTATGACAGGCCTCCAAAGTGTTAGTTTAGTTTTGTTTACCCATCATCTTGTTTTCCAATTCGGTGTTCGAAACATCCAAGGAACCGAGCTAGATTGTGTGGAAGAAATAATGACAAAGTGTTAGAGCTACAATTGCTTGCAAGAAATTTGGTAGCAATATACGAAAGAGAATAAGAAGGTAAGAGAATTGAGCTTTCTTGTCTATTTCAAAACAATAATCTATAACCAATTCTCAGGGTAGTGTTTTGGCTCTTATAGGGAACAAGTAGGAAATTTTTCTATGCCATTTAGAAACCATGAAATGCCACCTCTCTCATGGGAGTGGCAGTTCACTCACAAATAATTGTATGTTAGGAGGGAGAGGATTACACACATCTAACAATCTCAACAACAACCAATTTAGATGAGAAACATTTGAGAAATATGAACTTGAAAATCATAAAATGTGCTCAAAATCACATTGGAAAGTATCGTTCAATTGCACACAAGTGGAGAATGCACAACCACCGAGATGGTTTTGGAACCGCTACCGAGGGAAGACAAGAAATTGTGCAAATGTTGAGGTGGTGTCATGGAAAACAAAAAGTGAAAGAAAATACTTGTAATATGATAAAGGAAAGTGGGAAAAGCATGGAAATGGACAAGAGAAGAATTCTAGGCTACAAATTTATATGACAAATGAGAAATCAAACTCAAACACCATTGGAAATATATTTACTCATCATTGGCGATTTTGAACCATTCCAAAAATGTAACACATGCAAAACTTTGTGCATACATATTGTGCCCTCAGAGAATCGCTTTATCCATGAAGATACATAAAACATAGAGTCCAAGAATGGCATTTCCAAATGGGAAAGTTAGAAATTATACCTCAAATGTCCATGTATTGAAATCATGCTAATCTAAGCTCCTCACCACTTGTATTCTAAAATGGGAATGAATAGGTGATAAAAGAATATTAACAAAAATATTGAATTAAAGAAATGAGAGGACTTACCGTATCTACGGGATTGAAGTATACCCGCAAAGAAGACTCCTTCCCCGCAAAATACACAAACTCAAAATAGAGTTAAAACATTATATATTTAACCAAAACTATTATTTATAGAAATAATTTTAACTCACCCACTTCAATATTTTTTAGATGTCGATGACCTATGATGGTTTTGAGCACATATGGCAGCCCAACTAGTGGGAGGAGAAGTGGGCCCCTGAATAGGTGAGTAATTTACATTTGTTTATTTTAAGCATAAAATGAAAAAAATGTGAAAAACATAACATAAGGGGGACATTATAAATAATTTAATAGTTAGAATGTTAATTAGGGGTGCCACATTGGGATGTGGCTTTTATTTCATTAAAAAAGGTGTTTTGTACATTTTTTTGTGTTATTTGATGTTTTAAGGGCCTAGGTACAGACCATTGTCGAGGACGAAACCACCATGATGATTACACAATTGTCAAAGGATTTAGGGCCAAGAGAGAATTTTCGTGGTAGTTATGCAACCTATTCTCTACACATAGAGGAAGTTGTGTAATCACCTCTCTGCAGAGGGGTTTTGCGTAATTTCTACGGAAAAATTTAGAAATAGTTAAGTATGAAGAATTATTTTTTGTTTTTGAATGTTTTTATGATTTGATAAGTTTATTATGCATAAAAACATTCTAACGTGCTCTTTTCTTGGTGTTTGTGAATATAGGCTCAATACATTAGATGGATCCGAGCCAAAGAGTATGATTAGCTTTATCCCATCTTGGATTCATAATAATAGAGGAGAGAGAGAGATTTATTACATATTGCATTGGTATATGGAGAATATCTCAGACTCAGTTAGTAGCACCAATGAGTCACCTGATATGTGACTTATTAAGTGATCAGGATATAGACGGGAAAAATTTCCATCTTCCTCGAGTTCAAGTAGAGTGGAATATTACTCCTGAGGACATATATGGGATTCTAGGTGTTCCCTGTCGATGGTAGGAAGTTGACTATCTCTAGTTCCACATCGGTGGTGTAGTCTCCCGAGCTTGGGATTCATATATGGGGGATGCATGGGTACCTAATAATTCGTTAAGCATGGCATGAGGTTACTCTGTTAGTTTCTTCCACCCTTATCCCTACCTTGTGTAATGCCACCATTGGTATCTTGGCTTCACGCTTGGTAAGGGACACAGGTGGGGATAAACTACTATATTTCTAGGACCCAATTATTTAGCATATAGAGTAGCGTGGTTGTACATTTACATGGGGTGTTGATATCTTGGGGGCCACATATCATAATATTTACAGGGTTGTTCAACTAAAAGGAAAGGCCCTTAGTCATCCTACATTAGTTGTGTGATGGGTCTACAAGAAAATGGATCCTAATTAGATGGGTGTTGGGATAGTCGATCTTGAGGGTATTAGAGCATGTAGTTGGAGAGTTATGGCCCCACTCAAAGGGAAACATCATCCAGTGGCCACCCTTACTATAGATGACATGATTACACAACCATACCAGGATATGGAAATATTATGGGTTGACAAGAGGGTTATTATGGTTAAATGGAGTACCACTATGCATTTAGTAGACCAAACCGATAGGGATGAGACTCACCTGTTGATAGATTACCGCAATAGTTTGGGATAGCTTATGTTGACGTCCTGTCGGTGGTCCAAAATATTTACCATGGGATATGAGAGGCTAGATCTATCCCTATGGGCCAGATCGATTGGAACTTCATTACACCTAGGGTCCCGATCCATAAACTATAGGATATCCTAGATCTAGTTAGACTGGGAAATCCTTTAGGTTGAGGCTACTTCAACACATAATAGGGAGGAGGAGGAGGAGGTTGAGGTAGAGACCAAGACCGAGGAGAAGGCAGACGAGGAGTAACATGAGGGGTTGAGGAGGATTGTGATATAGAGTGGAGAGCCAATTGAGAGGCATGTACAAGCCATGGCCGAGACAAAGATCTTTCATTCAAAGGATCCTCTTCCATGTGAAGGAGGAAGACATAACGAGCCAAGATTTGGACAATGGGTCTCTAAGGAGGATGTGAGGGGAGATGATTTCAAAGCAGAGGACATACCTCAAAGCAGCTCCACCAAAACCACTAGTACACATAGACACGACTTGGCAGCCAACATATCTAAGTAAGTAACACAACCTTCTCTCGAATCTAATATTTCCACTAGACTTGTTAATGAATTACACTTATATATATATATATATATATATATATATATAAATATATTTATACATATATATATATATATATATATATATGTATAAATATATTTATATATATTATTCAGTTGACACCTTTTCTCTCCCTATGGGGAAGACATTGCCACATCTACTTAACGACTCTGGGAAGCCGGTGATGGTTAGCCACCACATAGATGTGTTCGTGCCCAACTTGAACACGTAGAGGCCCCTGACCCAAATGAGGAATGAGATTGTGTCATACTAGCTTGCCGAGAGGAGGCAATGAAAGGTCATTCCCACATCTAACAAGTCACCTTCCCCATCGAGGGTCATTTGCATCACTCAACACATCGAGGATCCCACTTATGACATAACAACCACAATAGGAGCCCACATTTTGCACACTAAATTGGATCTTTTAAGGAAGCATACGTCACATACCTTTACTCCTTAGGACATTTTAGGACACATATATGGATTTATTTGGATTTTTATGCTCAGTGGGAGTATTTTGACCACACTTGTTAGCGTGATGAAATTGTATAAAAATTTATTATTACATATATATATATATACATATATGTTTCTCTCGGCTTTGAGATATTGTGTAAGAGTTTACTCTGCTCATGACTTGCTTCATCTCGTATACACTTAGACATGTGGAATCTCGATAATTTTTTAATCTTATTTTATGAATGCATGTATGGATGATGATGATGATGATGGAAATGTGTATATATAATGATATATTTATATTTTTTTAATACATATATGTGATGCCTATTAAGATGAGTTCGAACTTAAACATTTTGTTTTCAAGAAATATTCGATATTCCTATTTTGTTGAAAAATTTCATGAAAGTGATATAATAATAAAAAAATTAATCCACTCCATTCTTAACTCCAGAAACCATTAGGATGTGAGGGATCAACACAGATATCCAAGAAGGATGCGATCTATATGAATTTTATGAATAAAAATAAAGATATGAAGATAAGATTTTGATAAAGACCCAATCATGAAACTACAACTTGACTCGGAGTGACTAACTATCTAGTGAAGAATGCAGTTTGCTTATAAGTTTAACTAGATTGAGACTAGTCGGTGGCCTCCGATTGAAAAAAATATGGTTTCATGGATTAAATCTCTTATAAATCATACATCTAACTCATTTTTAGAGGATTTCAAAGGACTCGACACACTTTTTACTTGTTGAATTGTTTACAACTTATTAATTTATTTGAAAGGACCCCCTATGTCTTGCCCCATGTTACCAATAAGAAACATGGAGTCATCACCAAAGATAAAGCATAGATGAGTAAGGGCACATTCCTCCTTTCGTAGCCTCATCCTACCTATAGGAAACAAGGTCTCATCATCGAAGATTGGTGCGACAAAAAAGAGTAATCTTATTGGGAAAAGGAAATGGTTTTATACTTACTTTTCTTTATCTTTATCTTTTTTTTTTTTTTAAACATTGTGATTTTTGGGAAGGAACACTTTCCCTAACCTCAACCCCACAGAATGAGTAAGAAATGATTACTCACCATCGAGGGTAAAAGTAGGTGAACAAACAATCTGGGTGAAATGATTTAGATTGATTTTTTCAAAAGAGAGATTTTGAGGAAAGATGTGACACAAAGAAGCTTATAGTACAGAATATGGGAGAAAAACCTAATCTAGAAGCATTCATGAATAAAACTAATTGTATAGGTATTTCATGGATCAATGTCATAACTTCATCTACTAGGATAAAAAAATATTAAATAGTTTAGAGATGATATAATGAATAGTTGGAGGAGTATGATTAAGTGCTTTACCAATTCTCAAAAAGTTTTAAAGTCACTTGAAAAATATGTTTCTTGTTTCTCAATGTTACCATATGATTATGTAAATGATATGAAATGTAGATGTAGTAGTGTACATATGGAAATGTAAATGCATTATGCATAGAAGCGTTTAAGGTGGAGTGAATGATTGATTCACAAAACTCCTCGTCTGTCTAAATTAAATAGGTGATACTTGTCATTCTTATAGTCCTCCATGACCTCATATGGACCTAACAAGTTTCCTCTAAAAAAATTTCCTTCACTAATATAATTTGTGATCCTGGATATCTAGTCTCAAAACTAGGTCTCATACCTATATTTCTAGTTGATAGACATTTTTATTGTAATGAAAACACATCTTGTCAAGATAGATGCAATGACATTGTTCATGTCTAAGTCAAGCTTTGTTTAGAGTTTTATGTTGAAACATATGCGCTTATCGATACTCATCTTCACCTAAGATACCTTGGAAAAATATGCAAAGACTTGTTATTTCAACTTCCAGTGGTAAGAACAATATAGATCCAAAGACAAAATAATAAGTTTTTTCCCCATAGGCATCCGCACCAATGTCCTATAGGGCCGTAAGGTTAGAAAAACTTTAACTTCCAGTCATGGTTATTCTCCTTGACTCTTTTTTGACGAGTATGGACTTCAATGTTTTATGTTTTTCCTCAGACGTTCCAATGACTTGAGGGTAGTAAAAAGAGGCTATGTGATACAAAATTTTGAATTGTGAGAACAACTTAGGAACCTCTTTGTTCTAGAAGGACATGCCATTATCTCGAGATAATAACATGTGGGACTCCATCCCCGCAAATTATCGATTCAAAATTAATTTGGTGATCATAGACCTAGAGACAATAGTGACAGGCATGGCATCAACCCACTTTGTAAACTATTTTGTGGCCGTAATGATGAATTTATTGCCATTTTTTTATGAGGGAGATAAATTCCCTATCAAATCTAGACCCCAAGTAGAAAATGGCCATGGTGTCACAATTGTCTATAGATCGTGAGTAGGAATTTGTATCTCATGTGATATTTCTTGACATTTATGACACCTCTCGCAAATAATCTATAGCATTATGCTCTAAGTTGGGACAAAAATAACCCATTCGATGAATTTTTTTAGTTGTAGCATACGCTCCAAAGTGACCACCACAAACTCCATTATGGGCTTCAAAGAGAATATTTTACAATTCTTCTTCATCCACACACCTCAAAAGTATGTCATTAAAGGATCTGTGATAAAGTACTTCTTCTATAATTGCATACTTGACAGGTATGACATGTATCCACCACCTTTGTTATGATGTTACTCCCTCAAGATACGACGTTTAACAACATGATGCAACGGGAGGCTTTACTTCCACATAAAATAAACACTTATTAGGGAAATATAGGTCTACTACGTCTCCATAATCTATCACGTTATCCACCAAAAAATCAACAATAATTTTTCCTTTGAGGAATTGTTATCGCAATTTTACCCCCGGCAATATTGACCAAAATCAACCCCGCACGGGAAGAAATCTAACGGTTGGTTCTATCATATGATCCCATGTTTTTAATTAAACAATCAAAGTTATAGGAAAAATCAGAAATGGAGAAAACAGAGGCTCTTAAGAGAGAAATGGGGAAAGGCTCAAAGAATTTAGGATTCACAAACAATTCGAGCAATCCCAAATCAGGTAAGTATAGAGTGACGGTGGAGGCTACCAACCTGTCTCAACAAGACACCTTTAAGGGTAGAAGCCAAGCATGGTTCCCGAAATGAGTGCGAAGCTTCCACATGTCCCGAGTCCAAAAAGTAGATATTCGGTAGTTGATAAGTTTAAGGCGGTGAAACCCCACATATCTCATCGGCATAATACCAAGGTTGGGTCCAAAGATCAGGTTCCCAAATGAGTGTTGGTTTGCCATGTGGTCGAATTAAAAGAGGGAACAAATCCATTCATTGAATCAACTAAGGATAGAAAGGATAGTAGAAAAAATCACATGTCAACTTGGTGCAATTTCAAAGGTAAGATCCCAAGGTGGAGACTTAAACTAGTGCCAAGCCTCCATGTGTACCAGATCTGACAAAAGGGGTAGAGCTAGCCCTCAAATCAACTAAGTATAAAGAACTGGAAGAAGTCTCCATGTGTAACATCAGTGTAAATTCAAAGGCATGACCCAAAGTGAAGACTCAAATAAGTGTGAGGCTTCCACATGTCTAGTGTTTGAGAAAGGCATCAACCCGAATCAGCTAAATATCGCAAACTCACAGAAGGTGCCACATGTTAGCTCAGCGCATCTTCAAAGATAAATCTAAAAATGGGTCTCCCTAACTAGTGTTGGCCTTCCACATGTCCTAGGTCTGATAAAAGGGACAGAGTTGACAGTTGAAAATTCAAGATGGGGCAGAGTCATTGGAATGTGCCACATGCCTTAATGGCGCAAATTCAAGAGGGTGGCCCAAGGGATAGTCTCAAGTGAGTGTAGAGCTTCCATGTGTCAAAAATTTAGAAAGGGGATATAGTTAGATGTTTAAATTGACTAAGTACAAAAGGGTTTGCAAAAGGTGCCACGTGTCATCCCGACGTAACTCCAAAGGTTAAAACTCAACAGGAAAACTCAAATGTGAGTTGAGCCTAAACATGTCTTGGGTTAGGCATATGGCCCCACAAAACAAAAGTTACTTAGCCAAAACACAAAGGAATAGATAAAATCCATGGAGGCCTCCACGTGTCTCTTCGGTGCAACTTAGAAAAAAAATCCAAAAATAGTCTCCAAATGCGCGCCACTCTACATATGCCCATTTTTCAAGTCAAAGCACGTCACCAGAGGCAGTTTGAACTTTTTGGTCCGAGAAGGCATAAAGTGTAAAAATAGGCCATACCTCCACTGACACCCAGAGGACCCACATGTTAGGCCAAAATTACATGTGGGTCAGCAGACCTAGGGAGGAATTTTCCCCCAAATGGAAAATGTGGGCCGGTGGGCTCGAAGATGGTTTTTTGTCAAAAGTGAATTGTCAGGATGTGGGCTGTTTTTGCATTTTTGTATTTTTGTGTAAAATGTATAAAGTGAATTTTGGGCCCGTAGACCCATTCTGCTAAACTAGTTTTCACCATTTTGTATGGATCCGGACCAAACTTTCAAATGGACATATCTTTTGATCCAAAGTGCTTGAAATTCAACAAATTTGACACCATTAGAAATTCCTCGACCTATTCTACACTATGGAAACCTGATATTTTAAATTTGAAGAGGTTAGGTGGGTGAGAATTAGGAAAATGTATTCTTATCATTAATATGTGATCCGATTGCATCAACAAACAGATCAAATTCGATTTGATATGTTGTTCTTCCTTCTTTGACACTGAGCAGACATAGAGTGGTGGAATCAAAAGATTGTGGGTGGATTTATAAGGGCATTAATGGATAGTAGGTGAGCTCCAAATCAGTTTCTCCACCTCTCTTCATTGTATCTATAAAGGAAGGAGTTTGGCTCATTGTAAAGGGTCGGGCATTTTTTTACACCCTCCCTTATTTTCGTATCTGTAAGTGAATTTTGGAGTTTTCCAAACCTCCCATTCAATTTGTAATACAATTTTTTTCCTCTTCACTATTGTAATGTACTTGTATCAATTTTGGAGCAATAATATATGTCTCGTGGATGATTCTCAACCCTCTTATGTGTTCATTGTTGTATTCTCGATATCTCATTGTAGTTTGGTTATCTATGCATGGTGGTCGTATTGCATTTCTATGGTTTGTGTTCAATTGAAAAATGAGTGTTTAACATTCCTTTGATGCATTATCTTGTTAGCTTGGGTTTATTTTCTCGCATCTTCTCAACCCTGTCTCCTTGGCAAGATAGAGTAGGTTTTAGAGTAGATCCTTTGTAATTTATTTGTGTGCACCTAAATAGAGGAATAGGAACCGGCCTTCATCAAGAGAGCTCTCTCAATTTAAAATTCCCACACTTTAAGAGATGTTGCATGTTGTGCAATCACATTGAGGATCTTAACCCATCAAGTTATCGATCCCAGGGTTCGTGATTTTGCACTAACATGAACTCTACGGTTGATGAAGGTGAGTTTGAGTTCACCCATCAATGTAAATAAATTTCTAACATTTTTGGATAAGGTGCCTTGACTAAAATATGTTCGTAACTAGTCAAATTTAACAATTATTTACATTTCTTAGTTAATACTATAATGTCTTAACCTTTTCATCGCAAAATCAATTGCAAGACATAATTTCACCACATGTGTATAATGTGTCTCGAGATAAATGTAGAATGTGAGTAATTAAATAAATGGAACGGTCATGTTTATAATCATCTTATTCTTCCAACATGTAAGCTAATGAGACATCGGTGCCTCGTAAGTATAACGTCAAAGGACGATTGGCTTTGGGTGGCATGAGTGTAGCAAGTGACATGAGAACAAATTTGACTAACGCAAATGCCTCATGACATTTAAAATTCCAAGTATTTACTTGCACTCCTTATTTAACAAGTTGTTAATGGGATGGATGATGTAAGTTAGATCAAGAATAAACCTACGAATTACCCCAAGTTTACCTAGAAAATACCTAATTCCCTATTTGTCTAAAGTTGAAATCATCTCCGTAATCTCCTGAAACTTTTCTAGATCTATATCAATCCCTTGAGAAAAATATATATACCTCGGGAAGTTTCCTCCCTTCACTCGAATATGCACTTTTCTAGATTCAACGTTACATTGTCTTCAATAAGACGAGAGAGGATAACATGAATCACCTCTAGGTGATTTCAATGTTTCTTGGCCTTATCAAGTAGATCATCAATGTAAGATTCTACAATATTATGAATAAGATAATGGAAGATGTATGTCAACACTGGTTGGTAGGTGGCTCTAACATTTTTTTATCCAAATGACATGACTATGTAGAAAAAGGTTCCTGAAGAAGTAGTAAAGGTAGTTTTGGTTTGATCCTCCTCATAGATCTTTATCCGATTGTAGCCAGAGAAGCCATCCAAAACTGACAACAACTCATAACCAGTCATGACATCTCCAAAGACATCGATGGAAGGAAATGGAAATTCATCCTAATAAAAATAGTTTATTGATGTCTCTAAATTCAATACAAATATGTATCTTCCCGTTCTTTTTAAGGATCAAGAAAATTTTAGCCACCCACATGGAATAGTCTAATTATTTAATGAAACCCACATGAAGGAGCTTCATTACTTCTACTTTAATGATTAAAGCCACCTTTTCCTTCATAGGTTATGACTTTTTTTTCACAGGCATGGCATCATAATTCATAACGAGGTTGTCATCCATCATGTCGGGAGAGATTCCCATCATTTCCTTATAACTAAAGGTAAAGGATTTTGAATTTTGTTTAAAAACCTTGCTATGCACTTTTATCTTGCTTGGAGTTAAATAAGAACAAATCTTCAAGTTCTTGGGATCCTCCTCCATCCCTATATTTATATATATGGTTCCTTTGATCAAAGAGTCATTACCATATTCAAACTCAGGTGGGGCAAGAGGTAGTTCCAAATATTCTTCCTTTGTCTCATAGATCTCGTGAACTTTCAATGAGGGAGGATATAACATGTGATCTCCAAAATAGGAGGAAGGGTGAGGTCTAAGATAAAATCCTCTCTTATGGTATGGGGGAATAAGATCAATATAAACATTGAGGTATCCTAGGATTTCCTCATCATTCTCCACATAGTCCAAAGTGGCAGGCTCATTCTTAGCCTTGAAATATGCAAACATTACATTGGTTGGAAATTTTTAAACCATGGGTTTAAATTGAATCGAAACCATAAACTCAATTTCCTTCAAGCCATCACTTGGAAAAACCTCGTGAGGAAGATGTTTCCATGGAATTGGCTAGTTGAATCTTCTCTCTAGGTATATATTAGATGGAAATGAATTCAAAACCCTTACAAATTTCCAAGATAGTGGATTTGTAGAGTTACAAGCACTCAGCTCTGCTCTCAGAGAATTCAGATACTTGGTTAGTAAGAAGAGCCTCATACTTTGTGATTTTGTTTGTATATTAAAATTCTCAGCTAAAGTAAAAATTCATGACCCTCTACTCTTGAGAATTAGGGATCACCCTTTCCCTAATGTCATAGCGGCGAGTTCACACCCTCGTAGTTGAGATTCTAGCAACCATTGGGAATATATAATTTTAGAATTTTTAGAATATTCTTCCTAAAATTCTAAGTCCTCAACCATACATTCCTCATCAAAGACACTATATGGGCAAGAACCTATCCAAAGAGCATGCCCTATGCCCAGGGAATCGAATGAGAGAATGATAGGCAAATAACTTTTCGAAAGCTTAACGATCTCAATCGTAGTTTTTATTAACACATTTTTACTACAAAAAGCTTAATTTTACTAGAACCAATGCCATCAATTACCTTAGGATTTTATAAATCATTTGTAGGAACAAGTTGTGACTCATACTTTGAGTCCCGAGGCTTCTTCAACTGATTGGCAGGATCTCGAACCGAGTATTAATCTTGTATTTCTTCTTTAGGTTGTCCAAATGGATATCAAATTAATTTAGGTCACCTTGAGCTACAAAAACCTTACCTAGGTGAAAGAATCTAACCTCTTCAAATAATGTGGAAGGGACTTAATTCATACTATGAATCCGTGGTCGATCGAGAACCAAATTATATTTAGTTTCCGATCTATAATATAAAACTAAATCAACATAGTCTTTATTCCAAGGGTAACCGAAAGAAACATAGTCCCAATGGATGTTTCTATGAGACTATCATAGCCTCTCAACATATTTTACATTAAATAATAATTTATTTCTACATTGCCTACCTCTCGAAAAATAGGGAAAGGAAGTATATTAATAAAGAGCCCCATCATCTATCATTGTACACTTAACATATTTTTATAGATCCAAACCTTGAGGTATAGTGAAAAATCCCGTCTTTGTGCCAACTCAACATCGTAGCTTTTTTTTTCAATGTCAAATACAAACCTAGTATCCATCTCAAGATTCCTAGGGGATAGATAATAAATTCTATATTATTGATTTAGGTCTCCGAGAAGATGAGTGAGGTGGATAATATGGCCAAGATCTAGCGCTTCTAATCAATTTGATCTACGCATGGGAGATTTCTTCAACAAATCCAAAGCAAGGAAAATGTGGGAGAAGGTCTTAGTGAAATCTATAATCGGAATAGAATATCATATCGGCTTAAGATCTACCGACATATCATAAACCATAGAAGGATATATGGGAAGAGCTTTCAAGAATATTCTTTGGTATGGGTTGTCTGCGTGAACTTTGGGTTTGGTTTCTAGCTCCACTAGAGGGTTAGTAGATGTAGATATAGATTCCATGTGATCATTATTTCCCATGTTAGTACCATCTAAAGGGGGAGCCACTAGAGGGTTAGTAGATGTAGATTCCATGTGATCAAGTATTTCAAACATACTTCCCCATGTTATTACCATGAGGAATTTGAGCTTTCCATTCTCAAGGTACGTTGGAATGATGTCTATATAAATCATGAGAGTATAATTCTATGGGGAAATAGGATCCATGTGAGAATTTTATTTTGGCGCCATGGGAATAGCCAAGAACATCTTAATAAATAGTTTTCTTTTCCTCAAGAAGCCATTGTATAATTATTTTGCAATTACAGAATGTAAAAGCATCATGTCCTCTAACTCTATGGAAGCCACAATATAAATAAAGATTGTAATCATGAGGTATTTAATTATTTTTTGTGTTTCATAGTTTCTATTGTTGTTCTCTTGTTGGTTAATAGAATGGAAGCCTAGACCTATTGTGGAGGTAGAGGAGGAGGACTAAATTCCATCACATTAAGAGGAAAGAAAGTTTTTCCCCTTTGGTTGTTCACATTAACATTATTGTAGCTATTATTCGTATTGTTTGTGTCAACAATGGTCAACTTCTTAAACTTGTAGTGTCCACTTCCCTTCAACACCTACTTACCGTTGATTTCGATACTTTCGACTATACTTATGGATATTATTTTAGCTTTTTGTTTAGCATGATGTTAGATGTTAGAGATATTGAACTATTGTTGATTTCGATTCATATATGATGTGTGTGCATTATTAGAGACATTTTATATCGATGATGATATGTTGTTGACATGGTTATATATATATACTTCGGACATGTGATATTTTGTCATATTGAGTAGACCTACACAATTGAACTAATCTTATGATCATATGGATATTAATGAAATGTAGGATCGAGATGTTGTTAGAAATTGTAAATGATATCATTACTTTCCTAGATGATGTTTTGATTCGTATAAAGATGATTTCCAAGTTATATTGTATATTTATTTTGGATGTTTTGATGTGGCCACGAGGCCAAAGGAGGTGTTATGTGTTTTGCAGGTAAACATGTCACAAAAAACATCGGGGGGATTGGAGACCAACCACATTAGAATGCTAGATGAATTCAACAAGGGTCACCATGGCAACATGTATTTTTGTGTATGTGTGTTTGAAATTTTTGTTAGGGGATTCCCATGGGGGGGATCACCTCCAATTGTGACCAAGGGGTCATGTGTTATGTTTTATTTATCTTCTTTTAATTGATTTTAGTATGTGAGTCATAGTGATGTAATCTCCTTTAATTAATTACTTTATTTGTGTCTAGATTAGTAAATTAAACTTTGGCTAAATAAATTTTGATTCAATCACAAGGAATGCATTTATTAGATTAGATGGCCCTTGGATTATGTGTTGTAAGTTGAGTGCTTGTGATCTTGAGTGTTGTACACTCTACCCGTTCATGGAAATTTGAATTTGGCCTTAACGGAAAAACATTTAGCAGCCTGGGACGACGTGTCAAACTTGTCCCACACCTCTTAGATTGCTATACCAACCCTACGCTTGTTGGTTGTGGGGTAAAAATTAGACCCCATTATGTGTTTTTGGAAGATAAAAAGGTAAATATTTATTGCACTTTCTTTCATGTAATTGAAGTTTGTCCTTAGGTGTGTGGGCTTGGATTGTGTATGTAAGTAACTTGTCATTCCTCTCACCCACCAATTTATGGTGCATTGGGGTTGGGTTTTTACTTCTGAGGTGGAGTTGAGGATGAGTGATGTGGCATCCTACATAGAGCCACCTCACCCTCATCTCTCCCTTTTTTATTTATTCAAGGTATTTTGCTTGTTTGGCGGTTACTTCATTCTTTTGTGCACTTGCTTTTTTAGAGTTACAAGATTTTGGAGTGCTTGTGGATTTGGTTAGAGATTGTTTGTGATATTTTTGAGCTTGAAGGAGCTTTTTGTTGGAATCTTGAATCAAGCTCTACCATGAAAAGGTAGGAGATATACTCTTGGTTAATGTTCTTTTATTTTGTGTATATGTACTTTTTAAAAAAAAAATTATATGATTTTTGTTGCTTGGGTAGATTTCCTAAGTTTGGTGTAGGATGGGACTATGGGGATAATTCATGTAGGGAGGTGTAAGATTTTATTTCTTGTTTTGGAGGGAGTTTGGGTTTGGTGCCCCACCTTGGACAAGAAATTCTTGTATTTCTTACTTGTTTCTTTTATGAGGGAGGAATAAGAGAATGAGGAGGCATAATAGTATGGGGAGGCCTAAGAGGTACTTGAGGGGGCATAAGAGTGTGTAGGGGTTTTGAAATATGTATTGGAGGTTTAGTGGTGGGCACCCACGTCCTATTGGGAGGCATAAGTTACCTCCCCATAGGTTCTTACTCCTTTGGCTTTTCACATTTGAAGCCTTGTATTTTGTTGGTTTTCCTTCTTGTGTTTGTGGTTGAGTTGAATGTGCTTAGGAATGGTTGTGAAATACTTGGTTTATATTCTTGAAGATTGTTTATTTCTGTGTGTTGGATCCGAATTTCATTGTAATGTGGTTAGGGCTCGAGGGCCAATCGAGAGGATGGCTTCTCCTCCTCATTGGATATTTTGGTTGAGTGGAGAGTAATGCCTCTCCCCCATTTTTTTGTGGATCAATCAAATCATGAAGGATATCTCTTTTTGGTGATGTTAAGCTTGGAGATTTTGTTGGAGTCCTTCAGAAATCCCATCTTGTGAGAAACCTTATTATTCTTTCCAGCTTAGGGTGGAGGAAATTGTAATATTGTATTACTCTTTTAGATTACATTATTGTATTATTTCCGACTTTAAGTGGAAGACATTGTAATAATATTTTGAATAAAATTTGCATTCAATTATTGGATATGAAAGTTGTATTATATATTGAAAAAGAGAAAGAAAGATTTGTGTTGTAAAGCTAGTCTTGTGAAATAGAAAAGAAAGTTATTATCTTTATTTGAAGTTTTAGTTTGTATTGTGTGAAAAGAAGTTCTTTTAATTAAAATAAATGAGTTATGCTTAATGGGCAAAGAAAGTTTACTTTAATTGTGAAATTGTATTATTGTAAATGAGAAAGAAGAAATATGGAAGTTGTAATATGTTAAAAATGTATGCATAGTAAACTTGTACGTAGAACCAAGTCGTTAGTAGTTGTTTGAACTAATAAGTTGTAGTGGAAATGGAAATAAGCCACAAATTTGAAGTATATAGTTATGATAAATGTTAAGTAGATTATTTTGTTAAAATGATTCATTGTTGTTGTTACTTATTGAAACAAGAAATGATTTAAAATGAGTAATTTTAACTATGAAATGAATAGATGGAATTAAATCCTACAAATGGAAACTCTAGGCATATAAAATCAAGTTCAGAATGTATTTTAAAACATTTTAGAAAAAAAAATTAGAAATTTTTTTATTTTGAGTATTATGTTCCTAAAGAACAGGATCGGCACTCTATGCAGAGCAACGGTCTCATAACAACCGCTTAGGAAAGGATATGGTTCATGGTTTTTCACCCAATTATGACGGTAGTCCTAGGACCACTGGCCTACTCTAGGTGGCATTTGCTGTCACTTTTAGTTGAAAATGTAAACACATGCTTGTGCAAAGTCTATCTCGGTGTAAACGAAATTTTAATCTTATAAATTTAGCAAGGAAACTACCAAAGAAACAAATAATGGCTAAATGTATTGGTTTTCAGCAATATTATCTTTAAATCGTGAATTAAAAGCACTCATTCTCATTTATATTAATGGGGGTAGGGTTTTCCCAAATAGAGAACCCCAAATACAAATAGCTTTGAAGTAAAACCAGATTGGTAAAGAAAATCCCTTCAATCATTGAATCGAAGAAATTACAATGATAAAACCCCAAAGTAAACTAATCTAAGCTTGATCTCCTTTTAGAATCCTCCATAGTTCTTTATTTCTTTCTCCCATGGCTCCCTTATATTTAACCTACAAATTAAAAAAGAGAAAACAATAGACAAAATGGGGAGAATAGGGTAAGAAGAGGTTTTAATAAGAATGCTTAAGGATTTCTAGGGTTAGTTTGGAGCCTTAGGATCTAGTGGACACCATTGATTTGATCCAAGGGTTGAGGATCAACCCTACCTTTGGTTGGTAGGAATATATTTTATTAATGTTTTAAATAAATTTAAAGGTATGTGTAGATGGGTGAATGGGGCCATTTAAACCCCTTGGTGTGCAAGTCACTAATCTAGCTCCTAGTATGTTTTAGAAAAATAATGAAATGGGCATTTAAGTTATTTGAATAATGGAATTATAGTTACTAAGTATAAGGTAAAGTAGTAAGGTAGGAATGTTAGTTGTAGAGGAGTAAAAACATTAAACCAAGTAAATTAAATTATGGCACCTTCCTAGTTGAATGTTAATTAATGGACCTTAGAGATAAATTAAGAATATTTTTTTAAAATGTTAACTAGACCTGGTTCCCAATCATAAATTTGAGATTAGTGGTGAAATTTATTTTAATATACCCTAGGGGTTGACACTTTGTAACCTCTTAACTCATAACAAAGAAAAATAATCGTAATTTTGCGATAATATTAGGTATTAACGTGTTCCTAGGATGTCATTTTTGTGGGTGTTATACTTGGTATCAGATCCATGTGTTTAAAGATTGGATCATTGGGAAAATTTAAAACACAAGACATGAACATTTAACCTAGTACAAATTTGTTTTCTTTTAAACCTAAAAAAATGCACGTCTCGATAATTACATAATGTAGAAAACCTAGAAAACTAAAATAGAACCTATTATGATGAACTAAATCTCACCTTAGTCTATGTAGGAGCTGCGAACAAGAAGCGGGGTCCTTTAACATAGACCTAAATATACCACCTCTAGAGCAGGCGGTAATGGCCATTACCTCTACCTCAGATTTTACAAATTCTTCAATAAGTCAACGTTGTTTTATGTGGAGGGTCCTTAGGAGGATGAATTGCTAGAAATGATGTGGAGCCATCTGTATAGAAATTCCATGTGGAGTCGGCTAGGGAAGAATCACCACAAAGAGGGCATGGAGACAAGATTTCAAGATATAGAGACAGATCTCAGAGCCCTAGATAGAGAGAGGAGCATGCAGAGAGACATAGGGGTTATTAGACATCAGCTTTAGACCATACCAGGGAGATCCTAAACCTATGACCATCTCACTATTCTGGAGATACAAGTGGTTTTTAGGTAGAGTCCTGGTTGGTGAGCTTGAGCAGATGCTTCAAGCTCTACCCTTTTACTAGCAACACAAAATATCATGTTGCGATCCATCTTCTAAGGGATGGAGTAAAAGTCTAGTGGAGGATCGAGGAGTAGAAGCTCCATGTTGACTTGGAGACAATTACCTGGGAGCTATTTGACGAGCATTTTAGGAGTAGGTATTTTCTTAGGAGGTTTATTTAGCAATGCGGATAAACAAGTTTCACGACCTCCGTCAGCATCTATGGTTATAGCTGAGTATGAGATTCAATTGTTATACCTACTCTAGTATGTCGACTATATGCACGATGAGAAGGGCAGATTCACAGGTTCATCATGGGTATTAAATTTTATTTGGGTGGTATTGTGCACATTCACTTCCCACAGACATTAGCAGAGGCCATGGAGAAGGCCTATATTAAAGAGGAGACACGGGGAAAGACGGCAGAGTTAGAGAAAGAGTTCGCGATGCATCCAGCAGATACATGATGGAAGATTGAGAGGGTTAGTTCTCTCTCCTCATGGTGGGTAGGGTTCAAGAAAGTCTTCCTTAAGGCCACCACCGCAGCCACCCTCAACAAAGAAGAAGCAATAGACCCTCCCACCTTATAGACCTCCTCATAGATTCAACGCAAAAAGGGGGCGGAGTATGGGGCCTCCTCCTCGGGGTCCCATAAAGACACAGGGTACACCGAGAGCTCACTTAGTAGGAGCTTTTCAGCAAGGACCTCGCCAAGACAGAGTTTGGATCATCTAGATCCACAACACTAACCTCTAAAGTCTTGGCTAGAGATCCATCCCACCGGAGAGGACAAGGAAGATGTTATGGTTGTGGCATTCTTGGACTTTATTAGAGAGAGTGCCCACAAAACCCTAGTAAAAGGGTAAGACACACATCTCAAAGCCTCTGTTATTTAGCAACATGGGACTAAACTATTGAATCTACATAGTGGTCGATAATCGCTAGGATGAGCACTAGAGTAATGTGATAGAGATGACATGTAGTATTGGTGGTATTTCGCCTCTATATTATTTGATTCTTATTCGTCTAATTATTTTACCGCACCTTGCTTACTAGAGAGTTGTAGGCTGGTGTCAGTTAGGTAGGGTCATAGTTGGGACATTGATATGGCTTCGGAGCAAAAATTTTAGTAGACTCCTTAGTTAAAGAGTGTGTAGTGGATTTGGGACCCTTCACCACTACCTTGAATCTTCGCATCCTTCCTTTGGGTTAATATGGAGTCATATTTGGAAGAGACTAGTTGTTTGCACACAAGGATAGAGTGAACTGTTACCATAGGACTTTTAGTGTATAGATGATCTAGGAGTTTAGTCAATGATAACGGGAGTTAGGAGGCCCATTTCCATTCACACCATCTCTGCTATGCAGCTTAAGCGATGAGTGCGACGAGGTTGTTAGATGTATGTTGCTATTGTTAGTGAAAAATTTGAGGATGAGTATAGTGGACCATCCATTGATGACCATCACATTTTGAGAGAATTTGTTGATGTTTTCCTAGGAGAGCTACTTGGGGTTATCTCCCCACATGATATATACTTTCACATAGATCCGGTTCGGGCATAGAGCCTATCTCACAAGCACCTTATCAGATAACTACCCCTAAGCTCTATGAGCTCAAGTTGTAGCTTGAAGGCCTTCTAGTGAAAGGCATAATCCATTTGAGTGTATCCCCTTGGGGTGCACTAGTGATTTTCGTAAAGAATAAGGACGAATCTCTACGGTTGTGTATTGATTACCTCCATCTAAACAAAGTAATGATTAAGAATCCTTATCCCCTTCCATGTATTAATGATTTATTTGATCAGATGAAGGGGACAAAAGTTTTTTCCAAGATAGACCTTAAGTAAGGATACCATTAGCTAAGGATCACGAGAGGGAAATATTCATAAGACCACCATCCGTAAGAGATATGGACACTACGAGTTCACACTACTACCTTTTGGTCTAAGGAATGTCCCTGTAGTGTTCATGAGCCCGATGAATTGGGTATTCAAGACATTCTAGGATCACTTCGTGCTTATATTCCTAGATGGAATTATAATTTACTCACGTACGCATGAGGAGCATGAGGAACACCTTCACCAGGTTCACCAAAGTGTCTTCGTAAGTAGCATCTTTACTTGAACCTAGAGAAGTGTGCATTATTTTAGATAGAGGTGCAGTATTTGGGTCATATCATTTCTAGGGAAGGCATCGTAGTCGATCCTTCCAAGATTCGAGCTATCATGGATTTTCCGTCACCCACTAGTGTGACTGAGGTGCATAGTTTCATGGGTTGGTAGGATATTATAGGATATTTGTTCAGGACTTTTCTTGGATTGTGCACTCCAACACTTCGCTCTAGCGGAAAGGGAAGAATTTTATATGTTCATATAGATGTGATCAAGACTTTAAGACACTAAAGGAATTCTTCACAAAAACACCTATTCTTCAAGTACCATACCCTCGGGGTGAGTTATTTATTTGTACATATGCTTCTTTGGCGGGACTTGGAGGTGTGTTGATGCGGGAGGGAAGAGTAGTTATGTTTGAGTCTCTCAAACTCAAGGATTATGAGCTAAATTATTTGACTCATGATCACGAGCTTGTAGTAGTAGTGCACACTTTAGTGTGGTGGAGAAATTTTCTTCTTTTCCAGAGATTTATACCAAGGACTGATAACTTGAGTCTTTGCCACCTCTTCATGTAGCCCAATCTCAAAGCTTGTCAGTGGTGTTGGATGGAGCTGATTTGTGAGTACGATATGGAGATAGAGTATGTGAAGGGGAAGGCGAAGATGGTTATATATGCCTTGATTAAGTAGAGACATGTGGCTATGGCTACTTCAATGGGTAAAGAATTGCGGAGCAGGATCTTGCAGTAACTTCCGCATGACAGTTTCTACCTTGCAAGAAGCAGAGAATAAGTCTTATAGACCCCTTCGAGGGGAAGTTTGATTGATTTTCATTAGAGGCAGATTGTCTTCTCGCATACGAGATGTCGAGATATATGTTGCTAGAGATGGAGGCTTGAGACATGACATTTTGACAGAGGTTCACCGTGCACTTTATTCAGCCCATCTTGGGGTGAAGAAAATACATGCGACTTTGAGATATTTGAACCGTTAAAGGGGACTTTAGAGAGATGTGGCTCAATTCATGTCACATTTTTAGAGTTTCAGAGGGTGAAGGCCGAGCATCAACATCCAACTAGCCTTCTCTTTCCTCACGCCATACCGAGTGAAAATGGAACACCATTTACATGGACTTCATAGCTAGGTTACTAACATTGAGATACCACAACGATTCCATCATGGTCATGGTGGATAAATTGATGAAAGTGGCTCATTATTCTCTAGTGAAGACCGCCTACATAGCTAGTGTAGTGGCATGAGTGTATCTTGATGAGATATCAGATTTCATGGGATTCTGTGGAAGATCATTCGCAACCGTGATCCTTTGTACATTTCTCAATTTTAGACAACCATGTAGCATGTCATTAGGATGAATCTATCACTTTTAGCACAATGTATCACCTTGAGATAGATGGAAATATTGAGTAGGTGAATCAGATCTTAGAGGACATGCTTAGGATGTACATTATGGATCACTAGTCAAGATGGGAGGATTATTTGTACTTTGTGGAGTTTTCCTACAATAATAGCTTCTAGAGTTCGATAGGTTTGGCTCCTTTTCAGGAGCTTTATGGCTAGGATTGCAGGACACCTTTGAGTTAGGATAGGTTAGAGGATAGGGTTTCTCTTGGGCCAGCCTTATTGTAAGATATGGAGCAAAAAATTGTTTTGATCAGCAGAGATTGTAGGAGGCACATGATAAGAAGAAAAAGTATGCAGATCAGCATACGACAGATCGTAGTTATGAGGTGGGCATGAAGGTGTTTCTTTGTGTCAGACCAAATAAGATCCCTATGCGTTATGGAAAAGGTTCAAAGCTTACTCCTAGGTTTGTGAGTCCCTTAGAGATCTTGGAGCACATATGTCCCTTGGCCTATCATCTAGTGTTGTCACCTAGCTTGTCTCGCGTCCATGATGTATTTCATGTTTCTGTGCTTAGGAGATATATTTATGATCCTTCTCAAGTATTATATTGGACCACATTGTAATCTGCAAGATTAGGTGTAGGTGATGATAGAGCCCATTGATATTATAGAGCACAGGACCCTAGGCCCTCGAGGTAGAGAGATTGACCAAGTTCAAGTCCAATGGGATATGTACGACGAGACTATTGTTATATGGGAGGATGCTACACTGCTACTATGAGTCTATTTTCCACACCTTTTCCAGTGACTTCTAGGAGGAATTTGATTCTAAGGGGAGGGGATGCAATGCACACTTGCCTTCGACACCTATTTACTGTTGATTTCGATATTATTGACTATACTTATGGGTATTATTATAGCTTTTGAATTAGCATGATGTTAGATGTTACGAGATAATGGATTGTTGTTGATTTTGATTTATATATTATATGTGTTGATTATTGGAGACATTTTATATTGATGTTGATATGTTGTTGACATGGTTATATATATATATATATATATATATATATATATATATATATATATATCGGACATATACAATTGAACTAATCTTATGAGCATATGGATATTGATGAAATGTAGGATAAAGATGTTGTTAGAAATCATAAATGGTATCGTTACTTTCCTAAATGATGTTTTGATTCGTATAAAGATGATTATGGAGTTATATTGTATATTTATTTTGGATGTTTTGTATGTGGGCACGAGGTTACAGGATTTGTTATGTGTTTTGCAGGTAAACATGTCACATCAAACATCGAGGGGATTGTAGACCAACCACATTGGAATTCTAGGTGAATTCAATAAGGGTCACCATGGCAACATGTATTTTTGTTTATGTGTTTTTGAATTGTTGTTATGGGATTCTAATGGGGGAGATAAACTCCAATTGTGACCAAGAGGTTATGCGTTGTCTTTTATTTAGGTTCATTTAGTTGATTTTACTATGTGAGTTATAGTGATGTAATCTCCTTTAAGTACTTGATTTGTGTCTAGATTAGTAAATTAACCTTTGGCTAAATAAATTTTGAATGAATCACAAGGAATTCATTTATTATATTGCATGGCCCTTGGATTATGTGGTTTAAGTTGAGTACTTGTGATTTTGAGTATTGTACACTCTACCCCTTCATGGAAATGTGAATTTGGCCTTAAGGGAAAATTTTGAAGGCTTGTGGGACAAGTCAAACTTGTCCCACATGTCGTAGATTGCTATAACAACCCTACCTATGGGTTAGGGGTTGGACAAAGACCCCATTATGTGTTTCGGGTAGATAAAAAGGTAAAATTTTATTGCACTTTCTTTCTTGTAATTAAAGTTTGTCCTTAGGGGGTGTGGGCTTGGATTGTGTGTGTAAGTAACTTGTCATTCCTCTCACCCACCAATTTATGGTGCATTGGGGTTGAGGTTTGACTTGTGAGGTAGAGTTGAGGATGAGTGATGTGGCATCCTACATGGATCCACCTCACCCTCCTCTCTCCGTTTTCTATTTATTCAAGTTTTTTTCTTGTTCTTGGGTTACCTCATAATTTTGTGCTCTTATTTTTCTTTAATAAGAGGGTTTTGGAGTGCTTATGGATTTTGTTGGAGATTTTTTGTGATTTTTGTAGGTTTGAAGGATCTTGGTGTCAAACTCTTGGATCAATCTCTACCATGGAAAGGTAGGAGCTATACTCTTGCTTAATGTTCTTCTTTTATTTTGTGTGAATGTGCTTGTTTTGAATGTTTTTATACACTTTTTGGGTGTATGTGTAGATTGCCTATGTGTCGTGTAGGAGGGAACTATGGGAATAATTCATGTAGGGAGGCATAATATTTTATTTCATGTTTTGGAGGGAGTTTGGGTTGGGTGCCCCACCTTGGACAAGGAATGCTTACATTTCTTACTTGTTTCTTTTATGAGAGAAGCATAAGATAATGGGGAGGCATAAGAGTATGTGGGAGGGCTAAGAGGTAGTTGAGGGAGGAATAAGAGTGTGTAGGGGTTTTGACATATTTATTATAGTTTTTAAGGTGGGCACTCATATCCCATTGGGAGGCATAAGCGACCTCCCCATAGGTTCTTGCTCCTTTGGCTTTTCACATTTGAAGCTTTGTATTTTTGGGTTTTCCTTCTTGTGTTTGTAATCTGAGTTGATTGTGCTTAGAAATTGTTGTGAAATACTTGGTTTCTATTATGGAAGATTGTTTGTTTCATGTGTTGGATCCACCTTTCATTGTAATGTGGTTAGGGATCGGGGCCAATGAGGAAGATGGATTCTCCTCTTCATAGGATATTTTGGTTTGATGGAGAGTGTTTTCTCTCCCTCCATTTTCTTTTGGATTAATAAAATCATGAATGAGCTCTCTTGTTGGTGATGTGAAACTTGGATATTTTTTTGGAGTCCTTAAGAAATCCCTTCTTTCGAGAAGCCTTATTGTTGTTCCCACATAGGGTGGAGGAAATTGTAATATTTTATTTCTCTTTTAGCTTACATTCTTGTATTACTTCCACTCTAAGTGGAATACATTGTAATAATCTTGTGAAGAAAAGGTTCATTCAATTATTGGATATGAAATATGTATTGTGTATTGAAAAAGAGAAAGGATGAGTTGTCTTGTAAAGCTAGTCTTGTGAAATAGAAATGAAATTTATTATCTTTATTTGAAGTTTTAGTTTGTATTGTGTGAAAATAAGTTCTTTGTACTACAAGAAAGGAGCTATGCTCAATGGGAAAAGAAATTTTACTTTCATTGTGAAATTGTATTATTGTAAATGAGAAAGAAGAAATATGGAAGTTGTAATATTTTAAAAATGTATGCATAGTAAAATTTTATGTAGAACTAGGTTGTTAGTAGCTGTTTGAACTAATAAGTTGTAGTGGAAATGGAAATAAGCCAAAATTTGAAGTACATAGTTGTGATAAATGATAAGTAGATTATTTTGTTAAAATGATTCATTGTTGTTATTACTTATTGAAACATAAAATGCTTTAAAATGGGTAATTTTAACTATGAAATGAATAGATGGAATTAAGTCCTACAACCTGGAAACTCTACGCATTTAAAATCAAGTTCAAAATGTATTTTACAACATTTTAGAAAAAAATTTGGAAATTTTTCATTTTTTTAGTGTTTTTTTCTTAAGGAATAGGATCGCCACCCTAGTGAAGAGTGGTAGTCTCATAACCATAGCTAAAGAAATCCATTCGTCTCATAAATGTCCCTCCATAAGGTGGTTGTTCGTAAAGAAATCCGGTTGTCTCATAAATGTCCCTCCAAGGAGGGTGGTGGTCCTAGGACTGTTGGCTCGCTCCGGCAGTAGTTGTCACTTTCGGTGGAAAACGTAAACCCACACCTATGCAACGTTTATCTTGGTCAAAACAAAATTTTAAGTTTGTACATTTACCAAGGAAACTACTAGCAAATAAACAATGGGTAAATATCATGGTTTTAAGCAATATAATCTTCAAAAGGTAAATTAAAAGTAGTAATTCTCATTTATATCAATGGCAGTAGGGTTTTCCCAAATAGAGAACTGAAAATACAAATATATTTGAAGTAAAACTAGATTGGTAAAGGAAATTCCTTCAATACTTAAATGGGAGAAATTACAATGATAAAACTAAAAACTAGACTAATCTAAGCTTGATCTCCCGCAGACTCCTCCATAGTTCTTCTTCTCTCTTTCTCCTATGGCTCCCTTCTATCCAACTTGTAAATTAAACAAGAGAAAACAATAGACCAAATGAGGAGAATAGGGTAAGAAGAGGTTTTAATAAGAATTCTTAAGGATTTCTAGGGTTAGTTTGGAGCCTTAGGATCTAGTGGCCACCATTGATTTGATCTAAGGGTTGAGGATCAACCCTACCTTTGGTTGGTAGGAATATATTTTATTAATCTTTTAAATAAATTTAAAGGTATGTGTAGATGGGTGAATGGGGCCATTTAAACCCCTTGTGTGCAATTCACTAATGTAGCTCCTAGTATGTTTTAGAAAAACAATTAAATGGTCATTGAAGTTATTTGAATAATGGAATTATAGTAACTAAGTATAAGGTGAAGTACTAAGGTAGGAATGTTAGTTGTATAGAGTAAAACCATTAAGCCAAATAAATTAAATTATGGCACCTTCCTAGTTGAATGTTGATTAATGGACCTTAGAGATAAATTAAGAATATTTTAATCTTTTAACTAGACCTGGTTCCCCAATTGTAAAGTTGAGATTAGTGGTGTATGCTAGTTTAATGTACCCTAAGGGTTGACACTTTGGTAACCTCTTAACTCATAAAAAAAAAAAATAGTCACAATTTTTGGGATAAGTGTTAGGTGTTAACGTGTTCCTAGGACATCATTTTTACGGGTGTTACAAGATCTGGTTAGTTATGTCCTCCATCGTGGAACCACAGTTTTGATTGAGGTCTTTGGGTCCTCGACTATTTTTATTTGAAACATTTGGGTAGTTTTAATTACCATGAGGAGTTAATAGTCTCCAATTTGAGTCATACGTCTTTCGACGACTATCAATTACCGCTTGGTCAATGTAGAGAGCACCCTGTATGACCTCCACATAGCTCCCGAGAGGGAACTTTTGTACCTTTTCCTTAGTTTCTAGACTCCTCAGAAATGGAGGAACAAGTCACAAAGTTTTTTTGGTCCATGTTTAGAACATTATTCGAGGAGTAGATGACCTACCGCCATCTTTAGATGAAATGGGTTTTGTATTCATTATGATTTTTCTTAATCAATGAATTCTCTTATTCCTATTCTTAAAAGTTTGTTCATACCAAAATCCTTTATGACCTCTAAAACAAGTCTGCTAACAAAGGAATCGAGGATTCTAATATCCCCGTAGTACAAGTCAAGAGCAATCCCCTCAAGGGTCTTAGGGAAAATATTAGCTACAATCGCATCTCCTAGGAGTAGCTATCTTAAGCTAGTCACATATGCTTTAATATACACATTTGGAACCCTTTCTCTCATGTTAATGTCATGTTATTTTAGAGAAAGAGCTTAGGATGCGGGCTTGAAATAGGTTGATCAATCTCCTCGATCCGACCGAGGATATGTTTTGGTACCTTAAGGAGGAAAATTGTGAGGGAAGGTAAATTGGATGAGTAATTATCAGTCCACCCAGTTAGTGAAGGTGATTGTTGCATACCCATACGGTAATAATACGCCTCAAACCCAAGATGGGCTGTCATATTCTTGACTTGACATATTCAAGGGTATATAAATACCTACGTAATAACAAGAGAAGAAAAGGATGGTTGAAGGAAGGAAGAAATAGTGGAAATTAAAATGAACTAATTATTTACGCGAGTTCAACAATTTTGTACATCTTAAAATTAACATGTGATTTTAAGAAAATGTGACTTCTTGAGGTTTTTTCCGGATATCCACAATGGAATGGATAGATGGCTATGTGATGGCTAAATAGGGAAAATGTGTGAAATGTATGAAAATGGGAGAAAGTGGCCAACAACTAATCAAGGCAATCAGATGTCATTCAAGGGTACTATTGGAATATTCTCATCTAAAGAAATGAATTCCTTCCTTACTTGACCTTTGGTAAAATTGAACAATCGAGGAGAATGGACACGAGAGAGGAGTCTATCAATATCGTGTCACCAAACAACCTCTAAAATGGATATGGAATGCGGTGAAATTTTCTTATGTTTTCCTCATATAAGTCTTTAGAAAAGGTCATGGAGTTATGAGAGGAAACATGTGGATAGGAAAAATTGGTGAATTATGGTGTCTAATCTTGGTATGGTTGACTATGATAGAACATGTAAGAATTGTTTGCTTCATGATTAAAGGCTATCAATTATGAGATAATCATAGGTGGATATTGGGTGGTTTGGAAAACAAGGTGTTAAAGACCTTCGTAAATTTCTTTCAATTGTTGTGTTGGGTTTGGTTGATGCACTTGTGGGTCACAAACCAAATCCCTATGCTAGATAGGACCTGAATGCTCATGAAGGTGTGTGAAAAATTAAACTCAATAGGAAATCATACTCGCAAAGTATCCTTCAAAGGAGAGGTTGATGTTTAAACCTAGACAAACTAAGAACACTTGGGGAATTTTATTACTCTTTGACTTATTAGTTTATGTGCCTAATTAATAAATGAAAGAAAGAAGATAAATTAAAATAAATAAATAATTCTATCGATTTGATTTTGTTATTTTTGATGACTTTGAATAAAGGGAATAAAATAAATAAAAGCAAACTAATCAATCTAATCTAATATTTTAATATTTTTATGATTTTGGATATAAATAAAAGAAATCCATACACAAAACTATCAAGAAAATGAAACTTCTTCTATACTAAAGTTAACAAAACTAAACAAGAAATGAACCAAATGTGGCTATTTCCCTATGTAGAGTGTGTCTAATATGTTCTAATAAAACATAAATTTTCCAATTTATACTTGTGGATATACAACTTTGTATGTTCTTACCTCGAGTCACGGGAAGAATGAAAAATATCCTGAGAAGCGATTCTTCCCCTTAAACTTCCCTAGTAGAAACAATAGGATCTATGGAATCATATTTAATGAAGCGAAATTAAAAATAACACTAAAGAGGTGGAGAACATATCTTCCCAAAATACTTCCCATGCAAATACACGGGGATAGGCGGGAAGAAGTTTTCAATAGAACCTTCTTATAAATAGATAAAAGCTATAGTAATTGCACTTATTTGAATAAAAATACTCTAATAGATTATGGAATAACATCTACTGAAACAAAGAAGACTTTAAGAATCCAAATGCATCCCTAAAATTGAAGTGTAGAACTATAGAAAGTTCTACTCCTTGTTTTACTTTGTTTTCCCTTAGCTTCTTTCCCAATTGAGTGTTGAAATAAGTATAGGAAATGTGTTGAATAGTGTGGAAGAAATGATGAAGAAGTGCTAGAGCTGGAATGGCTTGCAAGTATTTTGGTAGAAATGCAAGAAATAGAATAACAAGGCAAAAGGAATGAGCTTGCTTGTGTATTTATTTGCAATATTACGGGAAACATAACAGTGTAACTCAAAACAATAATCTCCAACCATTGCTCCAGGTAGAATCTTGGCTCTTATAGTGAGAAGAAACGGAAATAGTCTAACCCATTTAACATCCAAGAAATACCACTTCTCTCATGGGAGTGACAATTCACTCACTATTAATAGAAATTTCTGAAGGATTATATTATACACATCTCACGAGCTCAAGATTATCCAATTTAGACAAGAAAAGTGTGAAAAATGTGAACTGGAAGATAGTAACACACATTGAAAATCACGTAGGAATGTCTCGGTCAAATGTGCATAGAACTCGCCATTCCGCACATAGTGGTGGTTACGCAACCACCGTAGAGGGAAAATCGGCGGTTGAGAAACCATCGGGGTGGTTACTTAATTTTCGGTATGGTTTCATGACTTAAAGCCAAAAATCTAGGGAAAATATTAAAACATGATAAAGAAAAGCATTAATATAAACAAGAGAATAATTCTAGGCTACAAATATATATTGCAAACGAGAAATTGGACTCAAACACCGTTGGTAAGATGTTTACTCATCATTGAATATTTTGAACTATTCTTAAAATGTACCACGTGCAAAATTGGGTGTGTACATATTGCCCACTCGGAGAAGAATTTTATCCATAAAGAGACCTACAACGTAGATTCCCAGATGGCATTTCCAAATGGGAAAGTTTTAAATTATACCTTAAATACCTAGGTGTTAAAATCACGCCAATCAAATATTCTCACTACCTAAAAGAGAAAACAAAAGTGCGGATTAAAACACATTTAAAAACATACTAAATTAAAATGATGAGAGGGACTTACCATATCTTAGGGATAGACGTATACATGTGTCAAAGGCGCTTGCCCTAAAAATTAAACACACTCAAAATAGAGTTAAAAGATGTTATATATAACAAAAATTCTATTTCTAAAAATCATTTTCACTCACCCAATCAGAAATTTTTGAGCTCTTGATCACCCGTGACAATTCCGTGCGCAAATACAAGTATATTCAAAGAGCAATAGGACACGATGGTGGCCTAACCAATAGGAGGATCAAGTGAGCCTTGAACATGTGAGTAATATATATCTCTTCATTTTAACCTTAAAATGTGAAAAACAAAGCTTAGGGGGAGATTTTCAACAATTTTAGAGTTAAAATGTTCACTAGGGAGGCGTCACATGAGATATGGCTTTTATTTCGTTAAAAAGGTGTTTTTTATCTTTTAAAAAGTTATAGGAGCCTAGGGTATGACTCACTATCAGCGGATGCAACCAACCCTCTATGAAGAGGGGTGGTTGCATAACCGCCCGCATCATTTGCATAACCATCAAAGGGCTTAGGGCCAAGATAGAATTGTCACAATGGCTATGCAACCACTTCTCTACATATAGAGGTAGTTACAAGCACATCTCTACACAAAGGGATAGTTGTGTAATTGCTGAGGATGAATTGAAAATTAGCTAAGTATGATGAATTATTTTTGGTTTATGAATGTTTTATGATGTTTTTTATGAGCTTATTATGAACAGAAATGTTCTAAATTTCTCATTTCTTGGTGTTTGTGAATACAGGTCCATAGATTAGATGGAGCTAAAACAATGAGTGCGATTGGATTCTTCCCATCTTGGATTTACTATCTTAGGAGAGAGAGATTTATTGCATATGAAATGGATATGGAGAATATCCTAGACTAAGTAAGTAACGACAATGAGTCACCTGTTATGTGACTTATTGAGCTATTCGGATGCAGACCGAACACTTTCTATTTACCTGGAGTTCAAGAAGAGTGGACTATTACTTTGGAAGACATACATAGGACTTTGGGTGTTCCCGTCATAGATAAGAAGTTGACTATATCTAGTGCTACATTAGTGGTACAATATTTTAGTTGGGCTCCATTTATGGGAGATGCATTAACACCGATACTAGTGCAAGCATGGCATGAGATTACTATCATTTTCATCTACCATTTTCCCTACCTTATGCAAGGCCATCATTGGCATATTGGCACCACATTTGGTTGGTGAAAAGGGCGGGGGAAAGCTATTCTATTCTTAGGCCCCCATTATTAAGATTATAGAGTAGCACGGTCGTGCATACGCATGGGGTATTTATATCTTGGGATCCACATATCATGATCTTTATAAGGTTGTTTGACTAAATGGCAAGGTCCCTTGTCATTCTACATTATTGACGTTGTGGGTCTATGAGCTCATGGTCCCCTATTAGAAGGGTGTTGGTATTTCGATCCTCGGGCTATTAGAAAATGAAATATGGATAGTTATGGCCCCACTCGAGAGGCGACATTAGTTTTTGGCCACCCTTACTATAGATGACATGATTGAACAATCATACTAGGATGTGGCAAGATTTTGGGGTAACAAGACAGTTATTATGGTTACATGTAGTACCACTCTTCAATTAGTAGACTAGAACACAAATGTTGAGACTCGCCCTGTTGAAATATTGTCACAACAAATTGGGTTACCTTATGCCGACACCCTCCCTTTTTTCCCGATTGTTAAATGTTTGATCGATAGGCTATAAGCGGCCATAAGAGCACAATCAAGTGGAAAATTATTACATATGGGGTCCTTATCGATACATCGAGGTTAGTCCAAATCTAGTAAGATTGAAGGGAGATCCTTCATTTGAGGTGGCTCCCACACATAACATGGAGGACGAGGAGGAGGCCAAGGTAGAGACCGAGACCGAGGAGGAAGTAGAAGAGGAGGCACATGAGGGGGTTTAGGAGGACATTAATACATAGTGGATAGGCACTAGAAAGTCTTCCGCAGCAACCATGTTTGAGGTTAAGACCTTGCATTTAGTGGAGCCTCTTCCATGTGAGGGAGTAGGAGACAAGGAGTAAGTATTTGGATTATGGGTGTCCACAGAGGAGGTCAAGGGAGATAAGGGAAGACTAGAGGAGGTTTCGTAATAGCTCTACCACAACCACCACCAAACGTAGACCCAACCTAGTAACGGGAGATCCGATTAACTAACACACCCTTCTATTGACTCTAATCTTTTGATAAGACATGTTAGTGGATTGAAATTTTTTTACTCGTCGTTGCTTTCATTTATATTTTTCAAAAACTACCGATGGTTGGTGACATATTATTTAGAAGATCTTAATTAACACCTTTGCACTCCCTACTAGGAAGACACCGACACAACTTCTTATAGACTCTGGGAGCTAGTGATGGTTAGCCACCACACATATATTTTCACTCCCACATACCATGGTGCAAAGGCCTTGACCTGCACAAGGTATTAAATTTCATAATACCATCTAGCTTAGAGGGGGAAATGACGAGGTCATTCTTGTAGTGAGGCCATGACAACCGAGAGGTCACCTACCCCAACTTAGGTTCATTCAATTTTATAAACACTTGGAAGCTCCCACTCATGACATAGGATCCACAACAGAGCCTGATTTTGTACCCTTATCTAGATCTTGGAGGGAAGAAGATAGCCCACTTACCTTTATTACTTTTGGACATTTTGGAGCATATATATGGATTTTTTTTAATTTTGGCACTCATTACAAGCATTTTGACCACAATTGTTAGTGTGACAACATTGTATAAAATCTTGATTATTGCAGATATATATACATATATGTTTCTTTTTTCTCGAGATATCTTTTGTAAGAGTTCACTGTTTCTTTACTTGCTTCATCTAAGTACTCTTAGATGTGTAGAGTCTCTAATGATTTTTAATATGATTTTGTGAATGCATGTATGGATAATGACGATGATGCAAATGTGTAAATAGAATGATCTCTTTTTCCTTTTTTTTCTTTTTGATACATATATGTGATGCATATGAAAATGAATAACAAACATAAAACTTTTCTTTCAAGTAATATTTGATATTCCTATTTTGTTCACAAATTGGAAAAACACATAACATAATGTTTCTCAATTGGGCTGTGCTTTTGGATACCCTCACTTGTTTTATCGCATTTCTCTCTATTGTTTTTCTTTTCATCCTCTTGTGCCAAAAGAAGATAGAAATTGTTTCCATCTCTCATGTGTTTTCCACTCATCTATGCAATCTCTTCGACATAGGATCCACACCTATTTTGAATGTGATTGAGAAATTCTTGGGCATGGATTATCTCTAGAGAACCAAGAGATATTGTGTCAACTCTAAGATTGCAAGTGTCTTTGTGTTTAATTCTCTACTACTATGGTCCGATAAGGTAGTGGTCGAATGGTTGTGTCCCATTTAATTTACCCATGTCATTGTGTGTGTTTGGTTAAAGACATGACGGAAGTATGCCTTTTGATTCTCTTTTCCAATCTCAGTCCTTGTTCATCTCCTATGTGGGTTGATAGCAAGATTTGTGATGCCCAAGAACTAAAAATTCGGGCCCTTCTTTAATTTTTTGAGTTTGTTCAAAGAATCTATTACTCCAATGGGGCATATATCTCCAAGGTACCATCCCCATACCTAGTCGCACTGTCCAAAATTTATGCGCCCCTTCCCAATGTGTGTGGTGCAGTTGAAGATTGTTGTTGGCTCATCCTTTCCCTTTATCAGAATATGTAGCTTTGTGTCGGTGAACTAATTAGAGGTGGAACCCTAGGGTTTCTGGTCATTCCCACTCTATTTTTTATGTTTTTGCTCTATGTTTTTGTAGTCCCGGTTATTCATGCTACATTTTGACCTCGTTAGTTACAAAATTTTTATTGGTATTTTTTTTTTTATGTATCCCTTCATCTATCAAATTGTTGTATACTTATAGGGTTGGGACCCATTAACCTTTTGATGCATATCTACCATAAAAAAATTTAACTATCTAAAAAAGAAAATTATGTAATTTGTCCAAAAATGTTTGTGAGAAATTTTTTATGTATAATTTGTGTGACTATCTTAATAATGTTCTTATGTATAATATGAGTGCCTATCTTCAATAATGTTATAGTACAATAAATTATTTAAACAAAAATAGATATGTTAATATATAAAAAGTGTACATAATATTTTTATTTCTAGTGAATTTCAATATCATTAATGTTAATTTAGCTAGATAAGCTACATTGGCATTACCTAATGACCGTTAAGTTTTGACTCTCTTACTTTTATTTTTTAAATTCATATAATCCTCTCGACTTTAAAATGTTTGTTCCAGAAATTATTCACATAGGTTTAAGGAATTTAAGGAATTAAAAATTCTCAACCACATCAAAAATCAAGTGCGTTCTAGATATCATGTAAACAATTTTAATTATCTATAATTTATTTAGTGAATTTAGGACCCATTGTAATTAATAGTTTTACAAATAAATTCAAAGAACTCTTAAAATGATTTACTCTAATTCTACCTTTCAAAAAGAAATTTTAGTTTATTTCATGTATAAATTTAAATAAAAAAATATTTCCTCCTAATAAGGGAAGTAAGGAAATATTTTGGTGTGTGGAGACCTCTAGAGGAGGGATATATTAAGTTAAAATTTGATGGAGCTTCAAGAGGTAACCCTGACAATGCAGGATGTTGTTGTATTTTAAGATATTTTACTTGCCAACTAATTTTATCTTTGGTGGTCGACTATGGTGTCTCCTCTAACAATGTGGTTGATGGAATCTACATCGTCTTTGGATTATTGGAGGTAAAAATAGAATTGGCAATGTCTTTGGATTGAATAAGATTGAAAAATAATTATTGATTTTTCCCAAGGTACAATTACTAAAGCCGAGGAACCTGAAGAAAATTTGGTAGAAGATTAAAGTTATTCTCTCTTCCTTACCAAAGATTATATTTTCCCGTGTTAAGAGAGTTCGGAATATGGTGCCTAATTTCTTAGCTAATAGGGGGTCGAATTGTGGGACAATTTTAATTTAAAGTGTGAGGTGTGGGAGGAGAATTTCCCTAGTGATTTCATGTCCCTTATTTCGAGGAACTCAAGGATAGAAAAAGGTGGTGTGGGAGGTTAATGACGAATTTCATCGCACATTTATATATAATAAGCGTATATTAATGTTTTTCTAAGGGGCTAGCTTCTCTTGGAATCGGGTTTTATCTCGTGCCCATACATGTGTGCTAAGTGAATTCTGTAGGGGTATTATAAGTAGTTTTTGACAGGGTTTTTTTGTCACCGTTGCGACTCTATTTTTGAAAATTTGTAGTGGTAAGGATTTGGGAGATCCAACGGGTGGTTTTGAGTTAAACACTATGTAGAAAGTGGATGGATCGGAAGTTGGTCCAAGCCATTAAAGGAAAAGAACCTTAAATTTTGGAGTGGTTGGAGATTCCTTCTCTACCTAGATGGACGGTAAAATTAAGAATGATGTCATGAGGGGTTGGTTAGAGAAAGTATGGTCTATTGCATAAAGCTTCGAAGAGGATAAAGAGGAAGACATATACAAAAGTATGTGGAAACTAATGATTGAACCAAATAAATCAATTGGAAAAAGGAATGTGTTTGATATGGCTAAAGGACTATGTGTGGCCAATATCCTATCTAATTCTTCTTGAGAATTTATTTTTTAGAAAGAATGTGAAGAATTGGAGGAGCGCCTAATTAGCATGCAGTTTCATATCCATTCTCAAGTTATATATTTGTATGTCATTGTTTTTCAGCTAGAAGATTTGGTGGAGAATCGGGGGTAGTGCTTCCGCCAAGTGCCAAGGTAGAGATGTTTGAATGTTGCATGGATTTGTCTTCTTCTTCTACGCAAAGCCTAGAAAATTTAGATTTTCAAAGTGTGTCTTAGATGTCATTGGGTGGGAGAATGAAATAGTTGGTTTGGTCTATGTCCTTTCTCTGAAGACATCTGGACATTTTTTAGCTTGGTTGCACAAGGTTTGAAGCTACTTATAGTATATGACTTATAATGCTTTGGAGAATTTATATTTTGTATTTAGGAAATATAATAGCTATGGGGATGTCAAAATGCTTACAGCTTCTTCCCCCGAATTTTATATGTAATTTGCATGATGATGTGCCTTCTCACTCTATGAGTGTCCATCGATAACCATTCTTATCATGGATTGCATCCTCAAGTCATTTTTTGCAGGATAAGAACATCCCCTTAGGTATCAATAGAAAAAATACAAAAACATATATGGGATGGTTTTTCAAGTAAATTTTAATTAATCAAATTTTCATATTTAAATATGAAAATATATATGGAATGGTTTTACAGTTAATTTGATATCTATATTTAAATATGAAAATATATCTGGAATGGTTTTACATTTAATTATATTCTCATAGTCTGGATCGTTGCCCTCTGCTAGTTTCTTTAGAATATCTTCAGTAATTCTCTGGTTACACCGAGGTTCAATCACATCATAGTAAATGAACCTATAATTATTAGACCATATAAAAAAGAAATATGATTGGTTTATTGTTTCGCAGACCAATGTTGGCTTCCATGAAATCATTAAAATATTTTCCCAAGATTTGCATAGTTTAATGTTAACGACGTTTTCAAATTGATAAGAACTTTATTCCAAAGCAAAAGTTAAAGCCTAGGTCACTAGCCCTTATAAAACAGAAACATGTTATGTTTATTGTTTTGTAGATCAATGTTGGATTTCCTAAAATCAGTAAAAGATTTCCCAAAGCCTCCATATTTTAATTTTAATGACATTTTAAAATTGATAAGAAACTTATTCCCAAAAAAATTAAGCCTAGCGGTTGCTAGCCCATATAAAAAAGAAACATGATTGGTTTATTGTTTTGCAGACCAATTTCGGCTTCCATGAAATCATTAAAACATTTTCCCAAGAACTACATAGATTAATCTTAATGAGATTTGAAAACCGATATGAACCTTATTCCAAAGCAAAAATTAAATCCTAGTAGCCAGCATTAGCCCCTATAAATCATAAACATTATATGTTAATGGTTTTGCAAATCAATGTTGGATTCCCTAAAATCATTAAACGATTTTTCCAACAACTGCATAGTTTAATCTTAAATAAATTTTAAAACTAATAAGAACCTTATTCCAAAGAAGAAACTAAAGCCTAAAGAATTAGCTAGCCTATACAAAACATAAACACGTTTTGTTTATTATTTTGAGATCAATGTCGGATTCCAATATATTTGATTTTGGATTCTAATATATGCTATGTCGGATTCCAATATATGTGATTCTGGATTCCAATATATGTGATATTGGAATCCAATATGTGTGATTTTGGAATGCAAATAATTCCAATATTTAACACTTTGGAATCTAAAAAAGTAATATTTGATTCCAATAATGGCTATATTTTTTAGCTACTCGGACTAGAATAAGTCCAGATTTAGTGAAATAAGTGTTGTATAGATATATTTTTCATATGTCATGGTTCATAATATTGATCTTTCATGACCTTTGAATTGCAATCATGATATTACTTTTAACAATTACTCCCATAAGATGTTGTACCAAAGTATTTGTTTATTATCCCCATCTCTATAGAAGATAAATCAATAATCAAATTTCCACTCTTCGCTTAGAAGTGGCCTACTAAAATCATTCAAATTTGGAATGCGAGGATTTAGCATGTATTAGCTCACCTCCTTTGGTGCCTCCTCTTCTAGGGATTTTTCCTTAGAGAAATACTCATTCACATCAACATCCATAATGTAAAAGGTATGAAATGTCTCAAGTCAAGAACCTTTTATGGTCTTTTGCTAGAACTTGGTGAGTATTGAAATAAATCCACAATGTTTTTCATCCTTTCCATCATCAACAATTCACTTGGCATATGAGTTTTTTTTTCGGCAATTATGCCAAGTGAGCTACAAACATTACTTTTCCTTGAAATTTCTTCATGACAATTATTTTGGTTAAGCTATGAATTTATCAAAATGTAAAATTATTCTTAATACAACTTTATAAATAATCATCACTTTACTCTAAATAGAAAAATCCTCCTAATATCTTATGTTTGTATGTATATTCAAGCTCGATTTGAGATATTAACACTTGTGTTTTAACACTTACGTGAGCTTCTCCATCACTAGAGAATGATCTCACACTATGAGATGCATACCTCTTGAGTAACCTCTCGCATTATTATCTACCACCAATCTCAAGATGTTTGCGTAGCCATTCCCGTATTCATTTCTCTACTCCTTAGACAAAAGGTTTGTGTCTAGCTCAGCTTAGTGGTATTCACCACTGCAAGGAATCGTTCATATGGCTGCATCGACACCACTAAAATGGGGAGTTAAGATTTCACTAGCTCTTGTTGTTGACACCCTTCATGGAGACGGGTGGGTAGCACCCAATGTTCCTTTAGATAAACCCCTTTCTCTAAGTCCTCCTAAGAACAATCCTCTTCCACCTCCCCTTGGTCCTATAGTTAAATGCGATTTATGTTGCACACTCTTTGTAAGAATTTAATGTTTTAAGACATATATCGATGAATTCTGACATCAAATTTAAATAAAGGAAAGAAAGTGGAGATGGAAAGAAGTGTATATAAATGGACATCAAATTTTTACGAGAAGCGCCTCCACCAGAGGCGTTTTATCGAAAACCTGCACTTTGTGCATAAAATATATGAAAGGGCAATTCACAATCTTATATTCCTCCGTACATACAGGTTCGTATATGACAATAAAATAAATGTATGTTGAATGGAAACAAGCCCCATGAAATTTAAATATAATTTAATTTGGAGAAAAACCGCATGGAAAGGGTGTTGACCCGGTTTCTTGATTGATCAGATCCATGAAATACCAAGTACGCCATCTCCATATGCATAGAGTCATACCGTGCATACATAATTGTTATGTGATCATGTCCATATACTAAAATGATGTGGGGCTCTTCTGTGGTCATGTGGAAGTTTTATGTGCGTATGTGATGTTCCATCAACCAAAAAGTTCATCATCAATATTATTTTCCGCCTAACATTTTTTCTATTGATTGGACATACGTGCGGATGTGATGTTCCTACATTTGCTGTTTGCAAACTGGGAGAGTCGAAGGAATGAAACTAAGAAAAGAAAGATACTCGAGAGAGATGTTCATCTTATATATATAAATGGTTGAACATGCGTGAGGCCCCACGGCCACCTTATGAAATGCATATCTCGTTATATTAATGGCACCGAAAAGAGATGAACCAATAATAAGCATGGTCAATGTTTTTTCGTTACAAATTCAAATGAATTACCAAATCACTTTTCAGTGGTGTAATGGAAATGTTAATGCATAGATCCTATATCCACATTGTTTTCACAATTTCTTTGTGGATATACTAGCAATCGCATATGTTCATTGTAATGTGAATGCTGAATGGTATATGTTATTTGATTTAGAGATATAATTATTACTTTTGTAGTTGATGTTGATAAGGGGTTTGATTGATTTTGGAAGTGTAAAAATATAGATGAGCCACTTAATTTTAAGGATGTTTCTATATTTCAAACTTGTTACAGATTCGTACATGAATTCATTTGATACTGTTTTCGATAGTTAATTAATTTTATAGTAGATGTTGTATGTATTTAATTTAGGTTAATAGTGTTAGTTGTGTATCGGTTGTTCGGTTAGTGTTTTGTTGAAAATACCCTTATTGTACAGTGGATAATGTGTGTGATTGATAGTGGTAGTGTAGGATTTTAGATGAAACATTACATTGAAAGATTGTATGTGTACATTTAATTTTGTTACAGATTAGTGGGTGTGTGTGTGCGTGCGTGCGTGCTATGAACAGATGGGAATAATCATGGATGGCAGAAAAGAGTATACGACCATGGATCCAATGGTGGCTTACAGGAAGGCATTGAGTACGTGGGCAAAGTGGATCTCGAAAAACATGGATCCCCAAAAATCTCGTGTCTTCTTTCGCAGCCCTTCACTGAGTCATTACGACAGGTTCAACAGTCCGTTTCATAAATTTCAATCCGAATAAAAATTCAATTTTTAATTTTATTTTTCTCTGGTGTTGAAATCTATGACTGAAATGGGAAATGGGTCAGGTGCGAGAAAGAGACGGAGCCAGAGATTGAGAAGAATACGGTGACATACAATCCTCCGATGCCTCCTCACGTGGGGATATTGAAGTAGCTGTAGGTAAATTATTATTATTAAGTACATGTCAGAAAATTGTGAGAAACTTCGCAGTTGAGCCCTGCTGGAATGTTCGTATAGACGAGCTCCAAAGGGCTTAGAGCCCGCGGCATTTGAGAATAACGCGGTGAAGAATATTACAGCTCCTCGTTGTTTGTGAATTAAAAATGAAATTATATTTTTGAGTAATTTGTGGTGTAATAATGGTGGATCCTGGTATCATCTCTGGAATGGTTGGATACGCCATTCAGGTGGCAGCAAACCAGATTATTGCTCACATCAACATTGTTGTCTGGTGCAGGAAAGAATTAGATGCCAATTACCACACTACCATACCGTAATACCGTAAGGCTTACCACCCAGTATCAACATGGAAATGCCCAGTGAGAATTAAAATTTACTCCATCAACATGGAAATGCAGGAATACCGTAAGGCTTTGAACTCTGGCAAGATCCGTACAAACTCTCTTTTCCAGTGACAACTTAATGCTTTGGCTTACTGTTTCAAAAACTCCCTCTTTCAATGCTCTCAGAAATGATCTTGTCAAACAAATAGCTCTTCAAATAAATAAAAGATTGGACAGTAAAGAGGAAGATAAGGTCAATATAAAGTATACTGTTGGTTCCCCTTTTCAGGAATTGATAATTAAGTGATGATTTCTAAGTGTATACATAGGTAACCGCCAATTGGTTCCTATATGATATCTCGACACATTAGAATTTGGTGAAATCCGGATAGTGTAATCAACAACTTACACTACTTTGATCAAAGTTTCAGAGACATGTATGCCATGCTCGGTTCCATGATGACACACTCGCCATTAGGAACTTT